>LR738709.1:63385551-63447002 GCA_902687465.1 Secale cereale | reverse complement strand
CTCTGTGCGAGCCTATCTTGTCTAGATATGTGCTAGGAGCTAGGATATGTATCTACAGTGAGGAAACAGGTTGGGTGGGAAAGCAAAATTAAACCTGGATCATGGTAATTCATCATGTGTTAGCGTGATGTATGGACTTTTATCGCAAATCATTTACAGGCTTGTGCTTGCTTGCACCTCTTTTTTGTTGGGCATGTTTGTCTATAGATTTTGACGGGTGTGGGTGTGAGGCGTCTCTTACCTTATTAGTTGAAATTTATTTAAGCTCCTATGGTGGCCAGCTCTTTGAAACCCATGCACTCCCTTCGTTCACAAATATAAGATGTTCCAACTTTTTTATACGAAATACAGATATGCACATGCTAGTTGGCACACACAGTAGGAAACACATTGTTTATACGAAACAAGCACCTCATACAGATCTGACATAGGAGTATTTCTTAAAGGAAGATGACCAACTCTTCATATTTGATAAATCCTCTCTTGCTCAACCACTCTCACGTATCTCACTCGTTTAGGTTAACTTCTATTTTTGTGTGTGGAAAGAAATCATCTTAATGGAGGCTCTGCCCTTATGAGGTCAAGGATAGCCACTGTTACTTAAATATGCCATATTGCTGCTGCTTTCTAATTAATACTGGCAGCAACATCAATTTTTGAGTTGTTGTCAGTTTGCTATCAAGCCGGGGTATTCACTGCTGTTGTTTTACAAGCTTCAAACTATTGTTTTACAAGCTTCAAACTATTGTTTTACACATCAATTTTCTGTGTGGAAAGGAATATGGTGGTCATGTATTTGGTTCCTTGTTGTAAATATTTGAACTTCAAACTATTGTTTTACAAGCTTCTGCAACTTTTTCTTAACTGTTCATGCTGCTGTTATGAATTCACTGTTGTTGCTACTGTACTTGTCATGATGTTGTACTTGTGATGATGCTACTTGTGATCTTCTGAAATGACCCATTGGCGACTTCATTAGGCGGGGATAATGATTTTGCAGGTACCCCGAGAGGCCCTTGAGTTTGCTGGAATGTTGATTAACTTCCGTTCCGGCAAATTCGGGTACTCCATATGTCCTATTTTCAGCAAAGGTCATACTGAAATTTTCCATGAATTTTAGCATGACTTTGCTAAAAATAGGACATATAGGGTACTTGTGACTAATGCATGGGCCGGGGTATCTTAGTGGTTAATTAGGTAGGATCAAGTGATTAGAGCCAAGTGATTAGGCCCAACTTACAATTCTCCTTCCTAGCTTAGCTTTTAGGATGCCTCGGTGTCGACAAACCATAAATTATGAAACCTTGGCTTTTAGGGTCCCTCGGTGTCGATAAAAAACGAAATGATGAAAGCTTAGGCTTTTAGGGTGCCTGGGCGTCGAAAAACCCTCAATTATAAAAGCTTAGCTTTTAGGATGCCTCGGTGTCGACAAACCCTAAATGATGAGACCATGATCTTGTTCCTTGACAATAACCAACTTTTTGACCAAACTTTGTTCCTATTTAGAGAGAAACATGGCCAACAACGATGAGGCTGGCGGTTCGGGCGGGAAGGCATTCTGGGAGCTGTCCCAGGAGATGGAGGAACAACCTCACTTGTATGAGGACGCTGCCTTCCACACCGATCCTGAGACCACTGATGGTACCGCGGAGGATGACCCCACTGATGCCACCACTGATGGTGCCGCCGAGAATGCCACCACTAATGATGGCGGCGCACGCACAGATGGCAGCCAACCGAAGAGGCAACGGAAGGACCGGCGCCCGACCGTGCTCCGCACCCTCAAGGAGGAAGTTACTGAAGTGGACCCCGACGGGAATCCAACGGCGCCCGAACGAATAGTCAAGGGGTACTCGATTCAGCTCGGGTGCATTCTCCGGAGCACCGTCTCGATCAACAGCGAGAACCTGAGGCATCCTGACAACGGGAATTACCGCAACCTCCTCTTCACGAAGTTGCACGAACGATACAAGTTCCCCGCTCAATTTGATAACACAAGCCTCAAAGGGAATAAAGTGAACAATGCTGCCCTCACGAAGATGAGCAAGGCCCTGTCTACTTGGAAAACCAATGTGAAGATAATGATCAAGAAAGGTGAGAGTTATGAGACGATCAAGCAGAAACATCCTTCGATCACCGAAGATGAATACAACGAATTCAAGATCACTTGCTCGAGCGCCTCACACTCCGAATCAAGTCAGTGGGGGAAAGAAATGCGGGAGCTCAACTTAGGGGAACACACACTCGGTCCCGGCAGTTACAGAGTGGCGGAGCCTATATGGGACAAGGAGGAGGCGGACCGTGCCGAGCAAGGCCTACCGCCCCTCTTCGATAAATACGGTGACAAGCAGACCAGGAACTTTATCAGGGCCCGGTACAAGAAGGACCCGAAAACAAAGGAGCTGACCACGGATCCGAAGACCAGGGCGCTTGAGCTTGTTCTGGTAAGGAATACACCCCCGCGTAATTAGCTCCATATGGTTGCATTCTAATTAATGAAGCCAAATTTCTAAATGATTCACATTCCTTCCGCAGGCGACTGAAAGCAGTAGCGCGGGGTCGACTAAGAGCGGCCCTTGGGACACGACTCTAAATAGGGCGTTGAATGTAATGAAGAACAAGGATAAGCTCGAGAAGCCGACGTCAGCTGGTCGTGTGGCCGGCAAAGGCTTGTCGACAAAATGGTCGTCATACTATAACGCTGGTGGGCGAAAGGAGAAAAAGACCAGCTCGGAAAGCCAGGCGCGCGAGGTTCAAGAACTCAAGGCACAGGTGGCGCGGATTCCGGAGATTGTCCAAGAGCAAGTGCAACAACAGCTCGGAGCGACGATCACCGCCATTGTGCCTACCTTGATCGAGGGGTTGAGTGCGTGGATTGCTGGCGGCCAACAGGGGCCGCCCCCGATTCCCAGCTTCACGGCCAGCAACTCGCAGAACGCGATGGCGGGGCCATTGGTGTCTCCGGCGGAGGCGGCATTGGTGTCCCCGACGCAGGCACGGGAGCTTAATGCACCCGTGTGTACGCCGGCCGACACCTCTGCAGCAAGCGGCCCCTCCGTCAACTGCACGCCCGCCGTTTGCGGTGCCTCGACATTAGCCGAGCTCGACGCCATCATCACGGTAACTAATTAAGCCTCTCTCGGCCGAGGACTTCATCTCCTTGCCTTTGACTGGGCATCCCTGACGCCCTACATGTTTTCGCAGGGCGCCGCCAACGTTCCGTGCACTCTCCTGCACTTCGTGAACAACGAGTTGGTCGATGTCGCCAAGGGCAAAATCGTTCAACCGGGCCAGCCCTTGTTCCACGGTACCCAGATGCCACCCAACTTGTTTAGGGTTCAACTGGTTCGGGTGCTGCCAGGCTGCGACGACGTGTTACCTCCGATTCGACCCGTCGGGGCCGACGATGATGACGTCATGACCCTCAGCGCCTGCCTGAGCTGGCCCCTGCTTTGGCCGAAGAGCCAGATTCGTTTGGGGGTGGGGGAAACCACACCAAAGACAACACCGTCAGTCGTGCCGGCGCCAAGTCGTCCCCATGGCAAGTCCGCCGCAACGGTGCCGGACATCCCTATGCCACTGGATCCAAACATGCATATGGCACAGGATCAGAACGACGACGACGACGATACATTTGCCAACGTCGATCATTACTTTGCCGATCATGGGTACGGTGACGACTTCATGGGGGCTCCTTCTCAAGAACCCAACCCAACAAAAGACGTGCGCGATCAAGCCGGTACCGCGGAGAAGCCAAGTTGCAACAGGCGTCGTCTGCCGTTCAGCTCTCAGGAGACGCCTCCAGCTGCCGATTTCACCGAGCCTCAGATAGGCGAGGTGCGAAATATGATCAGCCCCAACACACTAAAGAAGGCGGTCCCTGAGCAGAACTCGGTCCCAATTCAGGAGATCAAGAAGAAGGCACGCAAAAGAAAAACTAACAAGGGTGCGAGCCAGCCGGCACCGAGTACGATCCGTGCTCAGGACGGGCCACCTTCACCTGAGGATGTAATGAGGAGGGTGCATGTGGCGGGTAGGCCGATGCTACCGACAAATATGCTCGATGCTGCAACCGGTGCCATGCGGAGTCTGCATGACAGTGTTCTTTCTTTGGAGAAGCGGCGTCTCACACAGAAGGATGTGGCGTACCCGGTTTTCGCGGCCAAGGTGCCGGAGGGCAAGGGCTTTGTGGATAACTCCATCGGGGGTATGATCGTGCTGCGGTTTGATGACATCCACGCTATGTTGAACCTTCATCCGCTGCACTACACCTTCGTTCGGCTATTTTCGCTGAGTATGGAGATGCGGATCATTCGCGACAAGACCCCGGACATCGTGATAGTCGACCCCTTCTACATGCGTGCCAAGATCTTGGGCAGCGCTGGGGACCGGCAAGTCGCGAGTTCTTACCTCGGAGGCATCATTCTGGCAAACCGAGATAAGGATAACTTCCTCGTGCCTTACTTTCCCGAGTAAGTCCTCCGCCTCAACCGCCCCGTAACATATGAATTCTTAGATTTCGATCGTTCTTCTTTTAACATTCCGTGTTTTCTGCAGTGACACACAGTGCACGCTCATCCTACTAAGCCCCAAATATTCCATGGCCACGTATTTCGACCCGGACCGTAAGTCGGCTGTAGACTACACAAATGTCAAGAAGGTTCTTGATGATGTTCTCGCCGGCTACGCCAAATCTGGAGGCACCTTCACCAGGACAACTTGTAAGTACGGCAAGCACGTGTTCTCCCACAACACGACGTTCTGCTGCGTCAAGCAGCCGCCTGGCGGTCAGAAGGGTGCCTACTACGCCATCCATCACATGCGGGCGATCGTACGGGACCATCATCAACTTCTGCTACCGAGTAAGCTCAAAGATTGGGCCGCGCGCGTGTCGGCAATCCAGGACGCGGACATCAGACAAGATTTCTTTCGCATCCAGTCGGAGTTTGCGGAAATCATCCATCAAGATGTCCTTCGTACCTCGGGGCTGTTCTACCTCAGGAATCAACCGTCGAACAGTGACATAGACACAATGCTACAAATGCAGGCTGACAACGCCCATGATTTCATGACTCCCACGATAGACGGCGGCTTCATCCACGCTCCGGTGCATTGAGTCGAGTCGAAAGCAGTGATGCTGTGTCTAGTTCTGAAACATCGATTGGCTCTTGTTGTAATTAAACTTTAATGAACTTGTAGTATGTCTCTTTGGTTTCGAGAGTCGTTCAACTTAGATGTAATCGATGCTATTAATGTCTTGATTTTCTCTTTCGATCGTTCTGTTGCATACTTATATATTGCTTATGAATTGTCTGTGAATTGATACTAACGTTTCGTTTGGCTAGTGCATATATATAGCGATGCCGTTGTATGTCGTGTACAAGGGTAAGGTTCCCGGAGTCTACGACGACTGAGAGGAGTGTCGGAGACAGGTTCACCGATTCAGCGGTAACAGTTACAAAGGGTACACCACTAGGGCCGAGGCCGAATCTAGATACGCCCGCTATCTAGCGGGAGAGGGGAGGGAGCGTTGGAGGAACCGGATGAAAACGAGTTTCATCGTGATGATGCTCATCGTGACGACCGCAGCTCTCTTCTATGTGATGGTAGTTTAGATGATCGATATCGACTTGTAATGCGAAGACAAACTCGCTACTCGCGATCTCGAGACTTGTAATATATTGTTCTATCTTTGTTCGGTCTTTTCAATTCGGAGACTAATATGATCGATGAATTGTATTCGGAGACTAATATGATGAATTGTATTCAGAGATTAATCTTCTATTGTATTCGATGAATGTGTTGTTGATGTGTGCTGTCTATATTCTGTGCAATTATACATTTTGTAATCTGTGCAAAAAAAACAGAAAAATAATATTAAAAAAAACTAATATTCATATTAATGGCACATCAGAGAAAAGTGCGCCATTAGTATGCCAAAGCATAGTAATGGCGCATTAACAGGCAGTGCACCATTACTGTGCGGATACTACTAATGGCGCATCATACTTAGTGCGCCATTAGTATGCCATAGCACCTGGCCCCTGGGAGGCATACTAATGGCGCACTAAGGTGCACACTAATGGCGCATCCGAGGTGCGCCATTAGTATCAAATACTAATGGCGTGCTAGTAATGGCGCACCACTAATGCGCCATTAATGGTCAAATTAGGTACGCCATTAATAGGCCTTTTCCTAGTAGTGAGTGAAGCGCCACCGAAGGCCCAGCCAGCGCTACCCAGCCCACTAGTACACAACCTAGATGATACTTAAGCGGGGGGAGGGGAAGAGAGAAGTGAAGGCATGCAGAGACGAGACGAACCTGGCGGCGGCGGCTATTCTATCCCCAATTCCCCTCTTCTTGGTTTAGAACCCTAGCTACCTGCCACACCAATTCCTGTAATCGGATCTTGTATGAATTAGTTCGGACCTGGGTCATAACATACATGCTATGGTTGTATTGACTTGATGCCATGATTGATTAAGAGTGAAACAAGCGGCTGTAGGCGTGCAGCTATGCCGAAATGGATCGAGCGAGGTGGTCAAGTGTGACCTAACCAGGTACTCCTTTCATCCCAAAATTCATGTTTTAGATTTATCTAGATATGGAGGTATCAAACATTAAAACATGACTAGATATATCCATATTTAGACAAATCGAAGACAAGAATTTTAGGACGAAGGGAGTATGTCGTTGTCAAATGCGTGCAGTAGGCGTGCCTTTAATTGTACACCTCTAAGCTACAAATGCCTCTGAGAAAATTCTTCTCATGGAGTAAGGAAGCCAACGAGTGAGAACACAGCCAGCTCACCGCAAAAATGAGTTAGAAAGTTCAACCGAGATCTATTAATGAAACGATGATTACAATAGAAAAAAAGAGGCATGCATGTACCTATCCGATTGACCAATGCACAAATGAAGGATTCGCTGTCCTGCTACGAAACATGCATTAACTCAATCATGTCACATTATTGAGACCAGAAAAAAACTATAATAATTACTCCATGCAGATTTGTATAGTGTGCAAGGGTTTTAAATTTGATTAATAAATTATGTGTAATATGAGGCCCTCAAAGTTTCACAGCATGATGTACTACCTCCGTCCTGATTTAATGGTCCCCTTCATATTTTCGGCCATATTTTGATCATAATTTTAACTAATAAAATACAAGTCATATGTAGAAAAAATATATTAGAAACTACATTCAAATAAGAATTCAACATTTTAAATTTTGTGATATGCATTAACATTCCCTGGCCAAATATATGGTCAAATTTTGACCCAAAATAGGAGGGGACTAGTAAACTAGCATGGATGTAGCACTATATACATGTGCCAAAAGATATGGGCTACGTCTGTATCGCGGAAAACCCTATGCGCCGCTCCCTGCATCGTAGTGTCTACGCTTCGCACAGGGTTGATCGAGCGAACGATGCACTGGGCCGGCCTAATTTCTGCAAAGTTTTTTTTATGTACAGTATTTCTACAGGTTTTGGGAACCTTCTAGAAGGTTCCCGAACCTGGTTTATTCTTGTTGGTTTCTACTTCTGGGTTTTCCGGTTTTTCTTTTTCCTTTTTTAGATTTTATTCATTTTTTTCATTTTTCCTTCCGTTTTCATGTTTACTTTGTTCCAAAATTTCAAATATTGTTTGGAATTTCAAAAAATGTTCTGTTCTTCATAATTAGTTCACATTTCCAAAAAAACTTAGGAATTCCAAAAAACTGTCATTTTCTAATTTTGTTCACAGTTTCAGAAAAAATTCGCAATTAAAAAAAACACAATTTTAAAAATGTTCTTACTTAGAAAAATTCTTCACCATTTTAAAGAATGTTCATGCTTTCATTTTTTTCAGGTTTTTCAAAAACTATGTCAGTTTCAATAATTGTTCACAAATTTCTAAAAAAATCGTATTTCCAAATTTTGTTCGGGAGTTTCATATTCGCCTTTCCAACTTCGGTTTTGGATTATTATTTTTTAAGTTCGTCATTTTCAAAAAAAATGGATAATTCTGGGCATAATAGTCTCACAGAGCATCTGGGGTTGTGGGTTGTATTTTGCATTCATTCTTGTGTAAAGAAAATACTTACTGAAGACAACACATATAGTTTCTCTTTCACGTGAAAGGAATACCTCTTTGCATTTGCATCGATGCTATTATATATCAACTCCTCGAGAATCCTTGCGAGATCAAACATGATAATCTTTAAGCTTAGACCAGCCAGTAAATAATGATATGTGAAAAGGTGGAATAAATCTTGGCACTATCCACTATCTTTACCTTGGAAAATACTTGTGAAAAAAGATACAGCAAATTAGCAAAATCACATTTGGCTCAGGAAAATTGTCACATTTGTCACCTTATTGTCTTCAGTCACCAGCTCGCCACCTGCTGTACATGCTAGACAAGTGCTACACAGCGGGGTAGGAGTGCCAGATCGTTGAAGATGACAGGATTTATGGCACATATTTGGCTATTTTTCTGTCAGGTCATATTAGATCAAAATATACAAAGAAGATCAACCTGGGCAGTTTACTTGCATACTGGTTGATCACTCCCTTTTCTAGAACCAATCTTCTCAAGCTCTTTAAGTTGAAAAGTGAAAAGACAAAGATTTATGGCACATCAAACATATTTTTACAATCCATTCAAAGAAACAATAGATATGCATATTAGTATCATTTTCAGGCCATGAAAAATGGTACACCTGCAAGAGCATCCAAACCAAAAGTTTATTTGTACTAAATCTGATGAGATAGAAATGCTGACTCTCGTAAAAATTAATAGTTGTGCCACACTAATTAAACTGTAGTCGGATTATGGCTTTGTTTACGACCACGTACAAGCTTCTAATACGAAGACTTGCACTTGCTACATAGTACAGATTTTTTTTACTGAAGATTTTTTTTCCTGGTCCCCTATTTTGGTCAGGTGCATAGATCAGATGGCTATCAAGAGCAAACCCTAGCTACCGATTAATTAAGATGTGCACCTGGCCTAAGCAGTTCATGCGAAGTAAATGATCCTAACCATGAATTATCACGGGTCACGGCCGCCGTCATGGACGGATGTACCTGGCAATAGAGCAACTCCCACTATCTTTACCTTTGCAAATACTTTTAAAAAAAGATACAACAAATTAGCAAAACCACATTTGACTTAGGAAAATTGTCATGGCCGTCGGCATGGACGTACATACCTGGCAACAGAGCAACTCACAGGCAGGACGCGGTCGGCGACAATCCAGGCATGACCAGATGAATCGGTGACCCAACAATTGCGGTTTGTAAGAGGAAGTGCAGGCAGCGTGCTAAGAGAGTGGGACGGTGGACCATGCGATGACCCACGGACATGATTGGGATTCCTTTCTGCAGCCCACGGAGGCAGAGGAGGATTGGGCAGCAGCGCATGAAGGGGATGGGGGACGCCCATCGTTGATGCCGCCCTGGATCTGTGCCACCCCCGTCTGCACACCCTCGATGACCGCTGGGTCCACCGCACTGAGGAGGAGTAGGAGGACGACGTGGGCGCCGAGGTGAGCCTCCACCGGAGAAATCCATTGCCGCGGCCGAGCCCGCTGCCGCCGTCGCTCGACGGAGCAGAGGGACACTGACACCGCCGATGCAGGCCGAGCCTGCTGCATCCTACCGTTGGCGCAACTCGAGGGAGCAGAGCGACACCGACGGCGGTGAGGAGGGGAGAGGAAGGCGGGGAACGATGGATGCTGGTGGAATAGATCCGTGTGTTGCGGGCGGGGAACGATGGAGCGCTATGAGGATTGGCAGACGGCGGCGTCTGCTCGAAGGCAGAACATTTGATCTGGGTCATTCATCTTGATGTAATATGGGCAGTAGGATGTGTTTAAGTTAATTTGATCCAAGGATCCTGATTATCTCGTGTACATTTCGTTGTGTGGCATTAGAAGAGTTTATGTTTGCTCTTTTAATAGTAGTATAGATATAGATTCAAAACATTCAACGGAATACAACAAATATATCGGGTAAACTACCCAGCCACATGTAAGACTGCAACAGCTTTAACTAAGCTATGAGCCTCTCCAACTGACTCCCTGTGCTCATGTACTACTGTAGTACTGTAGCTTCATTAGAAAACCTGGAATGATAATCAGTCTCGCGCATAATCATAGCTACAACAAAAAATTTGCCAGACCAAACTTCGTCTTCGCCATTAGAGCCATACGGATCCACCGCCGATTGATTATTTGAACCAAACCACGCGTCTATGCGCCTCGCCTTGCTTCTAGGGCACCTGCCGCCGCCGAAGCACGTTGCCATCATCAAGATACGCAAGCAGATATACCCGGACAACTTTTGTTTCCATAAGCGCCTACCACAAACTACAAGTAATGTTTTTACAACCTTAAAGAAAGTAATGTTTTTACAGGCACCTTTTCCTTGTAAGCACGTGCAATTGGTCATGGCAAAATGGAAAGAGATTGAACCAAAATATGCAAGCACAACGTGAACAAAATCATCAACACTTTTAGGTACAGACTGAAGAGCGCATGTACAGCAGCAACACGTAAAAGCAGAGGAGGAAGGAAACCATGTAAATTGACTTCTGGAAATATCTGGCGTCATGGAAGTATCCTGAAATACCATGAAGCTCGTATCCAAGACGACAGATGACAAGCCCGGGTCCTCGGCAAAGGGACACATGAATATTGGCACCGACAAAAGTTGCCCCCTCCAGCGATTCAACCATATCGGAATGGGGAGTACAGCCTGTTCTTGATCACAATATCATGATAGCAAAAGCCAGAAACACCATTTTGGTTTGCACTGGTGTCCATGTGATATACTACTAGTTCCTATATATCTTTCCTGGGTTGGTGAACTTAAGCTGCTGACTGCTGGTGCGTTGATCTTCATGTTCCTCTCCGACATTTGAGATGTGAGCGAAGGGCAGGCCTCGTCAGAGCAGAAAAACACCAAGCGTCATGCAAAACAACATGTGAAGATTTATTGAGTATGGCGTGTCAAAAACCAATCTCTGTAGTCAAATAATCGAAATAACACACAAATTAGTGTCTACAAATAATGTCACTCTTCCTATGATGACATAATTAATAGACCTGAACATATTTAAAATAAGAATCTCCAATAATTCTATTTAAGAATATTTTAGAGCGAGAACATATGCCCGCATGAAAAATGGAGTAAGTAGTGAGAGCTATTTTGAAGAAATGTGGAGGTGTACCATTAGCCATCATTACTACAACTAGTACTTGGGTTTAATGAAATAGAGCAAACAATGATTGGTTGTGCTTGCTCAATGCTATGGGTTGTGGGGTTACAAAAGATGCTGGTTTGAAAGAAAAAGAAGATATTATCACTCAACTATTATTATGATCTGCCTTCTCATCTGAAGGCTTGTTTATTATCTAAACATATTTCCCAGTACTACAATGGCTCGTGAAGTAGAAGAATTATTATAGTTGTATGGTGCGGCGGGGTGCGACACGTTCAGTCGTCCGCTGCGGGTGCCGGACTGCTCTGCCGCTCGAGCAGCCATGCAGCCCTGTCGACATGTGGCGATCGCTTGTTTATGATCTCTCTCAAACTTCCAAAAATATGCTTATATGTAATAAACTAGTCTTCAGATGGGAAGCAAATCATAACAATTGAGCAACAAGATCCCTTTTATTTTCTTCAAAATAGCATCTGTTGTAACCTCATGAGACATAAAATTGAGCAAACAGAATCAATCAGTTTTTAGCTCCATTTGGTATATTACTGACCAAAATAGTAGCTATAGTAATGATGTCTATGGTACGCCACCACATTTTTTCAAAATGGCTCTCGATATTTTCTCCAATTCACATGAACATATGTTCTCGTCGTGATATATTTTCTATAGAAAATTATTGAGAGTCATATTTGAAAGAGATTTGACATGAACTATGTATCACAGAAAAAGTGATCTGCTTCAAAGATACTAATTTTGCATCTTGATATGATGATATCCGACTACGACTAAAACATATACAAACAACACTTAAACTTCACCTTTTTCCTACCCAGATGTGATCGATGATCATAAGGTATTTACAAAAAAAAATAGAAATATTAATTGGCACATCAATTTATTTAGACACAAACTAAAACGAACTATAGGAATTTAGAAATCACAATGAAGATAGTGAATTATCAATACTGTGCTAGCTATAGCTAGGAAGAGTAAAAAGGCAGCTAAATTGGATTAAAAAGAGGAAATGACATAATAAAAGTATCACAGACTATGAGATGAAGAAAAGAATTTCATAGCCATTTGATTCTCTTATAAAAAGAATAAAAGACAAGTACTATGTGCACGTACCTTTTGTCCATTCGAAACTCACCGAGTTGGTTAATGAGTATGGTATGACAAAAACCAATCTCTTAGTCAGATAATCATAGCAACATGCAAATCAGTGTCTACGAATAATGTCACTCTTCCTATGATGGCATAATTAATAGAACTGAACATATTTTAAATAAGACTCTAATAATTCTCTATATAAGATTGCAAGAATAGGCGCCCGCATGAAAAATGGAGTAAGTAGTGAGAGCTATTTTGAAGAAATGTGGAGGTGTACCATTAGATATCATTACTATAGCTAGTATTTTGGTTAGTAATAACCAAATAGAGCAAATAATGATTGGTTGTGTTTGCTCAATACTATGGGCTGTGGGGTTACAAAAGATGCTAGTTTGGAATAAAAAAAATTGAAAATGATATTATTGCTTAGCTATTAAGATCTGCCTTCTCATCTGAAGACTTGTTTATTATATCTAAACATATTTCTCAGCTGCCCAATGGCTCTTAAAGTGGAAGAATTATTGTAGTTGTATCAATGATGTCCTCTTCTGCATGGGATCTGCTTGTGATCTCTCTCTAACTTTCAAGAATATGCTTATATGTAACAAACTAGTCTTCAGATGAGAAGCAGATCATAACAATTGAGCAACAGTATCACTTTCATTTCGCTCAGCTATTATGATCTGCCTTCTCATCTAAAGACTTGTTTGTTATATCTAAACATATTTCTCAGCGGTCCAATGGCTCTTGAAGTGGAAGAATTATTATAGTTGTATCAATGATGTTCTCTTCTGCACGGAATCTGCATGTGATCTCCCTCTCAAACTTTGAAAAATATGCTTATATGTAATAAACTAGTCTTCAGATGAGAAGCAGATCATAACAATTGAGCAACGATATCCCTTTTATTTCCTTCAAATATAGCATCTTTCGTTACCTCATGACACATAAAATTGAGCAAACAGAATCAATTTGTTTTTGCTCCATTTGGTATATTACTAACAAAAATAGTAGTTATAGCAATAATGTTATGGTACACCGCCACATTTCTTGAAAATAGCTCTCGATATTTTGTCTAATTCATGTGAACATATGTTCTCGTTATGACATATTTTCTGTAGAAAATTATTTGAGAGTCTTATGAATTATGTAATCACAAAAAAAGTGATATGCTTCAAAGATAGTAATCTTGTATGTTATGTTATGATTACTCGACTATAAAGATTTGTTTTACTTTTACAAACAACACTTAATAAATCTTCACATTTTCTTCTCCCCAGATGTGATCAATAATCATAAGGTATTTACAAAAAAAAATTAAAAAATTGTGCTATCTAGGAAGAGTAAAAAGATAGCAATTTTTTATTAAAAAGAGGAAATGGCCTACAAAAAGTATCACAGAAAAAGAGATAAAGAAAAGAATCCCATGGCCTGTTGGTTCTCTTTTAAATAGAATAAAAGAGGAGTACTATGTGCCAATCAGTGATACTTTTAGCAAGTTCCAGCGGATTCAGCATATTCGGAAGTATTTCTTAGATATATCAGCAGATAAGCTCAGACTGAAATAAGTTCATGGCCAAGAATTGATTTTACGCATATTTGCTCCGTTTAAAAGATTATACTAACAATTAAAGGGGAACCGATTTTCCATAATAGAAGGAAATACAGTAAGCTACACAGCTTCACAAGCAGTTTCTCACCCCAAAAGAAAAAAGAAACTTCACAAGCAGTCAAAGGTGCAAGCAAAGAAATACTATGCTCAAGCAGAAAGTATGGAAACATACTTTCGTGTTGAACCAGTAACTGCTTAAGGGAAAGCTCGGGAAGATTACCTTGCAGTCGGGAGGTGCTCGGAGGGAGTCCAGATCCATACAGTGAAGAAATCTGAAGCAGGGAAGATCAAACATGTGATGTGATTCCAGATCGATGCAGATCAAACCGGAGGAAACAGTAAGCTTGTCGATGCCAGATCCAACCGGAGGAAACAGTAAGCTTGTCGATGCCAGATCCAACCGGAGGAAATTGCTTGTCGATGCCAGATCAAGCCGGGGGAAATAGTAAGCTTGCAGATGCTAGATGTGATTCCAGTTGACGTGAAGACGGCGAGGACGAGATCTCGACCTGGATCCGGGAGGAGAAAAGACGACGCCAAAAGCAGAAGGTTGAAGAAGAGCAGGCTGAACACCGAACGGCAAGCCTCCGCCTCCAGTTCGCGACGCTGAAGAAGTTAACAGCAGAGCAGATCGAGCTCTGCAAAGCATGGATCCAGATCAGAACCACAAGAAACGGACGCCGAAAAGGAAAAGGAAAAGAAGAGCATAGATCGAGAGCGAGAGCCTGAAATGAATCTGCAGAACGGTGCGAGGAGAGGACGAGCTACCTTTGGCGCTGCCGCTGGTGCTAGCGCCGACGAGATCTGCGTGGGAGGAGAAAAAGTCGTCGCCGCAGGCAGACTGAAGTGAAACGAGTAGATCTGGATCCAGATCGGGAGTGAGCTGACGGTGCATGGGGCTCAGCGGTCACATCACTCTACAAGTACCTGCCGACAGACGCTTTCAGGTCGATGGTGTGAATGTTTCTTTATATAGAGATTAAACCCTATAGCTAAGCAGGCTGAGCTGGGCCGGATGTGTGTGTACAGTTACGACGGAATAGCGTTGGGCTTGAACATAATCAGTGCTACCGGGTGAACAGTGTCGGAGACGGAAATACTGGCATGGCTTCACTATTATTATTTTCGAGAGTACGCCTAGGCGTACCTTAGCTTTATAGAAGGCAGAATTTAGTTACAAGAAAGCTACCGCTAGATGCAAACAAGGAGGGTAGCACGAACATCACACCCAACAAGACCACAAACAAACACCACCGGTAGGCAAGCTGCAATGCAAAAAGCTTATCCTAAACTGATACACAGCACCGCGTCTCCACCGACGCCGGATATCTCCGAAGAGCATACTTCCGCAGAACTTCTCTTGTCGACGCACCAACCATGCTGAGCGCCTAAGAGAAAGTGGCAGATGAATGACAGGACTCGATCCAATCCGGGAAGACACCGCCTTGGATGCACCGACGACCAACGTGCATAGCGCCACTGAGTATCAGAAAAGGAGAGCGGCGAACACCGGAGGAGAGCAACGAGGAACCAGTCGTGTTTTCAAACACAATGCTCCCAACAGAGGAGCGGCGTCGAGGACACCGCCATCGTGCCGATCCGAACATCGAATCTAGGCTTTCGCCCGAAGACATCCACCAACACCAAGAGCGCGAGGGATGAGGCGAGCACACTCGACGATTCCTACAAGGAGGGGAATGACATCCACAGGTGCCATCACCGCCGGCCCGGCAGAAGCCGTGGAAAATTTCCATCTGCGCTTCGCCCATCACCACGCCTCCATGGGATTGGCAGCACTGCCAAGAAGCCTCACACCGCCGCCACCGCAGCACTTGCCGATGTAGCTGCATAGCCGAGGACCAACGGCCGACCAGCCGGCAGGGAAACCACAGCCACACCATCCACTCCCAACCTGCACGAGGGTCCGCAGCCAACCAGCACCTCCGGCCAGGTCTAGAACTGCCAGCGACGGCCGAAGCCCACTCCAAGGGACGGCCTTGCGACAATCTGACCCGCTTCTCCACGGAGAAATCCCAGGCCGGCATCACCAGGAAAGCACCGCCGCTCGCCACGCCGCACAGGGGTGACCAACCGCTCGCTGCTCGCAAGACTCCATCTTGACTGAGTCATCGCAGCGGCGCCACCAACCTGCCCGTGAGAACCCAGCACTGCCTCCCGCTGGCGCCGCCCCCACCAGATCGAGCCACATCTCCTCTGCCAGACTCCATCAGGCCCTCCACATCACCACCTCACCTGCCGTTCGCCAGCCACGAGCCCTCACCTCCATCCTGCGCAGATCTGGCCTGGCTCGAGCGTCGTCGTGGCGAGGGGCACCAAGTATAGCGCGGGTGGCCGCGCTACCACTACGGCGCTACAGCTAACTTGTAGTAGTAGAACGGGTCCACCCGCGCTACTACTACGTCTGTTAGTAGCTGTCAATGGCAGCAGTGGTTCGATCCATGGCCGTGATTTTAAAAACAAAAATAAAAAATCTCGATCCCGTGCGTGCTGTCAATGGCAGCAATGGTTCGATCCAGTGACGGCGGGCATCGTCGGAGGTGTAGAAGGGCAGCGGCAGACCAGATCTAGTGACGGCTGCAGAGGGCCCGGATCCATGGCCGAGTAAGCCGGCGGCGTGGGGCTCCTCTTCGCAGGCAAGGCAGTGAGCTCCTGGCCGTCCATGGTGATGACCTGCACGGGCAAGGACATGGGAGGGTGAGTCAAACCAAAGGGAGAGAGAGAAAAAGAAAAAAAAAGGGAGAGAGAGGAAGGAGATGGAGGTAGCAGCGGGGTTGGTCGCAAGTGGTGAGGTGCTCCGGTGTGGTGGGATGGAGATGCAGGGAAGACCGGCGAGCTGCGGGACACCGGCAGCGCAAGGCGGCGGCCTCTTTTGGCGCCATGAAGGAGGAGGTGCGCATGGGTAGGAGGTCCATATGAGAGCCTATGGAGAGAGAGGAGGAGAGTGACGGGGGAGAAGAAGGATTTGGGGGAGGAGATGGGGATTTCAGGGCTCTTCAAAAACCATGTAGTTAGTAGCAACGTGGGTTTATAGCCCTCGCTACTGATATCAACTTAGTAGTAGCGCGCGTTGATACCCCTCGCTACTACTATGGCATGTCGCGGGGGGCACGGTAGAGACCACTTAGTAGTAGCGAGGGGTATAAACCCGCACTACTACTATCAACTTAGTAGTTGTGATGGTATAAACCCGGGCTACTAGTAAGTAGCAGTAGCGAGGGTTATAAGCCCACACTACTAGTAAGCGTCTAATTATAAGTTTTTCCCTAGTAGTATGGAGTTACGCGTTGGGTCGGGTCGTGTGTCTGTTTGGGCCCAAACGGACACAAATGGACAGGATGGGATCTAGTGTTGGAGTTGGCGCACCTTAGGTGTCACGCCCTGCGTAGGATTTTGGGAAAAAAATTATAGGGATTTTCTAGGGTTTGGTGGTCTCCGAAAATGGTGGATCAGTGTAGGGGGAACAAGGTGACACGCTATAGCTAATTATTCTAGTTGGACATTTGGTTTCCTTTTTTCCATTCCCAGCTGAATGTCATATATAGTCCGTCACAAGTGAACTAAATCACTGTGCTAAAAGTAAATGAAAAAAGGGAGCCGCTAAGCGTCGGCCGGCGGATGTATTAGAAACATCCGCTTCACGAAGCTCCGTTGGATCACCGCCCTGACAGCCGTCGGATCTAACAATCGTGTCCGTTTGACCACCTCCTTACTTTCTGCAACAATCCCTCAGTTTCAGAAACATATTCCCCAGTCTGCCGTCCTTACACAGCTACACCCAGCGCGGCGCCAGCCCCCACCACCGCACAATCGCTGCCGCCGGTGGACTGGGTTGTTTTTGAAACTTACCACCAACAAATCTGCAACAAAAGATCGGCCCGGTCGTGAGCCGTTCGGTCTGGCGCATCGAGCGGCTGAGCAGGGCCCTCACCATTGCAACACTAGTTTTGTTGTAGTTTTTTTGCAACAAGCCTCTTATTGAATTTTTTTTGCATGCAATGGAGCTCTTGTTGCAGACTTTTCTGCAACAGGGGCCTTGTTGCGGAAATTTTTCGCAATAGAGATGTTGCGGAATTTTTTCGCAACGGTGGTCTTGCTGCAGATTTTTTTCGCAATAGAGGTTTTGCTACATAAATTTTTCGCAAATAAAAATCAGCATATTGCATCAAAAGATTATGTTTCAGAAACATCATAGATGTTGTAATCCATCAAAACCCAATTGAGAGAGAGTTAGAGAAGTGAGCGCCATGGAAGCTCAACCATGAGCTCTTGTCTCAAAGAGAGGGAGGGGGAGGGAGGGAGGGAGAGAGGGGAGGGGTAAGGAGAGAGGAGGAGGGAAGGACAAAGTGCTAGTGGTGGAGCACCATGGGATCTCAGCCTGGATCTTGTGTGTGGAGAGAGCAAGTGGTAAGGAGAGAGGGGAGAGATGGTTGTGGGGCACGATAGGATAAAGATCTCTGGATCTTTGTGGGCGTTTCTAGAGAAAGATGTGGGACCGAAGGAGAGCACATCGCCACAGAATTTCCGTTGATCGGACGGCTGCATGCGAAGCCGATCGATGTGTGTTATCCACCGGGTGAATCTAAGAGTTTCCCATGAAAAAAAACATATGGCACATGCGTAAAGCAATCTAAACTATTAAAAAGAGAGTAAATGAACAAGTGAACTGCTTTACAACCCAGCCTTATGTAATTCTATTTTCTATCCAATCGATCGTTCATTGCTTTAGATGCGTTCTGGACCGTCCGACTACTGAACCTTGAGGTCTCACTGTTGTTCTGTCACTTCTTTAGTTATCTTCAGATGGTGCTGGGCCTGACATTAGGGGCAAAAGGTAGAGCATCAAGTGGAGAACCCGATTTGGGCACTAGGTGGCAAAATTCCGTGTTTTGACCCTATTTGCGTTCTTTAACAACATTAGACCCCTGTTCGATTTTTTTTTAAATCTGATCCTTTCTCCTACCGCCAGGGGGCACGGCGGTAGGTTTATATAGCCTACCGCCGCGGGGCTCGGCGGTAGGAAACTGTCGGTGTACTGGGAACCAGGGTACCCAGACTTGCTTGTCTGCGGGCCGCGGCGCACTCCTACTACGGCCTGGTACGACCCAGCTGACCGACCAGCTGTCCAAGACCCTCGCGAGGGGGCTAGGCCTCGTGAGGAGAACGACGTCAAGACCCCCTCAGGAGCGGCCTCGGCAAGGTGCTCCGGAGGGGCGGAGAATCCAGGGCCAAGCCTGCCTCAGGAGTAGGCAGTGATGTCAGCAGTGACGCACCGCGCTAGCGGGTGCCAGCGCTCGCCAGCGGCGCAGTTACCATTTCGGTGCAAGGGGGACAACGCAGCCGCAGGTTCCCGAGGAGCGGGGCAAAGATTTCTGTCAGGACCAAGATGCGATTCTATCCCGATCACGTGACACTTACGTGATTGTGGCACAACCGCATTTCGGGCACTTAGCAAGATGGATATCATTACATCATACCATTACATATATACATGGGGATACAACAATACATACAAGTCACATGAATACAACAACATCAATACAAGGCATCCGACTACGGATGCAAACATGAAAAGCACAACGACATCCATCTTCTATCCCAGGCTGCCGAACCGGAACCTAACCCAAGACGGAAGAAGAAGAAGAAGAAAGAACTCCAACACAACAATCATCGCTCTCGCGTCACGACATCGGAAACCTGCACCTGCAACTGTTGTTGTAGTATCTGTGAGCCACGAGGACTCAACAATCCCATAAACATGGGTAACAAGACTAGCAAATCTTAAAGGGTAGGAAGAGGTAAAGTGGTGAGGTTGCAGCAGCGGCTAAGCAAAAGTATGGTGGCTAACTTACGAGTACAAGAATAAGATGAGCATCTACGCAAACGGTCGCAACTAGTAGTGATCGCTAAAGATCCTGAACTACCTACGAGTCAAACATAACCCCACCGTGTTCTCTTCTCAAAATGAAAAGAGACAGTCACGGTTACTCACACAGTTGTGCGTTTTACTTCGGATCTGATGGCTTCTCGCCCCTCGTTGGTTACCCCAAGTGGAAGGTTTGAGATGCAGTGTAGCGGTAGTTTTCCCTTGGCAAAGATACCAAGGATCGAATTCCCCTGAGACTCCGAGATTCAACAAGAAGGTGTCAACTGCTAACAGCGCCAGATACTTAGCGATTGACAGGACCTGCACACAGATACAAATAACTTTGCTCCCAACGAGTACAAAGAGGTTGTCAATCCCTCCGGCCTTGTCGTTTACAAAGGATCAAACACAAGAGATAATAGTGATAGGTATGGCTGCAACTAGTAAGTAAGAACAGAAAGTAAATAGCGGATGTGATCAGTGATGGTAATATGGACCGGGGTCCCATGATGTTCACTAGTGATGTCTCTCTCCCAAAAGACGATAAAACAGCTAAGCGAGGTAAACAAATTACAGCTGGGCAATTGACAGGATTATGTGCGCAAACCAATGCTAACTATGCTACAAAGAAAGGTAGAGGCTCAAAAGCATGGGCGGTACGCCAAGGCAAGTAGACCGAAATCCATCTGCATCTACTACTAATCATCCACCTTGAGATATCTATCCAGAACATCTCGCTGGTATTAAGTTGCGAGTCCCACCCATAGTGTAAACTCAAAGCAACAGACAACTGCATTAAAAGAACTTTGCGTAAAGTAAACAATCCTTGCACCCACAAGTACAAGCACCGTTGTTTTCCCCCTTGTGGCAACAGCACATCCCCTAGACTCATGTTTCTGTCACTCAAGCTAGTCATCGAGGGGCATGAACCCACAATCAAGCATAACGTTCCCTCTTGGAGTTACTACCTACTACTTGGCCAAAGCAATAAACAGCAACGGAGAACATGCAAGAATTACTCAAGAACATAAATATAAAATAGGTAAATCAAATATATTACTCACACACAATCTGAACATAATCTCATAATCCATCGGATCCCAGCAAACTCATCATAGCAACAGCATAAGGATTACATATGTGCCTCGATCATGTAGGGCAGCTCACGAGGTCTAATCGGTGAAGAACAAAGAGGGGAGGAGAACATCACATAGCTACTGGTCATGGACCCATGGTCCAAGGGAGACTACTCACAACTCATCCGGGAGGCATCCATGGTGGTGGAGAGGCTCCCGGTGGTGATCCTCCCCTCCGGCAGGGTGCCGGGAAGAGTTCTCCTGGTGCTCCCGATCTTGGAAGCGCGGCGGCGGCGGAACAAAGATGAGATCGCGAAAAAGGGTTCCGTCCTCGAGGGTTTCGGGACGCGGTGTAAATATATGCCAAAGGGGGGCATCAGCGGAGGCCTGGGGGGCCCAAGCGCCCTGGCGGCGCGGCCAGGAGGGGGGCCGCGCCCTCTGGCCGCCTGGAGCCCTGGTGGCCCCCCTCCGGCCCTACTTTGGACGCAAGGAAGCTTCCGGAACGCTGATTTTTTATATATTTTTCCCGGGATTTTTCTGGCAATTTACGTAATGGGAAAACCTGAAATACAAAAATAGCAGAAAACAGAAACTGGCACTGAGGTGCACTGAGTTAATAGGTTAGTCCAAATATGATCAAAAGTGTATGGAAGTGCATAAATATCATAGCAATATCACACAAAAGAGGCATGGAGCAAGTAGAAATTATAGATACGTTTTGGACGTATCAGGATCCTCTGTCAAGTTTTCTACAACCGGACATTAACAAATTCCAATCTGTCACATAACCGCGGGCACGGCTTTCGAAAGATCATAACCCTGCAGGGGTGTCCCAACTTAGCCCATCACAAGCTCTCACAATCAGCTGAAGTAATAATAATTATTACCCCTTATCTTAGGGAAATCCGATCAGGCTCGGTATCCCGGTGCACAAGACATTTCGATAATGGTAAAACAAGTCCAGCAAGACCTCCCGGCGTGCTGACACCCGGATGGTAGCCGCGCGCATCTCGTCTCAGGCCACGTCCGGATGAGCAATACGTACAGTAACCGAAGACCCCAGATAATTGGGTGGCACCGCAAGTGGCTCTAGTTTGGGACCAACACCATCAGCACTGCCCCCCCCTGCTATGTAGAAAAGAATCTCGAGGGAGCGTCCCCCCTATGCAATTTAATTAATTAATAAGTTATTATTATGAGGCAAATTAAAACCAATGTTGGGCCTTGCTGGAGGAGTTTTATTCAAAGACGAAGTGTCAAGGGGTCCCCATATACCCAACAGTGTAAGGAACGCAAAATCAAGGAACATAATGCCGGTTTATCGACGCCTAAGGTGGCATGAGTGGAACAAAACACCGAGCAAAAGGCCAATCCTTCCACCCATGCCCAGTATATAGGTGTGTTAATAATAATAATAGATATTGTGATATTCCAACAACGAGTTCCCACCTGGAACAATCTTCATCTTCACCTGCAACTAACAACGCTATAAGAGGGGCTGAGCAAGCGGGTAACATAGCCAAACAATGGTTTGCTAGGAAGGTGTCAAGGTTAGAGGTTTCATGGCAACAAGGAGAGGGGCTGACAATAATGATGGGTAGTGCGACATATAACGATAGCATCGAGACAACTAAGCAAAGGGAATGATAGTAATGGTATCCAAGGGTATGGTCATCTTGCCTGAGATCCCGCAAGGAAGAAGAATGAGTCCGTGAAGAAGACGAAGAAGAAGCCTTGAAGACGAACCACGGGTAGACGAGCGAATCCTCACGATCGCAACGGAACAAGCACTAACGAGAAGAAGCAAGCAATACGGTAAACACACAACACAAGAACATGACAATATGCTCAACCAAGTATGATGCAATACAAGTCTATATATGATGCAATACATGGCAAGGTAGGAAGCACAGAAAAACAACACAAGAACATGACAATATGCTCAAGCAAGTATGATGCAAGACAAGTATATATATGATGCAATACATGGCAAGGTAGGAAGCACAGAAAAACAACACAAGTCACCAAGTTTAAATGTGCCCGGAAACTACATATAACAAATCCGGTAAGTCCTCATATGCATAGTTTGAAATTAGTCTAGATCTAAACAAACTTAAGTTAAAGTTGTTAAACAGCAAGTTAACATGCACCAAGATGATCTACACGAAATTCTAGTCAAGTTTCATATAAAGTTTGTTTAATTCGGAGCTACGGCCTAGAAGACAAGCATGGCAACGGTGCAAGAAGCACCCAAACATCAAGCAAACTCACTCCAAACATGAAAACAATATGATATTATGCTTCTACATGCAAAACACACAAGTTTCATATAGGACACACTCAAAATGGAGCAACGGGCTAAAAGATACACATGGAACAAGATATAACAACAAGCTGAAGTTAACAGCCACATAGCAACTTTGGAGCAAGATATATATACGCTACAACACCCAAACATGATAACAAGAAGCATGGATGTGAAGTAGACATGATACTTAACAAGTATGAACTTAGAACACACCCAAAAGCTTGCTGGAACACAATTAACCAAGCATGGCAAGTTGCAATAAAATTATCCTGACTTAGCCAAAATCTGGAAAGGCAAAAACATCATCACGACGCTGCCTTCGGAGGCACAAAACAACATGCATATCAACTCAACTAAGCATATAAAGATCATGGACATGTAGTAAACATCTCCTACAACAAACAACTCCATTGGAGCAACTCCATAGGAGGCATGGATCAATAGCAACAAGCTACAACATTTTGATCATGACGTAAAAAACCCGACAGACATAATTTATAGCAACTTGAGAGCAAGAAATAAATAAGCTACAGCAGGGCATATGAGCAAGTAAGGGCATGAATGGTTAGACAATAACATGGACAACAAGGCATGATCATTAGCCACTCCAAAACAAGCATGGATTTGACTAGGGCATCAAGCAAACATAGCATCAGGTTATAACAGATTCTAGACTTAACAGTTTTTTTACTAAGTATAAAACAACAATAACAACATGGCATGTTTACAAGCATGTTTAAGTCAACACAAGGCATATCATGTAAAGAGGTTTGCACCACAGCAAAGACCATATGATGGAGATTCTAAAACATCTAAACATGTGGCATGAAGACAAACACACCAATAGCAAAGAGCAATTGAAATCAGCATCTCATAACGAGTTTCAGAACTTAACAGCCAAATGCACTTTTGCAACAGAGATTAACATGGCAAGATGAACTCAAACAAGCATGCGACAGCAACTATCATGTAGTACACTTCACAATGAACATTTTGACATCTCATTTGGTTCATTTGGATAAACATGCACCAAGTTATCATATCTCAAACATGGCAACAAAACAACAAGTAGCAGTAGTTTATAACAAGTAGCACTCTTGCAACAGAGATTAGGGCATCTAGATGAAGTCAAACAAGCATGGCACAATGTAACAAAGGGTAGAGCATATCACCACGATCATTTTGACATATCATTCACTCAATTTGGACATACACACAGATATTTACAGGCACTCAAAGTATGCATCAGACAACAAGTTTTTCTGGGACTTAGCAAAAAAAACACAGAAAAAGGGGTGAGCGCAATATAACAACATCACGCTCGGGCGAGGGATAGATGGGCTCACCATATGGGCTCGACCCATGGCAGAAGGAGGAGGAGGAAGCGGGCCAGGCCAGGCGCTGGAGATGGGCCGGCCCACGGAACGCGCAAGGAAGCTGGGCCGGGAGGCGGCTCGCGGGCCCTAGCGGTGGCTGTAGCCCAAGCGGGGCGCTCGGCCTCCTCTGCTCGAGGCAGAGCCCGAGCTGGCATGGCAACGGCGGCGGCTTGCTCGGCTCCGACGAGCTGGGCGGAGCCGAGGCGAGGCACGGTGGGGCGGGGGCCAGCCGGATCTGGCCAGGCCGGATCCGTTCCCGGCGGCGGCGAGCACATGGGCGGCAGCAAGCTGCTGGAGTCGACGGGAGGGCGCGGAGAGGTGCGGCGGCGAGCGCATGCCAGCGGAGGGGCGGCGTCGGTCCGGCGGGCAGGTAGCTGCAGGGCGGCAGCGAGCTCTTGGGGTGCGGGGCGGCACGGACGCCTCGGGAGGCTGGCGGCGGCGGCTGGGCTCGCGCGGGCCCGATCCGGGTCCCGCGGGCCACGGCGGCGGGGTGGAGAGAGAGGGGACAGGTGGCGGCGCCTGGTTGGCTGAGCGGGGCGGCGAGGCTGACGTGTCGTGCCCCGATTGGCTGAAGCGACGTGGAAGGTGAGGATGGACATGTCCAGGCAGAGTGGACATGTCCGGCTGCGCGGGGAGGAGCATTTTTAGGGTTTCATTCGCGAATTTGGACGGGGAGGACTAATTTATAGGCATAGGGAGCTAGGAGTGTCCAAATGAGGAGCGGTTCGCGGCCACGCGATCGTGATCAAACGGCCAAGAGCATGGAGGGGGTTAGGATGGGCTTGGTGGGCTGTGTGAAAGGAGTGCTGGGCCAAAAGAGAAAAGGCTTCGGGCGGTTAACGCAGTTAACCGTTGGGCTATCAAACGAGCTCCGAATGCGACGAAACTTGACAGGCGGTCTACCTATGCTATAATAAGACCACACGCCAAGTTTTAACCCATTCCGAGAACATTTTCCGGCCACTCATAAAATAAATATTCGGAGGCGCCGCGGGCGCGTATGAGTGTGTCTGGGCTCACAACGGATAACGGAGAGGACGAGCGGACTCGGGCGGATGCAAGTTTTGAAAACATGCTGATGCAACACACATGATGACATGGCAAGATGCACACGCAAGCAGATGACGTGGCAACGACGACGAATAACTGGCTGACACCTGGCGCACCGGTCTCGGGGTGTCACAGTTTCCTCATTGGTGCAACAAGACCGAAGACCGCAAGGACGATAAGGAGGATGTCACCGTCGAGCCCACCACCGCGTCACCGCCTGGTCCTTTTGCAGGCAAAGACTGCTTTTGTGAGGGTAGGAACATCCTTGTGTTCCCGCTCAAAAATGGCCGTTGTGGGATCCCTTCCTGCCTAAACATTTCGGGGGAAGAGGACTGTGGCCGCCTATATAAGTAGCTAGGATTACCACTATGAAAGGGGATCGATCCATACACTCGGCCACCACACAAGGAGCAAGAACACTTGCCTCCTGACCCTCCTGAGCTCACCTCCTGAGCCCAGGAACCATTGTACTAGCTCATATTCTAGCTTGCCCGAGGCTAATCCACCAAAGCAGGAAGTAGGGTCTTACACCACACGGTGGCCCGAACCTGGGTAAACTCTTGTGTGTTCTATCTGTTGTTTGCTTGAATCCTTCCACCGAGACGAGAGCGAGACGCTAGGTAGACGTGAGTGGGAGAGATCTTCATTCACGCCCCTGTGTTCGAACTTCTTGGGTTTTGCGGAGCCCTAAATCCGACATTTGGCGCGCCAGGTAGGGGGCGTGTCGAGATCTCGCCTCTCCGACGACCTCGTCGTGTTCTCGTCGTCGACTCCGCTCCACAACCATGGTGGACACACGCCGAGCTTGCGCCACCAGCCGCGCCGCGAACGTCGCTCAGACGGCGCCCGCGGGCAACGGTGCACCGCTCCGCCCCAACTCGTCGGTCGCCAACGCCGCCACAGACCCGGCCGTCCACGAGCAGCAGGACTCATCGCTGCCACCGTCTGTGCGACGAGATGGCCGCACGGCGATGCCTTCACCCTCGCCGGCCGCGGCGTCGTCCTCGCTGGTCCGTTGTGGGCCGGTCTACCAGCAGCCTGCGCTGCTGATGGCGCGAGAGCTCTTGCGCTACCGACCGACAGATGACCTCTATGATGAGTGGCTCCACCGCATCACAGAGCTCGTCAACGCCGCTGGAGAAGCACCTGCACCAACGCACTTCTCACGTCCTCCGTCGCCCCCGGCGGGTAACGAAGGCCACGGAGTCCCGGCTCCGCCTCCACTCCACGGCGCCGGTCAGGAGGTCCGGCGCGAGGCTCCTCGACGTGAGCAACCCCGCAGAGCCCTTGCGCGCGACGAGGAGAGATGCCAGATGGTTCCGTATCCCCAGGCAGGAGCTCGTGGCCCCCCGGCCCGCAGCGCCAAGACCGCGCGCCACATGAGGTGGTGGCGCCAGCACCCCAAGAACCAGCACCGCAGGCGCAGGGGACGCCTGCGATCATGGGCGTGGCTGGGTGTCGCGCCCTAGCTCCTGAGCTACGGCGCCTCGTCTGACCCGAAAAGTTCAAGCCAGACCCGCGTCCGCGCTACGACGGCACCACCGACCCCACAGAGTTCCTCCAACTCTACGAGTTGAACATTGAGGCGTCCAACGGCACCGAGCAAGTCATGGCGAACTGGTTCCCCATGGCTCTCAAAGATGGCGCACGCTCTCCTGGCTCATGACCCTCCCCGTGGGATCCATCTCCTCCTAAGAAGAGCTTCTCAAGCGTTTCGTCGCCAACTTCCAAGGCACCCGCGATCGAGCCCCGACAGCTGCCAATCTACGCCGCGTGAGGCAGCAGCCGGGAGAGACCCTGCAAAAGTACATCCAACGCTTCAACACCATGCACCTCCGGATCCCTAGGGTCTCGGACGAGGCCATCATCTCGGCGTTCTCCAACGGCGTCCGCGACATCAGGATGAGGGAGGAGCTCGCCATTCACGAGGACCTATGCACAACCCTCGAGATTTTCAAACTCGCGGCAAAGTGCGCCAGGGCGGAGGAAGGATGCCTCTCCCTCCAGGAGCTGCCTGAGGCGGAGGCGGACGACAAGAAGACCAAGGCCAAAGAATCAAAGTGCAAGGGACCCGCCGTGCTGGCCGCGGAGCCAGAAGTAAAGCATGGCTGCGACTACGACGACCTCCCCAGAGACAACCGACCGTACTGCGTCTTCCACAAACGTCCACAGCCACAACACTAACGACTGCTAGGAGCTCAAGGCGATGCGCAGCGGGCGCGTAGGGCAGCGTCCTGAGCACGACAACCGCGGCTACGGCCGTGGAGGAGGCCGAGGTGGAGAACGTTGGGACAGCAGGAACTCACGCCAGGGGTGGCGCAAAGAGCCTCGTGAAGACCACTGGCAGGAGTAGCCTCGTGACACCCCCTGGCGCGACCAGCCTCGTGAGGGTCGCCCTCAGGGCAATAGAGGCCTACCTCCACTGCTGCCACCGCCAAGAAGGAACAACGACGACTGCCAGGGTGACGGAGCAGGGGGCTTCCAGGAGCCGTGTGCAGTTGCATGCATCTTGGGAGGAGCCCATGCTCCGGCTTTCCATCGCATCTTCAAGAAGTTCGCCCGTGAGGTGAACGCGGCGCTTCCCAGGCCTGACGCCGCGCGCAACCTCAGGTGGACCAAGCAAGTCATCGCCTTCGACCCCAAGGACCAGCTCAAGTGCACCGCGGCCCCAGGCGCTCTCCCGATGCTTTACACCCCGACCATCAGCAACGTCCTCGTGACCAAGACCCTCATCGATGGCGGGGCAGGACTCAACGTCCTCTCCGTCCAGACCTTCGTGACGCTCCAGGTCCCCTACGATCAGCTCCACCCGACCAAGCCATTCTACGGAATCACGGATGGCTCCACACTCCCAATGGGGCAAGTCCGCCTTTCCGTCACCTTTGGTGACCGCGACAACTACCGTACCGAGCTCATCGACTTCGACATCGCCAACATCCACCTCCCGTACAACGCCATCCTTGGGTATCCAGCCCTCGCCAAGTTCATGGCGGCGACCCATCACGGCTACAACGTCCTGAAGATGCCCGGGAGCAGCGGAGTCATCACGATCGCCTCCGACGAGAAGGAATCGGTGCGTTCCCTGGAGCGCGCATACCAGACCCCGGCGGTCGAGAGCTCCGATGACGATGGAGCCGTCCACGCCCTGCAGACCGCCCCCAAGAAGAAGAAGAACCTGCCCGCCAGCGGACCTCATGACACGGAGGCTCCTGACGGCCCCGTCTCAGGACCCGTGCCTGCCGACGAGGCTCCCTCCATTCTCGCATAGGGAGGCGCACCCGATGCCCCTCTTAGGACGGGCTCGGGGGCTCTCCTCTGGAGCGCCTCTGGCCTGACCAGCATCACGAGGGGGGTGTTCGGGCACCGCCTGCAGACATGTCTCGACGCGCATTTTTGTGAGCCCAGCGTGAGCCATAAAGCGCTGAGGGCTCAGGACTTCATCGACCAGGTGATACGTCTCCAACGTATCTATAATTTTTGATTGTTCCATGCTATTATTCATGAAGTCTTGGATGTTTAATGGGCTTTATCATTCACTTTCATATCATTTTTGGGACTAACCTACTAACCCAAAGGCCTAGTCCAGATTGCTGTTTTTTGCCTATTTCAGGGTTTTGCAGAAAAGGAATATCAAACGGAGTCCAAACGGAATGAAACCTTCACGAGAGATATTTTTGGAGGAAATCATGCTCGGGAGTCTTCGGGGCCAAGTCAGGGGACATAGGGCCAGCCCTCGAGGGTGGGGGGCGCGCCCCCTGCCTCCAGGCTGGCCCACATGGCCCCAGGTGCCCCCCTTCTTCCTATATATACCTACGTACCCCAGAAACTCCATACGCAGAGAGAAAACCCTAATTCCACCTCCGTAGCTGCTGTTCTCGTGGAGATCCCATCTTGGAGCCTGTTCCGGGAGGGGGATCCATCACGGAGGCCTTCATCATCATCATCATCATCATCGCCCTCACCATGAGTTGTGAGTAGTTTACCACAGACCTTCAGGTCCATAGGTAGTATCTAGATGGCTTCTTCTCTCTCTCCGCATCTCAATACAAAGTTCTCCTCGGTCTTCGAGGAGATCTATTCGATGTAATCTCTTTTTGCGGTGTGTTTGTCGAGATCCGATGAATTGTGAGTTTATGATCAAGGTTATCTATGAAAGATATTTGGTTCTTCTCTGAACTTTTTATGTGTGCTCATAATATCCTTGCAAGTCTCTTCGAATTATTGGTTTGGTTTGGCCTACTAGATCTATAGTTCTTGCAATGGGAGATGTGCTTGGCTTTGGGTTCAATCTTGCGGTGTCCTTTCCCAGTGACAGTAGGGGCAGCAAGGCACGCATTGTATTGTTGCCATCGAGGATAGAAAGATGGGGTTTTCATCGTATTGCTTGAGTATATCCCTCTACATCATGTCATCTTGCTTAAAGCGTTACTCTGTTCGTATGAACTCAATACACTAGATGCATGCTGGATAGCGGTCGATGTGTGGAGTAATAGTAGTAGATGCAGGAAGGAGTCGGTCTACTTGTCTCGGACGTGATGCCTATATACAATGATCATGCCTAGATAGTCTCATAATTATTCGCTTTTCTATCAATTGCTCGACAGTAATTTGTTTACCCGCCGTAGAATACCGCTATCATGAGAGAAGCCACTAGAGAAAACTATGGCCCCCGGGTCTATTCTCAACATATCAATCTACATCTACTTTACTTTTACCGCTTTTATTTGTTGTTTTATTAAACTAAAAATACCAAAAATATAATTATCATCTCTATCAGATCTCACTCTCGTAAGTGACCGTAAAGGGATTGACAACCCCTTATCGCGTTGGCTGCAAAGTTCTTATTTGTTTGTGCAGGTGCGAGGGACTGGCGCGTGGTCTCCTACTTGATTGATACCTTGGTTCTCAAAATCTGAGAGAAATACTTACGCTACTGTGCTGCATCTCCCTTTCCTCTTCGAGGGAATACAACACAAGCACAAGAGGTAGCAAGAAGAATTTATGGCGCCGTTGCTGGGGAGGCTTACGCAAAATTCATATACCAAGTACCTATCACAAACCCTTATCCTTCGCATTACATTTATTTGCCTCTCGTTTTCCTCTCCCCCACTTCACCTTTGCCGTTTTATTTGCCCTTCTTCTGCCGTGTGTTTACCGTTCGCTTGCCTCTCGTTTGCTTGTGTGCTATGTGCCCTCAATTATCTTGCATCTTCGCTTGCTAAAGTATGGATCCTCATCCACTTGCTAATCTCTTTAAGAGATCCAATTATGTCGAACCTATTGCTAGTGAGTTGACTGCACTAGATTATCTTTATGGGGTTTTGCTTGAAATTTGTGAATCTGAAAATTGTGACGAAGTATTGAAAGAAAAACATAAATTGATTCACGATAGCTCCTTGAGTAAAAAGCATGATTTTAATACTATAAATTCTATTGATGTCGATTGTGCTAATGATATGCAAAACCCTAAGCTTGGGGATGCTTATTTTGCTATGCCCACTACTTGTTGCAATGATCATGATTGGGGTGATTCTTCTTTTGATCTTGAAAATTTATCTAAGCCCCATGATGAATATGAGATTGATAATAGTGTTTTTAATATTATTGAAAGTGGGTTTGGAAGAGTGTCAACTTTAGATCCCACATATTTGGAGAATGTTCAATCTTATGAATTTTTTGATAAAAGTGGGTTTGGAAAGATCATGACTTTAGTTAATGTTGATCCCACTATTTTGGAAGAGTGCCAACTTTGCATGCATGTGGATCGTGTTGAGAATATGTTATGTGATAGCTATTTTGTTGAATTTGATCATGATACTACATGCAATTATTATGAGAGAGGGAAATATGGTTGTAGAAATTTTCATGTTACTAAACTACCTCTCGTTATGTTGAGATTGCTATTGTTTCTTTCTCCTTCCTTGCATATGCTAGATCTTGCTTGTCTTGCCAATTTGTTTGCCTATAAAATGCCTATGCATAGGAAGTATGTTAGAATTAGATGTGATTTTCACATGCTTTATGATGCTCTCTTTGTGCTTCAATTCTCATCTTTCATGTGAGCATCATTGAATTCTCAAGCCTATCTTAATGGCTATAAAGAAAGAGCTTGTTGCGAGGCAACCCAATTTTATTTTATTTGTTTTTGTTGCTAGGGAATAAATATTGCATCTAGACTCTGATTAGATGTGGTTTCATGTTTTGTTTAGTGTTTGTGCCAAGTAGAACCTTTGGGAAGACTTGTGTGAAGTTTATGTGATCTTGCTGTGAAAAACAGAATCGTTAGCGCTCGCTAAAATAGTCTTCAGATTTTACTCGATCGTGCTTTTTAGTTGATTCTTTCGGATTCTGATTGGTAGACAAATTGCGCAAATTTAACAATTTAGTTTGAATTTTTTGGAGTTCCAGAAGTAGGCGAACCCAGCAGATTATTACAGACTGTTCTTTTTTTGATAGATTCTGTTTTTTCGTGTGTTGTTTGCTTATTCCGATGCATCTATGAGTAATATTGGAGGATATGAACCATAGAGAACTTGGAGTACAGTAGGTTTAAAACCAATATAAATAAAGAATGAATTACTTGTTGTACCTTTGAGTGGTGGTTTGCTTTCTCTTACTAACGGAGGTCACGAGAATTTTTGTCTAAGTTTTGTGTTGTGAAGTTTTCAAGTTTTGAGTATTGCTTTGATGGACTATGGAACAAGGAGTAGCAAAGGCCCAAGCTTGGGGAAGCCCATGGCACCCCAAGTAAATTGAAGATAATCAAAAGCCTAAGCTTGGGGATGCCCCGGGAAGGCATCCCCTCTTTCGTCTTCATCCATCGGTAACTATACTTGGAGCTATATTTTTATTCGCAACATGCTATGTGTTTTGCTTGGAGCGTCTTGTATAATTTGAGTCTTTGCTTGTTAGTTTTCCGCAATCATCCTTGCTGGACACACCTATTTTAGAGAGTTAAATATGCCCTAAAAATTATTATAACACTCTACGTGCTTCACTTATATCTTTTGAGTTGAATAGGTTTGGCTCTAGTGCTTCACTTATATCTTTTAGAGCACGGTGGTGGTAATATTTTGTAGAAATTGTTGAACTCTCATGCTTCACTTAGATCCATTTGAGGGTGTATTAAAACAGCATGGTAAAGTGTTTAGGCTAAAGAAACTAGTCTTCACATGATAAACATCCAATGTCAATGTAGTAAAAAAAATCACATCAAGTGCATTGAATAGAAAGAGATGTTGGATGCTTGATAATTGTTTTGAGACATGAGGATAGTGATATTAGAGTCATGCTAGTGGAGTGATTATGAAATTGAGAAATATTTGTGTTAAGGTTAATGATTCCCGTAGCATGCACGTATGGTGAACCGTTGTGTGCCTAAGTTAAAGCATGAGGTATTTGTAGAGTGTCAACCTTTGTGTGGAGGTCGGGGGCGCACGATGGTTAACTCCTACCAACCTCCCCCCTAGGAGCATGCGTTGATTGCTTTGTTTCAATGACTCGCAAATTTTTGCAATAAGTATATGAGTTCTTATGACTAATGTTGAGTCCATGGATTATACGCACTCTCACCCTTCCACCATTGCTAGCCTCTCTTGTACCGCGCAATTTTCGCCGGTGCCATAAACCCACTATATATCCTTTCTCAAAACAGCCACCATACCTACCTACCATGGCATTTCCATAGCCATTCCGAGATATATTGACATGCAACTTTCCACCGTTCCGTTTATATGACACACATCATATTGTCATATTGCCATGCATGATCATGTAGTTGACATCGTATTCGTGGCAAGGCCACCATGCATAATTTATCTTACATGTCACTCTTGTTTCATTGCACATGCCCGTACACCGCCGTAGGCGTTCACATAGAGTCATACTTTGTTGTTGTAGTATCGAGTTGTAATTTTGTGTTGTAATGAAAGTGTGATGATCATCATTATTAGAGCATTGTCCCATGGGAGGAAAGGCTGAATCTATAAAGCCCCTCCGCAAAAAAGGCCAAAGAAAAAAAGAAAGGCCCAAAAAAGAAAAAAAAAGGAAAAATGAGAAAAAAAGAAAAAGAAAAAAGGGACAATTGCTACTATCTTTTTCCACACTTGTTCTTCAAAGTAGCACCATGTTCTTCATTGTAGAGAGTCTCATGCTTAGTCACTTTCATACACTAGTGGGAATTTTCGTTATAGAACTTGGCTTGTATATTCCAACGATGGGCTTCCTCAAATGCCCTAGGTCTTCGTGAGCAAGCAAGTTGGATGCACACCCACTAGTTTCTTTCGTTGAGCTTTCATTCACATTTAGCTCTAGTGCATCCGTTGCATGGTAATCCCTACTCACTCACATTGATATCTATTAATGGGCATCTCCATAGCCCGTTGATACGCCTAGTCGATGTGAGACTATCTCCCTCTTATTGTCTTCTCCACAACCACCTCTATTCCACCCATAGTGCTATATCCATGGCTCACGCTCACGTATTGCGTGAAGGTCGAAAGGTTTGAAAAGATAGAGTATGAAAACAAATGCTTGGCTGAAATCCGGGTTGTGCATGATATGAATATTTTGTGTGATAACAAGGGAGCATAGCCAACACTATATGATTTTGTAGGGATAACTTTCTTTAGCCATAGTATTTTGAGAAGACAAGATTGCTTTGTTAGTATTGCTTGAAGTATTGTTATTTCTTGTGTTAATATAGACTTTTATCTTGAAACCTTCAGATCTGAACATTCATGCAACAATTAAGAGAATTACATTGAAAAACTATATTGGTTAGCATTCCACATCAAAAATTCTTTCTTTATCATTTACCTACTCGAGGACGAGCAGGAATTAAGCTTGGGGATGCTTGATACGTCTCCAACGTATCTATAATTTTTGATTGTTCCATGCTATTATTCATGAAGTCTTGGATGTTTAATGGGCTTTATCATTCACATTTTTTATCATTTTTGGGACTAACCTACTAACCCAAAGGCCCAGTCCAGATTGCTGTTTTTTTTGCCTATTTCAGGGTTTTGCAGAAAAGGAATATCAAACGGAGTCCAAACGGAATGAAACCTTCGCGAGAGATATTTTTGGAGGAAATCACGCTCGGGAGTCTTCGGGGCCAAGTCAGGGGACGTAGGGCCAGCCCTCGAGGGTGGGGGGCGCGCCCCCCTTCCCAGGGCACGCCCCCCTGCCTCGAGGCTGGCCCACACGGCCCCCGGTGCCCCCCTTCTTCTTATATATACCTACGTACCCAAGAAACTCCATACGCAGAGAGAAAACCATAATTCCACCGTCGTAGCTGCTGTTCCCGTGGAGATCCCATCTTGGAGCCTGTTCCGGGAGGGGGATCCATCACGGAGGCCTTCATCATCATCATCATCGCCCTCACCATGAGTTATGAGTAGTTTACCACAGACCTTCGGGTCCATAGCTAGTATCTAGATGGCTTCTTCTCTCTCTCCGCATCTCAATACAAAGTTCTCCTCGGTCTTCGAGGAGATCTATTCGATGTAATCTCTTTTTGCGGTGTGTTTGTCGAGATCCGATGAATTGTGAGTTTATGATCAAGGTTATCTATGAAAGATATTTGGTTCTTCTCTGAACTTGTTATGTGTGCTCATAATATCTTTGCAAGTCTCTTCGAATTATTGGTTTGGTTTGGCCTACTAGATCTATAGTTCTTGCAGTGGAAGAAGTGCTTGGCTTTGGGTTCAATCTTGCGGTGTCCTTTCCCAGTGACAGTAGGGGCAGCAAGGCACGTATTGTATTGTTGACATCGAGGATAAAAAGATGGGGTTTTCATCATATTGCTTGAGTTTATCCCTCTACATCATGTCATCTTGCTTAAAGTGTTGCTCTGTTCGTATGAACTCAATACACTAGATGCATGCTGGATAGCGGTTGATGTGTGGAGTAATAATAGTAGATGCAGGCAGGAGTCGGTCTACTTGTCTCGGACGTGATGCCTATATACAATGATCATGCCTAGATAGTCTCATAATTATTCGCTTTTCTATCAATTGCTCGAAAGTAATTTGTTTCCCCGCCGTAGAATATCGCTAACATGAGAGAAGCCACTCGAGAAAACTATGGCCCCCGGGTCTATTCTCAACATATCAATCTACATCTACTTTACTTTTACCGCTTTTATTTGCTGTTTTATTAAACTAAAAATACCAAAAATATAATTATCATCTCTATCAGATCTCACTCTCGTAAGTGACTGTAAAGGGATTAACAACCCCTTATCGCGTTGGCTGCGAAGTTATTATTTGTTTGTGCAGGTGCGAGGGACTAGCGCGTGGTCTCCTACTGGATTGATACCTTGGTTCTCAAAAACTGAGGGAAATACTTACGCTACTGTGCTGCATCTCCCTTTCCTCTTCGAGGGAATACAACGCAAGCTCAAGAGGTAGCACCAGGCTACCGAGGAACTTCAGTACGCAAGGCTCATACGCGGTGGGCGCAACCGCATGGCACCAGGCTCACCTACCTGCAACCCAAGCAACCAATTCCGCGTCTGCGCAGACATCGAGGGCCTCAACCGAGCTGCTTATCTGGAGCCCTTCTGGCCGACGGCTGTTGGCTGGAGGAGGACTCTCCCCTGCAGTTACATTCGCACGCTCTTCGGCTTCCGCAACGCAGCTGCTATGTTCCAGTACCTCACGCAGCAGGCGTTGGGGGCTCAGGAGCCCGGCGATCCTCAGGAGCGACCCGCGCGACTCGTGTCTTTAGCTACCCTAGCTCTTCTTCGATGACAAGTATTAGGTGATGTCTCAGGTATTCAATCGAGGGCGCCCCCCGGGCTGCATCATCCTCGAGCTGCTGGGGGCTCACCCCCACAGCTATCTCTTTTGAGCATAAATCAAGGCTAGTTGTTTCTCCTTACTTGCATTATCTATATGCTTGGTGTCCTCACCGCCACTAAGGTCATGATGCCGCATCAAGACAGAAAGGGAGGGAAGGCCCAGGTCAGGCCCTCGACCCCTCACGTGTGACCCGTCGTGCATGAGCCCGCCCTGGATTTCACCAGGGGCTCGTCGACGGCGGGTATGATGCGCATGGGGAGGGGCCTCCTCTCCCTCCACTCAAGCTCAAGACGCCGCACCTCCCGATGTACCATCCCCCGGGCTGCGGAGGGTACGCCTGGAGGCGGTACGGCAGCCCGTCCTACGCACGCCAGGAGGGTCCAAGACCGCGGCCCCGTCCACCCACTCACGTAATCCCGTACCCTCTGGCCCGGCCCTGATCAAGAGGGCTCAGGGGTCATTAGGAACCTGAGTGGGGCGGGGTCCCCCTCGCACCTCACGACGCCGTGCCTCTGGACGACGTTAGCCCCCAGGGGCGAAGCGCGCCCGGAGGTCGTGTAAGCGGTGTGCCTAGTGCTCGGCAGGGGGCCTATAGCCAAGGTCCCACCCCCCACTATGCGCAGTGTCCCACCTCATGAACGCCGCCTTCTGGCGAGCTCATGGCGGGAGCGGACTAGCGCGGGGCGGGGCCCTCAAAGTGAAGGGGTGGGCACGTCAGAAGATCTCCGCTCGTGACACTCTCACGTAATAATGAGTGGGGCTGTACACACCCCGTTCAGAATCGCCCGTGTCTCTAGGCCTGGTGCTGTGCGCCTGGAGACGTAGGATGGGATACCTATCCAGAATTCCGGGAACATCGAACACCTTAGGAGGTTCTATCCGTAATCAAGGCTCCGTGCCCGTGAAGGTCTCCGCCCGTGACACTCTCACGTAGTAATGAGTTGGGGATGTACACACCTCGGAGTCTCCTGTGCATTGCCTACGGGTCCTCAGACGGGGCTCCCACCCATGCCCCAGTGGCAGTCCTTAGCTCCGCGCTGGGAAGAAGACATAGTGTAGGGGTTGGACGCAACCTTTTTCATTTTTCGGCTTGGTGTTTGGCTGTCAGCCTTTTCTACTTCCTTGGCTATCAGCCTTTCCTCTACCCCATGCTATGAAGTTCTCGTGTTTCTTGTGCTTCCTGCATTTGGTTGAAAGTCTTGTTTGGGATCTTTATTGCCAGTTTTAAGCTCAGCTGCGCTACTCGCTCTTCTTCGCGCGCCTCGCGCGTGGGGGCTGGGGCGCGGTCGGTCACCGGCCCTCGTCTGCCGCGGCCCCGTGACCTCGCCTGGCCAAGCCTGCTCAGGCTCTGGCGCTGGGCTTCTCAGTCCGCGCAACCTATCCTACCGAGCCGGCTCAGGCTTCGGTGCTCTAACCCGCGCTCGGTGCTCTCAGCAGATCTCAGTGGCTCACCCCCGCTCGGGGGCTGCACGATCCTTTCAGATTCGTCCACCCCGTCACGACCCGATGGGGCTCATGACGCCAGAGTCAGGAGGACTCCGCCTCAGGACGTCGTGACGCATAAAAGCTAAGTGATTTCACCCAGGTAACAAAAAAACATGACAGCGAGTTCTCGCTTCCTACATATATCACAGTCCATTACGCGCCTCCTCGAGGCAACTTGAAATTTTGATGCAGAAAGGACATGAAGGAAAGGAAAGGAGGAGAAGCAGAGGCCACTCCCGCTCAGTCGGGGTCTTCCAGTTCCTCCGGCTTCACCGAGCCACAGCAGCGCGGCAACCCCCTCCCCTCGTCGGGCCGAGCTCGGCGGCGTGGTGGTTCGTCGCGGCCGCCACTGCTGGAGGAGCTACTGCTGCCACAGAGGGGGGACCCACGGCGCCCCCCAGGACTAAGATCGTCTTCGGAGGAGGAGCTGCTCCTCCGGACGCCGCCCTCGTCGTCCTCTTCGTCATCGACCTCGGGACAGCACCCAAGGCGCATCCCTTCCTCCGAGAAGACCTTGACGAACAGTGTGGAGACGCCATCGTACCTTAAGTGGAGAGCACACCTCCCTTGCAGCCGGCGTGCGTGAGCAAACGATTTCCAGCCGCGCTCGAGGAACACATCGCCCGAGGGAGCCACATCAACCCCCACCCAGGACGCACCACTGCAGCAGCCGTCAGCTTGCAGCCAGATGCCGCCGAGGCCTCCGGCTGGTAACACGTTGCCGAACAAGCGAGGAAGCCAGAGCCACGGGCCACCAGGCTTCTCCGCCCATACCATGAACTCCGACGACACGTCGGAGGAATGGAGCTGAGGGCGCGGAGGACACGCGGCCGACAAGCACCGTTGCGCGTCTCCTCTCCCTCCACGGCCGCGACCACCTTCACCGCGGGAAGACGTCCCGCGCCTTTCGCCAGCGGCCGCGGCAGAACTCAGAAGGCCGCGCCCGCCTCCCCGAGGAGTCGCTGCAGGCGCAGCGGCATGCTTGTGGGGACGACCGCGGCCCCTCTTCGGCGGCAGCAGGGCCGGATCCTTCGGGGCCTTCCCCTTCTCTACGGCGGATGGCTTCCTCGACGACGCCATGGAGATCTCGTGACAGGAGAGAGAGCGAGGAATAAGCAAGGGGAAGACGGCGCTGGCATGGAAACGGCTTGGGGGCTTCCCCATAGTCCCATTTATAGGGTGGAGGAGCCCAACCGCCAGCCACTGGCATCGCAGCCATTACGCCACCGTCGCCTTCGCCAAGGAGTTGTCAAGTCGCATGATCACTGAGACTGCGTGGGAAGCGGAGCCGCCACGTCCCATCCAATAGTCGCACGCTGGCCTGGCCCGCAGCCTTTTAGGGCCCGCGACGCTTCGTCCTCGACTACGGCTTCGCCCCGAAGCCAACTCCGCGTGCGCCTTGGGCCCGGGGGCTACTATTGGCGTACTAGGAACCAGGGTACCCAGACTTGCCTGTTTGTGGGCCGCGACGCGCTCCTACTACGGCCTGGTACGGCCCAGCTGACCGACCAGCTGTCCAAGACCCTCGCGAGGGGGCTAGGCCTCGCGAGGAGAACGACGTCAAGACCCCCTCAGGAGCGGCCTCGGCAAGGTGCTCCGGAGGGGCGGAGAATCCAAGGCCAAGCCTGCCTCAGGAGGAGGCAGTGATGTCAGCAGTGATGCATCGCGCCAGCGGGTGCCAGCGCTCACCAGCGGCGCAGTTACCATTTCGGTGCAAGGGGGACAGTGCAGCCGCAGGTTCCCGAGGAGCGGGGCAAAGGTTTCCTCATTGGTGCAACAAGACCGAAGACCGCAAGGACGATAAGGAGGATGTCACAGTCGAGCCCACCACCGCGTCACCGCCTGGTCCTTTTGCAGGCGAAGACTGCTTTTATCAGGGTAGGAACGTCCTTGTGTTCCCGCTAAAAAATGGCCGTTGTGGGATCCCTTCCCGCCTAAACATTTCGGGTGAAGAGGACCGTGGCCGCCTATATAAGTAGCTAGGATTCCCACTGTGAAAGGGAATCGATCCATACACTCGGCCACCACACAAGGAGCAAGAACACTTGCCTCCTAACCCTCCTGAGCTCACCTCCTGAGCCCAGGAACCATTGTACTAGCTCATATTCCAGCTCACCTGAGGCTAATCCACCAAAGCAGGAAGTAGGGTCTTACACCACACGGTGGCCCGAACCCGGGTAAACTCTTGTGTGTTCTATCTGTTGTTTGCTTGAATCCTTCCATCGAGACAAGAGCAAGACGCTAGGTAGACGTGAGTGGGAGAGATCTTCGTTCACGCCCCTTTGTTCGAACTTCTTGGGTTTTGCGGAGCCCTAAATCTGATAGAAACTAATCCACGTCAACAGCGCAAACGGCCACCACCCCCCTCCATTCCCATCCTACCGCCGCTGGTCCTGGCGGTAGGCTATCTAATCCTACCACCAGGGACCCTGGCGGTAAGGTTTGGGATAGTTATAAGCCATGGGCCGCCCGACCCATCCCCTTCTCCCCCACCCAGCCGCCCGAAGAACAGAGTTCTTCATCCTCTCACCCCCTCTCTCATCTCCTCCGCTCCCCTCATCGAATCTTCTTCATATCTTCACCGTTTTTGCGGATCGAGATGGCCCCGAAACGAGAAAAGTAAGCTCCTCCGATCTCTCCAATTAGTTTGAGTCAAATAACTTCCGATTCATCACATTATTTGATTCAAATCACTCCCCTTTTTGAACTAGATAACAATTTTTTTAGCCTTGGAATGATTTAGGTTGACTCTAGATGTTCTATTGTGTTAGATATGAACTCTAGTAAGTACCTGGAACGGTAGTGTGAAGATTAACCGTAGTTCATATTTACTTTTTGAAGGAATTTTTAGATGTGATGATGTATGTTGATATGATATGACGCATGATGTATAGTGGAGAAATATGATATGATATTATGCATTTGAACCTTGGTGATTGCATCTTGATATTATTTTTTTACCACGTGATGAACCCTAATTCATATTTCAAAGGTTTAGGTATTTTTGGAGGTGATGAAACTTTGTGATGCATCTATATGTTTAGGTACGGAATCTTTGTGCAAGCACCGCCCACTCCAACACCGCCAGCTGCTCCCACTCCTCTCCAACACATCTCCTCCCCCATGCCTATAGCTGGCCAAACGGGCCGATTTTTTTGGGCCGGCCCGGCATGCAACGGGCCCAGCACGGCACAGGCTAATCGGGCCGTGCCAGGCACGCAGCACGCATTGGCCGTGCCTGGGCCGCCACCCTCAGCCCGCGTGCTAGCACGGCACGGCACGATTAAGTGCGGGTGGGCGTGCGGCACGGCACGAGGCACGCGGCAAGTCACGAGTGGCCCGATGCATCGGGGAGGCGGGATGGGACGCGGCGACGGGCGGGATCACAGGAGCCGGGCGGGGGACCCGGGAGGGAGGACCGAGGGAGCGGGATTGGATTTGGCGGCGAGCGGGGGAGCCTGACTCCCTGAGTCTGGCAGTCCGACTGCGTGCGACAGGGGGGCAGGGGCACGGGGCCCAGGCGCTGTGTGTCTCGATCGATGGGGGAGCGTGGGTTGGGGGAGCGGGGTTTAGAGGATTTTAGAGCGGGGGAAGCCATTGGGAGGGGTTAGGGGGGGGGGTTAGGAGAGGGTTTGGGTAGTTTTTGTAGGAAAATTCATATATTCGAAAATTTGATCGTCAGAGGGTCAAATTTGTTCGAAAAATATCAAATTTGTGCTATAAATAGGGCTGCCCAGCACACATATTTCTCACACTCAAACATGGATGACCATGACAATACCAGCTTCCCACTCTCCGATTTCGGTCTTGGGGATATGGAGTATAGCCTATACCCTAGTAGCTCCAATCTGAGTATCATGCCACCACCCGAGCAACATGCCTATACTACCATGCCCCCACCCGAGCAACATGCCTATACCGATCATCCCACTCTCGAAGCCCATACCGATCACACTTCTTCCGAAGTCGAAGGTCACACCAATTCGAGTAGTGCGACGGGTTCCTCCACCACCATGGGTGTAAAGCAAAGAAGTCGCCGTAGAACCTCTGCGGTGTGGGAATCATTCGATGAAGAAATATCCGTGGTGGACGGTGTCCGGAAGGTGGTTGCAAGGTGCAAAAGGTGCAAGAAGGATTATACCGGAGAAGCCAAGGGAGGAACCGGCCACCTGAGGAGGCATGCAGAAAGCCACGCCAAGGCAGATGCAACGAACACGTCGAGCTCGGGAGCTGTGCAAACTCAGCTCTCCTTCAACCCTGACGCTACGGTACGCAATTTCACCTACGATGCTAATGTTCAGCGAGAAGGTCTATGCCGTCTTATTGCATCTAATGATTTACCACTAGGAATTGGTGAATCTAAAGGTTTCGTAGAATATATTCAAACTTGTCATAATCCTAATTATAGACCAGTTTCTAGACAAACTACAAGTAGGGATACTAAAAAGCTATACAAATCTGGTAAAGAGAAAATAAAAGAAGAATTTTCTACGTGCACTTTTCAGTGTCGTTAACATCTGATATCTGGACTGGTCGGGCAAAGCAAGACTGCATTAGTGTGGTATCTCATTATGTTAACGAACATTGGCATCTACAAAAAAGAGTCATAGGATTTGAATTAATTGATGTATCACATAGTGGTGTAAACAATGCTGAAGCTGTACTCAAAGTTGTGAATGATTTTAATCTTGCCGACAAGGTTTTCGCAGTAACTTTGGATAATGCTTCAGCTAACACCAGTGCAATGAATACCCTGACTCCTATATTCTCCGTATATTCTGCATCATTTTTAATGCATCAACGTTGTGCTTGCCATATCATTAATCTTATTGCTAAAGGTGCTTTACATTTATGTGAACCACACGTTGAAGTCATACGCACCGCAATATCTTATTTTTTCGCATTCAACTCAACGAATTACAAACTATAAGATATATTTCCTTGCTATAGGGTGCGTTCCTCATAAGTATAATTCAGACATGCCTGTTAGATGGAACTCTACATATATGATGCTTAGGGCAGTTATCCGAGACAGAGTTCAGTTCAATGGTTTTATTAATGCAAATTATGGGGTTGAGCCTCTAATTACCGAACAAACTTGTCATGTTATTACATCATTGACTGCATTTCTTGAGTTGTTCTATGATGCAACAGTTACTTTGTCTCGGATTTATTACCCGACATCTCCTTTGATGGTGCATACCCTGTTAGACATTGCTAGTCATCTGAAAGCATATGAAGGGGATGGGTTATTACTTAATGTTGTTGCTGACATGAAAACCAAGTATTTAAAATATTGGCAGAAAATTCCATATTGTATGCATTTGCAATTATCTTGGATCCTAGAGCTAAACTTGAAGGGTATCATAGTGAACTCAATGTACTATCTGCATCCCTAAGTTTAGATTATACTGATGACTTAAATAAGGCTTGTGAGAAGCTTTTTGAAGTTTTTGCTAAGTATGAGGAAAAATATGCCGGAGTTCCAATGCAACGACCTCCACCAGCACCTACTGCAGGTAAAAAGAGAGGAGCATGGAGCAAGATCTTTGGTTCTTCGTCCTCCTCGACCGCCGGAAGCTCTTCCACGTCAACATCTGTGCTTCAAGGTGGCGGGGAGTTAGCAAAGTACCTCAACAGTGACAAAGTCATGTACGATTTAGATAGTGAGGAAGACTTCAACATACTGCTGTGGTGGCAAGAACACAAGCTTACATTTCCGGTGCTCTCCATATTAGCACGTGATGTGTTGTCGGGGCCTGTCTCTACGGTGTCATCGGAGTCTGCTTTCAGCCTTGCTGGAAGAATAATTGAGGAGAGCAGAACTAGTCTCACCCCTGATATGGTGAGATCACTAATATCCGTGAAATATGGGGAGTTATCAAGAAGGAGAGCGCAACACACTGCAGAAAACAAAGAACTAATAGACATGTTTGAAGAAATGAACTTTGAAGAAGACCCGGAAGAATAGTTGAAGACTTGTAGTGCACTAGTGTAGTAATTTTCTTATCATTTTGTAATTTTTTTTATCTTTTTGTAATTTTCTTTCCCTTTTGTAATTCTAGAGCATGGCTTTGTACTCTTTTACTTCCCAGGGATGGAAGGTTTTAATGAGGCAACCCCTAATAAAGCTCAACATTTATCCCAGATGATACATTGCCTCAATTTTTATTTATGCATTATTGCTGCGGTGCCTAACGTGCCATTTTTGCTATAAAAAGGAATGCTCACATTCTCATTTATCACACTCAAACTCCATCTCATTTTCCACACACAAACATGGATGTTCCTCTTCAAAACGTTATTCGGAGACAACCACCCATCTGGAGGTACTTCGATGAAGAATTCGTTACAAATGATGAAGGTCTCACCGAGCTTTTTGCAAAGTGCAAAGAATGCTGTAAGAAGTTGAGCGTGCCAAAGTATGATGGCATCGGGTATTCTATAACCGGCCACCTGATGAGGCACAGACGACACACGTCAAGGCAGCCGACGAGGCGGGTATAGCTGCGGCTGTGGGGCAAGGATCCCATTAGTCAGTTGTAGTATTTATATTATTTTATTCCTCTATCTTTTAATCTTTTAGTATTTCTAGAGCATGGCTTGTACTCTTTTACTTCTTTGGGATGGAAGGTTTTAATGAGGCAGGCGCTAATAAAACTCTAGATTTATCCCACATAATACTCTTCATTTTTTGCGATTTTCTATATATATATATATGTATTGGTATTTTTTGGACATTTTTTTGCTGTATAGACTCTCCATCTTGCTCGCCTAGTATTTGTGCCGTGCCCAAAGTGCAGAGTGGGCAGCGTGCAGCGTGGCAGCGAGGCAGCCGTGCAGCGAAGCAGCGTGCAGCGAAGCGACAAACGAGCCAGCGTGCAGCGAAGCAGCATGCAGCGAGCCAGCGTGTCAGCGACGACCGACGAGGCGACGAGCGCCAGGCCAGGCGGGCCAGCTAACGCCAAGCGGGCCGACGTGCCTGGGCGGGCCGCGTGCCGTGCCTAGGCTGTGACCCCCCGCCTGTGGTCCGGCATGGCACGGCCCGGCTAGTATTCGTGCCGTCGCGGGCTGGGCCGTGCCTGGCACGTTTAGTGCGGGCCGGGCCGTGCCGTGCCGGGCCAGCCCATTTGGCCAGCTATGCCCATGCCGCTCCCGTACGTGTACGAGGCCTTTCCCCAGCTGCCGCAGTCGATGGGATCTGTCTCAGACGAGGTCCTAAAGGCGACAAGGGCAATGAAGTGGCATGAGAGGCAGAGCGGATCCTCGACGATGTCCGGTCTTGGTCGCAGAGCATGAAGGAGTGGAAGAGAGTGAAGGAAGAGATGGATGCAGATGCAACTATCTCATGTGTCCACCGGGAAGGGTGCATTGAAGTTGCCAATCAACACTCTGACTGGGAGTTGCTCAATTTCGGCCGGAGAATCTACTTCGAGAGCAATGCGGAGGAGAGAGCCAGGATGCCGCCCCCAGCGCATCAGCGTTCAAGATCATCAACTGGGCTAGGGCGGAAGCGAGAACTCCAACGGTCAAGGCAAGGTGGCAATGCTTGGCAGGTCGGATGCCGACCAGCTTTTCGCCTCCGCCTGAACCGGTGGATCCGCTGCCATTTTTGTCTCCACAGGCAGCCACCCTACCGCCGTAGCCCTTGGCGGTAGGGCGTCTACCTGTGCTGTAACCAACTTAACCCCATTTTTTGTGGTAGGGTAAGTTACCCTATCGCCGAGGTCTATGGCGGTAGGGTGGCTGCCTGTTCTGTAACCAATTCGACCCCATTTTCAGCGGTAGGGTTGGTCAACCTACCGCCGAGGGTCATGACGGTAGGGTGCCAGCCGCTTCCTTTTCATTTTCTTTTCTTTTCTTTGTCCAAATGCCCAATATTCAATCAACATGAAGTTCAATCGACATTATGAAATACCACGGAAATGTATAAATAACATCACAACATCAAGTTCATTACATTAAGTTCATCACATCAAGTTCATTACATCAAGTTCATTACACCAAGTTACATCACAACGTCTACCCAGAAAAGAGCCCCTAATAATCCAAAAAGTACTCTCTAATCGTCTTAATACGTTCAACCGGTGCATCACGCTCTGGATTAAGCTTCAGTCGATACTCAGACAAACCCGCCCAATGGATCATCTAACCCTTTTCCTCGCGGAACTAGGCCCATCTAGCACATCAGTTTGGATTCTCCGATACTCCTTGATCGATTGCCCATCCAATTATTTGCCCCGACTTTGCAATGTCCAGCTCCCTAAACTCATCAATGCTTACGGAGAACGCTACCTCCATTGCCAAAGTCCATCCACACTCATCTTCCTTCTCCTGCAACTCCTGAACTATCTTCCATTTTTCTTTCTCGGCCTCTTTAGGGAAGTCACCAAACACATACTTGTGGAAATCCCTCATAACTGCGTTTGCCTCTTCACAACTCTTAATACATTTTCGAAGCTCATTCATCATCCTACGACGTCGTTCTCCTTCACACTTCTCGTAAGTTATCTGCACCGCCGGGGTCTTTTTTCCATGCTACAGAAAGTTCAACATAACAAAACTTAAATCAAATAATATAGGATAAACACAAAACATAGCTTATTTAGAATAATCTAAGACATAAAGTTATCACAGGTTCAAATGACATAGCTTACATAACGTAAGTAGAAGTTCAAATGATATATAGGTTACATAAATGGTAAGGCACATGCCATTATAGTCCAAATGACACTACAACATAATGTGGTTCAACCCCCTTTATTCGTCCATAAACACTCCATCTTTCTCGTACGGCCCCGAGTTGCAACATATGACATCATTTCTTTCACGGACCCAAGCCCAACGAGAAGCCCGACTAGCTATCGGCGATAATGGTTGCCTAACTAGCTAGTCAAAGATCTGCCAGGGTTTGAAAGTCTATCTCATGCATTTCATCCCTTGTTCCGCACAATGCAATTTGCCTTGCAAGAGCATGTCTATGCAATTTATCTTCCTTCTTGAGCTTGCTTATATTTTTCTCTTTAGCTTGGTAGAACTTAACTTTGTCATCGTCACACTCGGACACATAGTACTTTGAAAATTCTCTACAAGCCGCATTCAACGCATCGACGAATTCGACCCACGGGTCCATCTTTTCCTCAACGACTGCACGTTCATGCTTCGCCGCCGCCTCCATATAAGTCTCAACAAATATGATCGATCCATCGTACAAATCAAGGGATTACTATGATGGTCATCCAAGGCAAAAATCCCTACCGTATCTTGATAAAAACTATAACTACTATAACGGTCGAGGGATAACTACTATAACGGGCAAGCTACAATTCGAAGGATAACTACTATAACGGTTGAAAGATCATGGATGTCGCCTAGAGGGGGGTGAATAGGCGCTTTAAAATAATTACGGTTTAGGCTTGAGCAAATGCGGAATAAACCCAGCAGTTAATTTGACAAGCACAAAACCTACAACAACTAGGCTCACCTATGTGCACCAACAACTTATGCTAAGCAAGATAAACTACTAGGTGATAACAAGATATATGACAAGAAACAATATGGCTATCACAAAGTAAAGTGCATAAGTAAAGGGCTCGGGTAAGAGATAACCGAGGCACGCGGCGACGATGATGTATCCCGAAGTTCACACCCTTGCGGATGCTAACCTCCGTTTGGAGTGGTGTGGAGGCATAATGCTCCTCAAGAAGCCACCAGGGTCACCGTAATCTCCTCACGCCCTCGCACAATGCAAGATGCCGTGATTCCACTAAGGGACCCTTGAGGGCAGTCACCGAACCCGTACAAATGGCAACCCTTGGGGGCGGTCACCGAACCCGTACACTTTGGCAACCCTTGGGGGGCGGTCACCAGAACCCGTCAAATTGCTTAGGGCGATCTCCGCAACCTAATTGGAGACCCCGACGCTTGCCCAAAGCTTTACACCACAATGGTTGAGCTCCGAACACCACAAAGGTTGGGGCTATCTCCCCAACGACACCACGAAGCTTCACCACAATGGAATATGGCTCCGAGGTGACCTCAACCATCTAGGGCGCTGATACGTCTCCAATGTATAATTTTTGATTGTTCCATGCTATTATTTATGATGTTTTGGATGTTTAATGGGCTTTCTTATACACTTTTATATTATTTTTGGGACTAACCTATTAACCCAAAGGCCCAGTCCAGATTGCTGTTTTTTTGCTTGTTTCAGGGTTTTACAGAAAAGGAATATGAAATGGAGTCCAAACGGAATGAAATCTTCGGGAGAGATATTTTTGGAGCAAAATACGCACGGGAGACTTGAGAACCACGGAGTAGGGCTGACGTGACGTCCACGAGGGTGGGGGGCCCTATAGGGCGCGCCCTCGGCCTCGTGGGCACCCCGTCTGCCCCCCGGTGCCCTCCTTCCTCCTATATATACCTACGTATCCCGAAACTATGAGAACAACAGAGAAAACCCTAGTTCCACCGCCTCAGCCTTCTGTTCCCGTGAGATCCCATCTTGGGGCCTATTCCGGAGCTCCGCCGGAGGGGGGAGCTTCCATGGAGTGCTTCTACATCATCATCATGGCCTCACCATGAGTTGTGAGTAGTTTACTACAAACCTTCGGGTCCATACACTAGTAGATAAAGGGAGATCAGACCCGGTTTGTTAGGGCCTTTAGCCCCGGTTCCTGAACCGGGACAAAAGTGTCGGTACTAATGCTCTGACCCTTTAGTCCCGGTTCGATCCAGAACCGGGGCAGATGGGTGTCCACGTGGCCTGTGCGCCGAGCCCAGGCAGGAGGGGCTTTGGTCCCGGTTGGTGGCACCAACCGGTACCAAAAGGCATCCACGCGTCAGCATTTCTGTGGCTGTGGTTTTTGTTTTTTTTTTGAAAGGGGAGGGGGGTTGGAGGTTTTGGGGGGTTAATTTAGGTGTTTCATATTGTGTTAGCTAGCTAATTAATAGAGAGAAGTGTCCTCTCTTATGTCCGTGCTTGGTCGACGCTACGTACTACACATACGTATAGAGAGGAATAGACACACTAGCTAGCTAGCTAGCTAGTAAGCAAACGAAGGAAACAGAAGATCGTATAATCAACATATATATATATATATATATATATATATGCATACAGAGAGAAGTAATATCGACCACCTCTCCTTCTCCGAGAGATTGGTCGAACAACAAGTTCTCGTATATCTATCCGACACTACCGGGTATATATATACAATAATTATCTCTTACAAATATAATCTCCTATACGATGGACGCATGGTCCACATAGTATTCTCCGTCTGGCGCGATCATGTGTTCAAGGAAGAATGCCGCCAATTCCTCTTAAATTGCTCGCAGACGATCTGGTGTTAGGAGTTCATCCCGCATCCGAAACATCTAATTTGAAGAAGGGGGTCAATACATGAAATGATGCTATAAAATTGTGAATATTATTAATTGCTTACGCACTTCAAATTGTGCTTCAGAGTAGCCCCGCTCACATGTCGTGTGGCGGATGGACTCGCAAATGTAGTATCCACGGTAATCATTCCCGGGTTCCTGCCACAACCACTTTACAAGAAATAGAGGTCAATCAAACTGATAAGCAAGAATGCCAAATAGTATTGATGAAACTAGCGCTTGAATCAAGATATAGGAGATGCGCGGAACATGCTACTATATAGTACTTACTTTCGGGTGTCTAAATTCTAGCTTCTTCGGCAGTCCCGGAGCTTTTTTGGTGAATTTTCTCCAAACCCTGCCAGACAAAGAAAACAATTACTTGATATCAGAAATGAACAAAGTTGCTGATATGCATGGTGGATAATATTGATCGATTTAACTTACCTGTCGAGCATTTGAGTCATGTCCGCATACTCCTCGAGATCTTTACGTTTAGAGTCCAAGACAATTACTACTCCCTTCTCAAGCTTAATCACTAAGAGAATATAGTGGAAGCTGCGCACGCATGCATGAACTCATCAATTACATTACTATAACCTTGACTGATATATAAGGGAAACTGTCGTGGAATTAACACGGCAGATGTCCGGTTTAACGGACTTGATGATGGAACCATCGCACGGGTTAGCTTGAAGGGGTTAAAAGCACACAAAGGACACAGAGGGTTTATACTAGTTCGGCCCCTTCGATGAAGGTAAAAGCCTACATCTAGTTTGGTTTGGTATTGCTTGGGCGTCAATGAACAGGGAGCGGATTGCTTGCCTGTGTCTCGACGGGTTGTTTCTTGCTTGTCCTCGAACCGTCGCCGGGTTGTCCCTTTATATAGAGGCGACGCCCGGTCCGGTTTACAGAGTCCCGAGGCCGGCTCATACTCGTGTCCGCCTCAGTCTCTGTTCTTTCTTCCTTATCTCTCAAGTTACATCATCGGGCGGCTTACAAATCGTAACTCTATACACGGGCCCTAAGATCTCATGGGCCGTAGCCTTTACTAAATATTACAACCAAACATATTATAATAATCCGGTTTATACTAGCCGGTTCATACCTGCTAGTCATATCCCTGACATTAGGCCCCAGAATGATTTGAACTTGTTCACATCAATCTTCTCAGTCTTACATAATTTCCTTCCTTGTGTCTTCTCATCTTTTTGTAAACCGTCCCTGACGTCATCCTCGAGAATCACTTAATCTGTCCGTGACATCACTTCCGCATTTAACGCCGTGAGCTGTCCATCGGCTTTGTTTAAGGGTCATCCCGAAAATCGAGGCGTCAGAGGATCTTTATCCAATCTTTTGTCTCCTTGAATCCCGCACCTGTCGCTTCGGCTCTGCTTCTCTTCTATAAATACCGCTGTCCTCATTCATTATCTTCTTCCGCTCTTTCTTCCTCCTCCGTCGCCCGAACTCAAAGCTCCATTGCTGCCCGAGCTCAAGCCGTCGCCGTCGACCGCCGGATCCAAGTCCTCGCCGGCCGCTGCATCGACCTGAGCTTGACCAGAAAAGACTCCTCCGCCGCTTCTCAGGTACTCCATCTTTTTCCTCTTTGTAGATCCGTAACCTCTAGGGTTTTCTTTCGCATTTCCGCCATTAGAACCTCAACGAGAGCTTCACCCTGTTCGTCTTATACGCCAAGTTCGCAGAAGTTTTGACCTTTACATCTTGCCCTTAGATCCTACCTTTATTCTGCTGCCATATGCTTTAGATCTCGTCATTTATACACAACCTGTAGATTCATCTGTTCCGTATATCACCCTTGCAGTTCTTCCCGTAATATCCTTGTACTTGTTTTTCTTTTTCTTGTGCGCTCAGATCTGTTCCACTTTAATTATCTGCAAAAAATCTGTTTCTTCTCCTCTGTAGATCTGTTAAGTATGCCCCGGTTTAAACTGTCATACACTGTTCTTGTAAAAAAATTCTCGATGAGCGCGACGGTTTAGCTCTTTCTCTATTGCTGCCATGAACCGATAGTAACATAGCTCCCTGTTATTGCCGGGTTAGCCATATCATTAGTCCCTTGTCTAAACCGTTGCGTGATCTTCGTATATATCTTCTGGTTTTATGCCGCTGTTCTTAAATAACCCGATTTTATACTTTTATCCTTTCAGTATTTGTCCTTCTGTTGCTATGGCCAAGCAGTTTGTCTCTTGTGACTGGGTTCCTTCCATCATTACGGAAGAAGACTTGGTTAATGCCGCTGCCATTGGTACTTTAGGCCCTCAATCCGTTTTAAAGTGATGGGCTCCAGGGAATGAATGCCCTCCTACTCCCAGAGAGGGGGAGGTTATTGTTTTCTTCGACCACATAGCCCGAGGCTTCACACCTCTCGGTTCAAGATTTTTCCGAGATGTGCTTGCCGCTTTCCAACTCCATCCTCAGGACATTGGTCCCAACTCTGTTTCCAATATCTGTGACTTCCAAGTTTTTTCAGAGGTGTATCTGCAAGAAGAGCCGTCTGTTGACCTGTTTCGGGATTTCTTTCACCTGAACCGGCGTACTGAGTTCACCAGCGGACCGCATCAGGAACTGGGTGGGGTCAGTATCTAGAAAAGGAGAGATGCAGTCTTTCCCCATGTCGCTCTCCACACGCACCCAAAGGAGTGGAACAAATCTTGGTTTTACTGTATTGACACTTCTCCTGAAGGGGAGAACCCACTGCCGGGTTATCGCGAGCACCGTCTTCCGGAGGATCATCCTTTGCCACAGCGACTTAGCTCTGCCGAACGGCCCCGGTTTGCTTCTCAGCTTGCCAGATTGAAAGCTTTTATGGCCAACGGTTTAATTGGAAACGATTTTATGCGCTGTTGGCTCTCTTGGAGTATCCTTCCCTTGAGTCCACGACCACATCTGATGTGCCAGTATTTTGGTAAACCGGACGACCCTCAACGGTTTTCCAAGGATAAACTTTCTGAATTGGAGGTCATTGAATCGGCTAAGAAGATGCTCAACGTCTCCTTAGAGGATTGCAGGAAAATCGGATTAGCTCCGTATTACAAGAAGAACAAGCTGCCTGCAGTAAGCCTTGCTTTCTTGTACATATTTTTTAATCCGTTTATATAGACCGTCCTCTAACTGTCTCTTTTCTGTCCGAATAGGCCGATGATCCTTTCTGGAAAAGAAAACCTCAGGAGAAACCCGGAAAACAGGCACGCCGGAAGACCTTTGCTAGTAAGAAGAGAAAAGCGGCTGGTGGCTCTAGTTCTCACGCTGAGGATGACGATCCGGACTCTGAGGTATGAATTAATCCGGCTTTAACTTGCTTGCTTTTACTTATCTCCGTATCTAATGATAACTTTTCCACAGGAGTTGGCTGAGGGAGATAAACCGGCCGAAGTTGAGGTAACTATCATTTCTTCCGATTCAGAACCACTTCCACAAAAAAGTCGTCAGACAGTCCGGAAATATCAGTTTTCTCATCCTTATGCTCAATTGGATCCTAATTTTCTTTTGAAGAAACAACAACACGAAGCCCTTCGCCGGACCACTCGCCATAGCGGTCTCGCAGTGGAATCATCCGGAATATCTCTCACTCCGGCCTGGAGGCGCCGTTCTGAGGTTATACTCTCTCCAACCCTCCTTCATCCCAAGGCCGGGCTTATACGCAAACCTCTTAAACCGTCTGACCCTGATTATCAGGAGACTCCATTATCTTCTTCCGGTGAATCGTCTGCCACACAACTTCCCCGACTAAAAACTGTCCCAGGGTAAGTCCTTTAAATTTATCCGGTTTATGATTGCACTCTGCCTTATAGTTCTAACTTGTTTCTCCAACTTCCTTCAGCAAGCCAAAGCCTAGTAAAAAACCAAAGGCCAACCCACCAACTGCTGAGACTGTCATTGATGATCCGGCAGCTAATCCGGACTCAACTGTCCCTCCAGAAGGCGAACGCACAATTCCCCTTGAAGATCCTGCACCTACGGATCATATTTCAATGCCCGAGAATCCTACTACTGATGATGTTCATGAACCGCCAAGTCCTGCCCGAGCCAATTCTCCTCAGACCAATCCGGCTCCTCCTAGTGAGACTCACACTACGGCCCCACCTCCAACAACTGCTTCTCCGGATGTGGAGATAACTCATACGGCTTACACCGCTCCTGCTGAGCCTACTGTCTTAGCCAAACATACGGCTAAAGCAGAGAAGTTGTACCAAGAGAAGGGCAAATGGAGTACTGAGCTGTCCAGTTTCGCCGATATGAGTGCCCAGGAACTCTATTCCGGGTATTTGAACCGGCTTCACACTGGTCGAGATTATGAAGCAGGATTAATTAACATGATGAAGGACAAGTATGAGGTAAACATTTGCCTTTGTTTTTCTGCTTTCATTACGCTTCTGACTATATTATAGTAGCCCCCAAGTTCCGGTTTAGCTACATTTAGAAGGTGAACCGGTACTTCCAGATGAAGAAAATGATCTTTACATTAGCCCCTAAGTGCCAGGGGCATAACTCGGTTTATGTGACTGGGACTTGCTTGATTTTTCCTTTGATACTTCAATTATCCATTAGTCCCCAAGTGTCAAGTAGACAACTTGTTTGTGTGCTTGAGACTTTGTCTTTGAATCATTGCTGTTTAACTCTTCAATTGCCCATTAGCCCCCAAGTGTCAAGTAGACAACTTGCTTGTGTGCTTGAGACTTGTCTGATTTGTGCTTCTTATCACTTGATTTTCCTTGCAGGCTGATTTAAGCCAGAGGGCCGAAGAAGTCAGTGAACTCCGGAACAGACTTGCTGAAACGGAGGCTGCTGCTGCTAAGGCCAAGAAAGACTTGAAGCTGAGTTTAAAGACTGCTGAAGAGCTGAAAAAATTCTTTGAAGAAGAGCGGACCACCTTTGAGGTTCAGAAGAAAGATCTGGAAAAGAGCGTCAAGGATGCCGAAGAAGCGCTTAATCCGGTGACTGAAGAGTTAACCGGCTTAAAGCGGCAAATAGAGTTGACGACTTCTGCAATCTTTGGTAAGTATGATCTGTACTCCTGCTTTATCCTTGTAATCTTCCATCTGTGCCGGTTTAACTGTGATACTCATATGCAGGGCGCCGTATCACCCATCTTGGGGATGATTTACGGAAGAAACTGAAGGCATGTTACACTTTGGTCGAGCAGCTGTATTCCGGTGCTCAAAGGATCATAAGTGCAACATCATTTAATAAACCGGCCCTCACTACCATCCAAGGCACGTTAGAAAAGCTGTCTGTTTTACCAGTGCGTTTGGAGAAAGTTAAGAAATCTGCTGCTCGGGCCCGTGCCCTCATGGCGCTTACCAGAGCGAAAGCATGGGTTCCGGACTTTGATCCGGAAGAGGCTTTAAATGGGTGTCCAAATACCAAGGAAGACGGATCATCGTTTACTGCGAAGGATCTCTATGCCTTGACAAAGGAGATGCGTCCGCTCGCCAGCAAACTTGCAGCCGAAGCAGATTTATCCAGGTATCATCCGGGGTATGACTTGCAAAACGAGCGGGTGGAGCGGCCGGTTTATGAAACCGTGAATCTAATCCCACCAGTGCGTCCTCATACCTTCGCTCCAGATATCGATCCGTCGGAACTCATCAATGAAGAGATGTATTTCCGTACTTTAACGAAAATCGACTGGTGCGCCCCGGACTTCCAGCCGCTTCAAGAGGAAGAGGAGACTCCGGCTCAAGTTGATGCTCAGCCATCTCAGCAGGAAGGAGCATAACTCATAGCTTATTGCTGTAGTTGCAGTCCCGTTTTACCGAACAATTTTTAATCTGTCAGGCTTGCTATGCCTTGTAATAGGATAGCTGAACACATTGTCCGTTTTGATCCGGATATTCTGACTTTTTGTTTTAATGTTTGCCGATTTAAAATTTGTCTGATGTCGCTTATCTTGCATATGACCTGTCCCTGCATAGATAATACTGAAAAGATGTCCTAGCGGTTTACCGTCGGACAGATTAAGTTGTTCTCACAATATATCAAACAAATGTATACTTATATCAGAAAATAACTTTATACCTGAGACCAAGCATGCTTGATACTCTTAATCCGGTGAATATTGCCTTTTTGAAGGGAGCTTTTGTATAGACTCAACAATAATTCCTGGTCTGCCGGTTTAACGCATGCTTGGCTTCTTGTTTTGTTTCTGCGGGATGATTGTTCCGGGTTATGATAAACACCGGATTAACCCAAACTTTTTACTCATGCTGGTGCTCATGACCCAGACTTTTCAACTTTGTAGATGTATGGTCAATTTCTTGAATTGTCCCACTCCGGATTAAAGAATCAGAACACATAAACATCAGAAAATGCAAATTTGCAAATAAAACCATGTAGTCGAGGCTTTCTATGAGCTGCCAGGCTCAAAGCAAGGTTCAGCCAATCACTGGATGCGGGTAGTGTCGTCTTTCCAGAGGGTCGGTCAATGGATGCGGGTACCATCCATAGGAACCATAAGAAATACTTTAGCCAATCACTGAATGCCCGTAGCCTTTCTAGAGGGCCTCCATGGTTCCATGAAACCATGGGTAAATATAAGCCAATCACTGGATGCCCGTAGCCTTTCCAGAGGGCCTCCATGGCTCCATGAAGCCATGGGTAAACATAAGCCAATCACTGGATGCCCGTAGCCTTTCCAGAGGGCCTCCATGGCTCCATGAAGCCATGGGTAAATATTGAACCAATCACTGGATGGATTACCATCCAGAGGGTTTTCATGAAGCGTCCTTGTTGAGCCGGATATGACCTTACACTCTCCAGGGAGTTATTGTTTCTGAGTGCATATGTTCTGCAAAATTAGTTTAAACCGATCGATCTATTTAAAATATAATATATGGTAAGACACGTATGGTTGTCCTCATAAGACATCTGTATTGGAAAAAAGGCTGAGCCCCCGGTTTACCGAGGGTGCCGGTTTATTTATTAATCATAATATATACATAGGATACAGTGGAGCTCATAGCTCAAGTGTAGTAGGGCCGTAAGTGGGCGATGTTCCATGGCCTCTTCGTCTCCTCCTCTGATGTCCGTGAGTCCTTGTGTTCTCGAACGTCCACCAGGTAATATGAACCGTTGTGTAGATTCTTACTGACCACAAAGGGCCCTCCCCAAGGTGGGGATAGCTTGTGCATATCTGTTTGGTCCTGGATGAGCCGGAGTACTAAATCTCCCTCCTGGAATGTTCTGCTTTTGATCCGGCGGTTGTGATATCTGCGCAAGTCTTGTTGATAAATCGCAGACCGTGCTGCTGCTATATCAGTGTTCTTCATCCAGCCGGTCCAAACTGTCTTGTCTTGCCTGCTCGTTGGCCGCTTCAACATAGGTTGTCACCCTTGGTGAATCATGACGGATATCGCTCGGAAGGACCGCTTCAACACCATACACCATAAAGAAAGGTGTATAACCTGTGGACTGGTTTGGTGTAGTGTTGATACTCCAAAGGACAGATGGCAACTCCTCGACCCAACATCCCGGGGTTCTTTGCAAGGGAGTCATAAGCCGGGGCTTGATCCCTCGCAAAATCTCCAGATTTGCTCTTTCAGCTTGACCATTGGATTGGGGGTGGGCCACAGAAGATACATCTAGGCGTATATGTTCCCGTTGACAAAATTCTTCCATCTCACCCTGAGATAAATTAGTGCCGTTGTCTGTGATGATGCTGTGTGGAAAGCCAAACCGGAAAATTACCTTTTTGATGAATTTGACTGCTGTGGCCGCATCACACTTGCTCACAGGCTCTGCCTCAATCCACTTTGTAAACTTATCCACCGCCACCAGTAGATGAGTTTTCTGATCTTGAGATCGCTTAAAGGGTCCAACCACATCGAGCCCCCAAGTCGCAAATGGCCAAGTTATTGGTATCATCCGGAGCTCCTGTGCCGGAACAAGAGCACGTCGCGAAAACTTCTGACAAGCATCACACTTCCGGACTAGATCTGCCGCATCAGCATGCGATGTTAACCAGTAGAAACCATGTCGGAAAGCTTTAGCCACCAATGATTTTGAACCGGCATGATGACCACAATCCCCTTCATGGATCTCGCGGAGAATCTCACAACCTTCCTCAGCTGATACACATCGTTGAAACGCTCCAGAAACGCTTCGATGATGAAGTTCCCCGTTTGCAATTGTCATGGACTTAGAACGCCGGACTATCTGTCGTGCCTCTATCTCATCGTCTGGTAACTCTCCTCGGCTCAGATATGCCAAATAGGGCAGCGTCCAATCCGGGGTAGCATGAAGTGCTGCAACTAGCTGTGCCTCTGGATCAGGAACGGCTAGGTCTTCTTCCGATGACACTTGTACTGACGGACTGTGCAGCTCATCCAAAAAAGTATTTGGTGGCACCGGTTTACGTTGAGAACCTAACCGGCTTAAAGCATCAGCCGCTTCATTCTTTCGCCGGTCTATGTGGTCCACTTGATATCCTTTGAAATATCCAGCAACTGCTTCCACTTCTCGTCTGTAAGCTGCCATGAGGGGATCTCTTGAATCCCACTTGCCTGAAACTTGCTGCGCCACCAAATCTGAATCGCCAAAACACTTAACCCGGCTCAAATTCATCTCCTTTGCCATCCGCAAGCCATGAAGCAACGCTTCATACTCTGCTGCATTATTAGTACAAGGAAACAATAAACGGAGGACGTAACAAAACTTATCACCTCGCGGGGAAGTTGTAACACCCCAAAAATTTAACCATGATTTATATATTAAAATTTTTCCAGGAAATTAAAATTTTCTTTTCTGGATTTTCTTTTGATTTCAGAACTATTCTTTTCTTCTGAATTGTGGAGTTTTCCCTCCAAGGGGAACTTTTCAAAAATATTGTTGGACTTGTATACCTTCCCAAGATCATTTCTTTTAGCAGTGGAATTATTTCTATAAATTTTTTTCCTAAAGCTTTATTGCTTTTAAATTGGTTTCTCATAAGTCTTGGAGTCCCTTTTGCACTGCAACCCTTTGATAAATGCATTTAAAAATTCCACCAAAATTTGGAGATGTTAGTAGGAGAATATAATTCATTTCTATGCAAAAACCCATTGGTGTTCTTTGGAAAAATTGAGCAGAACATCCTCTTTTGCTCTCTGGTCCAGTTTGGCGTTTTCTACTGCAACCCCATTCTATCTTGCCCCATTGCCCCTGGTTTTTCTCCTGCTTTTAGACCACCATACCAAACCCTTAAATCCAGGAGATTGGACCCATTGGAATATTTTTGGTCCATGCAATAATAGTCTTTATTTTCTGTCCAGAATTGGATTCTGACTAGAGTTGCATTACTAAGTTTCTTGTTTATCCAATCCAACTTCACCATCATATTTCTCTCCTAAAGAGACCCCATTCTGCCAATTTGCATCTCTAGCAAAGCCCTACAGGTGGCTCTGGCATTATGTCGAACACCTATAGTGCATGATCAGATTTGGCATAGTTTTGAGTTTGCATTATGAACCTGCTTGCTTTGCCTAACCAACATGTCCACTAATCTCCTAGCTAACTCTAACCTAGACCTGTTAAACCCCAGCCTCACCCAAGACTTCTAGCACGCTCTGGCATTGCGTCGAGCACCTGGCGTGCGTGCTCTGGGCGCGCCCAGAGCGCACGTTTTGCACGCGCGCGCGCCCGAGCCGCCGCGTCGTGCCCCTGGCCCTTGCTCACCTGCAGAGCCACGCCGCCCTCGTCCACACGTCGGAACCCTCCAAGCCAACCCCTGGAGCCTTACAGCGCCGCCGCAGCAAGCCCCCTTGGCGGCTAGCCTTCGGCTACAGCTCGCCCGTACCATGGCCGGCGCCGCCCCGACCACCCCAGCTCGCCAGCTGCCCTGAGGAACAGCTCGAGCTCATCCGCGAGCTCGTTGGTTAGTGCCGACCATCGCCACGTCGCCCTGCTAGCAACAGAATGGCGGTACGCCGGCGTTCTTATCCGCAGCCGCGGGAACCGACCTCCCCCGCCTATAAAAGGAGCCCCCGAGCTCGTCCAGACCCTCAGGCGACCTCAGGCCATCTCCCTAGAGCTCCCGTAGCCAGCAATCGTTGGAGAGAGGCCGTCTTCCTCGTCTCCGGTAGCTTCGGCCGCCGCCGCATTCCAGTGCCGTGCGTCGCAAGCAGAGCCTCCCCCGCTCATCCAGTGCCACCATACTCTTCCCCTAGACCATGCGGAGCTTCCCAACCCCTCAAACGCGACCAAGAACCGCCGTAGTTCGAGACCCCAAATCCACCCGTGGCGCCGTCCGCCGGCCTCGAAGCCATCGGAGCTCCCAAGCTCTCCGATGATCAGCTCCCACCTCATCGGGATCGCCTCGAGACCCTGAGCGCAATGGTGCCCTCGGTTGCCCGAGTGGAGCCCCGAATCGCCGGCGGGAGTCGCCGGAGACCTCACCCCCCCCTCGGCTGGAGGAGGGAGATGACCGGTTTGACCCCAGTCAAACCTGTCCGAGGGGCCCCGTTCGTCAGCGACAGAGATGAGCCAGAGCTGTCTTAAGTGAAAGCGTAAACCCTGCAGTACGTCTTTTTTTTCCAAAAGCGTATTCTTTTTCGAACCGTTTTCTTTTTCTGCTTTATTTAAAGACATATTTTGACCAGGACTTTGACTGGCTATAACTTTTAAAATATAAGTCCTTTTGACTTGATTCTTTTTCTGTTGTTTCTAAAATTTTGTCTAGTTTATTTTCATATTTATTCGAAAAATTTCTGAACAACTTTTGTGTACTGTTTTTAGATATTGTGTTAATTTGAATTTTTCTTAAAATAGGATTTTGGAGGGGAGATGAAAACTTTCAAAGTGCACCCCTCCTTCATACTCTTGGAAGGCAAGCATTCTGAACCCCGGCATAATATTGTTGTGTGTTGTTTGATACGTTTACAGCACCACCTTGACACGGAGTACTCGTTATTTTATGTGATGGTATGAAAATGCTCATAAGTGCATGATGAAGCTTCCTTGCTGTTGGGAATTGATATACTTGTGATAGTAACCACCCTCGTCTACCTCTCATGCCTACTGGAAGGAATCCGGGAAAGTCTCTGTCTTGGGTAGACACGAGCTTGCTACTGATATTTCGTTGAGACGAGTATAGTCAATAAGGCATGTTGAGGTATGATGAGTGGTGATTCTGTCTGTTGGTGTGAAATATGTTTGCTATGCTAATCACGTAGGTGATGCTTTAACCTCCTGAGTCGACCATAGATCGGGTCTTGTTCCGGTAACCCCCATACTTGTTTCGTACTACCACTTGTCCCTGCCGCAGGTAGGGTACAGTCCAGTAAGTTGTCAACCCCTTTCTTGGCACACACCGTACAGAGAGGCCATGGTGGAAGATACTGGAGGCATCCGGTAGGCATGCCACCTGGTCCGGGGCATGGGTGTTTCCGGTTGGGGCCGAGGGGGTAGCTCCCCTAGTTTGCGCGCATTATAAATTCTGTGATCCCATGCTACTCGAGGTTGTAGCCTCCCCACTTAGAGTTTTACTTAACAGGTGTCGTGGGTGATTCCAGTCACCGGTAAGTTAAGCTGGTGTGTGCGGGTCAGGTGTGTTTTCAATTAAAAGACCGTAAATGGAATTAGTCCCGATGGACTAAAGGAATCCGTTACTCGTGGGTAAAGAGTACACCCTCTGCAGAGGTTATATCTATTCGAATAGCCGTGTCCGCGGTTAAGGATTACAGTCTGGGATGGGTCAAGTGTCGGTCTTAGTGTCAGTCTTCGGAGGAAAAACTGCTAAGCCAGAACATTGATCATAACATGTGACATATGATTATTATTATTATTATTATTATTATTATTATGGACTAACCATTTGTATTATTTGAATTATTGAGTATCCCTGGGATGGTTCTACCTCCTGGATATTCCCTGTGATTATTCTCATATAAGCCCTTTATGTGGTGTCGCTCAGACGCCCGACTGTGGCATGCTTATTATTTATTTTCCCTATAAGCCCTTTATGTGGTGTCGCTCAGACGCTCGACTGTGGCATGCTTATTATTTATTTTCCCTATAAGCCCTTTATGTGGTGTCGCTCAGACGCCCGACTGTGGCATGCTTATTATTTATTTTCCCTATAAGCCCTTTATGTGGTGTCGCACAGACGCCCGACTGTGGCATGCTTATTATTATTTATTCTTATAAGCCCTTTAT
>LR738709.1:63360014-63373481 GCA_902687465.1 Secale cereale | reverse complement strand
CTGTCTCTCTCACTTTAGCTGAATCAAGTGTGGCTACGCCCGGTCCTTGTGAAGGTTAAAACAGCACATACTTGACGAAACATCGTTGTGGTTTTTGTATGCGTAGGTAAGAACGGTTCTTGCTAAGCCCGTAGCAGCCACGTAAAACTTGCAACAAACAAAGTAGAGGACGTCTAACTTGTTTTTGCAGGGCATGTTGTGATGTGATATGGTCAAGACATGATGAGTTATACGGTTTTGTATGAGATGATCATGTTTTGTAAAGTTATCGGCAACTGGCAGGAGCCATATGGTTGTCGCTTTATTGTATGAAATGCAATCGCCATGTAATTGCTTTAGTTTATCACTAAGCGGTAGCGATAGTCGAAGAAGCAATAGTTGGCGAGACGACAACGATGCTACGATGGAGATCAAGGTGTCAAGCCGGTGACGAAGGTGATCATGACGGTGCTTTGGAGATGGAGCTCAAAAGCACAAGATGATGATGGCCATATCATGTCACATATTTTGATTGCATGTGATGTTTATCTTATTATGCTTCTTATTTTGCTTAGAACGACGGTAGCATTATAAGATGACCCCTTACTAAATTTCAAGGTATAAGTGTTCTCCCTGAGTATGCACCGTTGCGAAAGTTCGTCGTGCCGAGACACCACGTGATGATCGGGTGTGATAAGCTCTACGTTCAAATACAACGGGTGTAAGCCAGTTTTGCACACGCAGAATACTCGGGTTAAACTTGACGAGCCTAGCATATACAGATATGGCCTCGGAACACTGGAGACCGAAAGGTCGAGCGTGAATCATATAGTAGATATGATCAACATAAGATGTTCACCATTGAAAACTACTCCATCTCACGTGATGATCGGACATGGTTTAGTTGATTTGGATCACGTGATCATTTAGATGACCAGAGGGATGTCTATCTAAGTGGGAGTTCTTAAGTAATATGATTAATTGAACTTTAATTTATCATGAACTTAGTCCTGGAAGTATTAGCATATCTATGTTGTAGATCAATAGCTCGCGATGTTGCTCCCCGTTTATTTTTTCATATGTTCCTAGAGAAAACCAAGTTGAAAGATGTTAGTAGCAATGATGCGGAATTGTTTCGTGATCTGAGGATTATCCTCATTGCTGCACAGAAGAATTATGTCCTTGATGCACCGCTAGGTGACAGACCTATTGCAGGAGCAGATGTAGACGTTATGAACGTTTTGACAAAAGCTCGGTATGATGACTACTTGATAGTTTAAGTGCACCATGCTTTACGGCTTAGAACCGGGACTTCAAAAACGTTTTGAACACCACGGAGCATATAAGATGTTCCAAGAAGTTGAAATTAGTATTTCATACTCATGCCCGTGTCGAGAGGTATAAGATCTCTGACAGTACTTTGCCTGCAAGATGGAGGAGAATAGCTCAACCAGTGAGCATGTGCTCAGATTGTCTGAGTACTACAATTACTTTAATCAAGTGGGAGTTAATCTTCCAGATAAGATAGTAATTGACAAAGTTCTCTAGTCACTATCACCAAGTTAGTAGAACTTCGTGATGAACTATAATATGCAAGGGATGACGAAAATAATTCCCGAGCTCTTCGCTATGCTCAAAGCTGCGGAGGTAGAAATCAAAAAGGGAGCATCAAGTGTTGATGGTTAGCAAGACCACTAGTTTCAAGAAAAAGGGCAAGGGAAAGAAAGGGAACTTCAAAAGGAATAGCAAGTCAGATGCTACTTCCACGAAGAAACCCAAAGCTAAACTCAAGCCTGAAACTAAGTGCTTCTACTGCAAAGGAAATGGTCACTGGAAGTGGAACTGCCCTAGATACTTGGCGGATAAGAAGGATGGCAAAAGTGAACAAAGGTATATTTGATATACAGATTATTGATGTGTAGTGTTCATAGCAACCCCTCGGTATTTGATACTGATTTAGTGGGAGTTGCATAATGAACATAAACTAGTTAAAGGATGAAGTGACGATGTATATTGGAAGCAGTTCCAAGATTGATATGATCATCATCGCACACTCCCTATACTTTCGGGATTAGTGTTGAACCTAAATAACTGTTATTTGGTGTTTGTGTTGAGCATGAATGTGATTTGACCATGTTTATTGCAATACGGTTATTCATGTAAGTTAGAGAATAATTGTTGTTCTGTTTACATGAATAAAACCTTCTATGGTCATACACCCAATGAAAATAGTTTGTTGGATCTCGATCGTGTGATACACATAATATTGAAGCCAAAAGATGCAAGGTTAATAATGATAGTGCAACTTATTTGTGGCACTGCCGTTTAAGTCATATTGGTATAAAACGCATGAAGAAACTCCATAATGATGGACTTTTGGAATCACTTGATTATGAATCACTTGGTGCTTGCGAACCATGCCTCATGGGCAAGATGACTAAAACTCCGTTCTCCGGAACTATGGAGCGAGCAACAGATTTGTTGGAAATCATACATACTGATGTATGTGGACCAATGAGCGTTGATGCTCGCGGCGGGTATCGTTATTTTCTGACCTTCACTGATGATTTGAGCAGATATGGGTATATCTACTTAATGAAACACAAGTCTGAAACATTTGAAAAGTTCAAAGAATTTCAGAGTGAAGTAGAGAATCATCGTAACAAGAAAATAAAGTTCCTATGATCTGATCGTGGAGGAGAATATTTGAGTTACGAGTTTGGTCTTCATTTGAAACAATGTGGAATAGTTTCACAACTCACGCCACCTGGAACACCACAACGTAATGGTGTGTCCGAACGTCGTAACCGTACTTTATTGGATATGGTGCGATCTATGATGTCTCTTACCGATTTACCACTATCGTTTTGGGGTTATGCTTTAGAGACAGCTGCATTCACGTTAAATAGGGCACCATCTAAATCCGTTGATACGACGCCTTATGAACTATGGTTTGGCAAGAAACCAAAGTTGTCGTTTCTTAAAATTTGGGGCTGCGATGCTTATGTGAAAACACTTCAACCAGATAAGCTCGATCCCAAATCGGAAAAATGTGTCTTCATAGGATACCCAAAAGAGACTGTTGGGTACACCTTCTATCACATATCCGAAGGCAATGTCTTTATTGCTAAGAACGGATCCTTTCTAGAAAAAGAGTTTCACTCGAAAGAAGTGAGTAGGAGGAAAGTAGAACTTGATGAGGTAATTGTACCTTCTCCCATATTGGAAAGTAGTACATCACAGGAAATTGTTCCAGTGATTCCTACACCAATTAGTGAGGAAGTTGATGATAATGATCATGAAACTTCGGATCAAGTTTCTGCTGAACGTCGTAGATCAACCAGAGTACGTTCCGCACCAGAGTGGTACGGCAACCCAGTTCTGGAAATCATGTTACTAGACCATGATGAACCTACGAACTATGAGGAAGCGATGATGAGCCCAGATTCCGCAAAATGGCTTGAAGCCATGAAATCTGAGATGGGATCCATGTATGAGAACAAAGTATGGACTTTGGTTGACTTGCCCGATGATCGGCAGGCCATCGAAAATAAATGGATCTTCAAGAGGAAGACCGACGCAGACGGTAATATTACTGTTTACAAAGCTCGACTTGTTGCAAAAGGTTTTCGACAAGTTCAAGGAGTTGACTACGATGAGACTTTCTCACCTGTAGCGATGCTTAAGTCTGTCCGAATCATGTTAGCAATTGCCGCATTTTATGATTATGAAATCTGGCAAATGGATGTCAAAACTGCATTCCTAAATGGATATCTCAAAGAAGAGTTGTATATGATGCAACCAGAAGGTTTTGTCAATCCAAAAGGTGCTAACAAAGTATGCAAGCTCCAGCGATCCATCTATGGACTGGTGCAAGCATCTCGGAGTTGGAATATACGCTTTGATGAGGTGATCAAAACATATGGTTTTATACAGACTTTTGGAGAAGCCTGTATTTACAAGAAGTGAGTGGGAGCACTACAACCTTTCTGATAAGTATATGTGAATAACATATTGTCGATCAGAAAAGATGTAGAATTTTCTGGAAAGCGTAAAGGAGTGTTTGAAAGGAGTTTTTCAAAGAAAGACTTCGGTGAAGCTGCTTACATATTGAGCATCAAGATCTATATAGATAGATCAAGACGCTTGATAAGACTTTCGATGAGTACATACCTTGATAAGATTTTGAAGAATTTCAAAATGGATCAGTCAAAGAAAAGGTTCTTGCCTGTACTACAAGGTATGAAGTTGAGTAAGACTCAATGCCCGACCACTGCAGAAAAATATAGAGAGAATGAAAGTCATTCCCTATGCCTCAGCCATAGGTTCTATAAAGTATGCCATGCTGTGTACCAAACATGTTGTGTACCGTGCCATAAGTTTGTCAAGGTGGTACAATAGTGATCCAGGAGTAGATCACTATACAGCGGTCAAAATTATCCTTAGTAACTGGATGACTAAGGAAATGTTTCTCGATTATGGAGGTGATAAAGAGTTCGTCGTAAAGGGTTACGCCGATGCAAACTTTGACACTAAATCCAGATGACTCTAAGTATCAATCTGGATGCGTATTGAAAGTGGGAGCAATTAGCTAGAGTAGCTCTATGCAGAGCATTGTAGACATAGAAATTTGCGAAATACATACGGATCTGAATGTGACAGACCCGTTGACTAAACTTCTCTCACAAGCAAAACATGATCACACATTATTACTCTTGGGTATTAATCACATAGCGATGTGAACTAGATTATTGAATCTAGTAAACCCTTTGGGTGTTGGTCACATGGCGATGTGAACTATGGGTGTTATTCACATAACGATGTGAACTATCGGTATTAAATCACATGGCGATGTGAGCTAGATTATTGACTCTAGTGCAAGTAGGAGACTGAAGGAAATATGCCCTAGAGGCAATAATAAAGTTATTATTTATATTTCCTTATATCATGATAAATGTCTTTTATTCATGCTAGAATTGTATTAACCGGAAACTTAGTACATGTGTGAATACATAGACAAAACAGTATGTCCCTAGTATGCCTCTACTAGACTAGCTCATTGATCAAAGATGGTTATGTTTCCTAGCCATAGACATGAGTTGTCATTTGATCAACGGGATCACATCATTAGGAGAATGATGTGATGGACAAGACCCATCCGTTAGCATAGCACTATGATCGTTTAGTTTAACTGCTATTGCTTTCTTCATGACTTATACATGTTCCTATGACTATGAGATTATGCAACTCCCGAATACCGTAGGGACACCTTGTGTGCTATCAAACGTCACAACGTAACTGGGTGATCATAAAGATGCTCTACAGGTGTCTCCGAAAGTATTCGTGGTGTTGGCATAGATCAAGATTAGTATTTGTCACTCCGAGTGTCGGAGAGGTATCTCTGGGCCCTCTCGGTAACACACATCACAATAAGCCTTGCAAGCAAAAGACTAATGAGTTAGTCATGAGATGATGTGTTACGGAACGAGTAAAGATACTTGCCGGTAACGAGATTGAACTAGGTATAGAGATACCGACGATCGAATCTCGGGCAAGTAACATACCGATGACAAAAGGAACAACGTATGTTGTTATGCGGTTCGACTGATAAAGATCTTCGTAGAATATGTAGGAGCCAATATGGGCATCCAGGTTCCGCTATTGGTTATTGACCGGAGAGATGTCTCGGTCATGTCTACATAGTTCTTGAACCCGTAGGGTCCGCACGCTTAAACGTTCGTTGACGATATAGTATTTAATGAGTTATGTATGTTGGTGACCGAATGTTATTCGGAGTCCAGGATGTGATCACGGACATGACGAGGAACTCCGGAATGGTCCGGAGATAAAGATTAATATATGAGATAATAGTGTTTGACCTCCGGAAGGGTTCCGGAATTCACCGGAAGAGGTTCCGGATGTTTCCTGAAGTGTTTGGGTACGAGAACACGTTATTTGGGCCAAAAGGGAAAGCACACAAGGTTTTTGGAAAGCGCAAAAGGAAGTTTTGCGGAGTCCAGGGGCCAGACGCCAGGGTCCCTGGCGTCTGGGTCCAGACGCCGGGAACCCTGGCGTCTGGCCCTGGAGTCCGAGAAGGACTCTTGCCTTTCGGGTGAAACCGACTTTGTGAAGGCTTTTACTCCAAGTTTCGACCCCAAGGCTCAACATATAAATAGAGAGGTAGGGCTAGCACCCAAGACACATCAAGATACACCAAGCCGTGTGCCGGCTACCCCGACCCTCTAGTTTATCCTCCGTCTAGTTTCTGTAGTGCTTGGCGAAGCCCTGCAGAGATTGTTCTTCATCAACAACCGTCACCACGCCGTCGTGCTGCCGGAACTCATCTACTACTTCGCCCTTCTTGCTGGATCAAGAAGGCGAGGACGTCATCGAGCTGAACGTGTGCTGAACGCGGAGGTGCCGTACGTTCGGTACTAGATCGGGACGGATCGTGAAGGTGCACGACTACATCAACCGCGTTGATAAACGCTTCCGCTTTCGGTCTACGAGGGTACGTAGACACACTCTCCCCTCTCGTTGCTATGCATCTAGTAGATAGATCTTGCGTGATCGTAGGAAAATTTTGAAAATACTACGTTCCCCAACAGCTACCACCAAGGCCAAGTGGCCCGGATTATCCACCCGCATCGGGTGATCCTCCCTACTCCAGACGATGGGCTGTTCTGACCAGCGCAAGAACTGTGGTATCGCCGGTTCAACCGCGTGGACTGCCCGCTTTAAAACCTTCTGATCTCGTTTACACAGACTCGTAGTGAACACATGATATTGTCCACTACTTAGCTCCTTCGGATTGCTCTGATATCCGGATTGTTGCTGTTGTTGCTGACGCTGCTGATTTCCTTGGTTGTTGTGATTATTTTGGCCCGGCTGCTGGCTGCCTTGGTTATTATAACCACCCTGATAACACGGCTGATTGCCTTGGTTATTATAACCACCTTGATTACGCGGCTGATTGCCTTGGTTATTATAACCATTGTTATTGCCCCGATATCCTGATCCGGAACTGTTCCCCTGATGACCCGGACCATAGAACCCTGGGCCTGAACCACCGTTTGGAGGCCTATCATTAGGATTAAAGCGGCCCATCATGGCTTCCATCAAAGGCCTGCATTCTCCTATAGTGTGTTTTGCCGGTCGTCCCCTCGAGCTATGCTTCGGACAAGGCTGATTTAACTCTTGGTCCCAATTAACATCCCCTCCGCCGGTTTGTTGGGGTGGGTTGCCCTTGTTGCGCTGGAAACCCCCTTGCACTTGGGTATTGGCTACGAAGTCAGAGCTACCTTCCGCCTTTCGCTTGCCCAAGAAACTTGCAGTAGCCGGATTACCCTGCGCCGGTTTACCAGGTTGTTTAACCTTTCCTGCTTTGTCTCCCTCAGCTTCTGGATACTTAGTATTGTCAGAGTCCCCATACTTCACCAGAGCACTCATGAGAGTTCCCATATCGTTACAATCTCGCTTAAGCCGTCCCAATTTTAGCTTTAGAGACTCAAACCGGCAATTGTTCTCTAAAGTCACTATCCCGTACTGGGATTGATACTATTCGAAGAATGCAAGATCTCTGAGACTCGCCGCACCCATGCACTTGTAGATTCCTGTTCTCCTTGCACACAGGCTGCTAGATCCACTATTGACATCGGCTGCTTGCACGTATCTTTGAATTTTTTGATGAACTGGCGACGTAGCTCTCCCCATGATCCGATGGAATTCGGGGGTAAACCCTTTAGCCAGGTCCAGGCTGTACCTTCAAGCATCATAGTAAAGTACTTTGCACAAGCCGCTTCATCCACGTCCAGCATCTCCATGTCCATCTCATAACTCTCAACCCAAGCTTCCGAAGCCAAATCTGCTGTGTAATTAGGCACCTTACGCGGACCTTTAAAATCCTTGGGCAGCTTCACGCTCCGTAAAGCGGGGATGAGACACTGCACTCCAAAGGAACTCGTTGTGACTCCTGTCTCTGCTGTGGCAGTTTGAACCGGCGTCGTTTGACGGACCTCCTCCCGGGCTACTGACCTAACCCGGTTTGCATCCTGAGCTTGTGCATCCGCGCCTGCCGGATTATCCTGTCTGCGCCGATGTCGCCTGCGTTCACTGCTAGACACTTCTGGTTCCTCCCAATGCCTAATGTAACTCCGGCTGGGATGCGGTGTTGAATGTAGCCTTTCCCTGCTATGAGAATATGCTTGCTGCTGTACTAACGCCGTATTAAGTAGCTCCTTGACCCGGCGTGCCTCCAATGCTACCGGAGACGTCCCCTCAACGGGTAAAGCGGCCAAACGTGCAATAGCAGCAACTATGTTATCCAAAGGATTCGAATAATGACCTGGAGGGGTAGGAACGTGAGGTGCAGACGTGATCCGCCGATCTTGCTCCGCAGTGGGATGCTGAACCGGCTCATCCCTGGCCGGGGGTGCCCTCCGGTTTGAAGCTGGATCATTGCTAGTCCCAGCCCCGGGTGTCCTGAACAGATCCGTCGCTTCATAAACCGACGGTAAACGAGATTGATATTTTCGACCCCTTACTCCCTGTACAGAGGCCTGTTCCATCCTTAGATGAAAAGCCTGATCATTCAGCTCCGCCTGCCTTATCGCTATCATAGCTTTCTCTGTTTTCAAATCATCTCTTGCTTTATCAATCCGGCCCTTTAGCTGAAGGAGCTCTGCATCATGTTGCGCCTTGTCTGCTGGAGCTACCTCTGCCACAGCTTTGGCCGTGAACTCCTCGACTAAGGTGGATAGAACGTCAGTAGGTGAGAGGGCCGGGCCGCTCCCCCCTACACCAGCTTCCGCTGTCGCCCCATTCACCGTGGGCTGCGGCGTAGATTGTGAACCGGCCATAAAGACAGCCACCCGGTTTGGCGGGTCAAAGGGGTCCGGAATACTGTCTCCGTCAGACTCACCCTCAGACCGGCCGTCCCGCAACTGATACAAAGATTCAGTCTCTCTGGATGAAGATCCGTCATCGGAGTAGACGACTGTTTCTCCGCCGGATTCCGATCCGTCCTTGGTTTGGACCCCGCGAACTGCTCCAACGAAAACGTGCTTCATGGCGGGCTGAATCCGGGCCGATCTCGCACGCCGAGCCGGCTCGATGATGTTGGAGAAGATGTCCGGCTCAGATCCCGGTTCGCCGATCTTGCCGATGAAGACATGGATGCCACCGAAGGGAACCCGGTACCCGTATTCGATTGAATTGGCCTCCGGTCCCTATCCCGCATCGTCGATGTAGATCCGGCCGCGGCGACTCTTGGTCATCCGGCCGACAACGTAGCCCTTGAGCCCTTCAAAGCTGACCTTCAAGCACTCGAAACCATCGTGCGGAGGCCCCACGGTGGGCACCAACTGTCGTGGAATTAACACGGCAGATGTCCGGTTTAACGGACTTGATGATGGAACCATCGCACGGGTTAGCTTGAAGGGGTTAAAAGCACACAAAGGACACAGAGGGTTTATACTAGTTCGCCCCCTTCGATGAAGGTAAAAGCCTACGTCTAGTTTGGTTTGGTATTGCTTGGGCGTCGATGAACAGGGAGCGGATTGCTTGCCTGTGTCTCGACGGGTTGTTTCTTGCTTGTCCTCGAACCGTCGCCGGGTTGTCCCTTTATATAGAGGCGATGCCCGGTCCGGTTTACAGAGTCCCGAGGCCGGCTCATACTCGTGTCCGCCTTGGTCTCTGTTCTTTCTTCCTTATCTCTCAAGTTACATCATCGGGCGGCTTACAAATCGTAACTCTATACACGGGCCCTAAGATCTAATGGGCCGTAGCCTTTACTAACTATTACAACCAAACATATTATAATAATCCGGTTTATACTAGCCGGTTCATACCTGCTAGTCATATCCCTGACAGAAACCAAATATGCACAAGACAGTAACACTCACTTGAAGTTGTAAGGAAAGAGTATTATATCTTTGTTTTCATTTACCACCAACGATCGTAGCAAGTTGGTCTCGGTATCTGAGGGACGCCATTTAACCTCGGTTGCATCTATGAGGTATGTGTTAATGAACCCAATATCACCTACTTGTCTTTTCTTCAATTCGACGATCTTCAATCTGCATAATATAGTGAGGATAATTATAAATACATGCAATGAAAGAGATCAGCTATATAGAGAGACTTAATGATAGAAGTAGTACTACTTACAGACAGTAACAGGTGACCGTTGCTTTATCAAGGGCCAACTGATTGAAAAACTGATAGAACTCCTCAAATGGAATAGGCAACAGTTCAATTCCAACGAGGTCATGCTCCGGTTTAATGCTCACATACAAGCTATCCCTCCCCCCAGACTCTCTGGAGATTTTCAAGTACCAATCATGCAATCTTCGCATATTCGTTGATAGAGATCTTTCATTTTTGACAAGAGGCTTCCCGTACTCGTATCTTTGTATCTGCACATCCAAGAAATCATATTGTACATCGTCGGACAGGTAATCTCCAAGATTGCTATAACCGGGCACCATCCTCGAATCATTAGCGACCATGTCGCTAGACACCTTGAGCGGGGGGCACGATTGGTCCGCTTGTTCGCCGAGCTGGGCAATTTGTTTCCCAGCTCGTCCTTCTGCTAACCTTTGATCACTTTTAGTACTTCCCGACCGCTTCGCTGCTTGAAATGAATTTTCAATCATGCGGTCATAGTTGTCCTTCGGCTTACTTTTCGCTGGTTGCTTCAGGGCAGCATGAGTGCGCTTTGCTTTCACCGGATCTATCTTCTCCTCCGGAGGTGGATGTCTCTGTGCTTTCAACCCTTCAAGCCAGTCCTTCACTTCGCCTTGAGCGATCTTCGTGTTTTCCTCGTCGAACCTCTCGTATGGTAACTTCTCTACAGGCGTGAGAGAAGGACCGAATCTGCATCGCCTCCCGCCTCTGGCTGTACTGCTAGACGTCGCCAGACCAGACGAAGCGGCTGTCTTTTTTCCTTGCTTACGCGCCGGAGCAGGAGCAGCCGGAGAGGCGGCAGGTCTCTTTCGCCCTTGCTGACTAGGCGGAGAAGGAGGAGCAGGCTGGTTGCTCGGGCGCGCCGGCGCAGGCGGAGAAGGAGGAGGCTGGCTGCTCGGGCGCGCCGGCGCAGGCGAAGGAGGCGGAGTGCCGCCACGCGTCGGAGAAGGAGCCGGAGTGCCCTGATCGTCACTCGCCGGAGGAGGAGGCGGTGGAGGAGGCGGTCGAGGAGGCGGAGTGCCCTGACTCACCGGAGGAGGAGGAGGAGGAGGCGGAGGCGTCCAGTTGAGAATGTTGATGAGGTCCTTCCGCCATAGGCATGGAGTCTTCAGTGAAGAACCCAGCCGAGTCTCCCCTTCACCGGTAGGGTGGTCAAGCTAGAGCTCCTCAAATCCCTCCGTAATTTCATCCACCATCACCCTAGCATATCCTTCTGGAATCGGCCGGCAGTGAAAAATGTCGCCGGGTCCAGTAGGAAAAACAGAGCCAACAGCCGCCTTGACCTTCATATTTATCCACTGCGTCATAAGGTGGCAATTTTGTACCTCCGTGATAGCATCCACGGGATACCTGGCAGTAGCCGTCAAGACATGCTCCGGCTGAAGCAGCTCGGTGGAAGCCACGCTGCTTCTCCGCTGAGATGGCGGGGTAGCTTCGGGGGAAGCTTCGGCAATTCTTTTGTCCCGATTTGCTTCCCGTTCCTCTATCGCTTGTATTCTGGCCCGCAGCGCCTGCAGTTCGGTCTGCTGCATTTTCTTCCTCCTCTCGTGGCATTTGTAGCCGCCTGCGTCCGGAAACCCAGCACTCCACGGAAGGGAGCCTGGCGTGCCTCGTGTCCGTCCAGGGTGCTCAGGATTCCCGAGGGCCATTGTCAGCTCGTCGTTCTCTCTGTCGGGGAAGAACGTCCCTTCATGCGCTGCTTTGATATACTGCCGAAGCTTCCTGAGTGGTATTTCCAATTGCTTGTCCGTCCAAATGCACCTCCCTGATACAGGGTCCAAGGTTCCGCCAGCCCCGAAGAACCAAGTCCGGCAACGGTCTGGCCATTGCATTGTCTCTGGTTCGATCCCTTTCTCAAGCAGATCATTCTCAGCCTTGGCCCACTTAGGCCGGGCTCTGAGGTAGCCACCTGACCCCGTGCGATGGTGATGCTTCTTCTTCCCAGCATTTATCTGGTTTGTCGCCGACATCTTCTTACTATTTTCCGATGTCTTATAGGCCACAAATGCGGGCCAGTCATCTTTGATCTTCTCATATATGCCCACGAATTCTGGAGTCTCTTTATCGTGGACAAACTTATTCAGTTTTTTCTTCCATGCCCTGAATTGGTCTGCCATCTTCGAAAGAGCAGCAGACTTGATTAATTCCTCTTTAACTGGATTCCCCGGATCATCCTCTGGCGGTAGGATGAAATTTGACTTCAGCTCAGTCCAAAGATCTTATTTCTGCATAGTAGTGACATAAGACACCTGAGCGTCTTTTGCAGCCGGCTTTAACCATTGATGGATGCTGATGGGGATCTTGTCCCCAACCAGAACCCCGCACTGATTAACAAATTCGTTCTTTGTCCGGATGGGTTCAATCGGCTCGCCGGAGCGCGAGATTTCTGAGATCTCAAACTTTTCATCCGGCCTCAACTTTTTCTTCGCGCCTCGTCTCTTTACCAAAGATTTGCTCGATCCGGAGTGCTAGAAAAAGGAACAAAGACGAGAGTTAATGAATGCATCAATTAACTAGTCAGCACAGGCTTAACTAACATATATACCTCCTGGCCGGACTCGGTTCGGTCACTGGAGCCAGCATCACGGTCTCCTTCTTGCACCGGCATTGGGTCACCGGAGCCGTCCTCACGGTCTACTTCTTCCATGTGCATTGGGTCACCGGAGCCATCAATATCATAGCCTAGATCTTCCAGCTGCAGCTCTCTTTCCACCAGCTCATTGGTGTCGTTGAGAAACGACAAGACGGCATCTTGTCCGTCTGCGATTATGTCTATCAACATCGCTTCTTGTGCTAGGTCTCGGGTGTTGTCGTCCATAGTTTCTACAAATATTTACAACATGCCAATTATTATTCAAACATGACAGATGGATATATTAATGGCAAACGTAGAACTAGCTTTGACCCTCGACCCCTGGACGACCCTCGACTGCTCGGCGATCCACAACCCTAGACCCCCTCATGTCACATTTTGTCTAGTGTCAAAGGATTCAACAAAACCAATACTTCATCATTAGGCGAAAGTAACAGTCGCATGATGGTACAAAGCTCTCTAAAGTTATTTTGGAACGGAGTCCCAGATAGGATAATTCGTAACAAAAGACGGATTATCCTATCAGGAACTCCGTTCCAAAACAACTTTGCCGAACTTCGTACCAACATGCCCCGGTTACTTCTGGCAAATGATGAAGTCATGGATTTCTTCAATACTTTGACACTAGGCAACCTCTCGACCCCTCGACCCTCGACTGCTCGGCGATCCAGAACCCTAGACCCCCTCATGTCACATTTTGTCTAGTGTCA
>LR738709.1:63318089-63358813 GCA_902687465.1 Secale cereale | reverse complement strand
GCAACTATATACAAATAAACACATACAAATAAACATATACACAAAAAAAAATCTCCTCACAAATAAACATATACATCACATACAGCAACTATTTATTTTCTTTTGTTTTTTGCTTTATTTTTTAATTCTTTCTGGTAAAACCAATTACAAACTTTCTATTAGTGCAAGTAGTATTCAAATTTGAATAGTTTAAATTTGAAATTATTTGTTTTCTTTGTTGCTTTATTTATTTTATTTTGTTTCTACTTACAATGAAATATTTATTGTTGCTATTTTTTATTTTTTTGCATGTTTTTTTTTGTTTTTTGCATTATTTTTTTTCTTTTATTTTTTGCTTTATTTTTTAATTCTTTCTGGTAAAACCAATTACAAACTTTCTGTTAGTGCAAGTAGTATTGAAATTTGAATAGTACAAACGGACAATGGTATCATACTCGTCTGTTATAAAGTTGGCATGGTATCATCATAATAGTTGCGGAAAAAAGTCTTCACTTTTTCTTCGCTTGTGTCATTTGCTTATTGCGCCGTAACCATGGATAATCTTCATCGTTTATCAGGATGCTTGGGTCAGCCTTGACTTTGAAGGGAGGAATTTCATGAAACTTTTCATAATCTTCGGATATGTCTGTCTTGCCCTCCACTCCCAGGATGTCCCTTTTTCCTGAAAGAACTATGTGGCGCTTTGGCTCATCGTATGATGTATTCGCTTCCTTATCTTTTCTTTTTCTCGGTCTGGTAGACATGTCCTTCACATAGATAACCTGTGCCACATCATTGGCTAGGACGAACGGTTCGTCAGTGTATCCAAGATTTTTCAGATCCACTGTTGTCATTCCGTACTGTGGGTCTACCTGTACCCCGCCTCCTGACAGATTGACCCATTTGCACTTAAACAAAGGGACCTTAAAATCATGTCCGTAGTCAAGTTCCCATATGTCCACTATATAACCATAATATGTGTCATTTCCCCTCTCGGTTGTTGCATCAAAGCGGACACCGCTATTTTGGTTGGTCCTCTTTTGATCTTGGACAATCGTGTAAAATGTATTCCCATTTATCTCGTATCCTTTGTAAATCAATACAGTCGAAGATGGTCCCCTGGACAACAAGTACAACTCATCACAAACAGTGTTGTCACCTCTGAGACGTGTTTCCAACCAACTGCTGAAAGTCTTGATGTGTTCACATGTAATCCAGTCGTCACACTGCTCCGGGTGTTTGGAGCGCAGATTGTTCTTGTGTTCATCGACATACGGGGTCACTAATGTAGAGTTCTGTAGAACTGTGTAGTGTGCTTGAGACCAAGAATATCCGTCCCTGCATATTATTGAGTCCCTTCCAAGCGTGCCTTTTCCAGTCAGTCTCCCCTCGTACCGCGATTTAGGGAGACCTATCTTATTAAGGCCAGGAATGAAGTCAACACAAAACCCGATGACATCCTCTGTTTGATGGCCCATGGAGATGCTTCCTTCTGGCCTAGCACGGTTACGGACATATTTCTTTAGGACTCCCATGAACCTCTCAAAGGGGAACATATTGTGTAGAAATACAGGCCCCAGAATGACAATCTCGTCGACTAGATGAACTAGGACGTGTGTCATGATATTGAAGAAGGATGGTGGGAACACCAGCTCGAAACTGACAAGACTTTGCGTCACATCACTCCTTAGCCTTGGTACGATTTCTGGATCGATCACCTTCTGAGATATTGCATTGAGGAGTGCACATAGCTTCACAATGGCTAATCAGACGTTTTCCGGTAGAAGGCCCCTCAATGCAACCGGAAGCAGTTGCGTCATAATCACGTGGCAGTCATGAGACTTTAGGTTCTGGAACTTTTCCTCTGCCATATTTATTATTCCCTTTATATTCGACGAGAAGCCAGTCGGGACCTTCATACTGAGCAGGCATTCAAAGAAGATTTCTTTCTCTTCTTTCGTAAGAGCATAGCTGGCAGGACCTTCATGCTGCTTCGGAGGGATGCCGTCTTTTTCGTGCAAACGTTGCAGATCCTCCCGTGCCTCAGCTGTATCTTTTGTCTTTCCATACACGCCCAAGAAGCCTAGCAGGTTCACGCAAAGGTTCTTCGTCACGTGCATCACGTCGATTGAAGAGCGGACCTCTAGGTCTTTCCTGTAGGGTAGGTCCCAAAATATAGATTTCTTCTTCCACATGGGTGCGTGTCCCTCAGCGTCATTCGGAACAGCTAGTGCGCCGGGGCCCTTTCCAAAGATTACGTGTAAATCATTGACCATAGCAAGTACGTGATCACCGGTACGCATGGCGGGCTTCTTCCGGTGATCTGCCTCGCCTTTGAAATGCTTGCCTTTCTTTCGACATTGATGGTTGGTCGGAAGAAATCGACGATGGCCCAGGTACACATTCTTCCTGCACTTGTCCAGGTATATATTTTCAGTGTCATCTAAACAGTGTGTGCATGCGTGGTATCCTTTGTTTGTCTGTCCTGAAAGGTTACTGAGAGCTGGCCAATCGTTGATGATTACGAACAGCAACGCCTTTAGGTCAAATTCCTCCTGTCTGTGCTCATCCCACGCACGTACACCGTTTCCATTCCACAGCTGTAAAAGTTCTTCAACTAATGGCCTTAGGTACACATCAATGTCGTTGCCGGGTTGCTTAGGGCCTTGGATGAGAACTGGCATCATAATGAACTTCCGCTTCATGCACATCCAAGGAGGAAGGTTATACATACATAGAGTCACGGGCCAGGTGCTGTGATTGCTGCTCTGCTCCCTGAAAGGATTAATGCCATCAGCGCTTAAAGCAAACCATACGTTCCTTGGGTCCTTTGCAAACTCCTTCCAGTACTTTCTCTCGATTTTTCTCCACTGCGACCCGTCAGCGGGTGCTCTCAACTTCCCGTCTTTCTTACGGTCCTCATTGTGGCATCGCATCAACTTGGCATGCTCTCTGTTTCTAAACAAACGTTTCAACCGTGGTATTATAGGAGCATACCACATCACCTTCGCAGGAACCCTCTTCCTGGCGGGCTCGCCATCAACATCACCAGGGTCATCTCGTCTCATCTTATACCGCAATGCACCGCATACCGGGCATGCGTTCAGATCCTTGTATGCACCGCGGTAGAGGATGCAGTCATTAGGGCATGCATGTATCTTCTGCACCTCCAATCCTAGAGGGCATACGACCTTCGTTGTTGCGTATGTACTGTCGGGCAATTCGTTATCCTTCGGAAGCTTCTTCTTCAATATTTTCAGTAGCTTCTCAAATCCTTTGTTAGCCACAACATTCTTTGCCTTCCACTACAGCAATTCCAGTACGGTACCGAGCTTTGTGTTGCCATCTTCGCAATTGGGGTACAACCCTTTTTTGTGATCCTCTAACATGCGATCGAACTTCAGCTTCTCCTTTTGACTTTCGCATTATGTCCTTGCATTGACAATGACCCGGCGGAGATCATCATTTGGTTCCTCTTGATCTTCAGCAGCTTCACCCGTTGCAGCATCATTGAGCACATCGTCTGGTTCCTCTTGATCTTCACCAGCTCCCCCCATTGCAGCATCACCGTATTCAGGGGGCACATAGTTGTCATCGTACTCTTCTTCTTCGCCGTCTTCCATCATAACCCATATTTCTCCGTGCCTCGTCCAAACATTATAGTGTGGCATGAAACCCTTGTAAAGCAGGTGGGAGTGAAGGATTTTCCGGTTAGAGTAAGACATCGTATTCCCACATTTAGTGCTTGGACAACACATAAAACCATTCTGCTTGTTTGCCTCAGCCGCATTTAGAAACTCATGCACGCCCTTAATGTACTCGGAGGTGTGTCTGTCACCGTACATCCATTGTCGGTTCATCTGCGTGCATTATATATAATTAAGTGTGTCCAAAACCATTACAGAACATCATAAATAGATAATTAAGTGACCAAATTAATAAAAGTTCATCATCACATTCAAACCAAAGTACATACATATATAGTTCTCATCTAACAACATATAGCTCTCCATACACATCGAAACTATGTAAAACATCTCAATGCGAAAACAAATGCGATCATAATCGCAACCAAGGTAACAATTGATCCAACGGCATAATGATACCAAGCCTCGGTATGAATGGCATATTTTCTAATCTTTCTAATCTTCAACCGCATTGCATCCATCTTGATCTTGTGATCATCGATGACATCCGCAACATGCAACTCCAATATCATCTTCTAGTCCTCAATTTTTTTTATTTTTTCCTTCAAGAATTTGTTTTCTTCTTCAACTAAATTTAACCTCTCGACAATAGGGTCCATCTTGATCTTGTGATCATCGATGACTTCCGCAACATGCAACTCCAATTCCATCTTCTCCTCCTCCATTTTTTCCAATTTTTTCTTTAAGGAAATGTTTTCCTCTTCAACTAAATTTAACCTCTCCATAAGAGGGTCGGTTGGAATTTCCGGTTCAACTACCTCCTAGAAATAATAAAACATCTATGCATGTCAGGTTGGTCGGCATAACTATCATAAACACTAAAACAAATAGTTATAAATTAAAGATAATATACCACATCCGAATCGTAGACAGGACAAGGGCCCACGTGGGCGGATATCAAAACCATCGCACTATATAATAACAAGCAATAATAAACGTAAGAAAATTAGACAAATATCTATCTAAAGCAATAATAACAAGCAATAATAAAAGTAAGAAAAGCATGGACATAACAAGAGGCTCACCACGGTGGTGCCGGTGACGAGATCGGTGGGGGCGATCGACGGCGGCGAAGACGGGGACGGGACGTGACGGACCGCTAAACCTAGACAAATCTCGGAGAAAATAGAGCTTCGAGAGGAGAAAAGTTTAACTAGTGTGGCTCGGGCATTCCATCGAACACGTTGTGTGCATAGGAGGTGAGCTAGAGCACCACTAACCCCTCTCCCCCTCGGCCAGAAAAAAACAGAGTAGTGTGCTCTGCTCTTGAGTGAGGGGGTATATATTGGCACCTCATTGGTCCCGGTTGGTGCTACAAACCGGGGCTAAAGGGGTGCCTTTGGTCCCGGTTCATGTCACCAACCGGGACCAATGGTGGTGGACCAGGAGCAAGACCCATTGGTACCGGTTCGTCGCACCAACCGGGACCAAAAGGTCCAAACGAACCGGGACCAATGGCCCACGTGGCCCGGCCGGCCCCCTGGCCTCACGAACCGGGTCCAGTGCCCCCATTGGACCCGGTTCTAGATTGAACCGGGGCTAATGGGCTGGACAGGCCTGGACCAAAGCCCTGTTTTCTACTAGTGATAGCTAGTATCTAGATGGCTTCTTCTCTCTCTTTGGATCTCAATACCAAGTTCTCCTTGTTCTTTGAGCACATCTATTCGATGTAATCTCTTTTTGCGGTGTGTTTGTCGAGATCCGATGAATTGTGGGTTTATGATCAAGATTATATTTGAGAAATGTTTGGTTCTTTTCTGAACTCTTTATGTATGATTATAATATCCTTGCAAGTCTCTTCGAATTATTGGTTTGGTTTGGCCTACTAGATCTATAGTTCTTGCAATGGGAGAAGTGCTTGGCTTTGGGTTCAATGTTGCGGTGTCCTTTCCCAGTGAGAGTAGGGGCAGCAAGGCACGTATTGTATTGTTGCCATCGAGGATAAAAAGATGGGGTTTATATCACTAAGTTTGAGTTTATCCCTCTACATCATGTCATCTTGCTTAACGCGTTACTCCGTTCTTATGAACTTAATACTCTAGATGCATGCTGGATAGCGGTCGATGTGTGGAGTAATAGTAGTAGATGCAGAATCGTTTTGGTCTACTTGTCTCGGATGTGATGCCTATATATAATGATCATTCCGAGATAGTCTCATAATTATTCGCTTTTCTATCAATTGCTCGACAGTAATTTGTTTACCTACCGTAGAATATCGCTATCATGAGAGAAGCCACAAGAGAAAACTATGGCCCTCGGGTCTATTCTCAACATATCAATCTACAATCTACTTTACTTTTCAGCTTTTACTTTTTGTTCTTATATCGAAAAATACCAAAAATATCAAACTATCATCTCTATCATATCTCACTTTCGTAAGTGACCGTAAAGGGATTGACAACCCCTTATCGCGTTGGCTGCGAAGTTCTTATTTGTTTGTGCAGGTGCGAGAGACTCGCGGTGGTCTCCTACTGGATTGATACCTTGGTTTTGAAAAACCGAGGGAAATACTTACGCTACTGTGCTGCATCACCCTTTCCTCTTCGAGGGAATACAACGCAAGCTCGTGAAGTAGCAAGAAGAATTTCTGGCGCCGTTGCCGGGGAGGCTTACGCAAAAGTCATATACCAAGTACCTATCACAAACCCTTATCCTTTGCATTATATTTTTGCCTCTTGTTTTCCTCTCCCCCACTTCACCCTTGCCGTTTTTTCGCCCTTCTTCTGCCGTGTGTTTATCGTTCGCTTGCTTCTTGTTTGCTTGTGTGTGTTGGTTTGCTTGCTTGTCACTATGGCTCAGAACAATACCAAATTGTGTGACTTCTCCAATACCAACAATAATGATTTTATTAGCACTCCAATTGCTCCTATCACCGATGTTGAATCTTGTGAGATCAATGCTGCTCTGTTGAATCTTGTCATGAAAGATCAATTTTCCGGCCTTCCTAGTGAAGATGCCGCTACCCATCTAAACAACTTTGTTGATTTGTGTGATATGCAAAAGAAAAGGGATACGGATTATGATATTGTTAAATTGAAGCTATTTCCGTTTTCACTTAGAGATCATGCTAAAACTTGGTTTTCCTCTTTGCCTAGAAATAGTATTGACTCGTGGAATAAGTGCAAAGATGCTTTTATCTCTAAGTATTTCCCTCCTGCTAAGATCATCTCTCTTAGAAACGATATTATGAAATTTAAGCAACTAGATCATGAGCATGTTGCACAAGCTTGGGAGAGAATGAAATTAATGATACGTAATTGCCCTACACATGGTTTGAACTTATGGATGATTATTCAAAACTTTTATGCTGGCTTGAATTTTGCTTCTAGAAATCTTTTAGATTCGGCCGCAGGAGGCACTTTCATGGAAACTACCTTAGGAGAAGCTACCAAACTCCTAGATAATATTATGGTTAATTATTCTCAATGGCACACCGAAAGATCTACTAGTAAAAAAGTGCATGCTATTGAAGAGATTAGTGTTTTGAATGGAAAGATGGATGAACTTATGAAATTATTTGCTGCTAAGAGTGCTCCTTCTGATCCTAATGATATGCCTTTATCAACGTTGATTGAAAATAATAATGAATCTTTGGATGTGAATTTTGTTGGTAGGAATAATTTTGGTAACAATGCTTATAGAGGAAACTTTAATCCTAGGACTTTTCTTAGTAATTCCTCAAATAATTATGGTAATTTGTACAACAACTCTTATGGAAAGATGTCTTCTGAATTTGAAACTAGTGTTAAGGAGTTTATGATTTCGCAAAAGAATTTCAATGCTATGCTTGAAGAAAAATTGCTTAAGATTGATGAATTGGCTATAAGTGTGGATAGAATTACTCTTGATGTTGATTGTTTGAAACTTAGATCTATCCCACCTAAGCATGATATCAATGAGTCTCTCAAAGCCATGAGAATTTCCATTGATGAATGCAAAGAAAGAACCGCTAGGATGCGTGCTAAAAGAGAGAATTATATCAAAGCATGTTCTTCTAGTTATCATGAAAATAAAGATGAAGATCTGAAAGTTATTGATGTGTCTCCTATTAGATCCTTGTTCTCTAGTATGAATCTTGATAAAGATATTATTGAACATAAGTCTACTTTAAGGTGTCCCAATGATTCAGAGTTTTTAGATCTTGATGCTAAAATTGTTAAAAGTGGGAGTGAAGAGATTAAAACTTTGCATAGTGATGAACCCACTACTTTGGATTTCAAGGGATTCAATTATGATAATTGCTCTTTGATTGATTGTATTTCCTTGTTGCAATTGGTACTAAACTCTCCGCATGCTTATAGTCAAAATAAAGCTTTTACCAAACACATAGTTGATGCTTTGATGCAATCTTATGAAGAAAAACTTGAAGTGGAACTTTCTATCCCTAGAAAGCTTTATGATGAGTGGGAACCTACTATTAAAATAAAAATTAAAGATCATGAATTCTTTGCTTTGTGTGATTTGGGTGCAAGTGTTTCCACTATCCCAAAACTTTGTGTGCTTTGCTAGTGTTCCATGAGCTTGATGATTGTTCTTTAAAATTGCATCTTGCGGATTCAACTATTAAGAAACCTATGGGAAGGATTAATGATGTTCTTATTGTTGGCAATAGGAATTAGGTGCCCGTAGATTTCATTGTTCTTGATAGAGATTGCAATCCTTCATGTCCTATTATTCTTGGTAGACCTTTCCATAGAACGATTGGTGCAATTATTGATATGAAGGAAGGAAATATTAGATTCCAATTTCCGTTAAGGAAACGCATGGAACACTTTCCTAGAAATAAAATAAAATTACCATATGAATCTATTATGAGAGCTACTTATGGATCGCCTTCCAAAGATGGCAATACCTAGAACTATCCATGTATCTTGCCTAGCTAGGGGCATAAAACAATAGCGCTTGTTGGGAGGCAACCCAATTTTTTATTTTTTTTGTTTTTGCTGCTGTTTAGGAATAAATATTGCATATAGCTTCTGTTTAGATGTGGTTTTGTGTTTTAATTAGTGTTTGTGCCAAGTAGAACCTTTGGGAAGACTTGTGTGAAGTTTATATGATCTTGTTGTGAAAAACAAAATTGTTAGCACTTGCTAGAATGGTCACCAGATTTTACTGGAGCATGCTATTTAGTTGATTCTTTTTTCAGATGATTAGTAGACAAATTCCTCACGTTACCAATTTATTTCAATTTTTTTGGAGTTACAGAAGTATGCGAAAGTTACAGATTACTACAGACTGTTCTGTTTTGGATAGATTATGTTTTTCATGTGTTGTTTGCTTGTTTCAATGCATCTATGAGTAGTATTGGGAAGTATGAATCATAGATAAGTTGGAATACAGTAGGTTTAACACCAATATAAACAAAGAATGAATTCATTGCAGTACCTTTGAGTAGTGGTTTGCTTTCTTATACTAACGGAGCTCACGAGATTTTTGTCTAAGTTTTGTGTTGTGAAGTTTTCAAGTTTTGAGTATTGCTTTGATGGACTATGGAACAAAGAGTGGCAAGAGCCTAAGCTTGGGGATTCCCAAGGCACCCCAAGGTAAAATTCAAGGACAACCGAAAGCCTAAGCTTGGGGATGCCCCGGGAAGGCATCCCTCTTTCGTCTTCATCCATCGGTAACTATACTCGGAGCTATATTTTTATTCACCGCATGATATGTGTTTTACTTGGAGCGTCTTGTATAATTTGAGTCTTTGCTTGTTAGTTTTCCACAATTATCCTTGCTGGACACACCTATTTGAGAGAGTTAAATATGGCCTAGGAATTGACAGAACACTCTATGTGCTTCACTTATATCTTTTGAGTCGAATAGTTTTTGCTCTAGTGCTTCACTTATATCTTTTAGAGCGCGCTGGTGATTATATTTTATAGAAATTGTTGATCTCTCATGCTTCACTTATATCCATTTGAGAGTCTATTAAAACAGCATGGTAATGTCCTTTGGCTATAAAACTAGCCTTCACATGATAGACATCCAATATCAATGTAGTAAAAACTTTCACACTAAGTGCATTGAATATGATGAGAAGTTGGATGCTTTATAATTGTTTTGAGATATGAGGATAGTGATATTAGAGTCATGCTAGTAGAGTTATTATGGAATTGAGAAATGCTTGTGTTAAAGTTAGTGATTCCCGTAGCATGCATGTATGGTGAACCGCAATGTGATGAAGTTAGAGCATGAGGTATTTGTAGAGTGTCAACCTTTGTGTGGAGCTCGGGGGCACGCGATGGTTAACTCCTACCGACCTCCCCCTAGGAGCATGCGTTGATTTCTTTGTTTTGATGACTCGTAAATTTTTGCGATAAGTATATGAGTTCTTATGACTAATGTTGAGTCCATGGATTATACGCACTCTCACCCTTCCACCATTGCTAGCCTCTCTTATACCGCGCAACTTTCACCGGTACCATACACCCACTATATATCCTTCCTCAAAACACCCACTATATATCCTTCCTCAAAACAGCCACCATACCTACCTATCATGGCATTTCCATAGCTATTCCTAGATATATTGCCATGCAACTTTCCACCTTTCCGTTCATATGACACGCTTCATATTGTCATATTGCCATGCATGATCATGTAGTTGACATCGTATTTGTGGCAAAGACACCATGCGTAATTTTTCATACATGTCACTCTTGACTCATTGCACATCCCGGTACACCGCCGGAGGCATTCATATAGATTCATACTTTGTTCTAGTATCGAGTTCTAATTCAATATAAGTGTGATGATCATCATTATTAGAGCATTGTCCCATGTGAGGAAAGGCCAATAAAAAAAGGAGATGGCCCAAAAAAATAGAGAGGGGCTAAATAAAAAAAAAGCCCTTCCAAAATTTTTTTAGAGAAAAGAGAGAAGGGACAATTGCTACTATCCTTTTCCACACTTGTGCTTCAAAGTAGCACCATGTTCTTCATGATAGAGAGTCTCATGTTTTGTCACTTTCATATACTAGTGGGAATTTTCATTATAGAACTTGGCTTGTATATTCCAACGATGGGCTTCCTCAAATGCCCTAGGTCTTCATGAGCAAGCAAGTTGGATGCACACCCACTTAGTTTCTTTTGTTGAGCTTTCATACATTTTTAGCTCTAGTGCATCCGTTGCATGGCAATCCCTACTCACTCACATTGATATCTATTGATGGGCATCTCCATAGCCCATTGATACGCCTAGTCGATGTGAGACTATCTCCCTCCTTTTTGTCTTCTCCACAACCACCTCTCTATTCCACCCATAGTGCTATGTCCATGGCTCACGCTCATGTATTGCGTGAAAGTTGAAAGGTTTGAAAGAATAGAGTATGAAACAAGTGCTTGGCTGAAACCGGGGTTGCGCGTGATATGAATATTTTGTGTGATGAAGAGGGAGCATAGCCAGACTATGTGATTTTGTAGGGATAACTTTATTTAGCCATAGTATTTTGAGAAGACACGATTGCTTTGATAGTATGCTTGAAGTATTATTATTTCTTATGTCAATATAGACTTTTGTCTTGAATCTTTCAGATCTGAACATTCATGCCACAATTAAGAGAATTACATTTAAAAACTATGTTGGTTAGCATTCCACATCAAAAAATTTGTTTTTATCGTTTACCTACTCGAGGATGAGCATGAATTAAGCTTGGGGATGCTTGATACGTCTCCAAGGTATCTCTAATTTTTTATTGTTCCATGCTATTATTTATGATGTTTTGGATGTTTAATGGGCTTTGTTATACACTTTTATATTATTTTTGGGACTAACCTATTAACCCAAAGGCCCAGTCGAGATTGCTGTTTTTTTTGCCTGTTTCAGGGTTTTACAGAAAAGGAATATCAAACGGAGTCCAAATAGAATGAAACCTTTGGGAGATATATTTTTGGAGCAAAATACGCACGTGAGACTTGAGAACCACGGAGTAGGGCTGACGTGTCTTCCACGAGGGTGGGGGCGCGCCCCCTACCTCGTGGGCACCCAGTCTGGCCCCCGGTGCCCTCCTTCCTCCTATATATACCTACGTATCCCGAAACTATGAGAACAACAGAGAAAACCCTAGTTCCACCGCCGTAACCTTATGTTCCCGTGAGATCCCATCTTGGGGCCTGTTCCGGAGCTCCGCCGGAGGGGGGATCTTCCACGGAGTGCTTCTACATCATCATCATCCCCTCACCATGAGTTGTGAGTAGTTTACTACAGACCTTCGGGTCCATAGCTAGTATGTAGATGGCTTCTTCTCTCTCTTTGGATCTCAATACCAAGTTCTCCTCGGTCTTCGAGGATATCTATTCGATGTAATCTCTTTTTGCGGTGTGTTTTTCGAGATCTGATGAATTGTAGGTTTATGATCAAGATTATCTATGAGAAATATTTGGTTCTTTTCTAAACTCTTTATGTATGATTATAATATCCTTGCAAGTCTCTTCGAATTATTGGTTTTGTTTGGCCTACTAGATCTATAGTTCTTGCAATGGGAGAAGTGCTTGGCTTTGGGTTCAATGTTGCGGTGTCCTTTCCCAGTGACAGTAGGGGAAACAAGGCACGTATTGTATTGTTGCCATCGAGGATAAAAATATGGGGTTTATATCACTAAGTTTGAGTTTATCCCTCTACATCATGTCATCTTGCTTAAGGCGTTACTCCATTCTTATGAACTTAATACTCTAGATGCATGATGGATAGCGGTCGATGTGTGGAGTAATAGTAGTAGATGCATAATCGTTTCGGTCTACTTATCTCGGACGTGATGCCTATATATAATGATCATGCCTAGATAGTCTCATAATTTTTCGCTTTTTTATCAATTGCTCGACAGTATGTTTACCCGCCGTAGAATATCGTTATCATGAGAGAAGCCACTAGAGAAAACTATGGTCCCCTGGTCTATTCTCAACATATCAATCTACAATCTACTTTACTTTTCAGCTTTTACTTTCTGTTCTTATATCCAAAAATATCAAACTACCATCTCTATCAGATCTCACTTTCTTAAGTGACCGTAAAGGGATTGACAACCCCTTATCGCGTTGGCTGCGAAGTTCTTATTTGTTTGTGCAAGTGCGAGGGACTCGCGCGTGGTCTCCTACTGGATTTATACCTTGGTTCTCAAAAACTGAGGGAAATACTTACGCTACTGTGCTGCATCACCCTTTCCTCTTCGAGGGATACATCGCAAGCTTGAGATGTAGCAGGCACCCAAGCACCCAAGAGGAACAAGATCAAGGGTACCAAGCACCCAAGAGGGGCAAGTAACTTTCAATGTAAATAATTTGAGCACAAGTTACCGCAAGGAGGAACATTGGATATAAGATAGAAACTTGATAATTCGAATGACTTGGCTTGACACAATATGAATGATGAAGATCCCTTAATTCTTCATAATGTAGCCAAGTCTCCAATGACCTCCATCAACGCCTATTGATCAAGATTTAGCTTGTTAGTCCCCAACCAAGTTGGTTCCTAAGAGGTTAGTCACAATAGGCTTGGCCACCCAAATGGTTCTTTTCTTGACACCACTTTGAGTACCAACAAACTTGGCAAACACATTGCCAACATTATCCTTCCCAAGAGAATAGACATCATCAATAATAATTGGGTTGGATAACATACCATTAGTGCATGAAGAAGCGATGTGACCTTTCTCACGACATAAGTAGCAATATCTACTCTTCACTTTCTTCTCACTTGATTTCTCAACATGAGAAGCATTAAATTGAGTCTTCTTGGGAAGTGGACTTTCTTCAACTTGAGGTTGAGTATGAGAATGAACTTGTGGCTGCTTCCCTTGTTGCTTGTCACAAATGGGCTTCTTCTTCAATGGGAAAGATCTAACATGGTGCCCTTCAATTTTGCACTTGAAGCAAATAATCTTGGCCGAATTCTTAAGTTGTCTTGGCCTTTTTTTCTTGTTTCTCTTGGACTTCTTCTTCTTATTGGAGTTGAATCCAAGTCCACCTTTGTCATTGGGGGATTTTTGCACACTCAAGATATTGTTGAGTGTGGACTTCCCTTCATGACACTTTTCCAAGTCTTTCTTGAAAGAAGTGACTTGGGCCTTGAGCTCTTTGATTTCCTCTACATGGTTAGTATCAACACAAGTGCTAGAGGAAGTATAAGCTTCATCGTTAGAGCAATAAGGCAAGGAAAGTAATTCATCACAAGATGTACCAATATTGTGAGTAGATGAATTACAAGTACTAGGACATGGCAATATAGCATTTTGACTAGAAGTAGTGCTAGTATCCACATGAGGCTCACTAGATGTTACCTTGATAATCATAGCCCCATGAGCTATCTTTAGCACATTATGGGATACTAGAAGATCATCGTGAGAGCTTGTGAGCTTTACATGACTTTCTTCCAATTTCCTATGAGTGCTAGATAGCAACTCAAGTTGATCTCTTAGCTCAACATTTTCCTTCAAAATGGATGCTTCACTAGAAATGGAGTTAGTAGCACAAGCATCATCAATAATAGCAAGCGGAGAAGGCAACTTTGCAAGCTCTTTAGAATATGAAGCTTTAAGTTGAGCATGAGACTCGGTGAGTTTGATGAGCTCACCCTTAATGACCCTTGAGCCATTTTTGAGGTGCTCAAAATCCTCAAGGAGTTTAGCATGCACAACTTCAAGCTTCCCATTTTTAGTTTCAAAATCATTAGCCACCTCAAGAGCTCTATCACGGGATTCCTTTATTTTAGATGGTTCTAGAGCAAAAGTCTCCTCAAGAGATTCCTTGGTGGTTTGCTCAAGTTCAAGAGATTGCAAGAGGTCGGCGATCTCATTAGTGTAACCACGCTCACGACCTTCCATTTTCTAAATGGTGACCTCATGCTCCTCTAGATGAGATTCCAACTCCTCTATATATTTCTTGCCCTCAATGGCAATAGACATGATTTCCATGAAGTTGGAACGAGCAATTTTATTCTTATGAAGAGCTTTAAAAATCATTCCCCCCTTAATTTTTAAGGAGGCAACATTATCATTCTCTTAATCATTATCAACATCATCATCATTGTCATCATCACTATCATCACAAGATATATTGGGATTCAAAGTGGGAGATACCTTTGAAGCCTTAGTCATAAGGCAAAACACAATAGATGATGATGTAGGATCCCTTGAAGCACCATTCAAGACTACATCTTGTTCCATGGGGTGTTGGGTTTGCTCTACATTTTTAGCACAACAATTCGAGGAAATAGATGCATTTTTATCATGGCAACAAGACATAGCAAGCATATCATCATGAGTTTTAGTCAAGCAATTTCTACATGATATGCAAGGACTATCAACACAAGCATGTGAAACATGTAGGGTGCTCGAAGTGTTAAAGTCCAAAGAAGATGCATTGCAATAAGATAGTGATGAAGGATCATCCACAATAAGCGTACTATCATCACTGTAATGACCAACACTACTCACCATATCATTACCTTGTTGCAAACCACATGTAGGTGAAGTAGAAGAAGTTGAGAAGACAACACAGCCGGAGGTGGAGGGAGAACAATCATTCCCACAATTCTTGGACATGCCATATTTATCTTGAAGCTTTGTCCAAAACTCATGAGCATCCCGAAACGACATGAGTTGAAATATAACTACTTTGCTCAAAGCATCAAAAAGCACATTAGAAGCTTGAGCATTGAGATAAGAGTTTTTCTCATCCTCTAAAGATAATATTTGGGGATCCTTTGGAGGAGAAAAACCCATATCTACAATTCGCTCTAAACTTGGGTCCATGACCCTAAAGAGATTAAGCATGCGAATTACCCAAACATCAAAATTTGCGCCATCGAAACTATGAGTGTAAGGGAATCCTAAGCCCCTAGTCGGCATCCTTACTCTCTAGGCAGTTAAGCCCTATAAAGAGAGACGAGGCTCTGATACCAATTGAAAGATCGTGGATGTCGCCTAGAGGGGGGATGAATAGGCACTTTAAAATAATTACAGTTTACGCTTGAGAAAATGCGGAATAAACCTAGCGGTTAATTTGACAAGCACAAAACCTACAACAACTAGGCTCACTGATATGTCTCCAACGTATCTATAATTTTTTATTGTTCCATGCTATTATATATGATGTTTTGGATGTTTAATGGGCTTTATCATACACTTTTATATTATTTTTGGGACTAACCTATTAACCCAAAGGCCCAGTGCAGATTGCTGTTTTTCCCTATTTTAGGGTTTCGCAGAAAAGGAATATCAAACGGAGTCCAAAAGGAATGAAACCTTCGCGAGAGTTATTTTTGGAACAATATCAACACAGAAGACTTGGAGTACACGTGAGGGAACGAAGGAGGCGGACACGAGGGTCCAGGGCGCGCCCCCACCCTCGTGAGCCCCCTCTGGCTCCCCCGATGCCCTCCTTCCTCCTATATATACCCATATACCCTGAAAACATCGAGGCAACAGAGAAAACCCTAATTCCACCGCCGCAACCTTCTGTTCCCATGAGATCCCATCTTGGGGCCTGTTCCGGAGCTCCGCTGGAGGGGGGATCTTCCACGGAGTGCTTCTACATCAACACCATTGCCTCACCATGAGTTGTGAGTAGTTTACCACAGACCTTCGGGTCAATAGTTATTAGCTAGATGGCTTCTTCTCTCTTGTTGGATCTCAATACCAAGTTCTCCTCGGTCTTCGAGGAGATCTATTCGATGTAATCTTTTCGCGGTGTGTTTGTCGAGATCCGATGAATTGTGGGTTTATGATCAAGATTATCTATGAGAAATATTTGGTTCTTTTCTGAATTCTTTTCTGAATTCTTTTATGTATGATTATAATATCCTTGCGAGTCTCTTCGAGTTATCGGTTTGGTTTGGCCTACTAGATCTATAGTTCTTGTAATGGGAGAAGTGCTTGGCTTTGGGTTCAATCTTGCGGTCTCCTTTCCCAGTGACAGCAGGGGCAGCAAGGCACGTATTATATTGTTGCCATCGAGGATTAAAACATGGGGATTATATCATATTGCTTGAGTTTATCCCTCTACATCATGTCATCTTGCTTAAAGCATTACTCTGTTCTTATGAACTTAATACTCTAGATGTATGTTGGATAGAGGTCGATGTGTGGAGTAATAGTAGTAGATGCAGAATCGTTTCGGTCTACTTGTCACGGACGTGATGCCTATATATAATGATCATGCCTAGATATTTTCATAATTATTCGCTTTTCTATCAATTGCTCGACACTAATTTGTTCACCCAACATAGAATTCTGCTATCATGAGAGAAGCCACTAGTGAAACCTATGGCCCCCGGGTCTATTCTCAACATATTAATCTATAATCTACTTTACTTTACCATTTTTACTTGCTGTTCTTATATCCAAAAATACCAAAAATATCAAACTATCCTATCTATCAAATCTCACTTTCGTAAGTGACCGTAAAGGGATTGACAACCCCTTATCGCGTTGGCTGCGAAGTTCTTATTTGTTTGTGCAGGTGCAAGGGACTCGCGCGTGGTCTCCTACTTGATTGATAGCTTGGTTCTCAAAAACTAAGGGAAATACTTATGCTACTGTGCTGCATCACCCTTTCCTCTTCGAGGGAATACAACGCAAGATCGAGAAGTAGCAAGAAGAATTTCTGGCGCCGTTGCCAGGGAGGCTTACGCAAAAGTCATATACCAAGTACATATTCCTCTCCCCCACTTCACGCTTGCCATTTTATTTGCCCTTCTTTTTGCCGTGTGTTTACCGTTCGCTTGCTTCTTGTTTGCTTGTGTGTTGGATTGCTTGCTTGTCAATATGGCTCAGAACAATACCAAATTGTGTGACTTCTCCAATACTAACAATAATGATTTTATTAGCACTCCGATTGCTCCTATTACCGATGCTGAATCTTGTGAGATCAGTGCTGCTCTGTTGAATCTTGTGAGATCAGTGCTGCTCTGTTGAATCTTGTCATGAAAGATCAATTTTCCGGCTTCCTAGTGAAGATGCCGCTACCCATCTAAACAACTTTGTTGATTTGTGTGATATGTAAAAGAAGAGGGATACATATAATGATATTGTTAAATTGAAGCTATTTCCGTTTTCACTTAGAGATCGTGCTAAAACTTGGTTTTCCTCTTTGCCTAGAAATAGTATTGATTCGTGGAATAAGTGCAAAGATGCTTTTATCTCTAAGTATTTTTTCCCTGCTAAGATTATCTCCCTTAGGAACGATCTTATGAATTTTAAGCAACTAGACCATGAGCATGTTGCACAAGCTTGGGAGAGAATGAAATTAATGATACGTAATTTCCCTACACTTGGTTTGAACTTATGTATGATTCTACAAAACTTTTATGCTGGCTTGAATTTTGCTTCTAGAAATCTTTTAGATTCGGCAGCAGGAGGCACTTTCATGGAAACTACCTTAGGAGAAGATACCAAACTCCTAGATAATGTTATGGTTAATTATTCTCAACGGCACACCGAAAGATCTACTAATAAAAAAGTGCATGCTATTGAAGAGATTAGTGTTTTGAGTGGAAATATGGATGAACTTATGAAATTATTTGGTACTAAGAGTGCTTCTTCTGATCCTAATGATACGCCTTTATCCACGTTGACTGAAAATAATAATGAATCTTTGGATGTGAATTTTGTTGGTAGGAATAATTTTTTTAACAATGCTTATAGAGGAAACTTTAATCCTAGGCCTTTTCCTAGTAATTCCTCTAATAATTATGGTAATTCCTACTATAACTCTTATGGAAATTTTGGTAAGATGCCTTCTGAATTTGAAACTAGTGTTAAAGAGTTTATGAATTCGCAAAAGAATTTCAATGCTTTGCTTGAAGAAAAATTGCTTAAGATTGACGAGTTGGCTCAAAGCGTGGATAGAATTACTCTTGATGTTGATTCTTTGAAACTTAGATCTATTCCACCTAAGCATGATATCAATGAGTCTCTCAAAGCCATGAGAATTTCCATTGATGAATGCAATGAAAGAACCACTAGGATGCGTGCTAAAAAAGAGTGCTTTATGAAAGCGTGTTCTTCTAGTTATCATGAAAATAAAGATGAAGATCTGAAAGTTATTGACGTGTCTCCTATTAGATCCTTGTTTTCTAGTATGGATCTTGATAAAGATGGGACTGGAGATGAGTCTACTTTAATTAAAAGGCGTCCCAATGATTCGGAGTTTTTAGGTCTTGATGCTAAAATTGTTAAAAGTGGGATTGAAGAGATTAAAATTTTGCATAGTGATGAACCCACTACTTTGGATTTCAAGGGATTCAATTATGATAATTATTCTTTGATTGATTATATTTCCTTGTTGCAATCCGTACTAAATTCTATGCATGCTTATAGTCAAAATAAAGCTTTTACCAAACACATAGTTGATGCTTTGATGCAATCTTATGAAGAAAAACTTGAACTAGAAGTTTCTATCCCTAGAAAGCTTTATGATGAATGGGAACCTACTATTAAAATTAAAATTAAGGATCATGCATGCTTTGCTTTGTGTGATTTTGGTGCAAGTGTTTCCACTATCCCAAAAACTTTGTGTGATTTGTTAGGTTTCCATGAGCTTGATGATTGTTCTTTAAATTTGCATCTTGCGGATTCTACTATTAAGAAACTATGGGAAGGATTGATGATGTTCGTATTGTTGCCAATAGGAATTATGTGCCCGTATATTTCATTGTTCTTGATATAGATTGCAATCCTTCATGTCCTATTATTCTTGGTAGACCTTTCCTTAGAACGATTGGTGCAATTATTGATATGAAGGAAGGAAATATTAGATTCCAATTTCCATTAAGGAAAGGCATGGAACACTTTCCTATAAAGAAAATCAAATTACCTTATGAATCCATTATGATATCCACTTATGGATTGCCTTCCAATGATGGCAATACCTAGATCTATCCTTGTATCGTGCCTAGCTAGGGGCGTTAAACGATAGCGCTTGTTGGGAGGCAACACAATTTTATTTTCTTTGTTTTTGCATATGTTTAGGAATAAATATTTCATCTAGCTTCTGTTTAGATGTGGTTTTGTGTTTTAATTAGTGTTTGTGCCAAGTAGAACCTTTGGGAAGACTTGTGTGAAGTTTATATAATCATGCTGTAAAAAACAGAAACGTTAGCGCTCACGAGAATAGTCACCAGATTTTACTGGAGAGTGCTATTTAGTTGATTATTTTTGAAGATGATTAATAGAAAAATTCCTCACGTTTACCAATTTAGTTTTTTTTGAGTTACAGAAGTATGCAAAACCTGCAGATTACTACAGACTGTTTTGTTTTTGACAGATTCTGTTTTTCGTGTGTTGTTTGCTTATTTTGATGAATCTATGAGTAGTATTGGGGAGTATGAATCATAGAGAAGTTGGAATATAGTAGGTTTAACACCAATATAAAGAAAGAATGAGTTCATTACAGTACCTTTGAGTGGTGGTTTGTTTTCATATACTAACGGAGCTCACGAGATTTTTGGCTAAGTTTTGTGTTGTGAAGTTTTCAAGTTTTGAGTATGGCTTTGATGGAGTATGGAACAAAGAGTGGCAAGAGCCTAAGCTTGGAGATGTACAAGGCACCCCGAGGTAAAATTCAAGGACAACCAAAAGCCTAAGCTTGGGGATGCCCCGGGAAGGCATCCCCTCTTTTGTCTTCATCTCTCGGTAACTATACTCGGGACTATATTTTTATTCACCACATGATATGTGTTTTGCTTGGAGCGTCATGTATGATTTGAGTCTTTGCTTGTTAGTTTGCCACAATCATCCTTGCTAGACACACCTTTTTGAGAGAGATAAATATGGTCTAGAATTTGTTAGAATACTCTATGTGCTTCACTTATATCTTTTGAGCTAAATAGTTTTGCTCTAGTGCTTCACTTATATCTTTTAGAGCACGGTGGTGATTTTATTTTGTAGAAATTGTTGATCTCTCATGCTTCACTTATATCCTTTTGAGAGTCTTTTAGAACAGCATGGTAATGTGCTTTCGTTATAAAACTAGTCCTAATATGATAGGCATCCAAGGTGAATGTAGTAAAAACTTTCATACAAAGTGCATTGAATATGATGAGAAGTTTGATACTTGATGATTGTTTTGAGATATGAGGATGGTGATATTAGAGTCATGATAGTAATTATGAATTTGAGAAATAGTTGTGTTAAAGTTTATGATTCCCATAGCATGCACGTATGGTGAACCGCTATGTGACGAATTTAGAGCATGAGGTATTTGTTGAGTGTCATCCATTGTGTGGAGGTCGGGGGCGCGCGATGGTTAACTCCTACCAACCTCCCCCCTAGGAGAATGCGTCATAGTATTTTGCTTTGAGGGCTAATAGATTTTTCGCAATAAGTATGTGAGTTCTTTATGATAAATGTTGAGACCATGGATTATACGCACTCTCACCCTTCCACCCTCCTAGCCACTCTAGTACTGCACAACTTTCACCGATACCATACACCCACCATATACCTTCCTCAAAACAGCCACCATACCTACCTATCATGGCATTTCCATAGCCATTCCGAGATATATTGCCATGCAACTTTCCACCGTTCCGTTCATATGACACGCTTCATATTGTCATATTGCCATGCATGATCATGTAGTTGACATAGTATTTGTGGCTAGGCCACCATGCATAGTTTTTCATACATGTCACTCTTGATTCATTGCACGTCCTGGTACACCGCTGGAGGCATTCATATAGAGTCATACTTTGTTCTAGTATCGAGTTGTAATATCGAGTTGTAAATCAATATAAGTGTGATGACCATCATTATTAGAGCATTGTCCCAAAGAAAAAAAAGAAAAAGAAAAAAAGAAGAAGGAAAGGCCAAGAAAAAGAAAGGCCTAAGAAAAAAGAAAAAGAAAAGAAAAGAAAAGGGACAATGCTACTATCTTTTTCCACACTTGTGCTTCAAAGTAGCACCATGTTCTTCATGATAGAGAGTCTCATGTTTAGTCACTTTCATATACTAGTGGGAATTTTCATTATAGAACTTGGCTTGTATATTCCAACAATGGGATTCCTCAAATTCCCTAGGTCTTCGTGAGCAAGCAAGTTGGATGCACACCCACTTAGTTTCTTTTGTTGAGCTTTCATACATTTATAGCTCTAGTGCATCCGTTGCATGTCAATCCCTACTCACTCACATTGATATCTATTGATGGGCATCTCCATATCCCATTGATACGCCTAGTTGATGTGAGACTATCTTCCTCCTTTTTATCTTCTCCACAACCACCACTCTATTCCACCTATAGTGCTATATCCATGGCTCACGCTCATGTATTGCGTGAAAGTTGAAAGGTTTGAAAAAATTGAGTATGAAAACAAGTGCTTGGCTGAAACCGGGGTTGTGCATGATATGAATATTTTGTGTGATGAAGAGGGAGCATAGCCAGACTATATGATTTTGTAGGGATAACTTTCTTTGGCCATGTTATTTTGAGAAGACATGATTGCTTTGTTAGTATGCTTGAAGTATTATTATTTCTTATGTCAATATAGACTTTTGTCTTGAATCTTTCGGATCTGAACATTTATGCCATAATAAAGAAATTACATTGAAAATTATGTTGGTTAGCATTTCACATCAAAAATTCTTTTTTTATCATTTACCTACTCGAGGACGAGCAGGAATTAAGCTTGGGGATGCTTGATAGGTCTCCAATGTATCTATAATTTTTTATTGTTCCATGCTATTATATATGATGTTTTGGATGTTTAATGGACTTTATCATACACTTTTATATTATTTTTGGGACTAACCTATTAACCCAAAGGCCCATTCCAGATTGCTATTTTTTGCCTATTTCAGGGTTTCCCAGAAAAGGAATATCAAACAGAGTCCAAACGGAATGAAACCTTCGGGAGAGATATTTTTGGAGAAAATCACGCATGGGAGACTTGAGAACCACGTTAGGGGAGCCACGAGGTGCCCACGAGGGTGGGGGCGCGACCCCTGCCTCGTGGGGCCCTCATGAGTCCCCTGGTGTCCTCCTTCCTCCTATATAAGTCTACGTACCCCGAAACCGTCAGCAACAGAGAGAAAACCCTAATTCCACCGTCGTAACCTTCTGTTCCCGTGAGATCCCATCTTGGAGCCTGTTCCGGAGCTCCGCCGGAGGGGGGATCCATCAGGGAGTTCTTCTACATCATCATCATCGCCCTCACCATGAGTTGTGAGTAGTTTACCACAGAGCTTCGGGTCCAAAGCTAGTATCTAGATGGCTTCTTCTCTCTCTTTGGATCTCAATACAAAGTTCTCCTCGGTCTTCGAGGAGATCTATTTGATGTAATCTCTTTTTGCGGTGTGTTTGTCGAGATCCGATGAATCGTGAGTTTATGATCAAGATTATCTATGAGAAATATTAGGTTCTTGTCTGAACTCTTTATGTGTGCTCATAATATCCTTGCAAGTCTCTTTGAATTAGTGGTTTGGTCTGGCCTACTAGATCTATAGTTCTTGCAATGGGAGAAGTGCTTGGCTTTGGGTTCAATCTTGCGGTGTCCTTTCCCAGTGATAGTAGGGGCATCAAGGCACGTATTGTATTGTTGCCATCGAGGATAAAAGGATGGGGTTTACATCATATTGCTTGAGTTTATCCCTCTACATCATGTCATCTTGCTTAAGGCGTTACTCTGTTCTTATGAACTCAATACACTAGATGCATGCTGGATAGCGGTCGATGTGTGGAGTAATAATAGTAGATGCAGGCAGGAGTCGGTCTACTTGTCTCGGACGTGATGCCTATATACAATGATCATGCCTAGATAGTCTCATAATTATTCGCTTTTCTATCAATTGCTCGACAGTAATTTGTTTACTCGCCGTAGAATATCGCTATCATGAGAGAAGCCACTAGAGAACACTATGGCCCCCGGGTCTATTCTCAGCATATCAATCTACATCTACTTTAATTTTTCCGCTTTTACTTTCTGTTCTTATAAACAAAAATACCAAAAATATAAACTATCATCTCTATCAGATCTCACTCTCGTAAGTGACCGTAAAGGGATTGACAACCCCTTATCGCGTTGGCTGCGAAGTTCTTATTTGTTTGTGCATGTGCGAGGGACTCGCGCGTGGTCTCCTACTGGATTGATACCTTGGTTCTCAAAAACTGAGGGAAATACTTACGCTACTGTGCTGCATCTCCCTTTCCTCTTAGAGGGAATACAACGCAAGCTCGAGAAGTAGCAATGACCATAAACTCTAAGACTCACAAAGAGAACCGGCAAAAACCTCAACATCGAAAACATCATAGAAGATGCATGTGAACTCTGTTTTCGATGAACTCGAGCTTGTCATGAAAATGACCATTAGCTCCAAATCTCACAAGGAGAAGAACCAAACAAGAACCAATAAAGATGTTGCAAGCATGTAATGGTTTGAGCTCTTTACGAGCGATATGATCAAGCTACTCATTGAGAGCCCCCCTTGATAGTACGGCAAACGATCCTATAACCCGGTCTCCCAACTACCACCATGAGACCGGTAAAATAGAAAAACCTATCAGGGGCAAACCTTTGCCTTGCACAAAGTCCACTTGAGCTAGATGTAGACGATCTTGACTTCCTCAAGTTGGACCACCTATCTTGATTGCGTTGGCTCGATGAAGACTAGTAGATTACTCCCCCATACTCCACTATGGGTGAGCCACTCTTCGGCATATCTTCACAAGTCCATTGTCACCACAATGGTCGGCAAGCTTCAAGCATTTGATCTCCTCGTGATGCATCACTTGAACTTGCACACTGCAACCTAACCCCACAAAGATCTCTCGCGAAGACCATGGGTTAGTACACAAAGCGTAATTGGCAATGCTTATGATACGTCCAAAACGTATCTATAATTTCTGCTTGCTCCATGCCACTTTCGGGTGATATTGCTATGATATTCATACACTTCCGTACACTTTTGATCATATTTGGACTAACCTACTAATCCAGTGCACCCCGGTGCCAGTTTCTGTTTTCGGCTGTTTTTGTATTCCAGGTTTTCACATTACGAGAACTGCCAGGAAAAATCCAGAAAAAATATATAAAAAATCAGCGTTCCAGGAGCTACCGTGCGGCCAAAGTACAGCCGGGGGGACCCACAGGGGCTCCAGGCGGCCTGTGGGCGCGGCCCCCCCTGGGCCGCGCCGGGGGGGCGCCTGGGCCCCCCGAGGCACCTCCGATGCCCCCCTTTGGCATATATTTAAAGCGTGTCGAGGAAACCCTGATTCCAGACCCCTTTTCTCCAGACGCGATTCCGATCTCCGCCGCCATCGCCATCAAGCTTCGGGGGACAAGAATTCCTGCGCCGGCACCCTGCCGGGACGGGGAAGTGCCCCCGGATTCATCTCCATCGACGTTGCTTCCTCCCACCTTGATGCGGGAGTAGTTCCTCCTCGGGGCTGAGGTTCTTACCAGTAGCTATGTGGTCAATTCTCTCTCCCATGATGTGATATTCGTTGTGATCATAGGCTATGTTAATCTAGGGTGATCCCATGATATTTCCCCTTCCTCTGTGTATTGGATTGATGTACTCACTTGTCTTTATCTAGTATAATCCCCGAGACCAAGGTGACAGCGGTCTATTGGACATGGATTAGAACAATATTTTCATGAGTGATTTCCTCTCTTGTGTGTTGATTGAAGATTGAGAGTCTCTTGGTGCTTGTCTTTGACTATCCTTTAGATATGTTGTGGTGATTGTGGGACTCTCTTGGGATGGCCGCGGTGACATTGGGAAATCCTTAGATTGAGAACTACGAACTTTGAGGTGTGCTTTTGTAGCCCTACATAATTCTCGTCCTCTCTTGACCACGAAGGAATGACCTCCGAGTGTGTCCCCTTTGCATGTTTTATGGGAAATATCATGTGATTCGATTATGTTAATGTTGTTGGGAGTTGCCACTAGTGAAAGTATGAACCCTAGGCCTCGTTTCCACCATTGCAATACCGTTTGTGCTCACGTTTACTACTTGTTTGCTTGTTGCACTTTTTATTACATATTTATATTACCTTGTTTTGCCATCCATATCACTTGCCATTTAACCTCTCTTCGCCGAACTAGTGCACCTATACATCTAACAAGTGTATTAGGTGTGTTGGGGACACAAGAGACTTCTTGTATCTTAGTTGCAGGGTTGCTTGAGAGAGACCATCTTCAACCTCTACTTCCCTGAGTTCGATAAACCTTAGGTCATCCACTTGAGGGAAATTGCTACTGTCCTACAAACCTCTGCGCTTGGAGGCCCAACATAGTCTACAAGAGTAGAAGCGTGTGTAGACATCAAGCTATTTCTGGCGCCGTTGCCGGGGAGGTGAGCGCTTGAAGGTATATCTTTAGATCTTGCAATTAAATCTTTTTGTTTCTTGTTTTTATTTCACTAGTTATGCTTATGGACAACCCTATTATTGGATCGTTGCTTGCGGGAAGACGCCCCACACCGGTGGTGGTTGCTCCTCCCCCTACTGAAATTGTGCCCTATGAAATACCAGCTGGTATTATCGATTATGTTTTGGCTAATCGTTTTGCAGGAGACAGACATCCCGATGAACACTTGCTATATCTGTCACAACTATGTTCATTATTTAAGCTTGCAGGTGTATCGAGGGAGTTTGTCATGAGGAAATTATTTTCCTTGTGACTGAAAGGAAAAACATTGGAATGGTATAGGCTACTAAATGACTCTCACCTGCTGGAGTGGGAAGAGATCCAGTCTCTCTTTTACTCCAAGTTTTATCCTCTTCATGAAGTCCATAAGAATAGGAATTATGTTTATAATTTTTATCCTGATGACGGAGAGAGCATAGCTCAAGCTTGGGGGAGACTGAAATCGTTAATGCTAAAATGTCCTAACCATGGGCTCCCCAAAGATATTATTATTACTAACTTCTATGCGAGGCTCTCTCGACAGGATAAAGATTTGCTCGATGCTTCCTCTACGGGTTCTTTCACAAATAAAAAGATTGATGCTAAATGGGAACTCCTTGAAAGAATTCAACGCAACACTGAAGATTGGGAGATCGACAAAGGTAAAGAGTCAGGATATGTGGAGAAGCTTCATCTCCAACCACTCCCTCCTAAGGATAAGAAGAAGAAAAAGAAGAGGAGGAGGAAGAGGAGCAAGAAGGAAGAAGAATGGGCATCAACCTGGCCTGAGCATATTCCTCCTATCAACTTTTATCCTAACGGTTGTAAGTTTAAAGAAGAAGGTGAAGTTTATTGCCTTAATTATCATCTTGATGATACGTCCGTAGGTACTATTGAAGATGATTTTGATTATGATATGCATGTTACTTATTGTGATTGGGAAAATGATGATAATGCTGCTTATGATCTTGAAAATCTTTTTGGTACCAACTCTGAAAGTGAAGATATGGGAAGCTCTAAGCTTGAGGATGGTAGGATTGCAAATCCTATCCCCACTAGTGATGTGATAATTGATAATTCTCTTGCTAGTAAGAATAAATACAACATGTTTACAAATATAGTTGCTAGCAATGATAATGCTCTTCTCTACCATGATGATGTTATAACTCCAATCTATAGTGTTCAAGTTGTTTATGATAGTCCTACTCCCACTATTACCAATGAGAAAGATTATGCTTATGTGGGGAGTGAGAGTACCTTTTTGCATGTGGATCATGGTAACAATGCTTTATGTGATGCTTATATTGTTGAGTTCATCCATGATGACACTGAAATTTATAATGAGAGAGGGAGGCTTGGTTCTAAATATCTTAATAATAAGAAGTTTCCTCTCTTTATGGTGAATATTTTGAAGTTATGCTTGTTTTGTCTTCCTATGCTAGTTGCTTCGTGCTTCAATGAATTATTCTACTGCAATATTCCTATGCATAGGAAGCATGTTAGGCTTAAATGTATTTGGCATTTGCTTCTTGATGCCCTTTTTTGTTCTTCAGCTCTTATTCTTACAAGAGCATCATTAAAGTCCTATGCCTAGCTTAAAGGCATAAAAGAAAGCGCTTTTGGGAGGCAGCCCACATGAATAAATATTTATATTTTGCTTTTGTTGTGTCTTGATGTTGTTTACTACTGTAGCATCATCATTGTATCTTTGCTTTTCATATTTGTGCCAAGTATAGCCTCTGGTTGCTAGAAAGTTCAAAAGTTGTGAGGTGTTGTCCAGGAAACAGATTCTGTCCTTGGATAGAAAAATTCGTATAAAATCACCAGATCACCTGTTTGGTCTGAATTTTTTCGACAGCGTTCTCTATATAATTGTCTTTCGTGCGTCTGTTCTGAGTTTTTTGATTTGAGTTGAAGAAGTGCCCCGAACAAATCAATTACTACCTGCTGTTCTGTTTTTCACAGATTCTGTCCTGTTTTGCCTTTCCTTCACTTTGCAAATCAAGAGCTTGCTTTTTCTTTGCAAAAACCTTTTGGCAATCTTGAGAAACAGTAGAACTTCAAGAATATGTTTATTTCCAGCAAGGTGCAATTATTTTATTAAGGGTACTAACCTCGCTAATCAGATTATGATGAGTTATGTATGAAGGGAGTTTTCAAGTGTGCGAGGGAAGATGATAAAAAAGATTCAGGAGTGTCAAGCGCTCAAGCTTGGGGATGCCCCCGTGCACCCCCAAGAAATATTCAAGGAGACTCAAGCGTCTAAGCTTGGGGATGCCCCCGTGCATCCCCTTCTCCATCAACATAATCAGTTCGTCTTTCGTTCCACTATATTTTTATCACTTCATGAGTTATGTGCTATGCTTGGAGCGTCTTGCTTTTAGTTTTCTTTTTAGTTTTTCATAACGAGTCGGAACTCAGCATTCCTTTATGTGGGAGAGAAAAACACTCCACTTCTATCTAGAACATAACATAGAATTTTCATGTCTATCTTTGTTGTGTGTGTTCTTTGTCTTTTAAATAGCAACTATCATGTTCTGCTCTTAGTATTCATGCTTATCTTTTCAAAGAGCTTTTGTTTAGTTGGTTGCTTGAACTCTCTTTAATTATCATGCTCACCTTATTAAGAGAGTTTGCTTCCGTTGCATTGGTTAATATGTCTATGATAAAGATGCTGCGTGCATGATGGCGCTTAGTAGTTCAGGTTTTCTTATGGTTAGTCTCAAATAGCTGGGGGATTCCCAATGTGTTATTGGAGTACCAACATGATTTGTTTGCCTATGATGTGGTATGGTTTAGTAATATATTCCTTCGAGAATTTATTTTGATTGACTTGGCGTATGCTCACGCATATTTAAGACTGTAAAGAAAGTCTGTCAAGCCTTGATGATCTTTTATTTCTGAGTAGCGATATAACTACCATGCCTGATTCAATATTGCTTTGTCGCTCTGCATGATTATGACCGTCATTGCTCTCTTAGTTGGTCGCTCCCAGTCTTTTGCTAACCTTCACCTGTACTAAGCGGAATTACTGCTGGTGCATCCACATCCTTTTAAACCAGTTATGCCACACGAGTCCACCATACCTACCTATATGTGGTATTTCACCGCCACTCCAAGTAATTTACATGTGCTACCTTTAAAACCAATCTTTGCAATATATAGCTCATGGGAAAGTAGCCTAAAAACTATTGTGGTAAAGAATATGTTGCCTATGTATCTTATTTCTTATGAGTTGCTTGCTTAGCGGTAACCATGTTTCTGGGGACGCTATCAACCATCACACTTTTGTTGAATATCATGTGAGTTGCTATGCATGTTCGTCTTGTCTGAAGTAAGGGTGATTTTCCGTGGGTTGAATGATATGCATATTGTTAGAGAAGAACATTGGGCCGCCAACCAAAGCCATGCATCATGGTGGAAGTTTTAGCTTGGACTTAATCCTCAATCTCTTATGAGAATATGCTTATGCATTAAAGAGGAGTCCATCATCTATTTTCTATGTTGTCCCGGTATGGATGTCCTCAAGTTGAGATCTATCAAAAACGAGAAATCAAATGCGATTTATCTCCTTGGACCTTTGTACAGGTGGCATAGAGGTACCCCATTGTGACACTTGGTTGAAACATATGTAATGCAATGATAACCCATGGGAGTCCGAGCTAATTAGGACAAGGTGCGAGCACTATTGGTATTCGATGCATGAGGCTTGCAACTTATAGGATGTGTTATGCATGACACATATGAAGTACTACTACCGTTGACAAAATTGCTTATATGTTTTTAAAATAAAAACCTCTAGCAAATAACCATTCTTTTACTTTCATGTTGAGTCTCCACCTTCTTTTAAAAGCACCAACTACTGAGAGCATGATTGCCATCCTGAGTGTAATGTGCATTGTCCCAATGTAGCATTGTCTTTTGCATGATTGTGATATCGTTTATTTTGAAATCATTGTATCTAGTCATCACTTAAACCTTGAAGGTGCCCCTGCATTTATGTTTTGCTTCACTAAAGGGGGCAAGCTAGATATCACTTTATCATATTTGCACATCATGTTCATTGCAAATCTTTTTGATGTTTCAGTTTCATATTGTAAAAGTTTCAGTCATTTGTGATTTTCTCATGAGGCAACTTAATTACTATAGAATCATTATCTCAGTAAGCTTTTGTCATATGACTATGAGAAGTCCTATATGGTTAATAGCATGTCACCACAGAAATTATTCTTGTTATCATTTACCTACTCGAGGACGAGCAGGAATTAAGCTTGGGGATGTTGATACGTCCAAAACGTATCTATAATTTCTGCTTGCTCCATGCCACTTTTGGGCGATATTGCTATGATATTCATACACTTCCATACACTTTTGATCATATTTGGACTAACCTACTAATCCAGTGCACCCCGGTGCCAGTTTCTGTTTTCGGCTGTTTTTGTATTCCAGGTTTTCACATTACGAGAACTGCCAGGAAAAATCCAGAAAAAATATATAAAAAATCAGCGTTCCAGGAGCTACCGTGCGGCCAAAGTACAGCCCGGGGGGACCCACATGGGCTCCAGGCGGCCTGTGAGCGCGGCCCCCCTGGGCCGTGCCGGGGGGGCGCCTGGGCCCCCCGAGGCACCTCCGATGCCCCCCTTTGGCATATATTTAAAGCGTGTCGAGGAAACCCTGATTCCAGACCCCTTTTCTCCAGACGCGATTCCGATCTCCGCCGCCATCGCCATCAAGCTTCGGGGGACCAGAATTCCTGCGCCGGCACCCTGCCGGGACGGGGAAGTGCCCCCGGATTCATCTTCATCGACGTTGCTTCCTCCCTCCATGATGCGGGAGTAGTTCCTCCTCGGGGCTGAGGTTCTTACCAGTAGCTATGTGGTCAATTCTCTCTCCCGTGATGTGATCTTCGTTGTGATCATAGGCTATGTTAATCTAGGGTGATCCCATGATATTTCCCCTTCCTCTATGTATTGGATTGATGTACTCACTTGTCTTTATCTAGTATAACCCCCGAGACCAAGGTGACAGCGGTCTATTGGACATGGATTAGAACAATATTTTCATGAGTGATTTCCTCTCTTGTGTGTTGATTGAAGATTGAGAGTCTCTTGGTGCTTGTCTTTGACTATCCTTTAGATATGTTGTGGTGATTGTGGAACTCTCTTGGGATGGCCGCGGTGACATTGGGAAATCCTTAGATTGAGAACTACGAACTTTGAGGTGTGATTTTGTAGCCCTACATAATTCTCGTCCTCTCTTGACCACGAAGGAATGACCTCCGAGTGTGTCCCCTTTGCATGTTTTATGGGAAATATCATGTGATTCGATTATGTTAATGTTGTTGGGAGTTGCCACTAGTGAAAGTATGAACCCTAGGCCTTGTTTCCACCATTTCAATACCATTTGTGCTCACGTTTACCACTTGTTTGCTTGCTGCACTTTTTATTACAGAATTATATTACTTTGTTTTGCCATCCATATTACCTGCCATTTAACATCTCTTCGCCGAACTAGTGCACCTATACATCTAACAAGTGTATTAGGTGTGTTGGGGACACAAGAGACTTCTTGTATCTTAGTTGCAGGGTTGCTTGAGAGAGACCATCTTCAACCTCTACTTCCCTGAGTTCGATAAACCTTAGGTCATCCACTTGAGGGAAATTGCTACTGTCCTACAAACCTCTGCGCTTGGAGGCCCAACATAGTCTACAAGAGTAGAAGCGTGTGTAGACATCAGCTTACCATACCATGGGATCACTTGATCCCTCTCGGTACATCTTCTACACTTTGTGTGTTGATCAACTTGATTCACTCTTTCACTTAGTCTTGATCAACCTCTAACATGACCAATCTTTAGGTAATTCCTTGAATAGCACCTTGGTCATCACACACTCTCCTTGAAACCAACAAATGGACTCCAAGAAAATCCTATGGACAAATCCTTCAAATATAACTCAAGGCAACCATTAGTCCATAGAGATTGTCATCAATTACCAAAACCAAACATGGGGGCACCGCATATTCTTTCATCGAACGTAATAGGCATTTACTTAAGCATAACCCTAACCATAACATTAAACCTAACCCTAAGAAAAGCCTAAGTGATATGTAGTTCTTAGTACCCAAACAATGCTAGTCACACAATACATTGCCTGAGCACAAACATTACCCTAAATGCATCATATACATTGATTTCACCACAACAAACCATGAACTAGGGTTTGTGCTACTTCTCGAGCTTGCGTTGTATTCCCTCGAAGAGGAAAGGGTGATGCAGCACAGTAGCATAAGTATTTCCCTCAGTTTTTGAGAACCAAGGTATCAATCCAGTAGGAGACCACGCGCGAGTCCCTCGCACCTGCACAAACAAATAAGAACTTCGCAGCCAACGCGATAAGGGGTTGTCAATCCCTTTACGGTCACTTACGAAACTGAGATATGATAGATAGGATAGTGTAATATTTTTGATATTTTTGGTATAAGAACATAAAGTAAATAAAGCAAATAAGCAACGGCAAAATAAATTGAAGTAAAGTAATATGATAAAGATAGACCTGGGGGCCATAGGTTTCACTAGTGGCTTCTCTCATGATAGCAAAATTCTACGATGGGTGAACAAATTACAGTCGAGCAATTGATAGAAAAGCGCATAGTTATGAGAATATCTAAGCATGATCATTATATATAGGCATCACGTCGGTAACAAGTAGACCAAAACGATTCTACATCTACTACTATTACTCCACACATCGACCGCTATCCAGCATGCATCTAGAGTATTAAGTTCATTAGAATAGAGTAATGCTTTAAGCAAGATGACATGATGTAGAGGGATAAACTCAAGCAATATGATATAAACCCCATCTTTTTATCCTCGATGGCAACAATACAATACATGCCTTGCTGCCCCTGTTGTCACTGGAAAAGGACACCGCAAGGTTGAACCCAAAGCCAAGCACTTCTCCCATTGCAAGAACTATAGATCTAGTAGGCCAAACCAAACCAATAATTCGAAGGGACTTACAAGGATATTATAATCATACATAAAAGATTTCAAAAAAGAATCAAATATTGTTCATAGATAATCTTGATCATAAACCCACAATTCATCAGATCTCGACAAACACACCGCAAAAACATTACATCAAATAGATCTTCTCGAAGATCGAGGACAACTTTGTATTGAGATCCAAAAAGAGAGAAGAATCCATCTATTTAATAACTATGGACCCGAAGGTCTGTGGTAAATGATGGCTTCTCGCCCCTCGTTGGTTACCCCAAGTGGAAGGTTTGAGATGCAGTGTAGCGGAAGTTTTCCCTTGGCAAAGATACCAAGGATCGATTTCCCCTGAGACTCCCAGTTTCAACAAGAAGGTGTCAACTGCTAACGGCGCCAGATATTAGCAATCAACGTGGACCTGCACACAGATACAAATAACTTTGCTCCCAACGAGTACAGAGAGATTGTCAATCCCTCCGGCCTTGTCGTTTACAAAGGGTCAAACGCAAGTGATAATAGTGATAGGTATTGCTGCAAATAGTAAGTAAAAGCGAAAAGTAAATAGCGGATGTGATCAATGATGGTAATATGGACCGGAGTCCCATGATGTTCACTAGTGATGTCTCTCTCCCAAAAGACGATAAAACAGCTATGTGAGGTAAACGAATTACAGCTGGGCAATTGACAGAATTATGTGCGCAAACCAATGCTAACTATGTTGCAAGAAAGGTAGAGGTTCAAAGCATGGGCGGTACGCCAAGGCAAGTAGACCGAAATCCATCTGCATCTACTACTAATCATCCACCTTGAGATATTTATCCAGAACATCTCGCTGGTATTAAGTTGCGAGTCCCACCCATAGTGTAAACTCAAAGCAATAGACAACTGCATTAAAAGAACTTTGCGTAAAGTAAACAATCCTTGCACCCGCGGGCACAAGCACCGTTGTTTTCCCCCTTGTGGCAACAGCACATCCCCTAGACTCATGTTTCTGTCACTCAAGCTAGTCATCGAGGGGCATGAACCCACAATCGAGCATAACGTTCCCTCTTGGAGTCACTACCTACTACTTGGCCAAAGCAATAAATAGCAACGGAGAACATGCAAGAATTACTTACGAACATAAATATAAAAGAGGTAAATCAAATATATTACTCAAACACAATCTGAACATAATCTCACAATCCATCGGATCCCAGCAAACTCATCATAGCAACAGCATAAGGATTACATATGTGCCTCGATCATGTAGGGCAGCTCACGAGGTCTAATTAGTGAAGCACAAGAAGGGGAGGAGAACATCACATAGCTACTGGTCATGGACCCATGGTCCAAGGGAGACTACTCACAACTCATCCGGGAGGCATCCATGGTGGTGGAGAGGCTCCCGGTGGTGATCCTCCCCTCCGGTAGGGTGCCGGGAAGAGTTCTCCTGGTGCTCCCGATCTTGGAAGCGTGGCGGCGGCGGAACAGAGATGAGATCACGAAAAAGGGTTCCCGTCTCGAGGGTTTCGGGACGCGTGTTAAATATATGCCAAAGGGGGGCATCAGCGGAGGCCTGGGGGGCCCAGGCGCCCCCCCGACGCGGCCAGGAGGGGGGCCGCGCCACCAGGGCGCCTGGAGCCCTGGTGCCCCACCTCCGGCTCTACTTCGGGTGCCGGGAAGCTTCTGGAACGCTGATTTTTTATATAATTTTTCCGGGATTTTTCTGGCAGTTTTCGTAATGGGAAAACCTGAAATACAAAAACAGCAGAAAACAGAAACTGGCACTGGGGTGCACTGAGTTAATAGGTTAGTCCAAATATGATCAAAAAGTGTATGGAAGTGTATAAATATCATAGCAATATCACCCAAAAGAGGCATGGAGCAAGCAGAAATTATAGATACGTTTTGGACGTATCAACATCCCCAAGCTTAATTCCTGCTCGTCCTCGAGTAGGTAAATGATAACAAGAATAATTTCTGTGGTGACATGCTATTAACCATATAGGACTTTTCATTAGTCATATGACAAAAGCTTACTGAGACAATGAATCTGTAGTAATTAAGTTGCCTCATGAGAAAATCACAAAGAACTGAAAGTTTTACAATATGATATTGAAACATCAAATAGATTTGTAATGAGCATGGTGTGCAAATATGATAAAGTGATATCTCGCTTGCCCCCTTTAGTGAAGCAAAACATAAATGCAGGGGCACCTCCAAGGTTTAAGTGATGACTAGATACAATGATTTCAGAATAAACAATATCACAATCATGCAAAAGACAATGCTACTTTGGGACAATGCACATTACACTCAGAATGACAATCATGCTCTTAATAGTTGGTGCTTTAAAAGAAGGTGGAGACTCTCGAACCGTGGCTTTTGTTGGCAAGGTTGAAAACCCGTAGTCGGAAACAAAGACAAAACATGTACCAGAGGTCTTGGTTTTAAAAACAGAGGTAATAATTATTTTTTAGATTATGCATGTTTCGTCAACGAATGCTAGCAGACAACTCAATCACTTCTTGAGATGGACAAGTTTCGAGGAACGGCTCCCGAATGAGGACGATCACATCCTCTTAATCTCCTTTGTTTATCACTGCCAAAGTTTTCTGATTTCTCATGAACAAAGTGTGAAGGAGGGTTTGTTTGTTATATTATTTTTGAGCCGGGCGCACTCTTTGCCAGTTCCTTCTCGTATTATGGGTTTGCACATTAGACATGCAATCCCGGGGTGAAGCTTGTCCAACTTAAAAAGATCATGAATTAACTACTACTTCCTCATGAACTAAAACAGGGGCACAAAATAGGAATGCTTTTTTTTGAATAATTTCGAGATGGTACATGAAAGTCTTCGTTAGGAATGGCAGGTAAATACCATGTATAGGAAGGTATGGTGGACTCATATGGCATAACTGGTTTAAAGGAATTGGATGCACAAGCAGTCAGTCCGCTTAGTATAGGTGGAGGTTAGCAAAAGACTGGGAGCGACCAACTAAAAGAGCAATGACGGTCATAATCATGCAGAGCGACAAAGCAACATTGAATCAGGCATGGAAGTTATATCGCTACTCAGAAACAAAAGATCATCAAGGCTTGACAGACTTTCTTTACGGTCTTAAATATGCGTGAGCATACGCCAAGTCAATCAAAATAAATTCTTGAAGGAAGATATTACTAAACCATACCACATCATAGGCAAACAAATCATGTTGGTACTCCAATAACACATTGGGAACCCCCCAGCTATTTGAGACTAACCATAAGAAAACATGAACTACTAAGCACCATTATGCACGTAGCATTTTTATCATAGACATATCAACCAATGCAACAGAAGCAAACTCTCTTAATAAGATAAGCATGATAACTAAAGAGAGTTCAAGCAACCAACTAAACAAAAGCTCTTTAAAAAGATAAGCATGAAAACTAAGAGCTAAGCATGATAGTAGCTATTGAAAGACAAAGAACACACATAGCAAAGATAGACATGGAAATTATATGTTGTGTTCTAGGTAGAAGTGGAGCGTGTTTCTCTTCCACATAAAGAAAGCTGAGTTCCGACTCATTATGAAAAGCTAAAGAAAACTAAAAAGGAAAACTAAAAGCAAGACGCTCCAAGCATAGCACATAACACATGAAGTGATAAAAATATAGTGGAACGAAAGACGAACTGATAATGTTGATGGAGAAGGGGATGCACGGGGGCATCCCCAAGCTTAGACGCTTGAGTCTCCTTGAATATTTCTTGGGGGTGCATGGGGGCATCCCCAAGCTTGAGCGTTTGACACTCCTGAATCTTTTTATCATCTTCCCTCGCACACTTAAAAACTCCCTTCATACATAACTCATCATAATCTGATTAGCGAGGTTAGTACCTGTCGGGGAAACTGATCGCCCACGAACACCTATGGGACCGGAGCCCCTTTTCGGTACGGCAAGGGAGCGGAGGGAGCACAAAGAGCAGATCGAGGGGCACACGCGAGCAGTTTACCCAGGTTCGGGCCGCACGGATGCGTAAAACCCTACTCCTGCCTTGGTTGTATTGAGTTCTTGGCTCGGGAGCAAGAAGATCTACAGTACTAGCTACACCGAGCTTGAGAGTGATCAAGTTTTGGAACCTCCTCTACGTTGTGCATGGGCCTCCTTTTATAGTTCAAAGGGGGTCACCGACAGGTGTCAACGTAGGTGAGGGTAAAAGCGTAAAATTGGTGGTAGTTGTAACAGTGCGTGTACAGTGTACGCACAGTGGTCTATACCTAACCCAGACGGTGGGGGACAAGGGCATTGAATGCCCGTCACCGTCGCCCCAAACAGTGTAAAAAGCGTCCGTCCGGGCGTCTCCGTTCGCCACGATGGAGGCCTCGTCATCGTGGCTTGCCAGCGTGTACCCCCAGGCTGCACAGCCATCCGCCACGTGCCCCAGGAAGGGCCCCAGGGCGACGCGTGGCCAGGTGAGCTGGAGCGCAGGCGCACAGTGAAAGCTTGTCGCGGCAAGCACCTTGCCGTGGTCGCTACCTTGCCGGGCCCGGAAGCTTGCCGCTCTCCGGGTCTTGCCGGGGCGCGCGATGCGCCACGGCATGTCTTCTGAAGTGCTGTTCTTTGGCCTTCCTGGCAAGCTCCTCTTGCCAGGGTCTTGTGCAGAAGGGATGATCTCGAGCCTGGAGCGGCCTTCCCGGCACGCTCCTCTTGCCGGGGTCTTGTTTCTTAACTTGAATACTTTGTTCTTGAATGGCTTCAAGGGAACCAGAGTGGGCCTTGGCGGGCGCGTGGTGAGCCTGACCACGGGACGCTGCTACTGCCCGTGCACAAGTCGGGATACTAAGGTACCCCTACTTTTGTACACCGACAGTACCCATAATAAAATAATTGTTCCTTGCTGGAAATAAGGATATTCTTGAAGGTCTACTGTTTCTCAAGATTGCCAAAAGGTTTTTGCAAAGAAAAAGCAAGCTCTAGGTTTGCAAAATGAAGGAAAGGCAAAACAAGACAGAATCTGTGAAAAACAGAACAGCAGGTAGTAAATGATTTTTTTCGGGGCACTTCTGCAACTCTAATAAAAAAACTCAGAACAGACGCACGAAAGACAATTGTATAGAGCACGCTGTCGAGAAAATTCAGACCAAAAATATGATCTGGTGATTTTATACGAATTTTTCTATCCAAGGACAGAATCTGTTTCCTGGACAGCACGTCACAATTTTTGAACTTTCTTGCAATCAGAGGCTACACTTGGCACTAAATTGAAAAGTAAAGATACAATGATGATGCTACTGTAGTAACAACATCAAGACACAACAAAAGCAAAATAAAATTTATTCATGTGGGCTGCCTCCCAAAAGCGCTTTCTTTTATGCCTTTAAGCTAGGCATAATGCAAAGAGGAATCAATAACCATCATAATAATCGGAGCTATAAATTGCTTCAAATGGTTCCTCAACAAGTTCACTCTTGTTCCTTCTAGGAAAGGGGTACACACCTTTTGCCTTCCCGCGCAAGCGGATTTGTCCCTTACCTATATAAATGAAGCCTTTTACCGCTCGGAGGAAGTCCCTTCCAAGCACTATATTTCCTTGGTTTGGCTCCATGATGAAGAAATCAACCATTGTAATCCCTTTAAGGAATTTAACTGGCACGTCTTTTATTCTTCCCTGGATTTCAAAAATATCTCCATTAGTGTGTTCATGATAAGATGGTAATCTATCCATGTTAAATTTTAAAGAATCATGAACAATTTTTGGCATAGTAGAAACCATAGATCCAATATCACAATAAGCAAGGAAGTCTTGATTAGAGATGCTAATCCTAACAAAAGGCTCCCAATCATTGTCTATTTCCATAATGTCTTTCTTATTGGGTTTGGGTTTCTCTACCTTCATCAAGTTTAGAGCATCCATTCTCTTCTCAATAGTAGCAAGTCTATCTATGATAGTATCAAAGTTATGATCATAAACAAAGTAACTAGATAGACCGTGTATAATTTCAAGAGCTCTAGCTTCATCACACTCTAGGAAATCTCCTTCAGCTATAATATCAAGAGAGTGTTTACACCATTTAAAAAGACCATGGTAAAAATTTCTAAGCACAATTTTTATAGGTATCCAAGGCATAATTCTCCTATGTGCATCAGAAATTCTGTCCCATGCCTTCTTCATATTTTCTCCATCCCTTTGATGGAAATCTAGAACTTCTGATTCCCTCAAAGCACCAAATCCTAACATGTTTGGCTAAACAGAAAGGACTACTAACAGAAAAGCAAATATATTTTTTTGTAATTTTTGATAAAGGATACTAAAGCAAAAATGAAAGGTAAACTAACAAGACTAAAAGCAAAGGTAAAAGATAGCGTGCAACTCCCCTATCCTGAAGAGTGGAGTCCCCGGCAACGGCGCCGGAAAACTTTGCTTGATGGCTTCTCGCCCCTCGTTGGTTACCCCAAGTGGAAGGTTTGAGATGCAGCGTAGCGGAAGTTTTCCCTTGGCAAAGATACCAAGGATTGATTTCCCCTGAGACTCCTAGTTTCAACAAGAAGGTGTCAACTGCTAACGGCGTCAGATATTAGCAATCAACATGGACCTGCACACAGATACAAATAACTTTGCTCCCAACGAGTACAGAGAGGTTGTCAATCCCTCCGGCCTTGTCGTTTACAAAGGGTCAAACACAAGTGATAATAGTGATAGGTATTGCTACAAATAGTAAGTAAAAGCGGAAATTAAATAGCGGATGTGATCAATGATGGTAATATGGACCGGAGTCCCATGATGTTCACTAGTGATGTCTCTCTCCCAAAAGACGATAAAACAGCCATGTGAGGTAAACGAATTACAGCAGGGCAATTGACAGAATTATGTGCGCAAACCAATGCTAACTCTGTTGCAAGAAAGGTAGAGGTTCAAAGCATGGGCGGTACGCCAAGGCAAGTAGACCAAAATCCATCTGCATCTACTACTAATCATCCACCTTGAGATATCTATCCAGAACATCTCGCTGGTATTAAGTTGCGAGTCCCACCCATAGTGTAAACTCAAAGCAACAGACAACTGCATTAAAAGAACTTTGCGTAAAGTAAACAATCCTTGCACCCGCGGGCACAAGCACCGTTGTTTTCCCCCTTGTGGCAACAGCACATCCCCTAGACTCATGTTTCTATCACTCAAGCTAGTCATCGAGGGGCATGAACCCACAATCAAGCATAACGTTCCCTCTTGGAGTCACTACCTATTACTTGGCCAAAGCAATAAATAACAACGGAGAACATGCAAGAATTACTTACGAACATAAATATAAAAGAGGTAAATCAAATATATTACTCAAACACAATCTGAACATAATCTCACAATCCATCGGATCCCAGCAAACTCATCATAGCAACAGCATAAGGATTACATATGTGCCTCGATCATGTAGGGCTGCTCACGAGGTCTAATTAGTGAAGCACAAGAAGGGGAGGAGAACATCACATAGCTACTGGTCATGGACCCATGGTCCAAGGGAGACTACTCACAACTCATCCGGGAGGCGTCCATGGTGGTGGAGAGGCTCTCGGTGGTGATCCTCCCCTCCGGCAGGGTGCCAGGAAGAGTTCTCCTGGTGCTCCCGATCTTGGAAGCACGGAGGCGGTGGAACAGAGATGAGATCACGAAAAAGGGTTCCCGTCTCGAGGGTTTCGGGACGCGTGTTAAATATATGCCAAAGGGGGCATCAGCGGAGGCCTGGGG
>LR738709.1:63296349-63318033 GCA_902687465.1 Secale cereale | reverse complement strand
CGGCGCGGCCAGGAGGGGGCCCGCGCCACCAGGGCGCCTGGAGCCCTGGTGGCCCCCCTCCGGCTCTACTTCGGGTGCTGGGTAGCTTCTGGAACGCTGATTTTTATATAATTTTTCTAGGATTTTTCTGGCAGTTTTCGTAATGGGAAAACCTGAAATACAAAAACAGCAGAAAATAGAAACTGGCACTGGGGTGCACTGAGTTAATAGGTTAGTCCAAATATGATCAAAAAGTGTATGGAAGTGTATAAATATCATAGCAATATCACCCAAAAGAGGCATGGAGCAAGCAGAAATTATAGATACGTTTTGGACGTATCAGTAAACTACTCACAACTCATTGGTGAGGCTATGGCGTTGATGTAGAAGCACTCCGTGGTAGATCCCCCCTCGGGCAGAGCTCCAGAACAGACCCCGAGATGGGATCTCACGGGAACAGAAGGTTGCGGCGGTGGAATTAAGGTTTTCTCTGTTGCCTCGATGTTTTCAGGGTACATGGATATATATAGGAGGAAGGAGGGCATCGGGGGAGCCAGAGGGGGCCCACGAGGGTGGGGGCGCGCCCAGGGGGGCGCCCTAGACCCTCGTGGCCACCTCCTTCGTTCTCCCGCGTGTACTCCAAGTCTTCTGGGTAGATACGGTTCCAAAAATATCTCTCCCGAATGTTTCATTCCGTTTGGAATCCGTTTGATATTCCTTTTCTGCGAAACTCTGAAATAGGTTAAAAAAACAGCAATTTGCACTGGGCCTTGGGTTAGTAGGTTAGTCCCAAAAATAATATAAAAGTGTATAATAAAGCCCATTAAACATCCAAAACAGCATATATAATAGCATGGAACAATAAAAAATTATAGATACGTTGGAGATGTATCAGTTTGCAACAAAATGAGCAGAATACATGATTTCAACCAACCCAACGAAGGGGGGTGTGATACTTCTCCAACGTATCTATAATTTTTTATTGTTCCATGCTATTATTTATGACGTCTTGGATGTTTAATGAGCTTTGTCATACACTTTTATATCATTTTTGGGACTAACCTACTAACCCAAAGGCCCAGTCCAGATTGTGGTTTTTTGCCTGTTTCAGCGTTTTGCAGAGAAGGAATATCAAACGGTGTCCAAACAGAATGAAACCTTCAGGAGAGATATTTTTGGAGAAAATAACGCACGGGAGACTTGAGGACCACGTCAGGGGAGCCACGAGGTGCCCACGAGGGTGGGGGCGCGGCCCCCTTCCCAGGGCGCGCCCCCTGCCTCGTGGGGCCCTCGTGAGTCCCCTGGTGTCCTCCTTCCTCCTATATAAGTCTACGTACCCCGAAACCATCCGCAACAGAGAGAAAACCCTAATTCCACCGCCGTAACCTTCTGTTCCCGTGAGGTCCCATCTTGGGGCTTGTTTCGAAGCTCCGTCGGAGGGGGGATCCATCACAGAGTTCTTCTACATCATCATCATCACCCTCACCATGAGTTGTGAGTAGTTTACCACAGACCTTCGGGTCCATAGCTAGTATCTAGATGGCTTCTTCTCTCTCTCTGGATCTCAACACAAAGTTCTCCTCGGTCTTCGAGGAGATCTATTTGATGTAATCTTTTTTTGCGGTGTGTTTGTCGAGATCCGATGAATTATGGGTTTTTTTTATCAAGATTATCTATGTAAATATTTGGTTCTTCTCTGAACTCTTTATGTGTGCTCATAATATCCTTGCAAGTCTCTTCGAATTATTGGTTTGGTTTGGCCTACTAGATCTATAGTTCTTGCAATGGGAGAAGTGCTTGGCTTTGGGTTCAATCTTGCCGTGTCCTTTCCAGTGACAGTAGGGGCAGCAAGGCACGTATTGTATTGTTGCCATCGAGGATAAAAAGATGGGGTTTACATCATATTGCCTGAGTTTATCCCTCTACATCATGTCATCTTGCTTAAGGCGTTACTCTGTTCTTATGAACTCAATACACTAGATGCATGCTGGATAGCGGTCGATGTGTGGAGTAATAGTAGTAGATGCAGGCAGGAGTCCGTCTACTTGTCTCGGACGTGATGCCTATATACAATGATCATGCCTAGATAATCTCATAATGATTTGCTTTTCTATCAATTGCTCGACAGTAATTTGTTTACCCGCCGTAGAATATCGCTATCATGAGAGAAGACACTAGAGAACACTATGGCCCCGGGTCTATTTTCAACATAACAATCTACATCTACTTTACTTTTCCCGCTTTTACTTTCTGTTCTTATAAACAAAAATACCAAAAATATAAACTATCATCTCTATCAGATCTCACTTTCGTAAGTGACCGTAAAGGGATTGACAACCCCTTATCGCATTGGCTGGGAAGTTCTTATTTGTTTGTGCAGGTGTGGTCTCTTACTGGATTGATACCTTGGTTCTCAAAAACTGAGGTTAATACTTACGCTACTGTGCTGCATCTCCCTTTCCTCTTCGAGGGAATACAACGCAAGCTCGAGAAGTAGCAGGGTGGGAGAGGTACATTGGGTGATGCCATTGCCCCAGATCCACCGGACAAATCTCAAACAATGGAGGGGTATCTAGTGGGTGCTTTGGTGGGGGAGAAGAGGGGGGGAGAGCTTGAGCTCGAAAGAGTGAGAATGGGGATGGTGGTGAATGAGTGGGTGGAGGAGCACAACGTCCACCCCTCACAACCTTATCCTGGACACTCCCCGGCGGTAGGATGTTCAACCCTACCGCCAGAGGGTGTGGCGGTAGGTCCCTTTGCCATGTTAGCAGCCATTAACGGACAAACGGCCGTCAATGGCACCTACCGCCAGTGCGGGCGGCGGTAGCCTATGTCAAACTACCACCAGGGTGGGTGGCGGTGATGTCTACTGCACAACCTTCTTCTTGTAGACGTTGTTGGGCCTCCAAGTGCAGAGGTTTGTAGGACAGTAGCAAATTTCCCTCAAGTGGATGACCTAAGGTTTATCAATCCGTGGGAGGCGTAGTATGAAGATGTCTCTCTCAAACAACCCTGCAACCAAATAACAAAGAGTCTCTTGTGTCCCCAACACACCCAATACAATGGTAAATTGTATAGCTGCACTAGTTCGGCAAAGAAATGGTGATACAAGTGCAATATGGACGGTAAATATAGGTTTTTGTAATAAGAAAATATAAAAACAGCAAGGTAGCAAGTGGTAAACGTGAGCATAAACAGTGTTGCAATGATAGGAAACAAGGCCTAGGGTTCATACTTTCACTAGTGCAAGTTCTCTCAACAATAATAACATAACTGGATCATATAACTATCCCTCGACATGCAACAAAGAGTCACTCCAAAGTCACTAATAGCGGAGAACAAACAAAGAGATTATGGTAGGGTACGAAACCACCTCAAAGTTATTCTTTCTGATCGATCTATTCAAGAGTCCGTAGTAAAATAACACGAATCTATTCTTTCTGTTCGATCTATCATAGAGTTCGTACTAGAATAACACCTTAAGAAACAAATAAATCAACACCCTAATGTCACATAGATACTCCATTGCCACCTCAAGTATCCGTGGGCATGATTATACGATATGCATCACACAATCTCAGATTCATCTATTCAACCAACACAAAGTACTTCAAAGAGTGCCCCAAAGTTTCTACCGGAGAGTCAAGACGAAAACGTGTGCCAACCCCTATGCATAGATTCCAAGCTCACGGAACCCGCAAGTTGATCACCAAAACATACATCGAGTGAATCAATAGAATACCCCATTGTCACCACAGGTATCTGCTACTTCTCGAGCTTACGTTGTATTCCATCGAAGAGGAAAGGGTGAAGCAGCACAGTTGCGTAAGTATTTCCCTCAGTTTTTGAGAACCAAGGTATCAATCTAGTAGGAGACCACGTGCGAGTCCCTCGCACCTGCACAAACAAATAAGAACTTCGCACCAACGCAATAAGGGGTTGTCAATCCCTTTACGGTCACTTACGAAAGTGAGATCTGATAGATATGATAGTTTGATATTTTTTGGTATTTTTGAATATAAGAACCGAAAGTAAAAACAGAAAAGTAAAGTAGATTGTAGATTGATATGTTGAGAATAGACCCGGGGGCCATAGGTTTCTCTAGTGGCTTCTCTCATGATAGCAGAATTCTACGGTGGGTAAAAAAATTACTGTCGAGCAATTGATAGAAAAGCGGATAATTATGAGAATATCTAGGCATGATCATTATATATAGGCACCACGTCCGAAACAAGTAGACCAAAACGATTCTGCATCTACTACTATTACTCCACACATCGACCGCTATCCAGCATGCATCTAGAGTATTAAGTTCATAAGAACAGAGTAACGCCTTAAGCAAGATGACATGATGTAGAGGGATAAACTCAAATAACATGATATAAACCCCATCTTTTTATCCTCGATGGCAACAATACAATACGTGCCTTGCTCCCCCTACTGTCACTAGGAAAGGACACCGCAAGATTGAACCCAAAGCCAAGCACTTCTCCCATTGCAAGAACTATAGATCTAGTAGGCCAAACCAAACCAATAATTCGAAGAGACTCGCAAGGATATTATAATCATACATAAAAGAGTTTAGAAAAGAACCAAATATTTCTCATAGATAATCTTGATCATAAACCCACAATTCATCGGATCTCGACAAACACACCGCAAAAAGAGATTACATCGAATAGATCTCCTCGAAGACCAAGGAAAACTTGGTATTGAGATCCAAAGAGAGAGAAGAATCCATCTAGATACTAACTATGGACCCAAAGGTCTGTAGTAAACTACTCACAACTCATGGTGAGGCGATGATGATGATGTAGAAGCACTCCATGGTAGATCCCCCCTCTGGCGGAGCTCCGGAACAGGCCCCAAGATGGGATCTCATGGGTACAGAAGGTTACGGCGGTGGAACTAGTGTTTTCTATCCTCTTTTGATGTTTTCGGGGTACGTACGTATATATAGGAGGAAGGAGGGCACCGGGGGCTAGACGTGGGACCCATGAGGCTGGGGGCGCGCCCTGTAGGGGGGGTGCCCCCCACCCTCGTGGACGCCACGTCAGCCCTATTCCGTGGTTCTCAAGTCTCCCGTGCGTATTTTGCTCCAAAAATATCTCTCCCGAAGTTTCATTCTGTTTGGACTCCGTTTGATATTCCTTTTCTGTAAAACCCTGAAATAGGCAAAAAACAGCAATCAGGACTGGGCCTTTGGGTTAATAGGTTAGTCCCAAAAATAATATAGAAGTGTATAAAAAGCCCATTAAACATCCAAAACATCATAAATAATAGCATGGAACAATAAAAAATTATAGATACGTTGGAGACGTATCCAGCATCCCCAAGTTTAATTCCTGCTCGTCCACGAGTAGGTAAATGATAAAAACAATTTTTTTGATGTGTAATGCTAACCAACATAATTTTCAATGTAGTTCTTTTTATTGTGGCATGAATGTTCAGATCTGAAAGATTCAAGACAAAGGTCTATATTGGCATAACAAATAATAATACTTCAAGCATACTAACAAAGCAATCATGTCTTCTCAAAATACTATGGCTAAAGAAAGTTATCCCTACAAAATCATATAGTCTGGCTATGCTCCCTCTTCATCACACAAAATATTCATATCATGCACAACCCCAATTTCAGCCAAGCACTTGTTTTCATACTCAATTCTTTCAAACCTTTCAACTTTCACGCAATACAAGAGCGTGAGCCATGGATATAGCACTATGGGTGGAAAAGAGTGGTGGTTGTGGAGAAGACAAAAAGGAGGGAGATAGTCTCACATCGACTAGGCGTATCAATGAGCTATGGAGATGCCCATCAATAGATATCAATGTGAGAGAGTAGGGATTGCCATGCAACAGATGCACTAGAGCTAAATATGTATGAAAGCTCAACAAAAGAAACTAAGTGGGTGTGCATCCAACTTGCTTGCTCATTGTAATGCCCCAGATGTAACACTTTCCAATTATGGCAATATATGAAACTTTGACTTCGTCAATTCCATTCTGGGCTCTTCTTAATTTCGGGTTTCTTCGTTTTGATGTGTTCGTGTGTGCATTTCATTCATGTCATGTTGTTATGTGCATTGCATTGCATTTGTGTTGTCACTTGCACCCGGTCCCACTCGTCTCTTCCCGTTGTCCGTTTTGAGTTCCGATGCTCTCACACGTGCCCGTGGCATCCCCGAGTCCTTCTTTCGTGCGTGGCCGTGTAACGTTCCCGGAATGACATGAGACTTGTCATGCGATGTTGTTTTGGTACGTGTAGGCCGCCTGTCAAGTTTCGTCGCGTTTGGAGTTCGTTTGGTACTCCAACGGTTAACCTAGTGGGCTAAAAGAACCTTTTCTTTGAGGCCCAAGACCCCCTCCACAACAGCCCACAAACCCAGCACAACCCTTCCCATCATCTCGGTCGTCGGATCGTGATCGCGTGGCCGAAAACCGCACCCCATTTGGAGTCTCCTAGCTCCCTATGCCTATAAAAACGTCCACACCCCTCCATTTTTCGGGCGAAACCCTAGTCTCCTCCCTCCTCGCGCCGTCGGACACGTCCGGAACGGACCGGACACGTCCGTCCGGATGCGCCGGACCAATCGGACGCCGCCACGTGTCCGCTCACTGCCGCCTCCCACCAGCGCCGCCGCGGGCCCGCGAGCCCGAGGCCGGCCCGCCCGGCCCGCGCGCCCGTCCGCCTCCGCGGAGCCTCCCGACTCCGTCCCCGCCGCCTCCTCCACCGTCCTCCGCCGCCGCGGGTCGCCGGACTACCTCCTCCGCCGCGGGTCGCCGGCCCCTTCGCGCCCCTCGCCCGCGCCCTCCTCGGCCGGCGCCGCCGCCGCATCGTCTCCGCCGCCGGCCCCCGTCGCCGCCCCGACCTCCCCTGCCGGCGCCGCCACGCCCCGGGGCCTCCGCCTCCCTCGCCCCGCCGCGCAGATCTCCCCGGATCCGATCCAGCCGCCGGTCAAACCCTAACGGATCGGTCGGGTCTGACCCGACCCGATCCGCTGAGGTTGTGGTTTTTTTCACTAAGTCCTAAGGAATTGCTTATTTTTGTTGCATGTTGTGATGGCTGTCCAAATTGTGCATATGATATGTCAAAATGATCGTGGTGATGTGCTCTACGTTTTGTTCCATTGTGGCATGCTTGTTTGAGATCATCTAGAGGTCCTAATCTCTGTTGCAAGAGTGCTACTTGTTATAAACTGCTGCAACTTGGTATTTTCATGCCATGTTTGAGATGTGATAACTTGGTGCATGTTTATCCAAATGAAGCAAATGATATGTCAAAATATTCATTGTGAAATGCTCTACATGATGGTTGCTGTAGCATTCATGTTAGGGTTCATATTGCCATGTTAATCTCTGTTGCAAAAGTGCATGTGGCTGTTAAGTTATGAGACATGTTATGAGATTCTGATTTGAAGTGCTCGTTGCTATTGATGTGTTTGTCCCCATGTCACATGTCAATATGTTTTAGAATCTCCATCATATGGTCTTTGCTGTGGTTCAAACCACTTTCCATGATATGCCTTGAGGTGACTTAAACATGCTTGTAAACATGCCATGCCAACATAACTGTTTTATACTTGGTGAAATTTCTGCTAAGTCTGGAATCTGCCATAACCTAATGCTATGTTTGCTTGATGCCCTAGGCAAATCCATGCTTGTTTTGGAGTGGCCAATGATCATTCCTTGTTGTACATGTTATTGTCTATCCATCCATGCCCTCACTTGCTCATATGGCTTGCTGTAGCTTATTTATTTCTTGCTCTCAAGTTGCTATAAGTTATAACTGTCAGGTTTTTAACAGCATGATCAATTTGGCGTAGCTTGTTGCTATTGATCCATGCCTCCTATGGAGTTGCTCCAATGGAGTTGTTTGCTGTAGGATATGTCTACTTCATGTCCATGCTTATTGTCATCATGTTTGGGTGCTGTAGAGTATATATTTCTTGCTCCAAAGTTGCTATGTGGCTGTTAATTTCAGCTTTGCATTGTATCTTGTTTCGTGTGTATGTGTTGAACCATTGCTCCGTTTTGAGCGTGCCCTATATGAAACTTGTGTGATTTTGCATGTAGAATCATAATATCATGTTGTTAACATGTTTGGAGTGTGTTTGCTTGATGTTTGGGTGCATCTTGCACCGTTGCCATGCTTGTCTTGTTTTGCCCATATCTTCTAGACCGTAGCTCCGAATTAAACAAACTTTATATGAAACTTGACTAGATTTTCGTGTAGAGCATCATGGTGCATGTTAACTTGCTGTTTAACAACTTTAACTTAAGGTTTGTTCAGATCTGGACCAATTTCAAAATATGCATATGAGGACTTACCGGATTTGATATATGTTGATTCCGGCCTCATTTAAACTTGTTGTTTTGTGTTGTTCTTGTGTGCTTCATCCCTTGCCATGAAATGCATCATACTTGCATCATGTTGATTGCGCATTGTACCTTGTTTGATATCGTTCCATGTTGTGTTCTTGTGTTGAGTAGAGCCGGAAGTCGAGACCGAGAACGAGAACGAGTTTACTACCGAGGTTGAGAACGAGGAGCTGTCTTACGATCCCATCGACGACTCGACAGGCAAGATGACTTGACCCAGATATCATTACTATCTTTGCCTATTGCTAGAAGTCTCGCTCTTTAGCTCATTGCCTCGATGCCCATGTTTGTTTGTCAGCCTCCTATTGTTACCATGAATCTGTCTAACCACCCAACCTAGCAAACCTTTGTTTGGCTACGTAAGCTTCGCTCAGCCCCTCTTATAGCATTGCTAGTTGCAGGAGAAGATTTGAAGATTCTTGCTTCATGTTGAAGTTATTGTTGGGATATCACACTATATAAACTCTTAAACTAAATCATCTATATATTGGTAATGGGTGGAAGGCTAAGCCTCTTGCTTGGTGTTTTGTTCCACTCATGCCGCCCTAGGAACCGTTTAAACCGGTGTTATGTTCCTTGATTGTGCGTTCCTAACACGGTTGGGGTTATGGGACCCCCTCGATAACCCGCTTAGCGCTAAACCTTTTCCAGCAAGGCCCAACATTGGTACTCCATTTGCCTAATAACTAAAACTTGCATAGGGACTAGCTATCCCGTGATCTTAATTAACAACCCCGGGCCAGTGCTCCACATGAGTGTTGGTCCAACCGAGCAGACTGCAGGGCCGCCTTGGGGAAACCCGAGGTATTTGGTATTTTCCTGTAGGCTGTCTCATCCGGTCATGGCCTGAGACTAGATACCCGCGGCTACTGTCAGGGTGTCGGCACGCCGGGAGGTCTTGCTGGATTAGTTTTACCTTAGTCGGTATATCTTGAGCACGGGATTCCGAGAATACTCGGGTCTTCCCACCTTGGAGTTGCGACTCCGCAGATCGTGAGCTTGTGATGGGCTAAGTTGGGACACCCCTGCAGGGTTTGAACTTTCGAAAGCCGTGCCCGCGGTTATGTGGCAGATGGGAATTTGTTAATATCCGGTTGTAGAAAACTTGACACCATGTTCAGAACACACTACCAGCGTGAGTAACAGTGACGGTCATTTTCCGAAAGGGGTTCGGGAAGTGAACACGGGGGGTTATGTTTGACGTGCTTAGATAGGATCACTTCGTGATCACTTTGACGCTCGTGGCACTTCTCTTCTCGCTCTAAACATGTAAGCTAGTGCTAGTGCAGCTGCAACCTTTGTCTTTCTTCAGCCTTGTTCCACACCCAAGGCTTAGATAGTTCTGTTACTCGAGAATGGGATTGTTGAGTCCTCCGTGGCTCACAGTTTCTACACAACACCAGATGCAGGTACTATGGTGGACGACACAGGTGACGGCACCGAGCTGTACTGGGAGTTCAATGAAGAACGTAGTCCATACTATGTGCGATATCCCGATGATCAGTAGTGTCTTCTACTAGGGGCGATTCGGACCTTGTGGCTTTATGTATTTGGTATCTTTCATTTGGATCTTCGTCCGCAGTCGGACTGTGATGTTATTTGGATGATGATTTGCTTATGTAATGTATTGTGTGACTTGGCGAGTGTAAGCCAACTATCCTTTCGTAATTTCATCCCTATTTTTACATGAGTCGTGCAAAGATACCATACTTGAGATCATTCTAGTATGGGCTTATACCTTTAAGTCGTGCCTCGACACGTAGGAGGTATAATCCCATACTGGGCATTACACTCATGAAGACCTAGGGCATTTGAGGAAGCCCATCGTTGGAATATACAAGCCAAGTTCTACAATGAAAATTCCCACTAGTATATGATAGTGACTAAACATGAGACTCTCTATCATGAAGAACATGGTGCTACTTTGAAGCACAAGTGTGGAAAAAGATAGTAGCAATTGTCCCTTTCTCTTTTTTTGGAGGGGCCTTTTCTTTTGTTTGGCCTTTGCTCACATGGGACAATGCTCTAATAATGATGATCATCAAACTTATATTGATTTATAACTCGATATTACAACTCGATACTAGAACAAAGTATGACTCTATATGAATGCCTCTGGCGGTGTACCGGGATGTGCAATGAATCAAGAGTGACATGTATGAAAAATTATGCATGGTGGCTTTGCCACAAATATGATGTCAACTACATGATCATGCATGGCAATATGACAATATGAAGCGTGTCATATGTACGGAACGGTGGAAAGTTGCATGGCAATATATCTCGGAATGGCTATGGATATGACATGATAGGTAGGTATGGTGGCTGTTTTGAGGAAGATATATGATGGATGTTTTGAGGAAGGTATATAACACCGACGAAAGTTGTGCGGTACAAGAGAGGCTAGCAATGGTGGAAGGGTGAGAGTGCGTATAATCCATGGACTCAACATTAGTCATAAGAACTCATATACTTATTGCAAAAATTTACGAGTCATAAAAACAAAGCAGTCAACGCATGCTCCTAGGGGGGAGGTTGGTAGGAGTTAACCATCACGCGCCCCCGACCTCCACACAAAGGACGACACTCTACAAATACCTCATGCTCTAACTTCGTCACATAGCGGTTCACCATACGTGCATGCTACGGGAATCACTAACTTTAACACAACTATATCTCAATTTCATAATAACTCCACTAGCATGACTCTAATATCACTATCCTCATATCCCAAAACAATTATCAAGCATCCAACTTCTCATCATATTCAATGCACTTAGTATGAAAGTTTTTACTACATTCATCTTGGATGCCTATCATGTTAAGACTAGTTTTATAGCCAAAGTACATTACCATGCTGTTTTAGTAGACTCTCAAAAGGATCTAAGTGAAGAATGAGAGATCAACAATTTCTACAAAATAAAATTACCACTGTGCTCTAAAAGATATAAGTGAAGCACTAGAGCAAACTATTTAACTCAAAAGATATAAGTGAAGCACATAGAGTGTTCTAACAATTCCTAGGCCATATTTATCTCTCTCAAATAGGTGTGTCCAGCAAGGATAATTGTGACAAACTAACAAGCAAAGACTCAAATAATACATGACGCTCCAAGTAAAACACATATCATGTAGTGAATAAAAATATAGTCTCGAGTATAGTTACCGATAGATGAAGACAAAAGAGGGGATGCCTTCCCGGGGCATCCCCAAGCATAGGCTTTTGATTGTCCTTGAATATTACCTTGGGGTGCCTTGGGAATACCCAAGCTTAGGCTCTTGCCACTCTTTGTTCCGTAGTCCATCAAAGCAATACTCAAAAGTTGAAAACTTCACAACACAAAACTTAGACAAAAATCTCGTGAGCTCCGTTAGTATAAGAAAACAAACCACCACTCAAAGGTACTGTAATTAACTCATTCTTTGTTTATATTGGTGTTAAACCTACTGTATTCCAACTTCTCTATGATTCATACTCCCCAATACTACTCACAGATTCATCAAAATAAGCAAACAACACACGAAAAACAGAATCTGTCAAAAACAGAACAGTCTGTAGTAATTTGTAACTTTCGAATACTTCTGTAACTCCAAAAAAATTGAAATAAATTGGTAAACGTGAGGAATTTGTCTATTAATCATATGCAAAAATAATCAACTAAATTGCATGCTCCAGTAAAATCTGGTGACTATTCTAGCGAGCGCTAACGATTCTGTTTTTCACAGCAAGATAATATAAACTTCACACAAGTCTTCCCAAAGGCTCTACTTGGCACAAACACTAATTAAAACACAAAACCACATCTAAACAGAAGCTAGATGCAATATTTATTCCTAAACAGAAGCAAAAACAAAAAAATATAAAATTGGGTTGCCTCCCAACAAGCTCTTTCTTTATAACCATTAAGATAGGCTTGAGAATTCAATGATGCCCACATGAAACATAAGAATTGAAGCACAAAGAGAGCATCATAAAACATGTGACAAACATATCTAAGTCTAACATACTTCCTATGCATAGGAATTTTATAAGCAAACAAATTATCATAGCACGCAAGATCTAACGTATGCAAGGAAGAAGAAAGAAACAAGATCAATCTCAACATGACGAGAGGTAATTTAGTAACATGAAGATTTCTATGACCATATTTTCCTCTCTCATAATAATTGCATGTAGGATCATAAGAAAATTCAAAAATATAGTTATCACATAACATATTTTCAACACGATCCACAAGCATGCGAAGTTGACACTCTTCCAAAATAGTGGGATCAATATTAACTAAAGTCATGACCTCTCCATACCCACTTTTATCAAAAATTTCATAAGATTGAATATTCTCCAAATATTTGGGATCTAAAGTTGACACTCTTCCAAACCCACTTCCAATATTATAGCAAACATTATTATCAATCTCATATTCATCGTGGGGTTTAAATAAATTTTCAAGATCATAAGAAGAATCACCCCAATCATGATCATTGCAACAAATAGTAGTCATAGCAAAACTAGCAACCCCAAGCTTAGGGTTTTGCATATCATTAGCACAATTGACATTAATAGAATTTATAATAACATCATTGCAATCATGCTTTTCATTAAAAGAGCTATCGTGAATCACTTCATAATTTTCTTTCAATACTTCATCACAATTTTCAGATTCAAGAATGTCAAGCAAAACCTCATAAAGATAATCTAGTGCACTAATCTCACTAGCAATTGGTTCATCATAGTTGGATCTCTTAAAGAGATTAGCAAGCGGATGAGGATCCATAATTTAGCAAGCGAAGATGCAAGCTAATAGAAGGCACATGGCAACACAAGCAAATAGAAAGGCGAACAGAAAAGGGCGAATAAAACGGCAAAGGTGAAGTGGGGGAGAGGAAAACTAGAGGCAAATAATGTAATGCGAAGGATAAGGGTTTGTGATAGGTACTTGGTATATGAATTTTGCGTAAGCCTCCCCGGCAACGGCGCCAGAAATTCTTCTTGCTACTTCTCGAGCTTGCGTTGTCTTCCCTTGAAGAGGAAAGGGTGATGCAGCATAGTAGCGTAAGTATTTCCCTCACTTTTTGAGAACCAAGGTATCAATCTAGTAGGAGACCACGCGCGAGTCCCTCGCACCTGCACAAACAAATAAGAACTTCGCAGCTAACGCGATAAGGGGTTGTCAATACCTTTATGGTCACTTACGAAAGTGAGATCTGATAGATATGATAGTTTGATATTTTTGGTATTTTTGGATATAAGAATAGAAAGTAAAAACAGAAAAGTAAAGTAGATTGTAGATTGATATGTTGAGAATAGACTCGGGGGCCATAGGTTTCTCTAGTGGCTTCTCTCATGATAGCAGAATTCTACGGTGGGTAAACAAATCACTGTCGAGCAATTGATAGAAAAGCAGATAATTATGAGAATATCTAGGCATGATCATTATATATAGGCATCACGTCCAAAACAAGTAGACAGAAACGATTCTGCATCTACTACTATTACTCCACACATCGACCGCTATCCAGCATGCATCTAGAGTATTAAGTTCATAAGAACAGAGTAACGCCTTAAGCAATATGACATGATGTAGAGGGATAAACTCAAATAACATGATATAAACCCCATCTTTTTATCCTCTATGGCAACAATACAATACGTGCCTTGCTGCCCCTACTGTCACTAGGAAAGGACACCGCAAGATTGAACCCAAAGCCAAGCACTTCTCCCATTGCAAGAACTATAGATCTAGTAGGCCAAACCAAACCAATATTTCGAAGAGACTTGAAAGGATATTATAATCATACATAAAAGAGTTCAGAAAAGAACCAAATATTTCTCATAGATAATCTTGATCATAAACCCACAATTCATCGGATCTCGACAAACACACCGCAAAAAGAGATTACATCAAATAGATTTCCTCGAAGACCAAGGAAAACTTGGTATTGAGATCCAAAGAGAGAGAAGAAGCCATCTAGATGCTAACTATGGACCAGAAGGTCTGTGGTAAACTACTCACAACTCATGGTGAGGCGATGAGGATGATGTAGAAGCACTCCGTGGTAGATCCCCCCTCCGGCGGAGCTCCGGAACAGGCCCCAAGATGGGATCTCACGGGTACAGAAGGTTGCGGCGGTGGAACTAGGGTTTTCACTCCTCTTCTGATGTTTTCGGGGTACGTAGGTATATATAGGAGGAAGGAGGGCATCAGGGGCCAGACATGGGGCCCACGAGGCAGGGGGCGCGCCCTATAGGGGGGGCGCGTCGCCCACCCTCGTGGATGCCACGTCAGCCCTATTCCGTGGTTCTCAAGTCTCCTGTGCGTATTTTGCTCCAAAAATATCCCTCCCGAAGTTTCATTTTGTTTGGACTCCGTTTGATATTCCTTTTATGTAAAACCCTGAAATAGGCAAAAAACAGCAATCTTGACTGGGCCTTTGGGTTAATACGTTAGTCCCAAAAATAATATAGAAGTGTATAACAAAGCCCATTAAACATCCAAAACATCATAAATAATAGCATGGAACAATAAAAAATTATAGATACGTTGGAGACGTATCAGTATCCCACGCAAGACATACATCAAGTGTTCTTAAATCCTTAAAGACTCAATCCGATAAGATAACTTCAAAGGGAAAACTCAATTCAGCACAAGAGAGTAGAGGGGGAGAAACATCATAAGATCCAACTATAATAGCAAAGCTCGCGATACATAAAGATCGTGCCATCTCAAGAACATGAGAGAGAGAGAGATCAAACACATAGCTACTGATACATACCCTCAGCCCCGAGGGTGAACTACTCCTCCCTCATCATGGAGAGCGCCGGGAAGATAAAGATGGCCACCAGAGAGGGATTCCCCCCCCCCCCTCTGGCAGGGTGCCAGAACATGTCTAGATTTGTTTTCGGTGGCAACAGAGGCTTTCGACGGCGGAACTCCTGATATAGGTTATTTTCTGGAGGTTTCTGTATATATAGGAGGTGTTAGAGTCGGGGGCAAGTAAAGGGGGTCTCCGGGCTGTCCACGAGGCAGGGGCGCGCCCAGGGGGGAGGTCGCGCCCCCCACCCTCGTGGGCAGCCCGTGGACCTTCTGGTCCTCCTCCGGTACTCTCTGGTCTTCTTCTGGTCAAAAAATGTACTCCGTTGAGTTTCAGGTCAATTGGGCTCCGTTTGATATTCCTTTTCTGCGATACTCTAAAACAGGAGAAAAACAAAAACTGGCACCGGGCTCTGGGTTAATAGGTTAGTCCCAAAAATCATATAAAAGTGTATATAAAAGCACATAAAACATCCTAGAAGGATAATATAATAGCATGGAACAATCAAAAATTACAGATACGTTGGAGACGTATCAAGCATCCCCAAGCTTAATTCATGCTCGTCCTCGAGTAGTTAAATGATAAAAACATAATTTTTTATGTGGAATGCTACCTAACATAATTCTCTTTATTGTGGCATGAATGTTCAGATCCGAAAGATTCAAGACAAAAGTCTATGTTGACATAAGAATGAGAATACTTCAAGAATACTAACAAAGCAATCATGTCTTCTCAAAATAACATGGCCAAAGAAAGTTATCCCTACAAAATCATATAGTCTGGCTATGCTCCCTCTTCATCACACAAAATATTCATATCACGCACAACCCTTGTTTCAGCCAAGCAACTGTTTCACACTTTAATTCTTCCGAACCTTTCAACTTTCACGCAATACATGAGTGTGAGCCATGGATATATCACTATAGGTGGAATAGAGCGGTGGTTGTGGAGAAGACAAAAGAAGAAGATAGTATCACATCAACTAGGCATATTAATGGGCTATGGAGATGCCCATCAATAGATATCAATGTGAGTGAGTAGGGATTTCCATGCAACGGATGCACTAGAGCTATAAGTGTATGAAAGCTCATCAAAAGAAACTAAGTGGGTGTGCATCCAACTTGCTTGCTCATGAAGACCTAGGGCCTTTGAGGAAGCCCATCGTTGGAATATACAAGCCAAGTTCTATAACGAAAATTCCCACTAGTATATGAAAGTGAAAAAACAAGAGACTCTCTATCATGAAGATTATGGTGCTAATTTGAAGCACAAGTGTGGAAAAGGCTAGTAGCATTGTCCCTTATCTCCCCTTTTTTGGAGGGGCTTTTTTTAGCGCCCCTCTTTTTTTGGGTCATCATTTTTTATTTGACCTTTTTTTCGTCACACGGGACAATGATCTAATAATGAAGATCATCACACTTTTATTTACTTACAACTCGAAGCTAGAACAAAATATGACTCTAGGTGAATGCCCCCGGCGGTGTACCGGGATGTGCAATGAATCAAGAGTGACATGTATGAATGAATTGTGAATGGTGGCCTTGCCACAAATACGATGTCAACTACATGATCATGCAAGGCAATATGACAATATGAAGTGTGTCATATGAGCGGAACGTTGGAAAGTTGCATGGCAATATATCTCGGAATGGCTATGGAAATGCCATGATAGGTAGGTATGGTGGCTGTTTTGAGGAAGATATTTGGTGGGTGTATGGTACCGACGAAAGTTGCTCGGTACAAGAGAGGCTAGCAATGGTGGAAGGGTGAGAGTGTGTATAATCCATGGACTCAACATTAGTCATAAAGAACTCATATACTTATTGCAAAAAATCTACGAGTTATCAAAACAAAGTATTCAATGCATGCTCCTAGGGGAAGGGTTGGTAGGAGTTAACCATCGTGCGATCCCGGCCTCTACACAAATGATGGCAATCAATAAATACCTCATGCTCTAACTTCGTCACATAGCGGTTCACCATATGTGCATGCTACGGGAATCACAAACTTTAACCCAAGTATATCTTGAATTCATAATTACCCCGCTAGCATAACTCTAATATCACCATCCTCATATCTCAAAACAATCATCAAGTATCAAACTTCTCATAAAATTCAATGCACTTGTATGAAAGTTTTTACTATACCCAACTTGGATGCCTACCATATTAGGACTAGTTTTATAACCAAAGCACATTACCATGCTTTTCTAAGAGACTCTCAAAATAATATAAGTGAAGCATGAGAGTTCATCTATTTCTTCAAAATAAAACCACCGCCGTGCTCTATAAGATATAAGTGAAGCACTAGAGCAAATGACAAACTACTCCAAAAGATATAAGTGAAGATCAATGAGTAGTTGAATAATTATGTAACTATGTGAAGACTCTCTAACATTTAAGAATTTCAGATCTGGGGATATTATTCAAACAGAAAGCAAAACAAAATAAAACAAAATGACGCTCCAAGCAAAACACATATCATGTGGTGAATAAAAATATAGCCTCAGGTAAAGTTACCAATAGACGAAGACGAAGGAGGGGATGCCTTCCTGGGGCATCCCCAAGCTTCGGCTCTTGGTTGTCCTTCAATATTACCTTGGGGTGCCTTGGACATCCCCAAACTAAGGCTCTTGCCACTCCTTATTCCATAGTCCATTGAATCTTTACCCAAAACTTGAAAACTTCACAACACAAAACTTAACAGAAAACTCGTAAGCTCCGTTAGTATAAGAAAATAAAACCACAACTTAGGTACTGTTGTGAACTCATCCTAAATTCATATTGGTGTAATATCTACTGTATTACAACTTATCCATTGTTCATACCCTCCGATACTACTCATAGATTCATCGAAATAAGCAAACAACACATAGAAAACAAAATCTGTCAAAAACAGAACAATCTGTAGCAATATTTAACTTTCGAATACTTCTGTAACTCTAAAAATTATGAAATAAATTGGTGGATGTGAGAAATTTTTCTATTGATCATATGCAAAAAGAATCAACTAAAAAGTACTCTCCAGTAAAAAATGAAAGCCAATCTCGTGAGCGCTAAAGTTTCTGTTTTTTACAACATGATCACATAAACTTCACACAAGTCTTCCCAAAGGTTCTACTTGGCACAAACACTAATTAAAACACAAAACCACATCTAAGCAGAAGCTAGATGCAATATTTATTCCTAAACAGAAGCAAAAATCAAAGAACAAAAATAAAGTTGGGTTGCCTCTCAACAAGCGCTATCGTTTAACGCCCCTAGCTAGGCATGATGATTTCAATGGTGCTCGCATAAAAGATAAGAATTGAAACATAAAAGGAGCATCATGAAGAATATGACTAGCACATTTAAGTCTAACCCACTTCCCGTGCATAGGGATTTTGTGTACAAACAACTTATGGGAGCAATAATCAACTAGCATAGGAAGGCAAAACACACATAGCTTCAAAACTTCAAGCACATAGAGAGGAAACTTGATATTATTGCAATTCCTACAGCATATGATCCTTTATCATAATAATTTTTTGTAGCATCATGAATGAATTCAACAATATAACTATCACATACAACATTCTTGTCATGATCCCCAAGCATATACATTTTATTACTCTCCACATAAGCAAAATTCTTCTCATTCGGAATAGCGGGAGTATTATAAGAGACTTGAATACTATAGATTGTTTCCACATTAAAGGAGTAATGTTTAGAAAAGGGGTAATCATAATCATGACAAGTTTGATAAATATAATCATCACTACTTTTTATAGCATAAGTGTCATCACAATAATCATCATAAATAGGAGGCATGCTTTCATCATAATAACTTTGCTCACCAGAACTTGGGGGACTAAAAATATCATCTTCATCAAACGTAGCATCCCCAAGCTTGGGACAAACATTAATTGCAGCAAATAAATTCTCAAACATGTCATTCTCATCAAACATAGCATCCCCAAGCTTGGGCCTTTCCATATCATAAGCATAATCACTCTCATCATTAATAGTATGGATAGCACCAATAGTATAGCAATTATCATCATCACAATGAGTAATAGGAGCAACATCATTTGGAAGGGATACCTCTTTACCTTTGCTTCTTCGTCTTTTCTTATTCTTCTTCACATTATGTGTGGGTTTAATCTTCTTTTTGGAGCTCCTTATTAACGAGATTAGTTGAATGGAAGACTCCTCCTCGTTACCTGATTCATCATAAGAAATAATAGGAGGATATTGGGAAATTTCTTCCCTTTCATTAGTATTCTCTTCATCTCCTATTTGTTTTCTTGTCTTTAGGTAATTGGCAATATAAGGATTTTCAATGCAATTCACCGCACAATATATATAAATTTCCTCTAGATCAAAATCAAGAAGTTTATCAAGGGAAAATCTTGGAAGATGCTTAGTTCTACATTTGATTTCTTCATAACCCAAAAGCAAGCTAAGTTCATTACGATGTGCAAGGGAAATCAAGTCATCACAATTTTTGGACACTATTTGATTATGGGGGTGAATGAGTGGGTGGAGGAGCACAACCTCCACCCCTCACAACCTTATCCAGGACCCTCCCCGATGGTAGGATGTTCAAGCCTACCGCCAGAGGGTGCGGCGGTAGGTCCCTTTGCCACGTCAACGGCCGTTAACGGCCAAACGACCATCAAGGGCACCTACTGCCGGTGTGGGCGGCGGTAGCCTATGTAAAGCTACCACCAGGGTAGGTGGCGGTGATGTCTACTACACAAGCTTCTTCTTGTAGACGTTGTTGGGCCTCCAAGTGTAGAGGTTTGTAGGACAATAGCAAATTTCCCTCAAGTGGATGACCTAAGGTTTATCAATCCGTGGGAGGCGTAGGATGAAGATGGTCTCTCTCAAACAACCCTGCAACCAAATAACAAAGAGTCTCTTGTGTCCCCAACACACCCAATACAATGGTAAATTGTATAGGTGCACTAGTTCGGCGAAGAGATGGTGATACAAGTGCAATATGGACGGTAGATATAGGTTTTTGTAATAAGAAAATATAAAAACAGCATGGTAGCAAGTGGTAAACGTGAGCATAAACGGTGTTGCAATGATAGGAAACAAGGCCTAGGGTTCATACTTTCACTAGTGCAAGTTCTCTCAACAATAACAACATAACTGGATCATATAACTATCCCTCAACAGGCAACAAAGAGTCTCTCCAAAGTCACTAATAGCGGAGAACAAACGAAGAGATTATGGTAGGGTACGAAACCACCTCAAAGTTACTCTTTCTGATCGATCTATTCAAGAGTCCGTAGTAAAATAACACGAAGTTATTCTTTCTGTTCAATCTATCATAGAGTTCGTACTAGAATAACACCTTAAGACACAAATCAAACAAAACCCTAGCGTCACCTAGATAATCCATTATCACCTCAAGTATCCGTGGGCATGATTATACGATATGCATCACACAATCTCAGATTCATCTATTCAACCAACACAAAGTACTTCAAAGAGTGCCCCAAAGTTTCTACTGGAGAGTCAAGACGAAAACGTGTGCCAACCCCTATGCATAGATTCCAAGGTCACGGAACCCACAAGTTGATCACCAAAACATACAACAACTGAATCAATAGAATACCCCATTGTCACCACAGGTATCCCATGCAAGACATACATCAAGTGTTCTCAAATCCTTAAAGACTCAATCCGATAAGATAACTTCAAAGGGAAAACTCAATTCATCACAAGAGAGTAGAGGGGGAGAAACATCATAAGATCCAACTATAATGGCAAAGCTCGCGATAAATCAAGATCGTGCCATCTCAAGAACACGAGAGAGAGAGAGAGAGAGAGAGAGAGAGAGAGAGAGAGATCAAACATATAGCTACTGATACATACCCTCAGCCCCGAGGGTGAACTACTCCTTCCTCGTCATGGAGAGCGCCAGGATGATGAAGATGGCCACCGGAGAGGGATTCCCCCCCTCCGGCAGGGTGCCAGAACGGGTCTAGACTGGTTTTCGATGGCAACAGAGGCTTTTAGCGGCGGAACTCCCAATCTAGGTTATTTTCCGGAGGTTTCTGTATATATACGAGGTGTTGGAGTCGGGGCAAGTAAAGGGGGTCTCCGGGCTATCCACGAGGTAGGGGGGCGCGCCCAGGGGGAGGGCGTGCCCCCACCCTCGTGGGCAGCCCGTGGACCTTCTAGTCCTCCTCCGGTACTCTCTGGTCTTCTTCTGGTCAAAAAACGTCCTCCGTTGAGTTTCAGGTCAATTGGGCTCCATTTGATATCCCTTTTCTGCGATACTCTAAAACAGGAGAAAAACAGAAACTGGCACTGGGCTCTCGGTTAATAGGCTAGTCCCAAAAATCATATAAAAGTCTATATAAAAGCACATAAAACATCCTAGAAGGATAATATAATAGCATGGGACAATAAAAAATTATAGATATGTTGGAGACGTATCAGGCGGTAGCCAAAGGGTCAGATTTAAAAAAACCGAACAGGGGTCAGATGTTGTTATCGAAGAAGGGTTCCCCCC
>LR738709.1:63229946-63296170 GCA_902687465.1 Secale cereale | reverse complement strand
CCCGCTTTATATTATAAAGCCATCATCACCACATACATCCGAGCGAGCCGAACACACACAAGCCAACACGACACACACCAACACACCCAAGGCTAGATACAAAGGTGTCGAGCACCATCACACCACTCGGACACAACCAAGCCAACAAAATATGATCTACGAAGAACCACTTGGAGCCACCGACAGGGTGAGACGGACCATGAGGAAGCAAGGACTCCAAGAAGGTGCCTCCCAGAAGGGTACAACCACGGGTAGCTGCTACCTCTCGAGGATGCCTTGTTTTCCCATGAAGAGGAAAGGGTGATGCAGCAAAGTAGCGTAAGTATTTCCCTCAGTTTTTGAGAACCAAGGTATCAATCCAGTAGGAGACTACACGCAAGTTCCTCGTACCTGCACAAACAAATAAGAACCTTGCAACCAACGAGATAAAGGGGTTGTCAATCGCTTCTCGCCCACATGCAAAAGTGAGATCTGATAGAGATAATAGGATAAATATTTTTGGTATTTTTGTTGTATAGATTGAAAGTAAAGATTGCAAAATAAAAGCAAAGTAAAGATAACTAGTTGATGGAAGATTAATATGATGGAAGATAGACCCAAGGGCCATAGGTTTCACTAGTGGCTTCTCTCAAGATAGCAGATTCTACGGTGGGTGAACAAATTACTGTCGAGCAATTGATAGAAAAACGCATAGTTGTGAGAATATCTAGGCATGATCATTGTATATAGGCATCATGTCTGTGACAAGTAGACCAAAACGATTCTGCATCTACTTCTATTACTCCACACATCGACCGCTATCCAGCATGCATCTGAAGTATTAAGTTCATAAGAACGGAGTAACGCTTTAAGCAAGATGACATGATGTAGAGGGATAAACTCATGCAATATGATATAAACCCCATCTTCTTATCCTCGATGGCAATAATACAATACGTGCCTTGCTGCCCCTGATGTCACTGGGAAAGGACACCGCAAGATTGAACCCAAAGCTAAGCACTTCTCCCATTGCAAGAAAGATCAATCTAGTAGGCCAAACCAAACTGATAATTCGAAGAGACTTGCAAAGATATTTAAATCGTGCATATAAGAATTCAGAGAAGAACCAAATATTGTTCATAGATAATCTTGATCATAAACCCGCAATTCATCAGATCTCGACAAACACACCGCAAAAAGAATTACATCGAATAGATCTCCAAGAAGATCGAGGAGAACTTTGTATTGAGATCCAAAGAGAGAGAAGAAGCCATCTAGCTAATAACTATGGACCCAAAGGTCTATGGTAAACTACTCACAACTCATCGGAGAGGCTATGGTGTTGATGTAGAAGCCCTCCGTGATCGATGCCCCCTCCGGTGGAGCTCCGGAACAGGCCCCAAGATGGGATCTCACGGGTACATAAGGTTGCAGCGGTGGAAATTGGGTTTCGTGATGCTCTCGGATGTTTTCAGGGTATATGAGTATATATAGGACGAAGAAGTATGTCGGCGGAGCTATGAGGGCCCCACGAGGGTGGGGGGCACGCCCCCTGCCTCGTGGCCACCTCGTGGCTTCCCTGGCGTGTACTCGAAGTCTTCCGGGTTGCGTTTGTTTGGAAAACGATCCTCGCGAAGGTTTCATTCCGTTTGGACTCCGTTTGATATTCCTTTTCTGCGAAACACTAAAATAGACAAAAAATAACAATTTGCACTGGGCCTTGGGTTAGTAGGTTAGTCCCAAAAATAATATAAAAGTGTATAATAAAGCCCATTAAACATCCAAAATAGATAATATAATAGCATGGAACAATAAAAAATTATAGATACGTTGGAGACGTATCAGTAGCCGCCACCGTCCGATCCGCAGATCAAGTTTTCACCCAGAGCGACACAGGGGGTGGGAGCACCGCGACGGAGCCTTCAAGAAGAATATGACGTCCGCGGACACCGCCACCGACAACCAGAAAAAGTCTAGGCAAGTGATGACCCCCGGTGCTCGCACCCCGCTGACACACCCCTGCTCCGCCAACCACCCGCATCCACGTCCCCCGTAAAAACATGGTTGCCCGCCCGCACCTAAGACGCAGGTTCCGCCCCCAAACGCAACTCCTCCCGCTGCCAGGGCGGCCGCCCAACATCCAGACACCCCCAAGATCATCCAAAGAGATCAACTTTGCACCAAAGGAGCACCACCGACTGACGAACCGCAACATACATCATGCCTTGAACATCGCCTGAGCTGCGACAGCGAGCAGGAGACCTGGGAAAGGGGGAGGTGGGGGAGCGGACGCATCCGGACCGGCACACTCCTGTGCCAGTGATGGGGGCCCGAGCATGTTGGTGCCACGCATCCCTCCAGCCAGCCTCCCCACCAGACACACCCCTGCGCCGCCCCATCTCAGCGGCCGACCGACGCAGTACCGTGCAAGGCCACCGACGCAGACCCGACCACCGGCAAGGGGGGCCCCAAGTACAGCCGCCGAACGCCAAGAATACTCACCGGGGAGCCCATCCGCCCTGTCGTCGTCGTCCAGCCGGCGGGGCGATTGGATCCCGACTAGCACGCCCACCTGCCACCGCCGCTGCGCCTCCACCGCCACCAGCCGAGGCCACGGTAGAGGCGGACACCCGCAGCCCGCGCCGTCCACGGCCCTCGCCGGCAGGATCCAGATCTGGTCGAACGCCGCCGTCGGAACCCACCGCGCACCACCTCCGCTGCAGTCCCTTCACGCCGCCGCCCACAACTCACGTTGTCGCCGCCAGCTGCTGCCGCCGCGCCGCCGCCCGACCGGGAGTCCCGCGCCTACCGGACCGAGAGGGGGAAGGAGAGGGCCCCGCCGCCGTCAGCACTGGCCGAGGCGGCGGCGAGGGGAGGGAGGCTCGAGGAAGGAGGGCTGGGGCGGCGCTAGTGTTTTCCCCGGGGCGCTCGCGGGAGCGCCGCGGGAGAGGGAGAGGGGGGAGTTGTCAGATGTTGTTAAAGTATGGTCAAAACACGAAATTTTGCCGCACTAGGTAGGTGAGGAGAAGTCCGGCCATGCAGACTTGGTACAAATCATACTATCATAGCCAGGCGATGGAACAAACTACTCTTTCCACTGGTTTGGTAAGAGCACGCCATCTCCTGCACATAAAGCGGACAAGCCAATGCTGACGGGTGATGGCTATCCAATACTACTGTGCTGCACAAGACAAACTTTACCAAAAAGGAGGCATTACAGAAGACCAAAGCGATGTACGTACTTCCACTTACAGGTATATGTGGATGGGTTGTTGCAGGTTGAACAAATCTTATGTTTGCACCTTCTCTAAGTTTTCGCACGAACAGATCCACCTACTGACCTACAGTTGTTAGTTTGTTACACATATACTTACGTGTCAACGTACAGACGGCTTCCCTATCAAAGGCAGAGCATAACGTACCAAATGGTTAAAGATAGACACCATGCAGATTGCAAGCTATTCCGCCGCGAGGCCGCCAACACATCTTCACCTTTAGCTTTCCATTTCATTTACTAGTATTACAGAGCCTAATGACACATCACACTTATTAGCGTATCACCTTCTTCATCATACAGCAGCATAACATTATATTTATATTGCAACGCACTATTGACATGATACTAACTAACATTACATTCACTCCCTCCCTCTACTATACATAGCTGTACTTGATTGTCCTCCCTCACCGCAACACACGTATACTTAGCATCCTTCAACCTGAAGCCGACGAGAAACGGGCTATATATGCATGCGCTACTGCTCAGTGCTCACTCACAAACCCTACCAATCGTGTACGTGCGTGTTTCGCCACACAAACGCAGCGCGCACACTTTTGCACTCCACTTGGCAGATCCTTGTCCTCCTTTCATGAGCTCGAGCATGCAAGAAGGGATGATAGGCTGTCTAGCTCAAGGATCCTCTCGAGGGGGCGTCGTCGCCGAGGCGTCCTTCAGGGTGTACTACAGCCTCGGCGCCGGCACCGTGCCGTTCGTCTGGGAGACAAAGCCCGGCACGCCCAAGCGCACCATCGACCATGGCGCCGCCACCGAGGACGCGCTGCCGCCAATCAAGCCGCCGCCATTGTACCAGTCCAAGACCATGAAGAGGTGCACAAGCACAGGGAAGCCATCTTCTTGCTGGCCTCCGAGGATGACGAGCTGGCTGAACATCAGGAGCCGACGACGTCGTCCAATCGCGACACCCGGCTTGCACCAGACCGCGGCGTCGATGATCAACGGCAACGGCATTGTGCCATCCTTGGGAGCTTCTGAGCCCGGCATGGACCGTTGGAACTAGTGTACGTACGCGGTACGCCTCGTTAAAAGGTCGATTGACTGGCTGCTGCACCGGCCCCTTTCCAGTGTTGTTTGAGTATAGTTTTTTTTTTTTTTTGAGGGTTTTGTTTGAGTGGTGTTTTGTGCCGGGCCTTTAATTTTCATTTCTGTGTATAAATTCTAGTATGTTTTTTTTCTGATATACATATTTTATTGAAGTATTTGGCTGTTTTGACTTTGAGGGATCAATAATTGGGCATACATATCCCTATTCCCTTTTTCCTGCATGATTGTATCAGGACAAGATATGCTTTGTAGAAGATAAACTTAAAAACTGGAAGGACTGTGACAGGACAAAGTCAGTATGAGGATGGTAGAAATCAACAGAAGCACCTACCTCTGATGTAGTTTTCCCATTGCACTACCGAAGCCAAGATGCCATTGGAGTTTAAGAATCGTGAACGAAACTGCTATTTGGTTCAGACTTTGGTTTTAAAGCCATAAAAGACACTTCTAGTTTTGGCTTAATTTCAAGCTGTAATCACAGTAGCATGCAGCTGAATGAAGCAAGCTGTTGCAACTTGTAGAATTACCCAAACTATTACTGCAGATCAGCTGTATGAAGCAAGTTGTTGCAACCGCAAGCTGTAATCTCAGACGTCCCGCTGTGCATCAAGATGGCTACTTAATATAGGCCCATTCGTAATACCTGATGCGTTACTTGAATACATTGTGTTCACTACTGGAATTCTGATGTACGCCGGGTGCCACGGACACTCGGCAAAAGGGCCGAAAACCGCCGGCAAAGCCTTTGCCGACCTGGCGTACACCTCTCCGGCAAACAGGAATTTGCCGAGAGCCAGAACACGGGCACTCGGCAAAGTCTTTGCTGAGAGCTAAACAACACGTCTCGGCAAAATAAAGCAACTAACGGATAACAGTCGGGGACGCATGTTGCCATGTTGGCAAACTTTACCGAGAGGGTATCTCGGCAAAGAGAGCCAGTAGGAAGCTGACACGTGTCATCACCTGACATGTGGGACCACGAGAACAGGCTGAGGGCCAACTTCCGAGAGGGGCTCTTGGCAAAGAGACCCAGTAGAAGGCTGACACGTGTCATCTCCTGACATGTGGGACCACGAGAACAGGCCGAGGGCCACGCTGTCCTACTGGTCAGGAGAATTACCGAGAGCAGCTCTCGGCAAAGATATCGTCATTTTTTCCAAAAATATTTAGCAAATTATTTGAAACTTTTACTGATAAATGTGACCAGTGGGACCACATGTCAGTTAGAAAGAACACACACAAAAAACAAAATAGGATGTGGCATATACTTTGCCGAGTGTCGTTAGGCGGCTCTCGATAATGTACACAGTAACTGACGGAGCCGTCTGTTGCGAACGGGCATGCCACGTGGCTCCTCTTTGCCGTGAGCGGCTCTCGGCGTCTGTAGGGTTTGCCATGCGGTGCCTCTTTGCCGTGAGGCAGTGATGGCAAAGAAGGCAGTTTGTCGTGAAGCTAGGTTTGCTGAGAGTGACTCTCGGCGTTGTTTTCTTTGCCGAGTATCCGTGTTTTAGCACTCGGCGAAGAGCATGACACCCGGCGTACGTGAAAATTTCAATAGTGGTTATACATCACATGAGTGGGCCAGACACTATTAATGATCGTATGGATACATGCTCATCTCGTAGCAGCCCACGTCACAGATCGGGGATGGCATAACTGATCTTGAAGGTGGGCAGACATCAGCATGCCCCTCGCTCTAAGCCGTGCCATGTGGAAAAACGGATGGAGAAGAGGAGATGGCTTTTGCAAAACGGAGTTTAACAGGTTAGCCGGTTAAAACTATATCTGATCTGTGGTTTTTGGTTTCTTTTGGGTACGATACAACGAGCCCACCTATAATCATTTTCCAAATATAGTGCTTTCACTCGATTAAAACAACACATTGCATTGTTTTATTTCACTCGTTTCTAAAGGCAGATTGGAAATATTCGCTAGGTATCGGCACCCGTGCACTCATTTAAAAGATCCGCTCTTCTAACAAAATAATTTTACTAAAATAAACTTCAACTACTCAAGAAACATGTTTCGCTCATTTCAAAAGAATAAGGTTGCTACAATCAAAATCAGATTTCACTTGTAAGTGTTATACTAAGCAATTACACTCAAATAGGTTGAGCGAAATATGTGAATTTAAACATGTTTGAAATGTTTCCTAGATTAGTCTTGTTCTAAGCTACAGAAAAATGTGTGTCAGGTTGTTTAAAAAATCGTCATAATCATTGGCAGATGGTTTTTGAAAAAATCTGGCTTAAGCAATCGAACTGACCAATAGGAGGATGGTTTCCATTGATCATCGGTAGTAATGTTAGCTAACACTTGCAGTATATTGTATTGATAGACCATAAATGTTTATGTCAAAATATTCAGTGAAGCTTGTTCAATGAAAAGTTACTCTAGCCAGTCCAACTAAGCCAAGGGGTTTCGTTGGGTGATGTCAAACACAAAAGGCCCTGAACTGTTTTCATTAAAACTTCCTGGGTGAGTTAATGAGCTGCAGGGGAAGGGGTCATGGGATTCCATGCTCAAATGCACTGCTTCTGCTTGTTTGAATGCCCGATCCTGCCTCGTGGGCCATCTGTTGCCGAGGGCGTAAGTAATATGAATGCAGACTGCTTTGTATACAGTGTGTGGATCTCATTATACATGCTACTCGTATTTGGACTGCACGAATCATGAGGGAATGAGCGGGCCTGATACCGACCGTGCGTGGCATCATGTCCACTCATGATTATTCGGTTGAGAAACTTCATATTTTGTTTATGTTTGCCAACACAAATTCCTTACCATAATTTCCGCAAATTTTTAGTCTTGTCTCTCTACTAATTCCTCCTCGTAATCCCCATGCCAATCAACTCTAACCATCCCGTTAATCCCCCGTAATCTGTCCCTGAGTCTAGCACTGCTCTTCCCGTTAAATGCTAAACAGGCTGTGAATGATTGTTGAGCACTTGTCGCTACAGAATTTGAGTCGATAACATGTGCAGATTTTCAATATTATGTGGTAGAGAATTTCAATGTTATGCTACAGGATTTTTAGAAATTTCCATGCATAATCGGCTCAGTTTTTGTCTTCAATAGTCTGTTTTCAAAAAATAAAAATAAAAGTCCTAGCATATAGTCGGTTCAATTGTTGTCTATTATTAAGTGATCGCTTTCATATCTGTTTGTTGATTGTTGAAAACAGCTAAGTTCAGTTCCCGTCCCTGGATAGCTGAAAACATGCAACCTCGGTTCTTTGCCTTTATTCCATCTTACACATTTGATCTGCAATGGAGAGCAGATATGCATTTGTGGCTAAGTCGGTCGGTGCCTTTGCTCAGGAAGGCGCCACACTTTGTGCCAGTAAATCGACACCCTGGACCAGAGTGGGAACATGAAGCTGTAATCTGCCGCCTCATCGGGAAGTCCACCTACTGTCAAAGGCAGCCACACGTACCGCGAATCCCTCAGATCGGACGGCTTCCACCGGTCGGCCATGAAGATGAACAGACCTGGCACCCCAGCAACCGGCAACACAAATGTACCCTGGGAGAAGAACGTTGTTGATCTGTATATCTCGTTCCCTCCCAGGAAAGGATTGCCCAGGGTCTCCCAAGGCCCCATGATCGATGTCGCCGCATGAGCCTTTGCGGTGTTCGGTGCCCAGCCGGTGCAACCCGAGGTTATCATGTAGTAGGTGCCGCGGAACTTGAAGAGCGCGGGGGCTTCTCGATACCGTGCGACGAGGATCCTTCGCATGTCGTCAGTCACGTCGAGGTAGTCATCGGTTAACCGCGCAATGTGGAGCTCGCTGTTGCCCTTGGATGAATATATCAGGTAGGCCTTCCCGTCATCATCCTTGAATATGGTCATGTCCCTGCTTTCGCAGTTGTGTGGGCGCTTGCTGTAGAGGTAAGTGAATGGTCCTGTGGGAGAATCACTCGTCGCCACGCCGATTGAGGATTTGGTGTAGTTCTCGTCGTCTATGTGCATCCACATCACGTATTTGCTGGTTCGGTTGTTGTAGATCACCTTGGGCCTCTCCAGGACATTGGATTTGTGGAGGTCATGCAGCACATTCTTTTCCTCACCGTGGAGTACAACTCCTTCATTTGTCCAAGACCAGAGGTCCTTTGAAGAATAGCAACTTACTCCAACAATGTCAACCTGAAAAGTAGTTTGTCTTTGTTAGAACTACAAATTGAGACACATCGATATTTCTATAGAACATAATTGTACAGTATATAAGAAAAAAGTGCAAATCACTTGGTAGGTCCAACTTTTGGATATCAATAATTTCAGTATGTGAGAAGCAAGCTGCACATGTACGTCCACATACTAGTGCATTTTGCCAACTGGGAAACATAAAAAACTTTGTTGGTTCTCATGATCTATTTAGTGTCAGTGCTCTGCAATTCAGGACTCAGGACAGTCAAGTAAATCTCTTCCAGAATCCCACTGAACTGAAAATTGCCTCACACCACATCAGAATCAGGCCTTCTCTCTGTTTTAAAAATCTATTGCCATAGCACTCATGTCGATTAGCTGATAATATTAGATGTTGTATCACTATCCATGACTAATGCTCGTGGCTGACTTTTCATTTTCTTTAGCTACCATGAGAACCTAAATCTGATGACAATGAACTGAAATAACTGGAGTAGGGTGGCAGTAAATAATAAAGAACAAAGACCACTCTTTTACGAAAAGAATGGCATGGGACTAAAAGTGTTTCAACAATAATCATATGAGTCAAATGTTATAAAAATTGCAGTGGTGCCATGCTCTACTGTTTCGGGTTAAGAAAACAATAATCATATGATAACTATGTCAAAGATATTAGCTATTCTTCAACTGCACATTTTATATATTAATTAAACTCCAATTACGATATATTCCTAGTAACCTTCCTTAACACAGCTAACTTCCTTACCTTCCCAACGGAACAATATTTCTAACATGTCCCCTAGCAACTGGCCGATCCTCACCTACAATTCTAAAAGCCCGGGAAAGTTAAACGCGTGCATTAGTGCACACTACTACACAGATAATGAAATCCCTTACAAGGGTATTTAGATAAAAAACGAGCTTACTATTATGTAGTAATATATACTATATAGGGACAGTTGTGTGTGAGTATTGCTATCCGTCGAGCTTGGCGACATGATTCCTTAATCTTGCAGCAGGACGTGTACAACTACAGTGACATAAAACGACTTTTGATGGTTTTTACTCGTCTTTTTGTTTACAATTTCACTACATTATGAAGCCTACTTGCACTAGTTAGGTTCATGAGCAACAGTGCAAGGCTTGTTGAAGCTGCTCGATCAGTTATGTTCATATATAATTATATGAATAAAAATGAAGGGTGTAGCTAATAAATTTTTATGTTCTGAGCAATCTAGAATTAGATATTACATTCTGATAAGGGAATAACACTCTTTCTGTAATTACACTGTCAAATGCTGAGAGTTTTTCAACGCATGAATTTCATTCTGACAATAGAATAATGCTCTTTGTTTAACTAATTACAATGCCAAATGTTGGGAGCTCTCCAACACACGAATGATGCAAAAACTGAAAGCATCAGAACAATGTGACTTACCCGATCAGGTCCCTTGTGGTGAGCTTTGTAGGTCTTGCCATCCTTATTCTCCCCATACCAGAAATAAGTCTCGGTTTTCTCATCATACATTACACCTCCACCATGAGCTTGGATCGGCTTCCCATCAGTGTCAAGCCAAACCCTCCCTGGGTAGTATAAGTACCTCCTGTCATTCCCACCATTCACTGGATCCACGGCCACCTTCCCTTCCGGGAAGAAGGCATGATGCACCACAGAAGACTCGACCAAGAACTCGTCCACCACGGGTAGTCTCCTGTGCTCCCCTTTGCCCCGCAGAGCCGGTGGATTCCTCCAGCTCCGGGCCAGCTTCACCGGGAAAGTTTCCTCCTCCACCTCCTCTATCCCTCTCACAATCTGTTCCTCCTTATGGCTGATGAAGAGGAGGAAAATAACAAGCATGGCCAATGCCGCTAGGCACCGCACTATCAGAGTGAAGGAACGGTGCCTCGCCGCATACCAGCGGATGGCTAATGATCTTGGCTGCTTGCTCCCCGCACCCATGGCCATGCGCCAATGATCTGCTCCAATTGATACTACGAGCTGCGGTTCAGAAAGGGAAAAGGGTTCAGTCCAAACAATGCGCAAAGCAGACTGTAAAAGGGGTAGCGATGGTACTTTGTGCAATGAAATGAACCACACATTTCAAGTCAGGGAACCACAAATTTACAACATTCGAAAATGGAAATTCTCTAGAAGAGAACAAAGATTTGCTAGGACAAGTTCAGAATTTCACTAGTCGGAAATTCCATTCCTAAATTAGGGTGGCATGTTTATGGATGATTTACCGGATCCTGCCCCGTGAGACCAGGAAACATCACGATGGGATGGAAATGCGCCGGGCCGGGCCGGGCCTGCGGGGCCGAAGCTGAAAATACAGGTTTCATGGGTCACGTGGGTTGGTGCTGTTTTCAAAATGGGCCAGCAAAAGCCGGCTCTGCCTGACGTATCGTGGGTTGGCACGCCCGGCGGCCGGCTCCGGGTGACACCCGGGGGGCGGCCGGGTCAGGCACGCGTGTCTCCGCATCAATCTCAATAGAGTACTGCTCAACATCAAAGGAGTGGTACTACTTGGAAGAAGAGGCATTCGTACCTAGGGCAGGGCGGCCGGCGTGGTCATCGGAGATCTTGAGGAAGACCGGAAGCAGGAGCTCCCATCAGCGGCGGAGAACACCTCGACGGCGGCGGCACTCGATGTCCCGAGCCCCGACCAGGCGTTGACGCCGACGAGCGAGCGGGTCGAGGCCCTTGCCACCGCGGCTGGGTCTGGAGGCCCACCGTCGCTTTGGGCTGGGGAGCGCACGGGCGCGAGGTCGAGCTGGACGGCGGCGGGGAGACGAGGCGATGGATGCGTTGGTGAGAAATTTTAGTATGCTCCCAACTAAACCGTTCATTAGTTTTGAACCAAGGACCATATATACAGGGTATAGGAGTAAAAGGAAAGTACTGCACGTATTCTTAATTTATGCCATTGAAGCCATTAATGGCCGCCGTTTATATATGGAAATAGCACACCTCATATTTGGTAGTAATTTATTGTGTTCCTAATTTAAGATCGAAGCCATTAAATGCCAAGGAACAAATTTATTCTTTATATAATAATGGTTAAGAAAACAAGTATGTGGTCAAGTACAATGACAATGACAAACTTCATAAGGCCAGTTAATTTTAATCAATCCGGCCAGGGCGGCGGAGTATATTGTTAATTTTTGTAAAAAAAAATTACTTTTATGTGGTACACATATTGTTTTTTATATTCATATAGATGTTTATAACAAATACTCCTTCCGTTCCATAATGTAGTGCCTATAGATTTTTTGAAAAGTCAAACCTCACAAACTTTGACCAAGTTTGTGGAGAAAAATATTTACATCTAGAGTGCGAAACATATATCATTAGATTCATCATAAGATGTAGTTTCACATTATATATTTTTTGCTATTGTAGATATAAATATTTTTCTCTTCAAACTTGGTCAAAGTTTACGAAGTTTGACTTCTCAAAAAATCTATAGGCACTACATTATGAAACGGAGGGAGTATATATAAATTCTACTATTATACTCTTGATGTTGACTAAGAACATCATCGGTGTAGTGACTCCCACGCAAAAAAAAAACTACTACCGATCCAGCATGGAGAGCGAGGCCAAGCATAACACCAGCTAAAAGCGCATATCAAAGCATCTTGAATTTTTGGATTTGGCCGCACATCACATCAGTCTTCAGCTGCATCTCATTTATCTATTGTCTTAGTTCATCAATGGAGTATTCGAGCAACTCTCTCACGTACTTTTGCACGAGATCAACCCATATCCAGGTATAGCAATGTTTTGTCTCTGATGTCTGTGAATTACAATGCACACACGCATATATTAATGATCGTGACACTATATATATATAAAGTTGAATTGTCAAAATTAGCAAAAATAGATCAAGAGGTATTTTCTATCATATTACCTTTCCACGGTTACCGCCCATGTAGAATTCTCGCTCCGGATTACTTTATGTGTGTGTGTGTGCGACATATGCTTATCAACACGATGTCGACAGCCACAAAAGCAGCACAGGTGCCCTCGCTCAATGCCTGGCAGCTTCGGCACCAATGGCATAGCTGCCGGATCGAAGGGACGTCGCGCTGTAGTGGGATGATTCGCTAGACGGGGTTCGCTGCATTAGCTGTGGCGAGCACATGCCGTAGCCAACGGGGCCAGAAAAGAGCTCGACCAAGGCGTCTGAGTCCCAAACTTTACGTGGGCTCGCATGCGGGACTCGTGCCGATTCGACATGCTCCAGTGGGTCCATTGTCACCAAAGTAGCTGACTAACAGGGAGTAGAATTTGTTGGAGAATGGAAGTGAATGTATTTGAGAACAAGGGCTGCCAACACATCTATATATATAGGCAAAGCTTAGTGCTAGCGTTCCCGACGACGACACGACGGCATAAGGTTAAGTATCTATGGCATGTTTATAAATCCTACGCCAGCAGCATCTTGCAACTGGTCACGACATTTGGGCCCGCATAGTAATGAAGTCGGAACTCGGAAGTAATAATGTGGGGACCCCGACTCATAAGTCGTGATCACCGAATGCACGTGTACAGTGATCCCAGAGATCAATGCTCACTGAACACGCAGAAGCTGAATAACAAGAGTCTTACATCCATACATACCGTATTACACAAATTGTGACCATTATGGTCACGTCTTGAGTATATCATTGCAGCGGAAAGCTTCAATAACAACTTGGATCCATGTCATCTGCCTTAACCCTACAGGCATTCTGACTGGGAAGCATCCTAGCTCGCATGTTTGTCACCAAGAAATCTTCAACATATCATGTTCCTTCATGCCTGGCCAATAAAATAACCAGTGGCAAGCCAATAAGTACTTTGAATGTACTCGCAAGCAACCCATGATTTGGTTCAAGGTAACAATGCAAGTTGTACAACAAATAAGCAACCTAGCTACAAGCTAGATATTCTACCATTTGTGAGACATGCATCAATGTACTCAGGTAACCTCGAGGACATGTTACAGATATCAACATAAATAGAGTTCAAATCATTTATGGTTCTTTCAACGAGTTAAGACACCACCTTGACTCAATACACACACACACACACACATAATCACCAAGATTGTAAAATTCTGGACATAGTTTAAGTAGCACCTCCCAACTGTCCATGATCGTGGACACGGCTATTCGAATAGTTTTACACTCTGCAGAGGTTGCGCACTTTACCCACAAGATCCGGGAAGCTTCCGTGTCATCCACGATCCCGCAGTACCTCAAGTACTTGGGGAAGCACCCGATCATTATCTTTCCCTAGATGACACTAACATAGGGTCCACTCGTTGGTGCACGGCCCTCGGGTAAAAATAAAAGATCGTGGGACTTTGCCCTTTCACATTGTCACGCATACACGAAGGGACCAAGGGTGTGTCCGGTGCCCTGTAAAAACAGTCATGGCCGCCTATCCAAGCACGACCCCGTCCCCGGAGTGACCTCAAGTCTCCCCCATCACTAGTAATGTGGGCACCATGCTAGTATCAGCCTAAGTAATTGATAATGCCCCGTCCCACAAAGGGGTAGAGTGGTTGTACATGTTTGGTTGGGACGGTAATCTCTACTCCTAATGGAGCAGTTGGTAGTCTTTGTTCCAGGTTTTTTTTCGTCCCACCTCGTCTGGTTTTTTTTCAACCGTTTTTTTCGCTACAATTAACCCACCCCAACCCCACCCCACTCACCGCACGCAGTCAGGTTCCGTTTCCCCCCTTACGTCCCCGATTCATGCATGACAATCAATTCTTTCCAAACGCAATCATGCATGACAATCAATTCTTTCCAAACGCAATCAGTTAACTTAAGGTAACCAGACACAATCAATTCATTCATAACGCAATAAATTTTTTCCTAATTTTCCCAAAGTTTCCTAACTAGACACGTTATAAATGGGCAGGAACCGATAACACGTTACCAATTAATAAATCAATTCTTTCCAAACACAATCATGCATGACAATTAATTCTTTCCAGACGCAATCAGTTAACTTAAGGTAACCAGATACAATCAATTCATTCATAACGCAATAAAAACTTTCCTAATTTTCCCAAAGTTTCCTAACTAGACATGTTATAAATGGGCAGGAACCGATAACACGTTACCAATTAATAAAGTTTAGTTTTATGACCATCAATTCCAAATCCTATTTTTCCTAATGCATTGACAATCAATTCTTTCCAAACGCAATAATGCATGACAATCAATTATTTCCAAACGCAATCAATTAACTTAAGGTAACCAGACACAATCAATTCATTCATAACGCAATAAAAACTTTTCCTAATTTTCCCAAAGTTTCCTAACTAGACACGTTATAAACGGGCAGGAACCGATAACACGTTACCAATTAATAAAGTTTAGTTTTATGACCATCAATTCCAAATCCTAATTTTCCTAATGCATTGACGTTTGCCTTTTCTAAGAACCAATCAATAATCAATATAAGAGAAAAAAAACTCCGCACCTAGCGAGCCAGCCGCTTCTCTTCCCGATTAAGAATCTTGCGCCAGGGTTCCTTGTGTTGTGTCGCCGCCGTGGACCTCCTTGACCAGCCCGTCTCCTGCCGCCTTGCCCCTCTCTCTTCCCTCCAACCTAGAAGCTGGCGACGAGGCGCACAACGCCCTCACGGCCCTGCTCGATCGCTTCCATAACCCGCCACGCGTGTCGAGGCGAGGCGCCTCCTGGGCTCCGTTCATCGCCGCTTCGCCGATGACCCCCACGCGTCTGTCGCCGCTGCACCGACGACCCCGCTGCCGGGCAGGAGGAGTGCTTCGGCACCTCATTGGCTCCGTCCGTCGCTGCTTCGCGGACGACCCCCACGCGTCTGTCGTCGCTTCGCCGACGACCCCGCTGCCGGACAGGAGGAGTGCTCCGGTGAATCATGGGCTCCGTCCATCACCGCTTCGACGACGGCCCCCACGCGTCGGTCGCCGCTTCGCCGACACCGACGACCCCGCCGCTGGGCAGGAGTGCTTCGGCGCATCATTGGCTCCGTCCGTCGCTGCTTCACCAGTGATGCAGTTAAATTTTCAAATCTTTATTGTTATTTCCAACTAATTTTGCGGCTGATTGGACAATATCAGTTACTAACTTAATTCAAATGGTTGGACAATTATCTGACACAATTTTATAGTGTTTTACTTTATTTCTGGAACTATTATCCTGTAAATTTAGTTTGTTTTAAAGGTTTACCATGTTTCTTTAAAATTTATCCGTTGAATTTGTATGTCTGCTCCACTGTGCAGCTGCTGCAAGCTTTCAAGTTTGGCTCTTCACTATTGTTTCATATTTATATGCTCTATTTTCCTGTTCAGTCATTTTGGTATTTATATATGGCTTGTGTTTGTGAGAATCTTATTCATCAAAGGTTATAAGATATATTACATTGTCTTTGTTATCTCTCATATATATCTTACATAGATCACTATATGAAAAACTTAACCCTTACGAGGTCGCGGTTATGTTACGTGTTGACTACATATATAGTTTGTTCTACAAATCATCGCGTTGAACTTGCAAAATCAGGTTGGATGTAGCTCTGATATAATTGTGTATGAAGTGATATGAAGGTGCGCTCATGTCTTCCAAGATGTCATGCAAGACATCCTGCTTCTGTATCAGGTAAATGTGCACATCATTGACATCATTGATGCATGAGCACTGATTTTATTTTCCATCTTTGGATGTTCCATAGGAAGTTCATATTTTTATTGACCATTTTTGTACATAACAATGTATGTTTTTCATTGATAATTAGGTGAATTCATTATAGTTTGAAATGATCTATATGGAGGTCGCATTGTTTTTTAGGGAATTAGTTCCCTGGTGAAGCGGTGGGCATCAACAATGCTGTTGCATTTTAAGTTAGTGGTCAAAATGCTAGCTAGGATAAATTGTAAGGAGCTGATCGTAGTTTTCGGCTATTACTGTAGAAATTCATGGTATTATCCTTGCTATGACAGTATTTGCATTGCTGCATAAATTCATGGAGTGATTCATATTTTCTTGACTCATTTTACGTGTATTGTTACTGCAACAACGACACAACTATTCTTTCATCTATGGTGTTAAAAATAACGACGTGTAACATACAGAAGGGTAGGACTTTCAATTTCTTATTTGGATTTTGCAACTTAACCATGAATGTGAATGTGTAGGAATAATGCCAAAATTACCTAACCAAATTGCAACAAGATTTTTACGTTTATTATTTAAGTCAAACCTTACCACTTGGACCCTTCTATTGGATTTATTTTCACGCAGGATGATGTGGTGCTTATGGGAGGTAGATGGCGAATAGAGAGGGTGGGAGAGAGAAGGGGAGGGAGCGATAGACAGATATGCATTATATTCATAGGTGTAGTCGAAAACACAAATCAAAGGCCCGTGGCAATGTGCGGGCATTCTACTGGTTTTTGAACTTCCCTTTCTTGGTCAAGTGACATTTAAAGTTTGCACTAACCAGATATTAGAATAGCAAAAATAAGCTTAAGTTGTCATGTGAGGCTCACAAAACCTGATTCTTTCATTGGGCGTCAGCCCTAGGCCCCATTTGGGAGCTCTGTATCTTTGGAGTAGCATTCCAAGAATACTTTGGTTTTCAACACCATTGAAGTATTAAATACTTTGAGGCGTTTGGCTTTAGAATATTGTGGTTTTCCAATACTTGAACTTTATAAGTACTTCACTGCCAAACTAAGTCTTAAATTTTCTCATGTTTATTATATTTTCTTGATTGTTGGATCCATGCAATATTAATCAAGTATCTATATTTCAGCTAGATTTTTGTTTATTCGGTTTCAGATGGTTTCCTTGGCACCTCAGACCATTTTAATGTTATCTCTTTGGGTTCTCCTATTTAGCTCATGGCTCTAACTTTTGTTGAAGGGAACTCAAGATTCCACATGATATGCCATCTCTTTCATTTGGCTTATTGGAGCATAAAATTTCTAAATTTGGTGACCTAAAAGTAGTTTTTGGTATAGGTGATTTAAAATGAGTGCAATCTTTTTTTTCGCTCTTCTCTGATGGATACATAAATTTGTATGTGCACGCAAGGGATGGAAGAGAAGATAAACATTAAGATTTTTCATGCTTTCGACCAACATTCCCATTCATAGCTTCCTTTTTTCGTGGCAACGCATGAATGTAGAGCTGTCGTGGTATAGCGTGAGAAAAAGGACGAGTCAAGTATACAACCATGTGGTACTAGAACTAAGATAGGAAGGCAGTTGTTGCCCTTGTCCCATACTGCTAGCCTTCCACGACTATGCCGATTACTGTCTCACTTGGAATACGAGTTGGTGGATTTTATGATAAGAGTGAGGGTTAAGAGTGAGCGGGATGGGGTTAGCAGGTGTCTGAGCAGAATAATTTCTCTACTTTAGAAAATGTGGCAAATTTCATTTCATTAGAGATTACTTTGCAACAGATTGCACAAGTGAGGGATTCATATATTTCCACCAGGTTGTACAATTTTTTGGTTAGGATAGAAGGATAAATGCATTGGTTGGTTGCTTCAAAAGTTAATAATAAACAGTGGTGTATCAGTTGCATGTTGAACAACGGGCATAATAATATTTTTGTCTCGTGGTAATGCGCAACATTCAACTATATGTGACAACGTGGCAATGCCATCATAGGCGGCGCATGGCTCATCCCCTTGATGGCGGTGGCGGATTGGTGTGAACATGAGGGATGATCAAGGCAGAGAGCGGGGCAATTGGCGTGGGACTCCTCCTTGGCGGTCCATGAGCAAGTACGGTGTAAAGAAGAGAGGGGACCATAGCGAAGATGAGGTGGGCATCATCCTGTGTGTTGGAAATAACATGACGGATAGCCCGTAGCAACGCACGGGCGTTCTACTAGTCACACATAAATCTAATCCATCATTTTACCCACACACGAAAAACTCTCTTTGGTACACCACTTCTTCCTCAAGTGGTGGCCTTAATTCAACATCACCCTCGGGCATTAGGGGCACCCGATGGGGTTTTCGAAAGAATGCAACCACGAAGGGTTCATGGTACATATGCAACATCATGCATCAACAACTAATCTTTTGACATTTGCATCTATGCACAAGGTAGAGTTATGGATATGAGTATGCACCATGTGGTGGTTCTCAACAAGTTTACCACCGTCATATTTTCATCATCATGCACTCGGGAAAAAGGGTATCGATGAACAAGATGGGTGTCATGGTCAAAGGGTTGCTTGCCTGTCTTAACCAAGTCCTTGGGGTCTTCAAATCCCTTGGTCCTTCTCCAAGTACTCCGTCTATTTCGTCAACTAACGCCGGAAACAGATCACAATAAGCAACACAGCAAGGCAAAAATAAAAGTGCTCTAAAAATAGGAGTTGGACTTTTCTAGGATACCTCTGGTCATATGAAAAATAACCAGAGTGGTTTCATTGGGATTGGATTAGTGGATATTTCTGATCATTTCAATATGTTGAAATCAAGGGGTTTATGGATTTGCAAGAAGTGTACAGAAATATATTTTTGAAAAATGAGCAAAGGCACCCATTTAACAAATCATGATTTTAGAAGCATCTAGGAGTTGGTTTCACTGGATTTGGAGTTCAAATGAATTTCCTATGATTTTGCAAAGTTGGCTATACATGGATAAATAGGCCAATATTTGATGTGGTGCAGAAAGTATTGGGATAAATGTTCCAAAACTAATTTATGAACACATAGGTTCCTAGGAATTTGAACCCATGGATTTGGATCATCTATTAGCTCTCTGTGATTTTTTAAAGTTCATCACAGAAATAGAAAAATTGGATTTGCTAATTATTCTGAATAGAATGTTTCTGAAGAAATGGTCAAATGGCACCATGTGATAGAGCATGATTTTATGAACTCATAGAAATTTGAATCATCAAATTTGGAATCCATTTGATTTATTTATGGATTTTTGAAGTTTACTGGAAAAAGAAAAAGAAAAAGGGAAAGGGTTTATACCCTTATACAGCGCACTGGGTGGGAGTTAGCAGTGTCGCAACTGGGCCGGCCCAACGGCTCGGCCGCGCGCACAGGGGGGTGGTGACGTCGGAGGCGTCCTGGCAGAGTACGCTTCCGCGCGGGGAAAGCGACGTCTCCTTGCCCCGCCTCCACTTAAAATCAGCGGGGCCCGGCGCTGGGTCGCTGACCTGCGGGGTCCACTCGCAGGGTCGTCTCCCTCCTCCCGCCCGCGACAGGAGCGGGGGCAGAGGAGTTCGGCCGCCGATCGCATCGGCGACCCAGGCGGCCTCCGCCGGTGTTCTGCGCACCGAAGCGTTCAGAGCGGCGAGACGCGTCCGCCCATGTGCTTCATGCCTACGGAGGAGCTCGGGAAGGGGAGAAACGTCTGGCGCGGCGACGATTGATGACGGCGAAGATGGACACGGCGAGGCAGGCGCGGGGAGGAAGGACTGGTGTGCAGGGAGTGTTGGCGGTGGTGCTGGTGATGCTCTAGAACAAAGAGGTGGGGAGGAGGAGCTCTCAGTGGCGAGAATTTAGGTGGAGACCGGCGGCATTGCTCCGGCCATGGAGATGCAAGGAGGGCACGAGGAGGGGATTGGGTCGGCCTAGGTGGTGCACGGGAGAGAGAGCGAGCAGAAGGGACCCAGAGGGAGGTCAGGGGCGCCCTTATATGGCGAGGCCACGGCTCACCGTGGGCGGCGTCCACGGTCGCGGCCAATGCAGTGCCAGGGGCCGAACTGGCACACGGGGCGCTGTCCAGGGTGCTCGTGGGCGTGGTCTTGGCCGAGGGAAAGGCAGAGGGGGAGCGGGGAGGTGCCAGAGTCCTCACGCGTGTGAGGTTGCCCATTGGAGCGCTCGGGCGGCCGGTGCGCGTGCGAGAGGAGGCAGGAGGAGGAAGAAAGAGAAGGGGGGCGGGGGTGTGGCATGTCGCGGACGTCGAGGTGGTCCTGCTAGCATGCGGGGGACAGCCGAGGTGGTCGGGGCATCGGGATGGGGGCGGCTACAGTGCACGAGAGCACTGTAGCGCGCTCCAAAGCGTAACCATTGCATGCCATGGCATGCAACTGGCGTCCTGCGCGTGGCCAAGCTTGTCCACTAGCTCCTGGGGATTTCTGGGATGCTCTATGAAGCTTAATATCTAAGGCAAGTCTGTAAGGAAGAGGTAGGGGGAAAAGAGGTGCTGCCATGGTGAAAACAGAAGGAAGAAGTGAGGTTTTACCCCACCAATGATTGAGCTGAGGGCATGAGTGACTTACTGGAGGTAGAAGGTGACTAGGAGATGCTGTGGTAAAAAGTTGAATCAAAGGTTAATAGTAAAGGGGGCAAAACAGTGGTTTTGGTAAAATGGCAGAAGGTGTTTGATGTGGTTTTGGGCAAGAAAATGACTTTCAATTGACATGAGACTTAACAGGATCAAATGGCATATATAAATAGGGTATTCCACCAAGTTTGAGCTCATTTGAAGAAACTTGCCAATGTAACTTTGGTAAACCCTAGATATCAACAGAAATGGATTTTCCAAGATTAAGTTAAGCAAATCATCCCTTCTTGATTCACCACTTGGTGTAGTGTCATCATTTGGGGTTGTGAGCATGTCCACAAAAGTTGAGGCCACAAGTAAAAAGTTGGCAATGTAGAGTTGTTCAAATTTGGATCTGGTCAGAAAGGGTTTTGGGGCACTTAGATCAAGTTATGCTTCTCCAATACTTATGCCATTTGGTCTACATGCATAATTAGACCATTTTAGCATGTTCACTAAGTTTGAGAGCATTTGGACAAGTTTGGCAATGTAAAGTTGCTCAAACTTCAAAATTGACAGAAATGGTTTTGAGGGGATTTGATGATGATTACTTGATCTTCAAGGCATGAGGCTTTTTGAGATCATCAAATATGTCATATTTGACATGATAGAATTTCCCTGGAATTTTTAGAGAATATTTCCTTTGTAAATATTTCAAAAGCTTGAAATATCCATAAAGGGTTTTGGAAGGAGCTGTCCAATATTTTGAACATGACCATGTGTTGAAACTCTTATATATGGACAATATATGTCCTATGAGTTCCCCTGAATTTTGAAAAATATTTTTGAAACAGTTAAATAATTGTAACCTATTAAAGACCATTTCTGGCCTAAAAAAGCTTTTAAATAAAATAGGAAAATAACATTTAAAATTATACTTTTGTGGTTTAAGGGAGTCCAATACCTAATAGGATTCAAATATACTTTTTGAAAGATTTTTCACACCCAAAATAAGGTACTTTCAGTGCAAATCTCAATTCAGGGGTTTTTGGAAAACTATTTTTAGAAAATACTATTTGGCTAAATTATTTTTATAAGAAAATACTGTACTGTTCTATACACATGGTATGGTCATTGGGCAGAAGTTTGGAGCAAGGGGATGAAGTATAAGAGTTGGAGGATTTATTTGATTTTTAGAGCACTTGCAAACAACAGACAAAAATCAAATCAAGCAAAGTCCAAAACACTCAAAAAGTTTTTGTTAAACCATATTTTATCATGATTATTAGCTTAAGTGTAGTGGCATGAAAATCAGGGTGTGACAAATAAGAACGCCAATAGTACCAAATTATAGATGGCGTACCAATTTGGACGATGCAACACTATTTGAAAAAAACAGTGTTGTCATTGATGAAAAATGGCGCGTCACAAACAAAAGTTGTGGCTAGCCGTTTTTTCACAAGTGAACATATGTTCAGTTCCTTAGACCACGAGAGTATCGAGTCACTTCATACCAAATGATGCATTTAGGTGTTGTTCCAATTATCTGTTATAGGATAATTATAATGATAACTTCATGTTCATCAGAAAGTATCACAACGAGCAAGATAGCTCAAAAGTGGGGTTTGCTTCTTCAATGATGAAGAGATATTCTTAGGGGTCTTTTGGTGTGAAAGCATCTGTCATCGTCTCACGCGATATAGGTGACTTGCTCACATGGATGTCGAAACATGACAACGAGAAAGAAGAACAAAACCAGTAACAAGGATAGACCGGTATAGTGAGCATGTGTATAGGAGATTCTCATGAGCATGCTATTCCTTGCTATTACTTTTGCTTCATGAGGAATAACATATGATAGAAAAGGTTCACTCGAGTATCATCCGTGTGAGTATAGGGGCCAACATGGATGCCTACGGTTCCGATGTTGACCATTGAACGAAAGGTGTTTCGGTCATGTCTATATTTCGCCGAACATGTAGGTCACATACTTAACGTTTGCTAGGTTACTAGAAAGCTAGGAGAAAGTAGAATGGGATAAGATCTCGTGAACTTCTCGTAATGTTTGGTGGGTTCCAGATGAGTTGCATACTCCCAGAAATGTTTTGGGAGGTCCCGAGAAGATCCTGTGAACTTATGGTAACGTCTACCGAAAAAGGGTTTCCCCCCGCTTTGTATTTCAAAGCAACCAACACCGAGTACAGATAATGCTGTGGCGAGCAGCACAAGACACCAAGAAAAAAAAAAGAAGAAACAAATGCCAACCATGGCAGCTTGGCAAAGCGCGGATGACCCGCCACCACGGCGCCCACCGGAAACAAAACACCACAAACCGAGGTTCCGATCCGCCGCGTACCAAGCAGCATCTCCAAGAAGGAATGTGACGTCGACGACGCTGCTGCTCGGACGAGTCCTCGGGTTTCCCCGGGCACGCGGGGGGAGGTGGGGGTGGATACCACCAACACCCTCCAGGGAGGAATGGTGGCACCCGCAGGTGTCACCGCGTCGGGGCCGAAGTCGGCAGGGATTTCTCCCGCATTCCAACCCCAACCGCCCAACCGAATGGAACCGACCCGCCAAACCGTCGCCCATCGCCATGCGCCAACGCAGTAGCGCCGCCACCCACGCCGCCTCACTACGGACACCACCACAAGGCCAGGAGGACCGGAGAGAAGCTCACCACGACGGGAGCAGCAACATCGACGCCGAGCGGGAGGGAACCACCTCCATCGCCGTCGTGCGGGAGGCCCGTGCCTCCGGCACCGTCGCGGTAGCCGTCCGGACGCGGCAGCGGGGCATGCCAGGCCACCCTTGGCCCAGCCAGGCCCGAAGCAGGTCCGTTAAGCCCCGCCGACCGCGATGCAGCAGGCCAGCGTCGTTGCCGCCGGCACCCAGCCACTCGTCGCACCTCCCCCGCCTCCCAGAAGCCACACCGGAGCCATCCCTGCCGCCGTCCTGCCCAAGCCCAGATGGGGCCCGAAGGGCCCAGATCTGGGCCGAGCGGACAATGCCAGATCCCGCCGCCAACGGCGGCGCCGCCGCCCAGTAGCTCGCCTGCATGCGCCACGGAGCCCCGCCGCCACGCCAGACCGCCGCCGCCTAGATGCACCCCCCGGAGCAGCTCCGCTCGCGCCGAAGAGCGACCGGGAGGGGAAGGGCCAGGGGGCCGCTGATACGTCTCAAACGTATCTACTTTTCCAAACACTTTTGATATTGTTTTGACCTCATTCTTGCATGATTTGAACTAAACTAACCCGGACTGATGCTGTTTTCAGCAGAGCTGCCTGTATGGTTTTATTGTGTGCAGGAAAACGGATTTTTAGGTATCTCAGAAAAATCCACAAAAAATCACAGAAAATCCACGCACCCGAAGGAACCCGGAGCCAGAAGAGGGGCCAGAGGGGGGCCAGGGGGGCCAGGCGCCCTGGTGGCGCGGCCCAGCCCCTGGCCGCGCCGGGGGGTCGCCTGTGTGGGCCCCACCTCCCCTGGTGCCCTACTTTGACTCGTATTTTAGCTCGCGACGAAGAAATCCCAGATCAGAAGTTCTTTTCCCAGTTTTCGTCGCGGAGCCGCCGCCACGCTCTGTTCTTCTTCGGGAGGGCTAATCTGGAGGCTGAATTGGCCTCCGGAGAGGGGAGATCATCGCCATCGTCATCATCATCACCACTCCATCATCCCTCCATGACTTCTCCTTCCATGTGTGAGTAATCCCCTGCTGTAGGCGAAGGGGATGGTAGGGATTGGATAAGTTAGATCATGTAATAGTTTGTCAGATCGTTGGGGGCATGTTGCCTATCATCTACTATGGTGTTTATCATCTTTGCTTCAACTTGTTATTCTTAATGCTTGACACTTAGGGCCCGAGTGCCATGATTTCAGATCTGAACCATATGTGTTTGCATGAATATATTTGTGTTCTTGATCCTATCTATGAGTTGTTTGCACCTATTACGGTTCGGAACCGGCGATCCCAAAAGTGACAGCTTGGGACACCAAAGGGGATGGTCTGTAGTTTGAGGATTACATGTATCCATTGAGTTTATTGCTTTGTTCCGGTGCTCTTTGACAGGAGCACCTTAATCTCCATAAGTTCCTTTTGGCCCCGTTCGTAGCGGGATGGTAGGACAAAAGATGTTGTGCAAGTTCTTATTGCAAGCACGTACAACTACCTACGGGATACATGCCTAATGTTTGATATTTGCCTAGATGATCATTACTTTTCCGTGTGCCTTGCCCCAAGTTAGAATCATGATATATCTCATCCATGCAGCGCCCAACCATCCGTCTCCCTAGCCTACAGTGTTTTAAATCCTGCTGGTTACTAGTTGCTACTTTTGCTATTTACTCTTGCTATTTACTTTTGCAGTTTACTTTTACTATCAATATCATCACTATCATATCACTGTTACCACTTATCTTTTGTTGCAAGTAAGTATATTTCAGGTGCGGTTGAATTGACAACTCAACTGTCAAAGCTTATAAATACTCTTTGGCTCCCCGTGTGTCGAATCAATAAATTGGGTTATTCTTACCCGCGAAGACTATCTCGATCCCTTACGGTTGAGGGTTATCAAGTACCGTTTTCTGGCGCCGTTGCCGGGGAGCATAGCAATATTTACAAGTCTACTTGAAGTATCCTACCTGCTGCACTTCATCCGCTATGGGTAAGAAAGGAGACCCCAAGGTTCCGATCTTACTATCCACTACAAGAAGAGGTACTGTTCTGAGCACTAGTGCTACACTTGATTCACCTTCTGTTATGAGTAAGTTTGCCTCACCGCCACCATATGATGCTCCTACTGAATCTGTTACTATGTCCGATACTCTTGATGATGCTTCTACTACTGTTGATGATATTAGTTCCCTTGGTTATGCTCTTGAGAAACAGATCGCTGCTGCTGCTAAAAAGTCTGGAATTGAAATTCCTGTTACTCGCTACCCTATTGGTGAAACTTATGATTATCCTGATTTGAGTAAACTCAAGGAGAGACTCCTTGATGATGATTACTATATGCTTGATGAAGATTTATGCAGGGAACTGACAGAGTTTTCTGGCTCTGACCCTGAAGTTATTAAGAAACTGTTTGAAAAACACTCTTTGAAGAACAAAACCGTTCCTGATCCTGAATTTGCTACATCTCCTATATGCATTGATGATCCTGATTATGATTTCTCTATTGATCTTTCACTTATACCTATGGTTGAAGCTGACCCCTTTTATGGCAGAGAAAATGATGATGCTATTGCACACCTGACTAAACTCGGTGAGTTGGGTGGCCTGTTTACCACAGATGAGAAGATACGATACTTTTATGTTACCAAGCTTCTTCCTTTCTCCTTGAAGGAAGGTGCTAAAGCATGGTATGATTCACTCCCATGTGGTTCCATTAAGAGTCCTCAAGACTTAGCTCACTCTTTTGTTGATAAGTACTTTCCTGCTCACATGCAACATGCTGCTTTACAAAGAATTTATAACTTTAAACAGTTGCAGGATGAGTCCCTCCCTAAAGCTTGGGGGAGGTACTGTGGTCTGATTCGGGCTAGACCAGGACATGAAGTCCCTAAGAACGAATTAATCGATATATTCTATGCTGGTCTAACTGATGAATCCAGGTCCTATTTGGACAGTTGTGCTGGTTGTGTTTTCAGGAAAAGGACGCCGAAAGATGCAGAAGATTTGATGGGCAGGATTGCCAAAAACCATGAAGATTGGTCCGTCCCTGAACCACCTCCACCACCAAAGAAGAGGGGCATGTTTGTTCTAAGCCCCGAAGATATGCGAGAAGCAAAGAAGTCTATTAAAGAGAAAGGTATTAAAGCTGAAGACGTGAAGAATCTACCCCCTATTGAGAAGCTGTGTGAGCCTACCACTCACCCTCCTATGGTAGAGGTACACTCTCTTTTAGATTTCAACGCAAGTGACGTCCCTCATGGTAAGCCTCCTGATCAATGTTTAGATGAGTTTGATAATTTTATTATGAAACAAAATCATTTTAATGAGAGGATACAAAGTCAGTTGCATGATAATTCCCTTGCTATCAAAAGTTTGCTTGATGTTCTAGGTAGAACGGTTAATGATGTTCAATGTCTTGTGAAACATTTTCATATGGTTCAGACTCAGCTTGACCAAATTTCTAATGTGCAAAAAGATTTGCTTGCTAACAATGCCAAACAAGATGATTTGCAGGCTTTCGGGATTAAGACCCGAGGAGGAACTAGCACTCAAGATCCTCTCTATCCAGAGGGGCATCCGAGGAGAATCGAGCAAGATTCTCAAATGCAGGAAGAAGAAATTGTTGGCTCTCCAAAGAAGAAGAAGAAACATACGGAGACTGACAATTCTAATGATCCTATTGCAGATGAAGAGCCAGCTGTTGATCCCAACAGTGTATCTATCTCCGATGCTGAGACTGAAGATGGTGCTGAACCTGAAGGTAAGGATAATGAGAAGAATGATCCGCCTGAAGTTCAAGAAGAAGAGGCACCTGACAAACGTAAGAGGTACACTAAAGAAGACTTCATCGCAAGAAAACATGGGAAGGAAAGAGAACCATGGGTACAGAAACCCATGCCCTTTCCAGGTAAGTCCATCAAATCCAAAGAAGAAGAGCATTACAATAAGTTTTGTGAGTGGATTAAACCTCTTTTTCTTCAAATCCCTTTGACTGAAGCTATTAAGTTACCTCCTTATTCAAAATATATGAAAGATATTGTCACTAATAAAAGAAAAGTTCCTAATGAAGCAATATCTACTATGCTTGCTAACTACTCTTTCAGTGGCAAGATTCCTGAGAAGCTCGGTGATCCAGGTATACCCACCATTCCTTGCTCCATAAAGAATAATTATGTCAAAACTGCTTTATGTGATCTTGGAGCAGGAGTGAGTGATATGCCTCTCTATCTTTATGAGAGGCTCTGTTTAGAGAAACTAATTCCTACAGATATCTCCCTTCAGATGGCTGATACGTCCAAAACGTATCTATAATTTCTGCTTGCTCCATGCCACTTTTGGGTGATATTACTATGATATTCATACACTTCCATACACTTTTGATCATATTTGGACTAACTTACTAATCCAGTGCACCCCATTGCCAGTTTCTGTTTTCGGCTGTTTTTGTATTTCAGGTTTTCACGTTTCGAGAACTGCCCAGAAAAATCCAGAAAAATTATATAAAAAATCAGTGAACCGGAAACAACACTGCGTCCGAAGGGCAGCCTGGGGGGGCCACAGGGGCTCCAGGCGCCCTGTGGGCGCGCCCCCCCTGGGCCGCGCCGGGGGGGCGCCTCGGCCCCCCGAGACTCCCTCGGTGCCCTACTTTGGCATATATTTAAAGGGTCCTCCGTAACCCTCAGAACAGGACTTCTTTTCGCGATCCCGTCTCTGTTCCGCCGCCGCCGCCGCTTCCAAGATCGGGAGCACCAGGAGAACTCTTCCCGGCACCCTGCCGGAGGGGAGGATCACCACCGGGAGCTTCTCCACCACCATGGACGCCTCCCGGATGACTCGTGAGTAGTCTCCCTTGGACCATGAGTCCATGACCAGTAGCTATGTGATGTTCTCCTCCCGTTCTTGTGCTTCACTAATTAGTCCTCGTGAGCTGCCCTACATGATCGAGGCACCTATGTAATCCTTATGCTGTTGCTATGTTGAGTTTGCTGGGATCCGATGGATTATGAGATTATGTTCAGATTGATCTTGAGTAATATATTTGATTCACCTCTTTTATATTTTAGTTCATAAGTAATTCTTGCATGTTCTCTGTTGTTATTTATTGCTTTGGCCGAGTAGTAAGTAGTGACTCCAAGAGGGAACGTTATACTCGATTGTGGGTTCATGCCCCTCGATGACTAGCTTGAGTGACAGAAACATGAGTCTAGGGGATGTGCTGTTGCCACAAGGGGGAAAACAACGGTACTTGTGCCCGCGGGTGCAAGGATTGTTTACTTTACGCAAAGTTATTTTAATGCAGTTGTCTATTGCATTGAGTTTACACTATGGGTGGGACTCGCAACTTAATACCAGCGAGATGTTCTGGATAGATATCTCAAGGTGGATGATTAGTAGTAGATATTGATGGATTTCGGTCTACTTACTTTGGCGTACCGCCCATGCTTTGAACCTCAACCTTTCTTGCAATGTAGTCAGCATTGGTTTGCGTTCGTGGTCCTGTCAATTGCCTAGTTGTAATTTGTTTACCTCACATAGCTGTTTTATCGTCTTTTGGGAGAGAGACATCACTAGTGAACATCATGAGACTCCGGTCCATATTACCATCATTGATCACATCCACTATTTACTTTCTGTTATTTACTTACTATCGCAAAAACTATATATCACTACTATCATTGCTTTTAACCCTTTGTGAACTACAAGGCCGGAGAGATTGACAACCTCTCTGTACTCGTTGGGAGCAAAGTTATTTGTATCTGTGTGCAGGTCCACGTTGGTTGCTACTAATCTGGCGCCGTAGCAATTGACACCTACCTGTTGAACCTAGGAGTCTCTGGGGAATCGATCCTTGGCATCTTTGCTAGGGGAAAACACTTCTACTTACTGCATCTTACACCTTCCACTTGGGGTAACCAACGAGGGGTTCGAGGCCCATCAAGGAGTATTTTCTGGCGCCGTTGCCGGGGATCTCTACTCTTCAGGATAGGGGAGTTGCATGCTATCTTTTACCTTTGCTTTTTAGTCTTGTTAGTTTACCTTTCATTTTTGCTTTAGTTCCTTTTTATCGAAAATCACAAAAATAGTTATCTTGCTTGCTTGCTACTATGGGTTCCACCGAGAACACCAAGTTGTGTGACTTCACTAGTCACAACAACGATGACTTTATCAGCACACCTATCACTACACCTGCCACTTCAGCACCTTCATATGAAACTAAACCTGCTTTACTTAACTTAGTCATGAGAGAACAATTCTCCGGTGCTGGAGATGATGTTGCTTTACACTTGAACAACTTTGTAGAACTTTGTGATATGCAAAAGTACCAAGAAATAGATGGTAATATTGTTAAGCTTAAGCTTTTTCCTTTCTCCTTGAGAGGAGGAGCTAAAATTTGGTTTAAGTCTTTGCCTAGAAATAGCATAGATTCTTGGGACAAGTGCAAAGATGCTTTTATCGGAAAATACTATCCACCTGCTAAAATTATCCAACTTAGAAGTAACATCATGAATTTTAAACAATTGGATAATGAACACGTTGCCCAAGCTTGGGAACGTATGAAGTCTCTTATCAAAAACTGCCCTACTCACGGTTCGACTACTTGGATGGTTATCCAAACTTTTTATGCAGGCTTGAACTTTACCTCTCGGAACTTGTTAGACTCGGCCGCGGGAGGAACTTTTATGTCAACTACACTTGGTGCTGCCACAAAGCTTCTCGATGAGATGATGACCAACTATTCCCAATGGCACACCGAACGCGCTCCAACAGGTAGGAAGGTAAACTCTATCGAGGAGATTTCCTCCCTCAATGAAAAAGTTAACTTGATCATGTCTCTACTTTCGAAGCAATCTACTGTTGATCCTCGTGATGTTCCTGTAAATTCTTTGATTGCTCAAGAACAAGTAGATGTTAACTTTATCTCTAGAAATAATTTCAACAACAATGCTTATAGGAGTAACTTTGGTAACAATTCTAGACCGTTCCCCTCTAACTCTTATGGGAACAACAATGCTTATCCTAGTACCAAGAACTCCAATACTGAACTAGAGACCATGCTTAGAGATTTCATCACTACCCAAAAAGCCTTTAATAAGAATGTAGAAGAGAAACTACATAAACTAGATGATCTTTCTTTTAAGGTAGACCACTTAGCCAATGAGGTAAAATTGCTAAAAATTGAAACTTCTCCTCTTAAGGAGAGGGAAGTCATCCCTATTAATGCTACTCAAGTGCAAATTAATGAAAATATTAGGATGATGGCTAAGCTTAAAGAGAGATGGGCTAGAGAAAGGGAGGAAGAGGAAAGAATTAAGAGCCTTCCTACCCACCACACTGTTGCTACTATCCAAGTTATTGAGAATGTTCACACTCTTAGCACCTAATGTACTCCTGGTCCCAATGGACCTATTAATGGTGATGCTATAGAAACTACCAACCAAGTGAACTTTAAGGACACCACTACCACTTTACTTGATGCTCGTGACCTTGATTTTGATAATTGCACTCTTACCGAAGTTATTGATTTCCTTCACAAAATATCTAGGGATCCCCGCACTAGCACGCTTAACCTTGCCTTCACAGAGCATATCACTAATGCTCTCATCAAAGCTAGGGAGGAGAAACTTAGAGTAGAAGCCTCCATACCTAGAAAGCTAGAAGATGGTTGGGATCCTATGATAAAAATTAATTTGAATGACTTCTCTTGTTATGCATTATGTGATGTTGGTGCTAGTACCTCTGTTATGCCCAAAAGGATATATGATATGCTTAAATTGAAACCTTATGATTCTTGTTCTTTTGGTGTTCGTCTTGTTGATTCTTCCATAAAGAAACCTTTGGGGAGGATCGACGATGTTCTTATTGTTGTCAATGATAATTATGTGCCCGTTGATTTTACTATTATGGATATTGAATGTGATCCTTCATGTCCAATTATTTTGGGACGTCCCTTTTTGCGCACCGTTGGTGCTGTCATTGACATGAAAGAGGGTAATATAAAATTTCAGTTTCCTCTCAAGAAAGGGATGGAACACTTCCCTCGTAAGAAGGTCAAGTTACCTTTTGAGTCCGTTGTACGGGCTAGCTATTCTTTTACTCTTGATAAAACTTGATCTTTGCATTATGCCTAGCTTAAAGGCATAAAAGAAAGCGCTTTTGGGAGGCAGCCCACATGAATAAATTTTTGCTTTTGTTGTGTCTTGATGTTGTTTACTGCTGTAGCATCATCATTGTATCTTTGCTTTTCATATCTGTGCCAAGTATAGCCTCTGATTGCTAGAAAGTTCAAAAGTTGTGAGGTGCTGTCCAGGAAACAGATTCTGTCCTTGGATAGAAAAATTCGTATAAAATCACCAGATCATCTTTTTGCTCTGAATTTTTTCGACAGCGTTCTCTATATAATTTTCTTTCGTGCGTCAGTTCTGAGTTTTTTTATTTGAGTTGCAGAAGTATCCCGAACAGATCAATTACTGCCTGCTGTTCTGTTTTTCACAGATTCTGTCCTGTTTTGCCTTACCTTCACTTTGCAAATTAAGAACTTGCTTTTTCTTTGCAAAAACCTTTTGGCAATCTTGAGAAACAGTAGAACTTCAAGAATATCCTTATTTCCAGCAAGGTATAATTATTTTATTAAGGGTACTAACCTCGCTAATCAGATTATGATGAGTTGTGTATGAAGGGAGTTTTCAAGTGTGCGAGGGAAGATGATAAAAAGATTCAGGAGTGTCAAGCGATCAAGCTTGGGGATGCCCCCGTGCACCCCCAAGAAATATTCAAGGAGACTCAAGTGTCTAAGCTTGGGGATGCCCCCGTGCATCCCCTTCTCCATCAACATTATCAGTTCGTCTTTCGTTCCGCTATATTTTTATCACTTCATGTGTTATGTGCTATGCTTGGAGCGTCTTGCTTTTAGTTTTCTTTTTAGTTTTTCATAACGAGTCGGAACCCAGCATTCCTTTATGTGGGAGAGAAACACGCTCCACCTCTACCTAGAACATTATATAGAATTTTCATGTCTATCTATGATGTGTGTGTTCTTTGTCTTTTAATAGCTACTATCATACTCTGCTCTTAGTATTCATGCTTATCTTTTCAAGAGCTTTTATTTAGTTGGTTGCTTGAACTCTCTTTAATTACCATGCTCACCTTATTAAGAGAGTTTGCTTCCATTGCATGGGTTAATGTGTCTATGATAAAGATGCTACTTTCATGATGGTGCTTAGTAGTTCAGGTTTTCTTTTGGTTAATCTCAAATAGCTGGGGGGTTCCCAATATGTTATTGGAGTACCAACTTGGTTTGTTTGCCTATGATGTGGTATGGTTTAGTAATATCTTCCTTCGAGAATTTATTTTGATTGACTTGGCGTATGCTCACGCATATTTAAGACTGTAAAGAAAGTCTGTCAAGCCTTGATGATCTTTTGTTTCTAAGTAGCGATATAACTACCATGCATGATTCAATATTGCTTTGTCGCTCTGCATGATTATGACCGTCATTGCTCTCTTAGTTGGTCGCTCCCAGTCTTTTTGCTAACCTCCATCTGTACTAAGCAAACTAACCATGCAATACATAGCTCATGGGAAAGTAGCCTAAAAACTATTGTGGTAAAGAATATGTTGCCTATGTATCTTATTTCTTATGAGTTGCTTGTTGAGCGGTAACCATGTTTCTGGGGACGCCATCAACTGTCACACTTTTGTTGAATATCATGTGAGTTGCTATGCATGTTCGTCTTGTCTGAAGTAAGGGTGATTTACCGTGGGTTGAATTAATATGCATATTGTTAGAGAAGAACATTGGGCCGCCAACCAAAGCCATGCATCATGGTGGAAGTTTTAGCTTGGACCTTAATCCTCAATCTCTCATGAGAATATGCTTATGCATTAAAGAGGAGTCCATCATCTATTTTCTATGTTGTCCCGGTATGGATGTCCTCAAGTTGAGATCTATCAAAAACGAGAAATCAAATGCGATTTATCTCCTTGGACCTTTGTACAGGTGGCATAGAGGTACCCCTTTGTGACACTTGGTTAAAACATATGTAATGCAATGATAACCCATGGGAATCCGAGCTAATTAGGACAAGGAGCGAGCACTATTGGTATTCGATGCATGAGGCTTGCAACTTATAGGATGTTTTATGCATGACACATATGAAGTACTACTACCGTTGACACAATTGCTTCCATGTTTTCAAATAAAAAAGCTCTAGCACTTAACCTTTCTTTTTACCTTTGTGATTAAAGCACCAACTACTGAGAGCATGATTGCCATTCTGAGTGTAATGTGCATTGTCCCAAAGTAGCATTGTCTTTTGCATGATTGTGATATCGTTTATTCTGAAATAATTGTATCTAGTCATCACTTAAACCTTGAAGGTGCCCTTGCATTTATGTTTTGCATAACTAAAGGGGGCAAGTTAGATATCACGTTATCATATTTGCACATCATGTTCATTGCAAATCTTTTTGATGTTTCAGTTTCATGTTGTAAAACTTTCAGTCATTTGTGATTTTCTCTTGAGGCAACTTAATTACTTTAGAATCATTGTCTCAGTAAGCTTTTGTCATATGACTATGAGAAAGTCCTATATGGTTAATAGCATGTCACCACAGAAATTATTCTTGTTATCATTTACCTACTCGAGGACGAGCAGGAATTAAGCTTGGGGATGTTGATACGTCCAAAACGTATCTATAATTTCTGCTTGCTCCATGCCACTTTTGGGTGATATTGCTATGATATTCATACACTTCCATACACTTTTGATCATATTTGGACTAACTTACTAATCCAGTGCACCCCAGTGCCAGTTTCTGTTTTCGGCTGTTTTTGTATTTCAGGTTTTCACGTTTCGAGAACTGCCCAGAAAAATCCAGAAAAATTATATAAAAAATCAGCGAACCGGAAACAACACTGCGTCCGAAGGGCAGCCTGGGGGGGCCATAGGGGCTCCAGGCGCCCTGTGGGCGCGCCCCCCCTGGGCCGCGCCGGGGGGGCGCCTCGGCCCCCCGAGACTCCCCCGGTGCCCTACTTTGGCATATATTTAAAGGGTCCTCCGTAACCCTCAGAACAGGACTTCTTTTCGCGATCCCATCTCTGTTCCACCGCCGCCGCCGCTTCCAAGATCGGGAGCACCAGGAGAACTCTTCCCGGCACCCTGCCGGAGGGGAGGATCACCACCGGGAGCTTCTCCACCACCATGGACGCCTCCCGGATGACTCGTGAGTAGTCTCCCTTGGACCATGAGTCCATGACCAGTAGCTATGTGATGTTCTCCTCCCGTTCTTGTGCTTCACTAATTAGTCCTCGTGAGCTGCCCTACATGATCGAGGCACCTATGTAATCCTTATGCTGTTGCTATGTTGAGTTTGCTGGGATCCGATGGATTATGAGATTATGTTCAGATTGATCTTGAGTAATATATTTGATTCACCTCTTTTATATTTTAGTTCATAAGTAATTCTTGCATGTTCTCCGTTGTTATTTATTGCTTTGGCCGAGTAGTAAGTAGGGACTCCAAGAGGGAACGTTATGCTCGATTGTGGGTTCATGCCCCTCGATGACTAGCTTGAGTGACAGAAACATGAGTCTAGGGGATGTGATGTTGCCACAAGGGGGAAAACAACGGTGCTTGTGCCCGCGGGTGCAAGGATTGTTTACTTTACGCAAAGTTCTTTTAATGCAGTTGTCTGTTGCATTGAGTTTACACTATGGGTGGGACTCGCAACTTAATACCAGCGAGATGTTCTGGATAGATATCTCAAGGTGGATGATTAGTAGTAGATATTGATGGATTTCGGTCTACTTACTTTGGCGTACCGCCCATGCTTTGAACCTCAACCTTTCTTGCAATGTAGTCAGCATTGGTTTGCGTTCGTGGTCCTGTCAATTGCCCAGCTGTAATTTGTTTACCTCACATAGCTGTTTTATCGTCTTTTGGGAGAGAGACATCACTAGTGAACATCATGAGACTCCGGTCCATATTACCATCATTGATCACATCCACTATTTACTTTCCGTTATTTACTTACTATCGCAAAAACTATCTATCACTACTATCATTGCTTTTAACCCTTTGTGAACTACAAGGCCGGAGAGATTGACAACCTCTCTGTACTCGTTGGGAGCAAAGTTATTTGTATCTGTGTGCAGGTCCACGTTGGTTGCTACTAATCTGGCGCCGTAGCAATTGACACCTACCTGTTGAACCTAGGAGTCTCTGGGGAATCGATCCTTGGCATCTTTGCTAGGGGAAAACACTTCTACTTAATGCATCTTACACCTTCCATTTGGGGTAACCAACGAGGGGTTCGAGGCCCATCAATGGCTGACAAGTCAACCGCCGTTCCGATAGGTATTTGTGAGGAAGTTCCAGTAGAGGTTGCTAATTGTTTGATTCTTACTGATTTTGTTGTGCTTGACATGCCCGAGGATGGGAGCATGTCCATTATTCTTGGTAGACCTTTTCTTAACACCGCAGGTGCTATTATTGATTGCAATAAAGGGAAGGTTACCTTCAATGTAAATGATAAAGAACACACGGTATATTTTCCAAAGAAGACCGACAGGAGGCATGGCCTCAACTCTATAGAAAATATCGAGACCGTGAAGATTGGAGAATGGGATTGTCCACTACATGTACCTCACATATACAAAACTATCATGGTGGGGACAATGTCCATCAAAATAAAGGTTCAGTGATTACTTCGTAAGAGGTGAGACTTTTTGCTCTATATATCGCCTGTTTGTTGGTAAGACTTGATCAACCTTACTAGTAAATGTGTTTTATATAGATAAAAAGTTGAGCTTGTTATGTTTTCATTTGTTTTTAGTTTTTGTCCTACTTGTTGTACCAAGTATTATGTTTTGAAGCTTCACAATACTACTGACTACTTCAAGTTTTCAGAGAGTTTCGCAGCTTTTTGAACTTCGAAAAAATTTCAACAGTGAAGTTTTCAGAAAAATTCCAGAAAAATTTAAATAAAAATTTCCACGTCGGGAGTGACCCAGAGGGACCTGGGGCCAGCCAGGGGGACCCACCAGTGGCCCAGGCGGCCAACTGGCGCGGCCTGCCCCCTGGCCGCGCCCACAGGGCGCCTGGGGCCCACGAGGCCCCCCTCCAGGTATGTCTTCTTCCTCCCTCTCTCTTTTTCTCCAAAAACGCGAGTTGTGCACTTGTTCTTGTGTTCTTGCTGTTCTTGGAGGCGATTCTTCGATCTCTCTCTACAGCCCATCATTTGAGCTGAGATTTTGAACAAATACTCCCTGGTATGTGACTCCTCCACCCCTCCAATTAGATTTCTGATTGGTGGCTTCATTTGTGAGTATTTAGTAGTTCTTGGCGCTGTATAGATGAGCTTGCATGCATGTGTAGAAAGTTATTTTCCAAGTTTTGATGCAATTTTATGCCTTGGGCAAGTGAGTTGAGTAGTTTGCCTTAACTCACCTTGTTTTAATCCTCGTTTTTGTAAATTGCCAAAAACTTCAGAAATGAGTTTGTTAGGAAGGGCAAAAGGGTGGCTTGAGAAGACGAGGCCCGCACACTCCGATCGAGTTACTAGAGCCGCAGATTCACCCTCGACTGCTAGGGTGAGCTACAATGAAGATCATGTGCCCCTGGAGTTGTTGGAAGACACAAGTCCAGCACGTGCGATGACGTTTCCATGTGATGAATTCCTTGAAGCTGCGGGAATCAAGGACGAGTTTTATAATCTTTGTGCTAATGCAGGTTTGACACGGCTCGTCATGTGTCGTGTTACTCAGTATCAAAAACTCACCTCCAGTTTCATTAACAGTTTTAGATATAATCCTGATTCAAGTGCTATTGAGTTTAAAATTTACAATGATCTTATCACCATGACTTTGGGAAAGTTTTGTGAAATAATAGGTGTGCCGAACATTGGGAGGACGGCTAGGATGGCCACTCAGCCCTCCAAGCTGAAAACCGTCATCAACTCTCTCTGCAGCATGGGTACGAGGGATATTCATCGGTCGAAGATCTCCAGCATCTTATTTCCTCACCTCAGGTATTTTGCATATTATGTTGCTAGAGGGGTGTTAGCTCGTGACAACACGAGCAACATTTCTGCTCCGGATATTGCTATCCTGGCAGCAGCCCTCTCAGGGAGGTCTGATTATAATCTGGGTGCCTTAATTGCTCGACGCCTTGCTATGAACGGTAACAAGGGAGACTTATATGGTGGCATTTATGCCACACTTATCTTAGAACATCTTGGAGGCACCCCACACCCTGATGATAATCCTTTTACTTATTTAAGCTTTGATCTTGCTGCTATGAAAAGGCATAAGTTTGTTACCATGGCTTCTGAGCTTGATAATCTTGTTTATATCTTGCGTTTCGGAACTACTGCGGAACGCGAGATCCGTCTACCTGCACCTCTTTTGTTTGATTTTTCTCGCAGGAACGGATGGTCCTTTGATGTTATCCAGTTCGATGAGTTCATGGTCCAGTATCAGTTTCATAACCCCATGGAGGAGGTTGTGCCCGACGAGGAGGAGCACGGTGAGTTACCACCTTTTCAGGAAGAAACCGCCACCGAGTTTGGTGAAGGGTCTTCCTCTGCTTGGCGTACGGACCCTTCCTCGTGGGAGACTCCGAGGAGTTCGGTATACGCGCCAGCATCCTTCTACGACCCTTGGACTCACCACTGTTCCCCCAGAGCAGGAGGCTCCTGGGGGCAGTAGCTGCTACCAACTTAGGCCAAAAGCCTAAGCTTGGGGGAGTACGTGCCCCTCTCACTTTTCCATTGTATTATCCGTTTTATTCGCTTTGATCTTTTCGAAGTTTTTGCCCGTTCTTCTTTATTTCTCTCTTTGCAAAAACAACAAAAAGATTTTCTCTCTCTTTTGCTTTCATTCAGACTTTGAAATAATCCAAAAAGATTTCCTTTTCTCTTTAGTTTGCTTTGTTTTCAGAGTTCAGCTCGAGTCCGTGATGGCATTTAATTGTATTTCCTACGTTCGATCGTGCAAGTGACGAGGCAGTAATGACGAAGATCGACTGAAGGGAAGCAACAAGGAAGACTGGTATGAACTCTTCTTGTTTCTACTTTTGTACATATGCCTGTACTTATGATCTAGAGACCAGCTTGTAGCGACATAGTGCTATGTTTACAATGCTCTTCCAGTGGTTCATGCTTTCCTTGTGGCTAGTCTCGAATAGCTAGAGTATATAATGTGTTATTGAAATGATCTACATGCATTGCATTGTTCATAGTTTGGTATACTAAGGTGGTATTTCCCTTTAGAGAATTTTTGGATTGACTTGGCACATGCTTACACATGTTTGAGACTAAAAAGTCTGCTCTGCCTTGATGATCTTTGAGTTTTAGAATAGTTATATCACTTTCATGCCCGATTCAATGTTGCTTTGTCGCTCTGCATGATTATGACCATTATTGCTCTCTAGTTGGTCGCTTCCCAGTCTTTTGCTAACCTCCACCTGTACTAAGCGGACTGACTGCTTGTGCATCCAAAATCCTTAAAACCTGTTATGCCATATGAGTCCACCATACCTTCCTATACATGGTATTTACCTGCCATTCCTAACGAAGACTTTCGTGTACCATCTCGAAATTAATCAAAAGCATTTCTCTTTTTGTGCCTCTGTTTTAGCTCATGAGAAAGTAGTAGTTAATCCATGATCTTTTTAAGTTGGACAAGTTTCACCCCCTGGATTGCATGTCTAATGTGCAAACCCCTAATACGAGAAGTGTAGGAGATATGCCCTAGAGGCAATAATAAATACTATTATTTATCTCACTGTTCATAATTAGGTTTATGTTCCATGCTATAACTGCTATGGTTCTCGAGTCTGCAAATAAAACGAGGCTCGGAGGAAGACTCATATGCACGTGTGGAATAATAAACGATAAAATGTATTCCTAGTCTGGCCTCTAAGACTAGCTCAAGTGTTGCATGATGGTTCTGTTTTCCTGATCATGGGCATGTCTATGCCAGCAACTTTGAGGGCACAATGTTAGAGAAACATTTGTGTTGAATCGACCTGATTGATGTTATGCTATGAGTTACATTCGTCACAAGTTAATGGTTAATAACACAGGAAGTTAATGTTTGCATAATTCCTTAGACCATGAGAGTATCGAGGTTCTTCATGCTTGCTTCATGAACTTTGGGGTTTGTTAAACGTCATCCGTAAATGGGTGGCTATTATGGCGGCTTACGGGTTCATGGAAAAGTATGGCAAGTAACGAGATAGCTCAAGATTGGGATTTGCTCCTCCGACGATGGAGAGATATACTCGGGCCCTCTCGGTGTAACGGTATCCATCATCGTCTGGCCAGACACATGGTGATTTGATCACTGGGATGCCGGAACACGAAACGAGAAAAGAGAACAAAATCGGTAACGAGGTAACTTGCATAGTGGACAAAGTGTTGGCCCACAGGGATGCAATAAATCTCACCTCGGGTGATTGTGACATATCGCAAAGCAAAAGGAATATCACACAGCAACTGGAGGTTCACTCGAATATTCATTCGTGTGGGTATAGGGGTCAATATGGGTGTCCACGGCTCCGATGTTGATCATTGATCGGAAGAGGTTCCGGGTCATGTCTATACTTCACCGAACCTATAGGGTCACACGCTTAAGGTTCATCTATATGCTGAATACTAGACAGGGAGTCTGAGAGAAAATTACCGGAAAAGTTTCGGACACCGGAAAGGTTTCGGACAGCGGAAAAGTTCTGCAGAGAGAGGTCATCGGATGAGTTTCTGTGAAACCGAAAAGTTGTTTCGGGATATACTATTAAGTCAAATTGGTTTCGGCACATGCCTGATAATTCTTGGAGGGTGCCAGAATCATTCTGGAAACTTTTTGGAATTTTGCGGGATAAAAACAAGAAATGTTCCGGAGCTGCCGGAGTCACTTCAGAGGCTTTTCGCAGATGAAAATCACTAAACCGGAATTGTTTCGGAACGCGTTGAAAATTATTTTAGTGGGTACTGGAAATGTTCTAAGCCCACATAATTATTTTCAGTTCGAACGGACGCTGAAAAATGTCGTCGTGAATAGTGAAAATCAGCTTTATGGATATTTTTTGGAAAGCCACCTTTTAGGGCTTTTGTGAAAAGGCTTCTAGAAGGGCTTGGGGGCCAAGGAAGCCCCTCATGGGGGCCCCCCAAGGGTTGGGACGGCCACACATGGTGGCGCTCCGTGGAGCTCCACATGGCCTCCCATTTTGCCCATAACACCCTCATGTGTGCCCTAATGCATGGGAGTTTTTGGTAATTTGTGGAGGCACCCTACCCCTTGGTTTTCCTATAAATAGGGGGTGAGGGGGCTGCCCAAAGATCATCCCTTCTCACATACAAGTGCCATGCATGATCTGGCTTCTCTCTCCCTCCCACGAAATAGTTTCGTAGAGCCGAAAGGCTGTCTGGGTTCCGGTGGGAACTAGTTCTGGACGGCGAAGCCCTGCCGGATAGATGACACCATATGTGTGCAACTCTGTAGAGAGGTCGTAGTTTCGATCTTAGTGCCCTGAGGGGCTGTTCATGAGTGCCTCCCGAAGGGCTGTCCAAGTGACGGTCCGAGTTCTGTGAGTCCTCCCGAAGGGCTGTCCGAGTGACCGTTCGAGTTTCGAAGGTCCTCCCGAAGGGCTGTCCGCGACACCGTCTGGGGGACTGTTCGACCGTCTCCCGGAGGGCTGTCCGAGGAGAAGATGAGGGTATACATCCTCGCGGTTGGGAGGTTGAAAATCCTAGCTGCGGGGATCTGCACCGACGATCGTCATCGACTCTACTTCCGCTGCGCTACGAGTCGGTAACGAATATGATCAAAACCTTGTATGCAGTCTTCATAGTGGTCCTGGGCTGGTGCGTAGGTCGGAAATTTTTATTTTCTGCTGTGTTACCCTACAAGAAGGAACTGGCATAGAGTGCGCCCGGCTCATAAAAGATAATACAACGAACAAACCCACCTTCATGCTTTGTTCATGAGAAATCAGAAAACTTTGGCAGTGATAAACAAAGGAGATTAAGAGGATGTGATCGTCCTCATGCGGGAGCCGTTCCTCGAAACTTGTCCAGCTCAAGAAGTGATTGAGTTATCTGCTAGCATTCGTTGACGAAATATGCACCTCTCAAAAACGTTTTTACCTCTGTTTTTAAAACCAAGAGCTCTGGTACATGTTTAGTTTTTGTTTCCGACCACGGGTTTTCAACCTTGCCAACAAAAGCCACGGTTCGAGAGTCTCCACCTTCTTTCTTAAAAGCACCAACTAGGAGAGCATAATTGTCATTCTGAGTGTAATGTGCATTGTCCCAAAGTATTACATTGTCTTCTGCATGCTTGTGATATGATTTATTCCGAAATTCTTAGTTCTAGTCTCCTTTAAAACTCTGGAGGAGTTTCTGCATTTATGTTTTGCTTCACTCATGGAGGCTAGCGAGATACCACCCTAATATGCTCAAGCTATGTGCAATATAATCTTGTCTTGATTTTCAGTAATATATGATTTACTTTTAAGTATTTGTGATTGGTCACTTGAAAGAAGGATTGCTCCGTGCATTGTCCTCATAGTACTGTTTCAATACTTGCTAGACTCTTTTCGTAGTACATGCTTATATACATCTAATGAAGCAAAAGAGTTTGTCAAAGTTTTCTTTGTCGCGTCCAGTTCGTTGAACTGAATTGCTTGAGGACAAGCAATATGCTAAGCTTGCGGGAGTTGATACGTCTCAAACGTATCTACTTTTCCAAACACTTTTGATATTGTTTTGACCTCATTCTTGCATGATTTGAACTAAACTAACCCGGACTGACGTTATTTTCAGCAGAGCTGCCTGTATGGTTTTATTGTGTGCAGGAAAACGGATTTTTAGGTATCTCAGAAAAATCCACGAAAAATCAAAGAAAATCCACGCACCCGAAGGAACCCGGAGCCAGAAGAGGGGCCAGAGGGGGGCCAGGTGGCCCTAGACGCCCTGGTGGCGCGGCCCAGCCCCTGGCCGCGCCGGGGGGTCGCCTGGGTGGGCGCCACCTCCCCTGGTGCCCTACTTTGACTCGTATTTTAGCTCGCGACGGAGAAATCCCAGATCAGAAGTTCTTTTCCCAGTTTTCGTCGCGGAGCCGCCGCCACCCTCTGTTCTTCTTCGGGAGGGCTAATCTGGAGGCTGAATTGGCCTCCAGAGAGGGGAGATTGTCGCCATCGTCATCATCATCACCACTCCATCATCCCTCCATGACTTCTCCTTCCATGTGTGAGTAATCCCCTGCTGTAGGCGAAGGGGATGGTAGGGATTGGATGAGTTAGATCATGTAATAGTTTGTCAGATCGTTGGGGGCATGTTGCCTATCATCTACTATGGTGTTTATCATCTTTGCTTCAACTTGTTATTCTTAATGCTTGACACTTAGGGCCCGAGTGCCATGATTTCAGATCTGAACCATATGTGTTTGCATGAATATATTTGTGTTCTTGATCCTATCTATGAGTTGTTTGCACCTATTACGGTTCGGAACCGGCGATCCCAAAAGTGACAGCTTGGGACACCAAAGGGGATGGTCCGTAGTTTGAGGATTACATGTATCCATTGAGTTTATTGCTTTGTTCCGGTGCTCTTTGACAGGAGCACCTTAATCTCCATAAGTTCCTTTTGGCCCCGTTCGTAGCGGGATGGTAGGACAAAAGATGTTGTGCAAGTTCTTATTGCAAGCACGTACAACTACCTACGGGATACATGCCTAATGTTTGATATTTGCCTAGATGATCATTACTTTTTCGTGTGCCTTGCCCCAAGTTAGAATCATGATATATCTCATCCATGCAGCGCCCAACCATCCGTCTTCCTAGCCTACAGTGTTTTAAATCCTGCTGGTTACTAGTTGCTACTTTTGCTATTTACTCTTGCTATTTACTTTTGCTGTTTACTTTTACTATCACTATCATCACTGTCATATCACTGTTACCACTTATCTTTTGTTGCAAGTAAGTATATTTCAGGTGCGGTTGAATTGACAACTCAACTGTCAAAGCTTATAAATACTCTTTGGCTCCCCGTGTGTCGAATCAATAAATTGGGTTATTCTTACCCGCGAAGACTATCTCGATCCCTTACGGTTGAGGGTTATCAGCCGCCGCCACCAGCAGCCCCGGGGCCAAGCCGGCCGCGGGCGCCGGCGACGGCAGCGAGAAGCAAGGAGGGGGGAGCCTGGAGGGAGGAGGCCCGTCGCGCGGTCGGCCGCCCGGGGGGGGGGGGGGGCGACGCGGTCGCGAGAGAGAAGGCACTTTGGAAGGATTATTTCAATCCCAATGCAACCTCATGGTAACGTCTAGAAGGTTACGAAACCTTCCGGATAAATCCACAGGGTCCCTGCGAGGACACCTTGGTTGGGCCAAGGGGTAAGGCCCACGAGGCCTTAGGTCGGTGCACAAAGGGGTTGCTTGGAGGACAGGGGCTGACACCACAGTCCCTATCGTTTTCCCCTAGGCCAGACGCTTGAGTCCTTGGCATTTACAGTAACGCCTGGATCCACGACAGTTCGGGTTAGAATCTGAGGATGACTCTTCCTTGAGATCCAACCCAACTTTTGGGAGGTCCCCTGCCAAAGTTTCGACACTAGGTCATCATGCTGCCCTGCGCCCAGTTTTTCTCTCGCGTCTAGTTGATCTAGACGTCTACGCCGCTAGCCTGCTTGACCTTCTAGTTTTCTCGGTTGTTCTTAGCTCTGGATGGTGAAGCTCTGCTGAACAACTACTTCTGTATGTGTGCATTTTTGTAAAGAGATCGTGCTTTCGATCTTTGTTCGGGGGATCGTTCGTGGCATGGTTTGGGGGACTTCAAGAACGATCTACACCAACTCTTATTTAGCAGCAACTCAAAGTTGATAACGATCCGATCTAACCTTGTATGCATCTTCATAGTGATCCTCAGATCTTGTTCGTAGGTCGATTTTTTTTACTACATTTCCCAACAACATCGTTGTAGTTGAAGTCTCACACGCCTAATGCCCCTGGAGTGGGAAAACAGAGTTGTGCGCAGTACGTTGAACTAATCGGTCCATTGATTTTTTAGGGGTATCAGTCCATTGATTTTCTGGCTATGTCAATCGACCAAGAAAAGAAGAATCGAACCAGTTAGTGAAGCGATCGCACACGCAAGAGCTATGTATCACATATTTTGATCGAGCGCGTAGCTCGTCTCGCCTTAGTGGGATGCCAATCAGAGCGGTTTGGGGAAGGTTTTGCGTCCGGTTTCGAATCTTCCATAAGTTTTTCTCTTTTTCTTATGCTTTATTTATCTTTTGTTTTTGTCTTTCCTTTCGTATTTTTACTATTTGATTTCTTTCTGGTTTTGATAGGTTTCCTTTTGGGGTTTTTTCTATTTGCATTTCTATTTTTTCTCTCCAATAATTGGTCTACTTTCCTGAAATCATCGTTGATACATTTTTGTATACAAGTTTAAAGATTTTCAAATATACGTTTAATATTTTAAAAAATACATGTAGAATTATTTTTTCAATTATATGTTGAACATTTTGTCAAATACAAACTGAACATCTTTTCGGTACATGATGAGATATGTTTTAACACACGTTAACATTTTTCTTAAATGCTACAAACATTTTTTAAATGTGCAAATCATTTGGTGAGTGTTAGAACATTCTTTTATAGCATCGTAAACATTGATAAAAATTGCGCGAACATCCTATCTTAACACTGTATAAATATATTTTTAAATAACACGGAAAGTTTTTAAACACCTGAATATTTTTGGGAAAATTCACAGTATTATTTTTTATTGTATTTTTTAAAAAATATGCACTTTTTAAAATTGTATAAACACTTTTTGTAGGAACTTGGGACAGTGGGAGAGCCTCCTACTTACTTTATAAATTACTCCGTCCGTTCCATAATGTAGTGCGTATATATCTTTTGTAAAGTCAAACTTTACAAACTTTGATCCAATTTATAGAGAAACATATTTATATCTACAATATCAAAAATATAAAATATGAAGTATATCTTATGATGAATCTAATGATATATGTTTGGCATTCTAGATGTAAATGTTTTTCTCCATAAACTTGATCAAAGTTTGTGAGCTTTGACTTTTCAAAAAATTTACATGCACTACATATGGAACAGATGGAGTAGTTAAAATCAGTTACATTTACAACACGTGAACATTTTTCAAATGTGATAAATGTATTTTTGTTGGTATGGACATTTTTACTTGCCATACATACCAGAGATGGCGGGTAGAAGATGATGACCTTCCTATTTGCCACTCATCGGAGCAAAGTGCGAACCCGGCTAGTTTTGCTAGCTATCTTACTAAAGTATTCATGTTTTGGGAATTATCTCTGGTAATGTTTTTGGATCTTGGGAACCTTCTAGAATGTTTCTTTCAAAAAGTTTTTTCTGTTATTTTTATACCTATTCTTTTTATGTCCTAAAAATGTTCCTATTTTTTCTTAAAAAAACCACAATAGAAAATAGTTGCATTTTCTGCTAAATATTACCCATATTTTAAAAGTACTCACCAATATGTCGCATTTCAAAGTAAAAAGCAAACCATATTTTCAAACTTCCTAAAAAAAGTTCTATAGTTTCCAAAATGGTTCTATTTCAATAAATAAATATTTTTGGCGTTTTCTCTCTGGAAAACCAAAAACAAAACAGTGGGAAAACATGAAAACACATGCTATTTTTAGGAGAAGAAATTCACTTGCAGAGCTCTGTATGGCGAGTTGCTCTACATGGACAAGACAAACTAACGCAGTATGCATCATATTGGAGCTTCCGAAGAAGACGGGGTGCTCCTATTACACGCTCTAAGCGTGAAGTTTTCACTAAAATCATACTCGAAGCCAATCCAGTTAGTCATGTGTTCGTTCTTGGAAAACCAGGCGTGTGTGCTTTTGTTACACGGTTCGGAAGCTTTGTTTTTAATAAGGACTATTCACTGAAGAAATGACTAAAAGCCAGACAAATTTTGACTATAATTTTAAAAATCTTGAAAATATACATGAAAACAGAAAAGCATAATTTAAAAAATTGATCACATTCACAAAAAAATTAAATCCTCACAAATTAAAATACTATTCACTAAATTTTAAAATGTTCATGAATTTATTAAATGTTGACAAATTGTCAAAAGGTTCACTAAAGTTTAAAACGGGAATTAAAAATAATATTCATGAGTTTGTTCAATTTGAAATGCTAATCTGAAACATGGATTGACAAGAATGTTAACGAACATTTTTTGAAAATTTAAAGTAGTAATAATTTTCTTAAAAATAGCAACCAATTTAAAAGGGAATCGTGGATTTAAATAAAGTTTTTAGAATTTTAAAAATCGTCAATATAAAGGTTTATGATTTTTTCAATGTTTGACTTCTAAAAATGGCTGTGAAAAAAAACCTTAAGTTTTATAAATGATCATGATTTTTTAATTTCAAGAATTTTGGCACTCGTATAGTGTAAAAAACGTTCTTATATTATGAGACGTAGGGAGTAGAAAACAAACAAGGAAAAAACGAAGTGAAAAGGGGCCGAAAACACAGAGAAGTTGTACCAGGGTATAAAGTGCGCTATTGCAGTATTGAAAACGTAGTACTCGGATTGAGCGCTTTTCTGATTTGCGGGGCAGTATCAAGCATGATATCCTTTTTTTTTTGCGAGAAAACTTCCAATCTATTCATCTTCAATCATGGCAGTACAACGAACACAAGAAATAAAAATTACATCTAGATTCGTAGACCACCTAGCGACGACTACGAGCACTGAAGCGAGCCGAAGGCGCGCCGCCGTCATTACCCCTCCATCGCCGGAGTCGGGCACACCTTGTTGTAGTAGACAGTCGGGAAGTCGTCATGCTAAGACCCCATAGGACCAGCACCCCAGAACAGCAACCGTCGTCGATGAAAAATAACGTAGATCGAAAGGATCTAAACCGAAGACACACGAACGTAGACGAACAACGACGAGATCCGAACAAATCCACCAAAGATAGATCTGCCGGAGACACACCTCCACACGCCCACCAACGATGCTAGACGCATCGCCGGAACGGAGGCTAGACGGGGAGACCTTTATTCCATCTTCAAAATGATGTCCTTTGGTGTCATGAGAAGCCATAACAAGGGGAAGTGCAAGAAAGTTGACTTGTCCCGGGCATCGACTTTCCTTTTTTGGATAAATGATAGTAGATCTTGAGCATTGACTTAAACGAGGGCGCCAGGTGTTTCTTGTACGGCGCATTTCCAGCTCTACATACCAGTGTATTTCCCAGGGCCATTATTGCATTAATAATTATTATAACAAAACCAAGATAAGTAGTACAGTTCCATTGACCCGTCCACAGGCTGGATAATAATTAAATAATAAACTAATATAAGAAAACCTTACTCGACGAGCGATGATGCCTGGTGGTGGTGGGCTGGTGGCCGAGCTCACAGTGATGATGACCGGGTCGGTCGCAGCAACGTGGGCAGGCAGAGGAGCTGACCCGCAGCCCGCAGAGCACCACCGGCCACCATCGACCGGCATGTTCCCCGCGCCCGCCCGCCCAGATGCGGTCGGCGCGACCCCACACACTCTCCCACCCTCCCATCTCGGGTCTTGCCCTAAGAGCATCTCCAACAGGCGCGCTAAGCGGCGCGCCCAAAAAAACCATATAGCGCGCGCAACACCTGTTTTGCCGCGGCGCGCAGTGCTGGCTCCAGCAGCAGCGCTATTTTGCAGCGCGCGCGTGCTGCTCCAGCGGTGCCCAAAAAATACAGCGCGCGCTTATTTTTTTTTTTCATACTAAAATTGCATTAAAATAAAAATATACAAAGATAGATAGTTCTCAAACATAGATAAAAAACATAGTTTAATAAAACATAGATAAAACATAGATAGATAGTTCTAGATAGATAGATATATAGTTCGAAAACATAAAAAAACTAATCGCTCCAGTCATCATCATCGCCTTCGTTGTTGTCGTCGGAGGAGGTCGACAGCCAAATGTCGAACCAGCGCTCATCTTGATCAGTGAAGATGGATTGGCCGCCGGCATCGCGGATGGCGGCCTGCTGACACGCCAACTCCCTCCGACGACGCCTGTCCTCGCGGCGACGTTCCCAGAACTGATGCTCGGCGACGACATCCTCCGGGTGGAGGCGGCGCCACTCCGCCATGCGTCGCTCGTCCTCCTGGGCGACGAGGAGGCGGTTCTGCGCCGCCGTGTGCTCCGCACGATCTCGCGTGGTGTGCAGACGAGGCGGCGGGGCGAGCTCCAACGCCTGCTCGAGGGTGCGGGCGTCGTCGAAGTTCATCTGACGACGCGGCCGGCCTAGGCGCCACGCCGCCGCGTCGTACGCCCGGGCGGCCTCGTGCGCCGTCTCGTACGTGCCGAGGGGGAGCCGGAGATCGCCGGAGCGTATCTCGGCGTAGAAACCGCCGCCGTTCGGGCGCTCGCGGACGCCGCGGTAGCCGGAGGAGGAACGGCGGCGCGGCGGCATGGTGGCGCGTCGGGGGCGGCGGCGGTGCTCCGGTGCGGCGGCGGTGCGCCGGTGCGGCGGTAGGGATCGGCGGGCGCGAGAGAGGAGGAGAGAGGGAGAGGGAGAGGTGCAGGCGCGTCGGAGGCGTTCGGGCGCGCGGCGTTTTATAGCGCGCGCGGGGCGCGCCGCCGCAAAAAAGGCGCGCGGGAGGCCGCCGTTTCGCGCGCGCGCGCAAGCGGTTCCCGCGCGCGCGTCTTTCCCGCCGCCGCTGGAGCGCGGTTTTTTTCCCGCGCGCGCGAAAACGGCGATTTAGCGCGCGCGCGCGCCTTTTTCAGCGCCCGTTGGAGATGCTCTAATGGCTATATATATACAACCTTCGTCGATCTCCCATTCGGCACAAGACAAATCAGGAACCAAGCGACAGATATAGGCAAGCAGAGCAGCTCGCGGATCGATCCATCGTCCATGGAGTTCGACAAGCGCACGGGGACGCCCTCTCCCCTTCTCCCCCGGACCGCCTCCTCCGTCACCTACTGGTCCGTCTCTCATTCTCACCTGGCTCCGCTGCATGCATTGCATCTCCGTCGTGTCTTCCTTTGATCGATCCACACGTCTGGCTTTCTTGATTTCTTGATGATGCGTTCGTTCGTGCCATGGATCGCCGTGCTGACGCGGCCTTGTCTGTGCGTGCAGCTGCGGGCGGTGCGGGTACGACCTGAAGCTGAGCTCGTCGGCGCGGGACACGGCGGGCATCGTGGGGGCCGGCGCGGGCGGGGCGAGGCGGCGGTACTGGCGGAGCGCGGCGGTGGTGGTGTTCGACGCCATCGACGACGCGCGCTTCGGCCACCTCGACGAGTTCCGCTGCCTCGACCTGCGCGCGCGCCGCCTCTTCGCGCGCCGCACGCGCCTGCTCTGCCGCAAGTGCGGCGCGCACGTCGGCTTCGGCTACGACGACAACACCGCCGCCACCAAGGCGCCGCGGTACCACATCAAGATCCGCGCCCTCCACCCCGCATCCTCCGACGATCACGCATTCTCCGGCGCCGCGACGCCGCCGTCCCACGCGCCGGCGGATCCGCGATCGTGATCTGCGTCGCCCGCCATATGGCATACGCCCCGTGTGCACATTCCGTCCCTTTTTTGTGTGTGTTTCCATTTCTTTTCTTCCTTTCTCTGTCGACGCGAACGGGAATTGCCGTTCGCGCTCGCTAGTGTACAAACTGATTGATTGGAAATCGGAATCAAATCCTCTCTCTGATATTTTGATTGATTGATTGATTGCTCCCCGGCAATTGATTGTGTCGCTAATGTACAAACTGATTGATTGATCGTATTGAATTCATGCTTCAGTCGATTCATCAAAAAATGTAAACCGATGAAGAGAGGCGGATAATATATTTCAACATAATATTGAAATGGTTTTTTAATTTGATTGCTCCCCGCGGACGCGGCGACGCCGCCGTCCCATGTTGCGTTTCGTTTAGGGCCTAATTGGGAGAAGTTTAAGAGAGTTGACGCATCTCCCTTATTGATTGTTTAGAAAAAATCGCCCTTATTGATTGTATTTTGGATAATGATTGATGATCACGAGCATTTGACTTATTGAAGCAAGTGTCACTTGCCGGACGGACAGACGCATTATTGCATTGTATAATCCTCACTGTGATAAGATAGTGACTTAGTGAGGTTCTCGTTGACCAACTAAGCTAGATAAAGAAGAAACTTGATGAGAACCCAATAACTCAGAGACGTAGGAACATGAATTGAAGTGGCATATATTATGGATTTCTGTAGGAAACTAGGAACCAAACCCGCGAAAAATATCAATGTCCTTAGTGTTTCACACTTATTAAACAATGCGGCGATAGCTCCCGCAATAAATAAATAAGGTGGTAGAAATAAAAATGTAGGAATTGGATGGCATGGTTTGTTCAATCCTAACTGAATTGGAATACGTATAAATCCTTACATGAGTTGTTTGGTTAAACCACACGAAAAGCACCGGGAGTTTTCCAAGAAAATTTGGCGTATGACATACTTGTCATGGGAACAAAACGAAGTTCCTATAGTTCATGATTATACAAACCAAAAAAGCTATACAAAAATAAGTTCATAACGAATAAGATCCTGCAAAATTCACGTGGAATTTCTTTGATTCAAAGAGGCTGCAAAAGAGGATGACATGCATCACAACACATCGGTTACTGCAACAAATGAATAAAACACCTCATATCAAGTTCCCTTCAAAATTCTTATGAAATAACCAAACACCATATAAATTTCAATGGGTTTAAGATATAAATTTACTTGTTTGAAATGGCACCAAAGAATTTTCCAGATAAGAATCTTATCCTCCAAATTTCATACATTCTTACTTTGTTTGAACGTCGCTAAGACAATGAAAAATTACAGAGTGATTATAGTTGAGCATACATTGATGGTGGTTAAAAAGCCACTATCTAGGCATACAAGAACACGTATGCGGAGGAAATGCAAAAGTCGCTGCAACTCGTTCTTTCTAGGGCGACATGGGTAGTGCCTCCATCCTATCAAACACAAGTCCTCCTTAATGGGCCTCCTCGATGTCGTTGGCGTGTATGTAGGTGGTGTGGTGGTCGTTGGCCCTGCTAGTCGTATGGCTCATGCATCTATGATCCTTTTCAACCACTATGTGTCTATTCAATGATGCTCTTAGTGCTACAGGTGTGTCCCATCCATATTCAAGTGGTGTTGGCCACCTTGCCCGTTTGGACTAGAAATAAATCAAATTATTTTTGATATATTGATTGATTGCTCCCTAGACGATGCGGCTATGGCTCCGCCGTCCCATGTTGTGTTTTGATTCGGTCCAAAGGCACGAAGATAAGTTTACGAGAGTTGCGCACTTTATTATTGATTGTGTGCTGGATAATGATCGATGATCTCGAGCATTTGACTTCTTATAGCAAATGCCACTTATATGATGCATTATTGCATTATATACTCCTCGATGAGACAAGATAGTGACTTAGTGAGGTTATCCTTGACCAACAAGCTAGATAAACTAGCAACGACCCGTAATGGTAGATATCCTGGATTTATGTATGGACCAAAATCATGAACATATCAATTGTCTTCATGTTTCGTGTGAATCAAATAATGCACTAATAAAGAAAAAGATGAATTGAATGCCATGGCTTGTTGTATCCTTAATGAATTGAATACGCAAAATGGGTATTGGAAGATGTTTGGTTACACCATATGGAAAGCACAAAAATAATTCTAAGAGACGTGGTATGAGATAGTTGTCATGGAACAAACAAAAGTTTATATAGTTTATTTTATAACTATACAAACAAAACAAATTTTTGGGAAAATGAAAGAAAAAACATAAGGAATAGGATCCTCCAAACTTTATGTGGATCCTTTGAATCGAAGAGGTTGCAAACACGTACTCTCTCCATTCCCTTACACAAGGCCACTTCATATTTTTATGTCTAACTTTGACCATTAATTTTACCAACAAAAAGTGAGTTTATGCCATAAAAAGTATTTCATTGGATGCACATTCCAAAGAACTTTTGATGATATATTCTTTATGACGTATAATTCATATTTTATTTACCAAAATTATAAGTCAAAGTTTGACACGAAAAACAAAGTGGCTTTGTACAAGGGAATGGACGGAGTACTTTGGATGACACACATAATAACGCATTTTTTGTAGTAAAAAATGGAAGAAAGTACCTCATATTTTGTCCCTCCAAAATTCCTAGATATAATAGCCAAACTCCATAGAAATTTCATGGGATTTAAGATATCTATTTATTTTTTCAAATTTGTGCTAAAAGGTTTTTTCCTGATAAGAACCGTATACTGAAAATTTCATACAGTCTTACTTTGTCCATAATGTGGTCTACGACAAGGAAAGATGCAGAGTGGTGATAGTTGAGCATACATCAAGGGTGTTACAAAAATCCATTATTTAGGCATACAAGAACAAGTCTGTGTAGAAAATCATGAAGTCGCTCCAACATGTTCTTTTCATGGCCATGTGCGGATGGTGCCTCCGACTTACAATCTGCAAGCCCTCCTAAATGGGGCCTCCTCGGCATAGCCGGCATGCATGTGCTCATGTGGTTCGATACTCAATGACCCTAGTGGTATGGCTTGAGCAACAATGACCCCCACAACAGCTCGCAGGGCCCTTCAGTGGTGCTACTTTGTTGTAGTGAGTGTGTCTCATTCAGATCCAAATGGAGCTGGTCATTCCCCTTGTCAATGCAAGATGGAGGACAAGTTGCGGGTCCTTGTTGGCGAGGATTCACCAAGATGTGATGTATTCCGCCCATGCCCATATCAATGAAACGAAGGGTGATGACGCGTATATGGAGCGGACATAGACATTGGTGGCATGGTGTGTGTGCGCCCATATATAGGATCATGTGAATGATCATGTGGAGAAGCTGACTTTTCCACTATTTTTGTCATGGTTGGTGGCATATTGGTCTATGGTGCACTGGGGGAGCCTATGGACATGGTTGTGGTCGCTGTTCTTTGTAGTTTTTTCCTCCAGTTTATAGGGTAGGAAAATAATAGAAATAGGGTAGGAAAATAATATAAAAGGAGGTGCCATTTGGTTCACATCATATGATTTGTTTATTAAGTCTAGGCTAATTTTTATTTTCCTATGAAATGTGAAGGGTGAGAAGAATTCCTTCATAAAAATAGGATTCCATTCTTACAAACGAAAGAGCTCTAAAGGAATTTTTCCTATAAAAAATCTTATCCTATAAAGTTCTTACAAGATTTCTCCAAATCAAAGGAGGCCGTAACTTTCCGAGCAACTGTAGCGGTCGTCATATTGGCATGCTCCATATCCATATAGCTTTCAGAGGCTGCGGATAATGTGCGCAAAAATAGAGTCCCTATAATGTGACCTTCATAATTATAGGATCCATGTGTCAATAGACATACTTTTTCCCTGGTTAAAAATTAAAGATCCTATGCGAGGTGGGCTGCTCGTGAAGTTTCTTTGCGGGACACACACAATTAAGTCTGCTCTATGACAGTCCCATATCGCCACGCATGGAGTCTGGGAGGCGTTGAAATGGACTGATAATATTTTTACGATATCGTACTCAGCTTTTATATGTTAATCTAAAAAACAGTTACTCTAACCTCGGATCAAACAAGGAGCGTAGAGAAAACCGGCCTCAAGGAGGACCTTCCATGAAATATTTTAATAACACAGTACCTCGAAACAAAAGAGGCGCTAACGGTTGCGACGTGGGCGGAGATGGATGACCAGCGTCACCACCGCCCCCGGATGAGCATGTTCCCGCACCCTTCCGCTCGCCTGGACCGACTGATCCGCTCCGGTGGGCGCCCCCTCCCCACGCCTCCGTCCTCCTCTCTCTATATACACGCGCGCGCACTTCCCTCCAAAAGATCCCCGAATCCACCGCGTACTACACGCCTGATCCGCGCAGAATTAACGAGCTCCTGGCGATCCACCGGCGCGGCGGCCATGGAGAAACCCCCCATCCCGACCATCATCTCCACCGTCACCTACTGGTCCGTCCGTCTCACCCCCTCGCCGCCGCCGCCGCGACCGCGATCTAATTTTCTTTTCTTTCTCTCTGTTCGCGCCGTGCATGGAGATGGAGGTCGACTGACTGACTGACTGACCGGTGCCGGTGCCTGTGCATGCAGCTGCGGGGCGTGCGGGTACGACCTGAGGCTGAGCTCGCTGGCGCGGGACACGGCGGGCGCGAGGCGGCGGCGGTGCGTGGGCGCGGCGGAGGTGGTGTTCGACGCCATCGACGACGCGCGCTTCGGCCACCTGGAGGAGTTCCGGTGGCTGGACGTGCGCGCCTGCCTCCCCTTGGCGCGCCGCACGCGCCTGCTCTGCCGCAAGTGCGGCGCGCGCCTCGGCTACGGCTACGACGACACCGCCGCCGCCGACCGCCCCCCGCGCTACCACATCAAGATCCGGGCCCTCAAGCCCGCGCCCGCGCCCGATCCATCCCGGGACCCCGCGGCGCCGTCCGATCCGTGATCCGAGGGCTCTCCCTCGCTCCGCCTACCTATTCTCTGATCTGATCCCTGTGCATGCGTCCGCCTCTGTCCCTTTCTCCTTTCCCTCGAATCTCCTCCAAAGTCGCTCGCTTGGATCCCAAGGAAGGAATGAAACGGACTGGTTGATTGATTGGGATCCAAATTTTGCTTTCTGATGCAGTGTTTTTAAGCGGAATTATTGGTCTCGACTTGGTTGCGTTGTCTTGTGGAGCTGGAAGTCAAAAGTTGCGTACTGTTCAAGTGACACTGTCAAGTCTGAACTTCCAATGCTGGTGGCGACACTGTCCGTGCAGGGGGGAGGATCGCCAGCAGCACCTATCAAGGCTGCATCAATCGCACTTAGTTCTATGTACCCATGCCATGCGTTCACCAAGTTGAAGATATTCGTATGATCCAGCAGAATCCACGCAGCCAGGGCAACACCCTGCACTGCAGGCCAACAGATTAGGGCATGAGTCGGGACATATATCACCGGCCGCTAGATCGATGAAGAATCTCTCAAAAATCAACTAAATCGATAAGAATATCTCAAAAATCCGCTTTTTGATCAGCGATTCACCAGCCACTACGTTCTTGGAAGCATACTAAGGCCTCCTTTGGTTTGTAGGAATTTTATAGGATTTCTATAGGATAGGATTTGCAAAGGAAAATTTCCTTTCAAGTCCTTTGGTTTGTAGGAATGGATTCATATTCCTATGTAGGATAGGAATCAATCCTTCACATTTTGGAGAAAAAAAACATTAGCTAAGACTCAATGGAAAAATTCCTATCCTATGCATCAAATGATATCTCTTTCTCTATAGGAATTGAGATGCATGTCATCTCACTTCCTATGATTTTCCTATTCATATAACATTCCTATCCTATGAACCAAAGGAGGCCTAAAAGGCTATAAACATAAATAAATCTGTCACCTGCTGGTGATCCAAGGGTTTGTGTAAAGCTACCTCCTGTATTTCATCTACTACTAATCATGATCAACAACAACAATCACCGTGCTTTCTCTCTTGATTCCTGCGTCGACCGTTTAACTTCTCCCGAGACACCTGCACACCGTGGAGCGCAGAAGCAACGGTTGGACTTGGCTTTGTTTTAGGAGATGGATGCCACCGACCAACACCCAGACCCCTAGGAAACAGCGGTGGAGGCCTGGAGGGTCAGACGAGAGCCAGAGAGGGGACAACCATAAGCATTGGCAATGAACCTAGGAAACCTTACGTTAGTTACTGTATTTTTTCTTCGGAAATGATAAAACCCGAATGTTCGGATTTTGATCATGGCAAATCGATTTTTTTATAGCAATTTTAGTTGTCCCGAGGATGGCAATTTTAGTTGACGGCAATTTCCTGACAAAAAGTAAACTGAGTACGAATTTTGTCATGCTTGCGAACTAAATTTGCCATGGTCAACAAAAAACGTTCGTTTTTACCTGGCCATGGCACTAACGTTTGCATAGCGGTCCCTTTCAGATATAAAAAAATTTGACAGTACACCCTCTGACCCTCATGCACCTAACAGCCTTGCATGCTAGATCTGCAACTTACTGCACGTTTTACCAATGCAAAGCTGAGCTCCAATAATGAGCTTGCATCAAGGTGATGTGAGCAAAAACTGAAATTAAACTGGTCTGTTTTCTAAACGGAATGAAAGTTTACCCCACTGAATTCTAAAGTAACAATGCCGCTGCGGCCTCAGCATGCCTAAAGAAAATCCTAATGCAAGCCTATAGTAAAATGGTCGACCGAATCTCGAGCCTCAGTCATTTTGTATAAACTAAATTCAGTTAGTGAGGTAGATGCTCAAACGGATGATAGTTCATTGCAATGAAGAATTAAGTAAACACACAACGCGGCATCGAATCATCGGATGTCTAAGCTAAATAGAGTAACCATTTTTCTTTTGATTCAGAAGGTAGACAAACCCCAATTTCGTGTAGGGAAATTGAAAACAACCAAACACTTGTAGCAACAGGCTATTATCAGCAAAATATTAATAGATCTGTCACCTGTTGGTGATCCCAGGGTTTGTAATAAGTAGTAAAAAAATAGCTTGCTTGGGGTTCGTCCGAAGTTGGACTGAAGTAAACAAAGCAGGAGTACATGGTAATGATCAAATGGAACCTTGGCTCACACTGGAATCTGGGCCAAGCTGCCTAGCTCCGGTATTTCATCTCATCGTGATCGTGATCCCCGATCATCAACGTGTTTCATGTCTTGATCATTTCTGTGTAGCGCGTTTATCTTTCTCCCGAGACACCCTGCGCACTGGAGCGAGCAGAAGCCACGGTTAAAGACAGCTTTGCCTTCAGAAATGGATGTCACCCATGATGAAGACAATGGTGCAGGCAGGCTCTCGAGTCTGTAGAGCAGCTGTGGAGATCACAATGCCAAGTGGCTGAACACAAAAAAAGGCAGCAGAAATGGATGCCACCAACCGACAGCACAACCCTAATCATCTTCTCCAACATCAGCAAGCAGAAACAGTGATGGGGTGGTGGAGGAGAGACAGAGAGGGTAAGCACAGGCATTGGCTTTTATGTAAGTTACTGTGTGGGGTTTGGCATTTAGTGGTGCAAATTACAGAGATGTGAGTTACTGTGCAGTAGTAGTAATGTGTAGAGATGGTGCTTTGTGGGTAGCCCTACACAAGTACTTCCACCATTTGCTCATAGGTCCCTTTCAGATATAAAAGAAATTTGACAGCACACCCTCAGCAAACCTAAGTTCCAACGATGATTTAGATATAATATCAAGGTGACCTGAGCAAAACTGAAATTTGACTGGTCAATTTTCAAAACGGAACAGAAATTTACCCTGCTGAATTCTGCAGTCACAAAACTGAAACAAGTAATAAGACAGTGCAGCATCGAATCATCGAATGTGCTAAGCTAAGTACAACTGTTTTGGTCTTTCAGTTCAGAAGGTAGACAACCCTAAATTTTCCTTTATGATATTTCTAAAACCGAATTAATGGTCTTGACTTGGTCGCGTGCGACTCAAAGTCAAAAGTTGTGAACTTCCCCTCTGAACTTCCAATGTTCGTTGCGACACTGACCGTGTAGGGGGGAGGATCAAACAGCACCTATCAAAGCCAGCATCAATCATAAGTTTTCCGTCTCCATCCATTCACCAAGTTGATATCTGTTTACCAAGTGTCCGAGTTGATACCCATGCTGAATCATATAATTTCACTGTAGCACACACGCATGCAATGAGCTCATTTGAGGATTGCTGAAGAAATTCATGAGTGCAGGCAGACAGGCATCAAATTGCAAACAAAGATTAGGTCATGAGTCATGACATATAGCAAAAACCTACTAAGGGTTTGTGTGAGAAAAGAAACAGCTTGCTTACCACACAGACAGCAAGCTTGGGGATTTGTCTGAAGCGATCTAAATGATCTTATATTAGTTTGCAAAGGGAGTACGTACATGGAAATGACGGAATGGAACCTTGGCTCACTGTGGAATCTGAGCTAGTAGGCTGCCTCCTGTATTTCATCTCATCGTGATCGTGATCCCCGATCATCATGCTTTGTGTATTGATTTCTATGTAGCGGGTTTATCTTCTCCCGAGACACCCTGCAAAGCTAGAAAGATTTCAGAAGTGGATGTCACCCTCATCCATAATGAAGACAATGGTGCAGGCAAGCTCTGGAGTCTGTAGAGTCGCTGTGAAGATCACAATGCCAAGTGGCTGAACAAAGAAAAAGGGCAGCAGAAATGGATGTCACCAACCGACACCAACAACCCTAATCATCTTCTCCAACATCAGCAAGCAGAAACAGTGGTGGAGGGGTGGAGGAGAGACAGAGAGGGGAAGCACAGGCATTGGCTTTTATGCGAGTTACTGTGTGGGGTTTGGCATTTAGTGGTGCAAATTACAGTACTACTGTGCAGTAGTAGTAATGTGTAGAGATGGTGCTTTGTGGGTTATAGCCCTACACAAGTACTTGCACCATTTTCTCATAGGTCCCATTCAGATATGAAAGAAATTTGACAGTACACCCTCTGACGGTCTGACCCCTCATGCACCTAACAGCCTTGCATACTAGAGTTACAACTTGCTGATTTTACCAGTGCAAACCTAATAAGTTCCAATGATGATTAGGTATAGCAAGAAGCTTGCATCAATGTGACAGGAGAAAAACTGAAATTTGACCGGTCGATTATGAAAACGGAACGAAGATTTACCCTGCTGGATTCTGCAGTAACAAAACTGTTGCAGCTTGATCGTCACTCCAGAAAAAGCACCAATGCAAGCCTGGAACACAATGTTCGACCCAATCTCCCAAGTCACAGTCATGAAGTCTGCGTGAAATCAGATTCAGTTAACGAATTAAATGCTCAAACGCATAGTGGTTAATTGCAGTACAGAAATAAGTAGACAGTAAATCATCGAATATGCTACGCTAAGTACAACTGTTTTAGTCTTTCAGTTCAGAAGGTATACAATCCCCAATTTCATGTAAAGAAACTGAGAAATTACAGAGATCCAATGCTAACAAAATACTACTCCCTCTGTTCCATAATTATGGAATGGAGGGAGTAGAAAACAACCGAACACTTAGCATACATGTGGAATGTCGTCTTGGACTTAACAAACAACAGAGCCAGGTTAGTGACAGAAAAGCGCACCCCCAATCTTGGGATGGCCTGAAGACTACTTGTGTTTGCTCTTGCAGTTACAGGTCTAAAACATCAACTGTTCGTGATTTATCCTCCTAATATGGTGCTCGACAGTTTGCAGTCATGAGAACCGATGAATTTAACAACAAATGCAACCGACACTGATTCGAAAAAGAATAAAGTCCATGTGGAATTTTACATTTGACTGTTGTCACAAAAGTATTTCATCTCATCGTGATCCCTGATCACCGTGTTGTGTGTCTTGATTCCTGCGCTGCGCGTTTATGTTCTCCTGAAACACCTGCATACTGGAGCACAGAAGCAACGGTTGGACATAGTTTTGTTTTCGGAAATGGATGCCGCCGACCAACACCATGGAGGGATATAGGAGAGGCAGAGAGGGGAAGCATAACCGTTGGCTTTATGTGGGATATATCCTGTGGTGGGTTTCGCATCTAGTGGTGCAAGTTACTGCACAGTAGTAATGTGTAAAGATGGTAGTACCGTTTGCTCAGTGGTCCCTTTCAGATATAAAAGAACTTGACAGTGCACCCTCTACACCCATCCACCTAACAGCCTTGCATACTAGGACTACAGCTTACAAATTTTACCAATGCAAACCTGAGATCCAATGATGTGCTTGCATCAAGGTGATGTGAACAGGACTGATATTTGACTGGTCGGTATTCTAGAAATTTAGCTGAATTCTGCAGTCACAGTACTGTTGCCGCTTGAGTATGCTTCCGAAAAATCACACAATGCAAGCCTAGAACAAATATGGTCGACTGAATCTCCCGTGTCACCGTCGGGGAGTCTGCGTAAACCAAATTCTGTTAATGAGGTAGATGCTCAAACGCATGATAGTTAATTGCAGTGAAGAAATAAGTAAACACACAGCAGCATAGAATCATCAAATGTGCTAGCTAAGTAGAGCTACTGTTTTGAGTACTGTGGTTCAGGCCGTAGATAACCCCCAATTTCATGCAAGGAAATTGAGAAAGTACAGAGACCCAATGCCAGCAAAATACTACAAAACAACCAAACACTTGCAGCAACAGGCTATTATCAGTAGCTGACATGCGGAATGCCGTCTTGGGCTTCACCAGCAGCAGAGCCAAGTTAGCAACAAGAAAGCACACACCCAACATTGGGATGCCTGAAGATTGTCTGTGCTTGCTCTTGCAGCTACAAGTCTAAAACATCAACTGTTGATGATTTATCCTCCCTGTATGGTGCTCGACAGTTTGCAGTCATGAGAACGGATGAATTTATCAAACCCTAATATATACTTTCAACAAGGCAAGTGCTCTGGTTCAAATAAGTACAAAGTTCATGTGTAAAGTCTGCATAAGCTCAGGGCAGTTGGAAGAACGAAAAGAACTAATACTAGTCCAACCATATTTCTAGGTGAACTGACCTTTAATTGCCCTAACATGATCATGGTTCAATTTATTAACAAGGCACGAAGTACTAATCATTGGATGGTAGAATAGTAAGAGAAGGGAAAACATACCTCCCCTTTATACATAGTTAGGTTATTATCTAAAGGAATTATTCTACATTCCTTTAAGATAATCTTCACAAATGCTAGACAGTTTTATAAGGAAAGAACAGAAGTGAAACTATTTGTTTGCTGTATGGTTTGTTTGCGTTCTTCTCCTTCTCCTCTCTGGCTGTTTTGCTTTTACTGCAGGCTGTAAGTTTGGCTCACCCAGGCATTTCCTTCTATGCGCACTTAGGTGTGTATTCGGGAGAGAAAAGTGAAACCGTGTGAAAAAACCAACACTGATCCTATGTAATGGCAGTCATCCTAGTTTGTAAACTTGCAAAGTATTTGAAAAACATTGGTCATTTTATCTAACTGTGAATGTGGAGATTCCACTACAAAAACAAGTAGGCAGCATCTTGTTGGAGATTTACCTGCCTGGCTGCATTCATGACCAAGAATACATGACAGTTGTTGGTAAGCTCCTGAATAGTTTAGGACAGACTCCAGTGCAAATTCAGCAGTACAAGGGCTTCATCACATTTATCCATTTCTTGCGCCTGCCTGAACAAAGCAGAGCGACGTCAGTACTCACTACAGGGAAATTGCTATAATAAGATGCTTCACAAAGAAGCAAAAAAAGAGAGCATGTTTTAAAGTTATTACAGGGAAAACATTGTGTGAATTACAACAATTAGCAGAATTGGTTATGGCTACTACTGTTAATTTCAGAACATTGATCACTAATGTTAAATGTAGTTGCCTGTCTGAATGTGCGGCAGCATGCATGTGGCGTGGCGTGGCGTGTTATCTAGTCTTCAGTTTGAAACTTGGGTTAAGAAAAGAGGAAAGTATTTTTGGACAATTCCAGGGAAGAAACGATTGCACGACCCAGTTATCACAGTTGGAACCGCACACACAGTGCGTCAGGGCTGCGATGTGCTCATCTTTGGATGCTCGGATCGGAATTGGGATACTACTCTGTGGCCAGTGAACAAGGGACGGGCCGCGACAGGCCACTTTGTTGAAGTTCCATTAGATTTCAGTACTGCATCATCACATCACATCGCATCGCATATGCTTAAAATGAAAGTTGCCTATTTCAACGTGTGCCCGCATACATGTAGCGTGCCGTGCTGTATAGCCCTTTTCATGCTGTATCCTTTGGCTGTGGTGGTTTGCTTTATTTATAAAGCGGGATGAAAGCCTTTTTCGGTATAGCCCTTTTCAGTTCGAAACTTGGGTTTGGAACTTTGGATACAGAAGAAGAAGGGAAGAGCCATAGTTTGCGTAAGCATCTATCCATTGTTTGGACAACCCAAAAGAAGCTAGCAGTTGGGATCCATCCTTAAGCGCCAGGGATAGAGTACTCCCAGGGATACGACTCTGTGCCTGTCTCTGTGGTCAGTGAGCGATGGACGAGTCCGTTCCACGGGACATGGGAGACTACGGCGGCGGCAGAAACAGGCGAGATTGCGCGCGGAGCCATCCAATCCAACATCTATCTATCAACCAACAAACCGCCGAGCAAAACCAGCGGCTAACCAACCGCGCTTCCGTGCGTCCGTGCGTGCGTGCCAGCTCCAACAGATCCAGACGGATCCGCCGCGGAACAAGGGGCGGCGGGCCGTGGCAGCAGCACCAAAACAGTCAACGGAGCCGGAGAAGAAAAACCGCCTAGAAAATCGTCGCCACCAACCAACCTCGCGCAGGATCCGGGTGCGCCGGGACGCCTGGACTCCGGCAGCCATGGCCTCGCGGCGGCGGCGGCGGCGCCGTCTTCTTCTCAGCTGCTCCCTCTTCCTTTCCCCATCCCACCCCGTCCCTCTCGTCGCCGCGCGCCAGCCTGGGAACTTTTCCGGGTCATTTTCTGGGCTGATTTCCCCGTGTCGGTGCCGTCGGGAACCGGATCCTAACCGCCCCGGCGTGTGGATGACGGGAGCTCAGGTTCGCGCGCCGCACGTACGGGGGGAAGCGGCGAGCGCGGTGACAAAGATGGCACGCACGCACGCACGCACGCGAGGACGGACATCGCGGTGGTGAGCATGACGGACAAGATGGCCAGTAGGTGGACGGTTGGGAGCGCTCGTCAACGCGATCTAAAAAAAATCGCCTCTGCAGGTTTCCATAAAAAAATCGTCTCCTGGTGAGCCATAAGACTTCGGGAACATGACAAGTGCGTGATCTGTCTCCAATTTGTACATATCCTATGCGACGAATTAACACACTTGATATGCTTTTTTTTTTATCATACCACACACTTGATATGCTTACTCTTAAAGGAAACCTACATAGTTCTTTTCTGTGTAACCTTGTGTGTCACGCTCTATCCTTGGGCACACCGAGATAAGTCTTCTAATAGAAGAATTCGGTTAATTCTACCTTTTCGGAGGACTTAGAAACTCATATGTTGCATGTCCTTGCATCGTGGATACTATATATTGCTTACTCCTTTTCACTCTCTCCCTCTAGAAACACTAATGCGACATAAGTGATTAGCCAATTATGTTTGATTTTGGTTTTTTGGGGATGAAATGTTTTAAACTTATTTTTGGAAAACTACTTCTGTCCGACAACTCGAGCTAGAGGACAATGCACCTACCATCTCACTGCCAAATTACACGATGGTGTAAAATAAAATCTTTTGCGGAAGTGTTAGGTGTAGCAAAATTACCAGGTCATTTTGTTGGGAAAAAAATACTTTAATGAGCTAAGACTATGGGAAGCATGGCAATTGTGTGATATATCTATAATTGTATGTATTGTATGTGACGAACAAGCATACTTGCTATGCTTACTTATTAAGGATAAGGAAACCTACAAAGGGGTTTTCTGCGTACCATTAACCTTGTGTGTCACGCTTTATCCTTTGACATATGTGAAAAGTCTTCTATACAACCAATTCGGTTATGTCTACAGTCGGAGATATTGAACATGGGTATCCTCGGCGACTACCCTTGGTATTTTAAGACAAATGACAGCCGCCTGGTCCACTGCGGCCCACTGCGACCGTCTGCTCATCGAGCCGCCTCCTAGGGTAGCCTGCCCTAGGAGCCGGCTGCCAGCAGGCGACAGGGACCCAACAGGCGGCGACACCAACACCACCAGCCAGCAGACGGCCCCGCACTCCTTCCTCAGGATGCACGCTGGGGGACCCCTGCGCGGCGGAGGCGTGGCTACAGGAGAACATGTCCTTAGAAGATCTATAAGGGCGTGGCTACAGTGAGCGCGTATCTTATGAATATCTCCTAAGCGGCGGGTCACTGTAGCCGCGCTGCTATGACCAAGCATCGGTCAGAGAAGGTCACGATCCCACTACCCGCAGACGGCGGGGCCAGCAGGCGGTTGGCCCCATTGGTCAGCGGGTAGCTCATGAACAAGCCGCCCCTGGCAGACGGCCGGGGGAGACGGCCGCCTGGTAACAGACGGCAGTCCTCACCCTAGAACTCCGAGCCTCATCAAAATGACAGGACAGGACGTGGCGACAGCGTACGGCGGGAGACGATGGTACTGTAGCCACTTCCTTCTCGACAAGGCTGTCGTCAGCTGAGGCACATCTACAGTGAAAGACAATCGCGTAGGGCCCGCAGGCGGCGGGCCCCAACAGACAGGCGGTGAAGCCGGCGCCAGAAGACACTGACGGCTGGGAGCCACACCGTCAAGATTACCATTGTACCCCTGGGGGGTACGCCTATATAAACCCCCCAGGGTCCTCCATGAGGAGGGGTTAGAAGATTATGAGGTTAGATCCTAGCAGAGAGAGATAGAAGGTGGGCTAGCCCTGTTCATCTTCTTCCTCAAAACCGCACGGCTCAAGGAGCAACCTTGTAGCTACCTTAGTGTTATCAGTCATGACGCGGAGCCCCCGCAGAGCAGGGCTAGGGGTGTTATCTCCTCGGAGAGTCCCGAACCTGGGTAAGATCCGTAGGCGTTCTAAGTTCCGCTTTATCCCGCTTCCCGAGCCCGGCGACGTTCTTTTGACCCCATGCATGATAAGCCATCCGTTGGCATATGTCGTTCCTAAACCCCGACATTTGGCGCCCACCGTGGGGCTAGGTGCACCGTCGTCCGGAGACATGTTCTGGACGGGAACCTTGTTCCTTCTTGGCGAGAGTAGCCAGCCCGGCACGCCCGATGGCGTGGAAACCGGGATGCTTTGCGGCACTGAGGTCGCATGCGCCGCGAGCGGGCTCACCGATCTGCTCGGCGTCGTACGCATCCACGACGAGCCCTCTCCGGCGACCGAGCCAGTGGCGCCGGAGAGCTTCCTCGTCGAGCTCCTCGAAAAGCTCCACATCGTCGACGAGCGCGCCTCTGACGTGGAGTCAGTGGGTTCTTCTGACCCACCGGAAGACATGATCGTCGACCTCGGCGCGGGGCCCGTCGACTCCTTCCCCGAGCACGTGGAGATCATCAACGACCCCCTCCCCGTTCTTCCAATCGGCAGCGCCATCAGCACCGTCACGGAGGTGCTCGTCACCGACCACGGCGAACCATCTTGCAGGACGGGCCCTGACCCGCTTGAGGCCGCTCTGCAGCACCTCACCGCTCCTGTCGCGGCGGGGGCAGACGGCGAGGCGTTAGAAGCACTCCGCGTTTCGCTCCTCGACAGCGCCAACAAATTGGCTGCCTCCCGACGCCTCACTGAAGCTTACCACCGCGAAATGGACCGCGCCATTTGTGGCACGCCAGCTGCTGGCGAGCCTAGCCGAGCCGGCGCCGTCCGTGATCGCGGCGGGCTGCTAGCAGACATGCTGGGGGCCCCGCGGCCTCTGTACCTCACTCCGTCGGAGAACCTAAGGGCTGCCCAGGCGGCGGTCGATGAGATGGGCCACTGAGAGGGGGACGAGCTCCGTTGCATGAACCCAGCGTGCCCGCCAGCTCCTCGACGCTGCTGCCACGCAGCAAGAGGCCCGTCGCCGGGTATCGGAGGCCGGCGCGCAAGCAGGCAACCGCCCTTTTCTGCGGGAGCAAGGAGCCACGTCTCGCTCTCCAACAGTCGGCGCCACCAACCGGCGAGACTCAGAGCCCGCTGCCAGCCGCAGCCGGCAGACTCGCGTCACCATCGAGCGCGACGAAGACGGCCGCCCAAGGGCCGTAGAACGGCGAGGGGAGTATCCGCCTCCTCCCAGGCGGGAGAGGCGCGTGTCTCCGCCGCCTGTTGACCACCCCTCTCTGGCGGGCCGCTTGGGCCGTCGCGGGG
>LR738709.1:63216709-63229807 GCA_902687465.1 Secale cereale | reverse complement strand
GGGGGGGGGGGGGGGGTTGGGGAGAACGACGCCCGCCACGGCCTGGACCGTCTGGCCCGATCCCAGGCGGTTGAAAAAGAAGATGACCTCGGTCCGGCTTGCTTCGGCCCTCGCATACGCAACGAGCCTTTTCCCAAGGGCTTCTCGCTCCCCAGAGACACCCCCAAGTACAAAGGATCAGTGAAACCAGAGGACATAATACTTGCCTACTCTGAAGAAAAGCCAAGTCCCTGACCCAGCCACAGAACCACAGAGTGGCTGTCTGGCTGGCAGGGCGGCAGTTCAAGGAGACGGCAAGAAGAAAATTTCCACAAGGAAACTAGGGCCAGGCTAATCCTAGGATTCGGCACAATTGCATAAAGACCATGCAGCATTAAAAAAGAATATTTACATCCAAAAGGCCTCAAGGGCCGCCTTGCAGTAACAACTTACTAATACACCCATGATACGTCCAAAACGTATCTATAATTTCTGCTTGCTCCATGCCTCTTTTGGGTGATATTGCTATGATATTTATACACTTCCATACACTTTTGATTATATTTGGACTAACCTATTAACTCAGTGCACCCCAGTGCCAGTTTCTGTTTTCGGATGTTTTTGTATTTCAGGTTTTCCCATTACGAGAACTGCCAGAAAAATCCCGGAAAAATTATATAAAAAATCAGCGTTCCAGAAGCTACCAGGCACCCGAAGCACAACCGGAGGGGGACCACCAGGGCCCCAAGCGCCCTGGTGGCGCGCCCCCCTGGGCCGCGCCGGGGGGGCGCCTGGGCCCCCCGAGCCTCGTCTGATGCCCCCCTATGGCATATATTTATATCGTCTCCCGAAACCCTCGAGACGGGAACTCTTTTTCGCGATCTCATCTCTGTTCCGCCGCCGCCGCCGCTTCCAAGATCGGGAGCACCAGGAGAACTCTTCCCGGCACCCTGCCGGAGGGGAGGATCACCACCGAGAGCTTCTCCACCACCATGGACGCCTCCCGGATGAGTTGTGAGTAGTCTCCCTTGGACCATGAGTCCATGACCAGTAGCTATGTGATGTTCTCCTCCTGTTCTTGTGCTTCACTAATTAGTCCTCGTGAGCTGCCCTACATGATCGAGGCACATATGTAATCCTTATGCTGTTGCTATGATGAGTTTGCTGGGATCCGATGGATTATGAGATTATGTTCAGATTGTGTTTGAGTAATATATTTGATTCACCTCTTTTATATTTATGTTCGTAAGTAATTCTTGCATGTTCTCCGTTGTTATTTATTGCTTTGGCCAAGTAGTAGGTAGTGACTCCAAGAGGGAACGTTATGCTTGATTGTGGGTTCATGCCCCTCGATGACTAGCTTGAGTGACAGAAACATGAGTTTAGGGGATGTGCTGTTGCCACAAGGGGGAAAACAACGGTGCTTGTGCCCGCGGGTGCAAGGATTGTTTACTTTACGCAAAGTTCTTTTAATGCAGTTGTCTGTTGCTTTGAGTTTACACTATGGGTGGGACTCGCAACTTAATACCAGCGAGATGTTCTGGATAGATATCTCAAGGTGGATGATTAGTAGTAGATGCATATGGATTTCGGTCTACTTGCCTTGGCGTACCGCCCATGCTTTTGAGCCTCTACCTTTCTTTGCAGCATAGTTAGCATTGGTTTGCGCACATAATCCTGTCAATTGCCCAGCTGTAATTCGTTTACCTCGCTTAGCTGTTTTATCGTCTTTTGGGAGAGAGACATCACTAGTGAACATCATGGGACCCCGGTCCATATTACCATCACTGATCACACCCGTTATTTACTTTCTGTTCTTATTTCCTAGTTGCAGTCATACCTATCACTATTATCTCTTGCGTTTGATCCTTTGTAAACGACAAGGCCGGAGGGATTGACAACCTCTCTGTACTCGTTGGGAGCAAAGTTATTTGTATCTGTGTGCAGGTCCTGTCAAGCAAACGTCTCTGGCGCTATTGACACCTTCTTGTCGACCCTCGGAGTCTCACGGGATTCGATCCTTGGTATCTTTGCCAAGGGAAAACTACCGCTACGCTACATCTCAAACCTTCCACTTGGGGTAACCAACGAGGGGCGAGAAGCCATCAAGCAAAGTTTTCTGGCGCCGTTGCCGGGGACTCCACTCTTCAAGATAGGGGAGTTGCACGCTATCTTTTATCTTTGCTTTTTAGTCTTGTTAGTTTACCTTTCAGTTTTCTTTATGTCTTTTCACTAGTTTTGCTTAATGGAAAACAACAAAAATATGAGAGAGCTTTATAAGCTCTACCTTGCTTTGGGACATGATGTGTTTGAAGAGAAAATTAAAAAACCTATGGAACTTTATTATTTGCATAACAATCATGATGGTGGTGATGTTATTAGTATGCTTTCTTTGAATATCAATATTGCTTATGACATGGAAAGCTCTAAGCTTGGGGATGACACGTTTGATGAACATGATATTTTTAGTCCCCCAACTTTTGAAGAGAAAATTTACTTTGATGATACTTTGCTTCCTATATATGATTACAATGATGAATATGATGTTTTCAGTCCACCTACTATTGAGGATAAAATTTATTATGATTATGATATGCCTCCTAAATACAATGATTACCATGATGGTTATGATTGCTTTACTCTCACTATTCCTAATAAGAAAGATTTTGCTTATATGAAGAGTAATGATACCTTTTTGCATGTGGATCATGGTAACAATGCTTTATGTGATGCTTATATTGTTGAGTTTAATCGTGATCCCACTGAAAATTATTATGAGAAGGGAACATATGCTTATAGACATTTCAATAATATCAAGTTCCCTCTCTTTATGTTGAAGGTTTTGAAGCTGCACTTGTTTTGTCTTCCTATGCTTATTGCTTTGTGCTTCAATGAATTATTGTATTGCAATATTCCTATGCATAGGAAGCATGTTAGGCTTAAATGTGTTTGGTGTTTGCTTCTTGATGCTCTCTTTTGTTCTTCAACTCTTATTCCTACGAGAGCATCATTAAAGTCTTAAGCCTATCTTTATGGCTATAAAGAAAGAGCTCTAGGGAGACAACCCTTGTTATCTTTGCTTTCAGTTTGTTCCTTCAGTATTAGTGGTCTTGATGTTTGTTACTACTGTAGCATCATCATTGTATCTTTGCTTTTCAACTTTGTGCCAAGTGTAGCCTCTGATTGCAAGAAAGTTCAAAAGTTGTGACGTGCTGTCCAGGAAACAGATTCTGTCCTTGGATAGAAAAATTCGTATAAAGTCACCAGATCATCTTTTTGGTCTGAATTTTTTCGACAGCGTGCACTATATAATTGTCTTTCGTGCGTCTGTTTTGAGTTTTTTGATTAGAGTTGCAGAAGTACCCCGAAAAAATCATTTACTACCTGCTGTTCTATTTTTCACAGATTCTGTCCTGTTTTGCCTTTCCTTCATTTTGCAAACCTAGAGCTTGCTTTTTCTTTGCAAAAACCTTTTGGCAATCTTGAGAAACAGTAGATCTTCAAGAATATCCTTATTTCCAGCAAGGAACAATTATTTTATTATGGGTACTAACCTCGCTAATCAGATTATGATGAGTTATGTATGAAGGGAGTTTTCAAGTGTGCGAGGGAAGATGATAAAAAGATTCAGGAGTGTCAAACGCTCAAGCTTGGGGATGCCCCCGTGCACCCCCAAGAAATATTCAAGGAGACTCAAGCGTCTAAGCTTGGGGATGCCCCCGTGCATCCCCTTCTCCATCAACATTATCAGTTCGTCTTTCGTTCCACTATATTTTAATCACTTCATGTGTTATGTGCTATGCTTGGAGCGTCTTGCTTTTAGTTTTCCTTTTTAGTTTTCCTTAGCTTTTCATAACGAGTCGGAACTCAGCTTTCTTTATGTGGGAGAGAAACACGCTCCACTTCTACCTAGAACATAACATATAATTTTCATGTCTATCTTTGCTGTGTGTGTTCTTTGTCTTTTAATAGCTACTATCATGCTTAGCTCTTAACTTTCATGCTTATCTTTCTAAAGAGCTTTTGTTTAGTTGGTTGCTTGAACTCTCTTTATTTATCATGATTATCTTATTAAGAGAGTTTGCTTCCGTTGCATTGGTTGATATGTCTATGATAAAGATGCTACGTGCATAATGGCGCTTAGTAGTTCATGTTTTCTTATGGTTAGTCTCAAATAGCTGGGGGATTCCCAATGTGTTATTGGAGTACCAACATGATTTGTTTGCCTATGATGTGGTATGGTTCAGTAATATCTTCCTTCAAAGAATTTATTTTGATTGACTTGGCGTATGCTCACGCATATTTAAGACTGTAAAGAAAGTCTGTCAAGCCTTGATGATCTTTTATTTCTGAGTAGCGATATAACTTCCATGCCTGATTCAATGTTGCTTTGTCGCTCTGCATGATTATGATCGTCATTGCTCTCTTAGTTGGTTGCTCCCAGTCTTTTGCTAACCTCCACCTGTACTAAGCGGACTGACTGCTTGTGCATCCAAATTCTTTTAAACCAGTTATGCCATATGAGTCCACCATACCTTCCTACATGGTATTTACCTGCCATTCCTAACGGAGACTTTCATGTACCATCTCGAAATTATTCAAAAAGAAAAAAAAAGCATTCTTATTTTGTGCCTCTGTTGTAAGTTCATGAGGAAGTAGTAGTAAATTCGTGATCTTTTTAAGTTGGACAAGCTTCACCCCGGGATTGCATGTATAATGTGCAAACCCATAATACGAGAAGGAACTGGCATTGAGTGCGCCCGGCTCAAAAAGATAATATAACAAACAAACCCTCCTTCACGCTTTGTTCATGAGAAATCAGGAAACTTTGGCAGTGATAAACAAAGGAGATTAAGAGGATGTGATCGTCCTCATTCGGGAGCCGTTCCTCGAAACTTGTCCATCTCAAGAAGTGATTGAGTTGTCTGCTAGCATTCGTTGACGAAACATGCATGATCTAAAAATAATAATATTATTACCTCTGTTTTTAAAACCAAGAGCTCTGGTACATGTTTTGTCTTTGTTTCCGACTACGGGTTTTCAACCTTGCCAACAAAAGCCATGGTTCGAGAGTCTCCACCTTCTTTTAAAAGCACCAACTACTGAGAGCATGATTGTCATTCTGAGTGTAATGTGCATTGTCCCAAAGTAGCATTGTCTTTTGCATGATTGTGATATCATTTATTTTGAAATCATTGTATCTAGTCATCACTTAAACCTTGAAGGTGCCCCTGCATTTATGTTTTGCTTCACTAAAGGGGGCAAGCGAGATATCACTTTATCATATTTGCACACCATGCTCATTACAAATCTATTTGATGTTTCAGTATCATATTGTTAAAACTTTCAGTTCTTTGTGATTTTCTCATGAGGCAACTTAATTACTACAGATTCATTGTCTCAGTAAGCTTTTGTCATGTGACTATGAAAAAGTCCTATATGGTTAATAGCATGTCACCACAGAAATTATTCTTGTTATCATTTACCTACTCGAGGACGAGCAGGAATTAAGCTTGGGGATGTTGATACGTCCAAAACGTATCTATAATTTCTGCATGCTCCATGCCTCTTTTGGGTGATATTGCTATGATAGTTATACACTTCCATACACTTTTGATCATATTTGGACTAACCTATTAACTCAGTGCACCCCAGTGCCAGTTTCTGTTTTCGGCTGTTTTTGTATTTCAGGTTTTCCCATTACGAGAACTGCCAGAAAAATCCCGGAAAAATTATATAAAAAATCAGCGTTCCAGAAGCTACCAGGCACCTGAAGCACAGCCGGAGGGGGACCACCAGGGCCCCAGGCGCCCTGGTGGCGCGCCCCCCCTGGGCCGCGCCGGGGGGGGGGGGGCGCCTGGGCCCCCCGAGCCTCGTCTGATGCCCCCCTTTGGCATATATTTATATCGTCTCCCGAAACCCTCGAGACGGGAACTCTTTTTCGCGATCTCATCTCTGTTCCGCCGCCGCCGCCGCTTCCAAGATCGAGAGCACCAGGAGAACTCTTCCCGGCACCCTGCCGGAGGGGAGGATCACCACCGGGAGCTTCTCCACCACCATGGACGCCTCCCGGATGAGTTGTGAGTAGTCTCCCTTGGACCATGAGTCCATGACCAGTAGCTATGTGATGTTCTCCTCCCGTTCTTGTGCTTCACTAATTAGTCCTCGTGAGCTGCCCTACATGATCGAGGCACATATGTAATCCTTATGCTGTTGCTATGATGAGTTTGCTGGGATCCGATGGATTATGAGATTATGTTCAGATTGTGTTTGAGTAATATATTTGATTCACCTCTTTTATATTTATGTTCGTAAGTAATTCTTGCATGTTCTCCGTTGTTATTTATTGCTTTGGCCAAGTAGTAGGTAGTGACTCCAAGAGGGAACGTTATGCTTGATTGTGGGTTCATGCCCCTCGATGACTAGCTTGAGTGACAGAAACATGAGTCTAGGGGATGTGCTGTTGCCACAAGGGGGAAAACAACGGTGCTTGTGCCCGCGGGTGCAAGGATTGTTTACTTTACGCAAAGTTCTTTTAATGCAGTTGTCTGTTGCTTTGAGTTTACACTATGGGTGTGACTCGCAACTTAATACCAGCGAGATGTTCTGGATAGATATCTCAAGGTGGATGATTAGTAGTAGATGCAGATGGATTTCGGTCTACTTACCTCAGCGTACCGCCCATGCTTTGAACCTCTACCTTTCTTGCAACTTAGTCAGCATTGGTTTGCGCAGATGGTCCTGTCAATTGCCCAGCTGTAATTCGTTTACCTCACATTGCAGTTTTATCGTCTTTTGGGAGAGAGACATCACTAGTGAACATCATGAGACTCCGGTCCATATTACCATCATTGGTCACATCCGCTATTTACTTTCCGCTTTTATTTACTATTGCATCAATATGTATCACTACTATCACTTGCGTTTGATCCTTTGTAAACTACAAGGCCGGAGGGACTGACAACCTCTCTGTACTCGTTGGGAGCAAAGTTATTTGTATCTGTGTGCATGTCCACGTTGATTGCTAATATCTGGCGCCGTTAGCAGTTGACACCTTCTTGTTGAAACTGGGAGTCTCAGGGGAAATCGATCCTTGGTATCTTTGCCAAGGGAAAACTTCCGCTACACTGCATCTCACACCTTCCACTTGGGGTAACCAACGAGGGGCGAGAAGCCATCAACCCAGCGGGTGGAATTGTTCGGATTAACCCTACAAGTCTTACAGGAAAGCAGAAGACACAAAAGAGAACACTTAAGGTGCAGCAGGCTGGGCAGGCGGCACGACGGAGCCGGCTTCCAAAGAGGCCGCCTGGCGGGTCTCGGTCTGGCCGTCTCCTACGGCAGGCGGGGCTATCACTCCTGGCCCACTTGTCGAGGATTGGTCAGGCTGACGACTGGCTGCTGGGTCCGCCTCCTGGGAACTGGTCTCCTCATCACTGCCTTCCTCCTCTTCGTCACCTTCACTGGAGGCGATCTCCTCGTCTGGCTCCTCCGACGCCGCCAGGTCCAGCCCGAAGTTGCCAGGCGGCACCACATGGCCCCTGTCGTCCAACTCCGGGATGAAGATGGAGGTGTCGGCATATTCGGCGAGGGCGGCGGCACGTTGGATGAGCTCCTTCTGCTCCACGGCCAGCTCAGGATGGGCCTTCGCGCGGAAGGTCTCCAGCTGTTCAAGGCTCAAGCCAGGATACCAGCTCTTGGCGAACTCGAGGGCGGTCCGCGCGCCAGCCCTCGCTGCGGAGCCCTTCCAGGCCTCGAAGCGTTGGCCGGCTGCCTCCAGCCAGGCGGCCGTCCGACTGGGAGTGCGGAGTGCTGGCACACCTGGCCAGAGGGCGGCCAGGACCTGGGCGCCAGCACGCTGCAGTCGGCGAAGCAGACGGCGGACCGGCAGGAGACACACCTGAATGGCAAGAAGTTCCTCGACTGGGGTCCTGGGCGCGTTGGGTGTGATCGCCCGGCCCGCCTGGCGCCTTGCAGCACGCTCGGCTTCGATGGCCTGGGTGGCGGCCATAGAATAGCTCGGGAAGAACTCTGCCAAGACTAGAAGAAGGATCAGAAGAAAAGAAAGACGACTGTTACAAACGGCGAATAAAAGATGAAAGGATAGACGTCTCACCGTCGACCATGTCTCCAATGGCTACATAGCCGTCTTGGAGAGCCGCCTCCTTCTCGGCCCAATTCGAGCGCTCGGTCTCGAATTCGGCCCGTAGAAGTGACTCGGCATCTGACATCTTGCCAAGCTCGACCTTGTGGGCCGCCGCCTGGTCCACCAGCTCCTTGGCCAGGTGGTCGCGGTCCTGAGCGGCAAGACTACGATCCCGCTCCTTAGCAGCCAGCTCCGTCCGGGCCTCGCCCAGCTGGTTGCGGAGGTCGGCTGCGACCGCTAGCAAGGAAGAAAGAAAAAGAACGAATATCAGCAGCAAAAGATAACCTTGGAGTTCCAAGCTGCCTGCTCAGCAGCCGGCTCGAAACTCGAGGACTACACCCAGGGGGTGCGCTGACGCGCCCCCGCAAGGAGAAGAGGAGGCACTCACCTCGGCAGTCTGCCAAGGCAGCCTGCAGCTGTGCCAGCTCCTTGCGATGAGCGTTGTAGGAGGCCACACGGAGGTTGTGGTACTCCTGCAACAAGACGCAAGATCAGCTCATGACGTACACTTTGGAGTTCCAAGCCGCCTGCTTAGCAGCCGGCTCGGAACTCGGGGACTACACCCAATGGGTGCGCTGGCGCGCCCCCACAGAAGAAATTGAAGGAATAAAAACAGAAGAAAACGAAGCACACATACCCGAACGGAGGACCGCGTGGCGACGAACTCCTGCACCGCCGTCTGCACGACGTTGCCCAAGGAGTTGATGTGGTCCAGGACGTCCCGCGATGCGACGATCCACGCGCCGCCTCCTCCGGACCTCCAACTTGATGGCGCCGCGCTGGTCGCCTCATTCTCCGGCGCGGACGAGCTGGCCCTGCCGACCTCCACCTGCTGGGGCATAGAGACCGCCCTCGCAAGGCGCCGGCGGGCTAGGGCTCGGGGGGCCGGTTGCGGGCCAGTCACCAGCACGCCCCCAACTGGCGGCACCTCCGTCCTCGCTGGCCGGCTGTCCTGCTCCCCGGTAGGCGGCGCGGGGGGCGGTGGCGGCGTCTCCAGAATAACACAGTCATCCCCCCTATCGCCTGGAGCCGGCTGCTCGTCAGCAGTCGGCGCCTGGGCCGATGGCTCCAGAGACCCTGACTCCGGGCGGACGATGTGGCCCGCTGGCTGCTGAGGGCCCTTTCCCGGCTCTCGGACTCGGGCGGCGTCTGCCTCGGCCTTCTTGGCGGCTTCGGCCTCCGCCTAGGCGGCGGCATCAGCCGCCGCTCGCTCACGATCCGCGGCCTCGCGCTCCGCACGCGCCTCGCGGGCATTCCTCTCTGTCGCCTCCCGGAGCACGGCGGCCGGATCCACGCGAGGGGGTGCGGGAGGGGCATCTGAGCCTCCCACAACAGAGCCTGCTGGCACCCGCGAGAGGGAAAGCGGCGCGCTGCACGGATATCCCAAGGAAACGAAGAGTCAGCCAAGAAGGGATCAGCTGAGAGAGATGAGTACCACGCAAAGAAGGAATGAAGAATACTTACCCGGACACAATCGGCCTGGCCTTGGGCATCTTCGGCACGTTTCCCCTGGCGGCCGCCTCCTGACGCCTCGTAGCAGCGATCGACGGTAGGAGCTTCTTGGGTGGGGCACCAGTCGGCCCTGATAAGGACCGCCGTTTCCCACCGCCGGCTGTGCCAGACGGCCCGGCCTGATGGCTGGTGCGGACGGGTGCCTCCTCCATCTCCTCGTCGTCATCTGGCCAGCTCTCAACGCCGCCTTCTGGCAGGGCGCCCGATGGCTGGCCCCCGCCGCCCGTCACCTCTTCCTCCTCCATGGCGGTGGCCCCAAGATCGGGGTCGCTTGTATCGCTCTAGGAACGATCCAGCTCCAGGGGGCGGCCCAGTTGGTCAGAGCCCGGCGCCGGCTGGACAGGGAAAATCTGAGCAAAATATCAGGACCGGACGGCTACAGCAGCCGGACGAAAAAGAAAGAAAATAGAAGGATGAAAAGCTTACTGCGGGCGGCTAGTTGCCGCGGCTGTACGTCGGCTTGCCGAAGGCCCAGCCGGAGTCGGAGACCTTGCAGCTGGAGATGTGGTTCACCAGACGGGCCACCTCCCCGTAGGGCAGGGTCTTGGTGCACGTCCGGCTGGGGTCCCGGCGCCCGCTCATGTCGCAGATTAGGTGAGGGCGGCGCTGCAGCGGCAGCACCCGGCGCTGCAGCGGCAGCACCCGGCGCTCAGCAAACGTGAGCAGCAGATCCGCGAAGACCAAGCCCTCGCTGTCTCTCAGCTCCCGGAGATGGCGCAGTGCGACAGAAGCGCCTTCAGTGAGGGTGGCGGGCCGGGTCCTCCAGGAGTCCCGTGGCTCGGCAGGCGGCCCCGGCACCCACTCCGGCAGGCAGACGAAATCCTGCTCGGGGTCGACGTTGGAGACGTAGAAGTACATCTACTGCCATTGCTTCACCGACGCCACAAGCTTCGGCGCCGGGAAGAAGTTCTTCGTCCCACTGCGCTTTACCGCAATGCATCCCCCGCACTGGGCGGGCAAGCTCTGGACGGCAGTGCCGAGCTTCACGTAGAAGAGCTCAGTCCAGAGCTCTATGGTGGGGAGGATGCCGAAGTAGGCTTCGCAGAGGACGACGAAGGACGAAAGAGTCATCACCGTGTTCGGCGTGAGGTGGTGAGGTTGAATATGGAAGAAGTCCAGAAAGGAGCGGAAGAAACCGCTCGCCGGGAGGCCAAATCCGCACGGAAAGTGCGAGCGGAAGATGACCCGCTCGCCTTGCCGCGGGGCCGGCCTGATCTCTGCCACCGGCGCCAGGCGCACGGCGACCCTGTCGGCCGGAGGCAGCTTCCGCGACCGCCGGAGGGTGTCGATGTGCTCCTGGAGGACCGCGCTGCCGTCCCACTGGCCGTGGTGCCGGGGAGGTGCCGGGACGGACATGGCTTGGGCGGCGGTTCACTGCGACGATGACGAGAAGGGCGAGGAAGAAGAAGGAGATTGGGGGAGAGCGAGCGCGAGAACGATGCCAGCCCTCTCCCCCGACCTATATATAGGCCCGGGCGGCGAAGGCGAGGGGGCGGGCGTGGGATTAACCGCTCCACGCCCCGCACGACCCCCGATTTTCTCGCGTCTAATCCACGCACATTAAATACGCGTGGGAGGGTAATCGATTACCCCTGCCACTGTGGATCCGCGCGGGGCCCGAGGCCCCATAGTGGCGGGCCCCGGCCCGCTGCTACGTCCTGTCACGCGCGTGGGCTGGCAGGCCGACGTGACAAGACGGTGACGCATAGGAGCTACCAACGGTCTGTGGGCCTGTTCGACTGCCCGCTGACCAGGCGGTGCCTTCTCACCGAAGACTCCAAGACGACGGTTCGGCTGCTGGGGGGTGATGGCTTCTCGCCCCTCGTTGGTTACCCCAAGTGGAAGGTTTGAGATGCAGTGTAGCGGAAGTTTTCCCTTGGCAAAGATACCAAGGATCGATTTCCCCTGAGACTCCCAGTTTCAACAAGAAGGTGTCAACTGCTAACGGCGCCAGATATTAGCAATCAACGTGGACCTGCACACAGATACAAATAACTTTGCTCCCAACGAGTACAGAGAGGTTGTCAATCCCTCCGGCCTTGTAGTTTACAAAGGATCAAACGCAAGTGATAGTAGTGATAGATATTGCTGCAATAGTAAATAAAACCGGAAAGTAAATAGCGGATGTGATCAATGATGGTAATATGGACCGGAGTCCCATGATGTTCACTACTGATGTCTCTCTCCCAAAAGACGATAAAACTGCTATGTGAGGTAAACGAATTACAGCTGGGCAATTGACAGGACCATGTGCGCAAACCAATGCTGACTAAGTTGCAAGAAAGGTAGAGGTTCAAAGCATGGGCGGTACGCCGAGGTAAGTAGACCGAAATCCATCTGCATCTACTACTAATCATCCACCTTGAGATATCTATCCAGAACATCTCGCTGGTATTAAGTTGCGAGTCCCACCCATAGTGTAAACTCAAAGCAACAGACAACTGCATTAAAAGAACTTTGCGTAAAGTAAACAATCCTTGCACCCGCGGGCACAAGCACCGTTGTTTTCCCCCTTGTGGCAACAGCACATCCCCTAGACTCATGTTTCTGTCACTCAAGCTAGTCATCGAGGGGCATGAACCCACAATCAAGCATAACGTTCCCTCTTGGAGTCACTACCTACTACTTGGCCAAAGCAATAAATAACAACGGAGAACATGCAAGAATTACTTACGAACATAAATATAAAAGAGGTGAATCAAATATATTACTCAAACACAATCTGAACATAATCTCATAATCCATCGGATCCCAGCAAACTCATCATAGCAACAGCATAAGGATTACATATGTGCCTCGATTATGTAGGGCAGCTCACGAGGACTAATTAGTGAAGCACAAGAACGGGAGGAGAACATCACATAGCTACTGGTCATGGACTCATGGTCCAAGGGAGACTACTCACAACTCATCCGGGAGGCATCCATGGTGGTGGAGAAGCTCCCGGTGGTGATCCTCCCCTCCGGCAGGGTGCCGGGAAGAGTTCTCCTGGTGCTCCCGATCTTGGAAGCGGCGGCGGCGGCGGAACAGAGATGAGATCGCGAAAATGAGTTCCCGTCTCGAGGGTTTCGGGAGACGATATAAATATATGCCAAAGGGGGGCATCAGACGAGGCTCGGGGGGCCCAGGCGCCCCCCCGGCGCGGCCCGGGGGGGGGGGGGCGCCACCAGGGCGCCTGGGGCCCTGGTGGTCCCCCTCCGGCTGTGCTTCGGGTGCCTGGTAGCTTCTGGAACGCTGATTTTTTATATAATTTTTCCGGGATTTTTCTGGCAGTTCTCGTAATGGGAAAACCTGAAATACAAAAACAGCCGAAAACAGAAACTGGCACTGGGGTGCACTGAGTTAATAGGTTAGTCCAAATATGATCAAAAGTGTATGGAAGTGTATAAATATCATAGCAATATCACCCAAAAGAGTCATGGAGCAAGCAGAAATTATAGATACGTTTTGGACGTATCAAC
>LR738709.1:63063142-63210103 GCA_902687465.1 Secale cereale | reverse complement strand
AGCTTCTGGAACGCTGATTTTTTATATAATTTTTCCGGGATTTTTCTGGCAGTTCTCATAATGGGAAAACCTGAAATACAAAAACAGCCGAAAACAGAAACTGGCACTGGGGTGCACTGAGTTAATAGGTTAGTCCAAATATGATCAAAAGTGTATGGAAGTGTATAAATATCATAGCAATATCACCCAAAAGAGGCATGGAGCAAGCAGAAATTATAGATACGTTTTGGACGTATCAGGGGCCGGCTCCAGCGGCGCAGGGCCGGCTGTCAGCAGACGGATATCCACGGAAGACAAGCGAAGGACGTTGGGCCTGCCTAAGAGGGGAAGCTGCTGGAACCCCTCGGCACCTCCAGCGCCCGCCTCGGAGTTCCACCAGCTTCGGGGACTACTGTCGGAGATATTGACCATGGGTACCCTCGGTGACTACCCTTGGTATTTAAGACAAATGACAGCCGCCTGGTCCACTACGGCTGTCTGCTCATCGAGCCGCCTCCTAGGGTAGCCTGCCCTAGGAGCCGGCTGCCAGCAGGTGACAGGGACCCAACAGGCGGCGACACCAACACCACCAGCTAGCAGACGGCCCCGCACTCTTTCCTCAGGATGCACGTTGGAGGGACCCCTGCGCGGCGGAGGCGTGGCCACATGAGAATATGTCCTTAGAAGATCTATAAGGGCGTGGCTACAGTGAGCGCGTGTCTTATGAATATCTCCTAAGTGGCGGGTCACTGTAGCCGCGCTGCTATGACCAAGCATCGGTCAGAGAAGGTCACGATCCCACTACTCGCTGACGGCGGGGCCAGCAGGCGGTTGGCCCCATTGGTCAGCGGGTAGCTCATGAACAAGCCGCCCCTGGCAGACGGCCGGGGGAGACGGCCGCCTGGTAACAGACGGCAATCCTCACCCTAGAAGTCCGAGCCTCATCAAGATGACAGGACAGGGCGTGGCGACAGCGTACGGCGGGAGGCGATGGTACTATAGCCACTTCCTTCTCGACAAGGCTGTCGTCAGCTGAGGCACATCTACAGTGAAAGACAATCGCGTAGGGCCCGCAAGCGGCGGGCCCCAACAGACAGGCGGTGAAGCCGGCGCCAGAAGACATTGACGGCTGGGAGCCACACCATCAAGATTACCATTGTACCCCTGGGGGGTGATGGCTTCTCGCCCCTCGTTGGTTACCCCAAGTGGAAGGTTTGAGATGCAGTGTAGCGGAAGTTTTCCCTTGGCAAAGATACCAAGGATCGATTTCCCTGAGACTCCCAGTTTCAACAAGAAGGTGTCAACTGCTAACGGCGCCAGATATTAGCAATCAACGTGGACCTGCACACAGATACTAATAACTTTGCTCCCAACGAGTACAGAGAGGTTGTCAATCCCTCCGGCCTTGTCGTTTACAAAGGATCAAACGCAAGTGATAATAGTGATAGGTATTGCTGCAATAGTAAGTAAAAAGCGGAAAGTAAATAGCGGATGTGATCAATGATGGTAATATGGACCGGAGTCCCATGATGTTCACTAGTGATGTCTCTCTCCCAAAAGACGATAAAACAGCTATGTGAGGTAAACGAATTACAGCTGGGCAATTGACAGAATTATGTGCGCAAACCAATGCTAACTATGTTGCAAGAAAGGTAGAGGTTCAAAGCATGGGCGGTACGCCAAGGCAAGTAGACCGAAATCCATCTGCATCTACTACTGATCATCCACCTTGAGATATCTATCCAGAACATCTCGCTGGTATTAAGGTGCGAGTCCCACCCATAGTGTAAACTCAAAGCAACAGACAACTGCATTAAAAGAACTTTGCGTAAAGTAAACAATCCTTGCACCCGCGGGCACAAGCACCGTTGTTTTCCCCCTTGTGGCAACAACACATCCCCTAGACTCATGTTTCTGTCACTCAAGCTAGTCATCGAGGGGCATGAACCCACAATCAAGCATAACGTTCCCTCTTGGAGTCACTACCTACTACTTGGCCAAAGCAATAAATAACAACGGAGAACATGCAAGAATTACTTACGAACATAAATATAAAAGAGGTGAACCAAATATATTACTCAAACACAATCTGAACATAATCTCACAATCCATCGGATCCCAGCAAACTCATCATAGCAACAACATAAGGATTACATATGTGCCTCGATCATGTAGGGCAGCTCACGAGGACTAATTAGTGAATGATAACCCTCAACCGTAAGGGATCGAGATAGTCTTCGCGGGTAAGAATAACCCAATTTATTGATTCGACACACGGGGAGCCAAAGAGTATTTATAAGCTTTAACAGTTGAGTTGTCAATTCAACCGCACCTGAAATATACTTACTTGCAACAAAAGATAAGAGGTAACAGTGATATGATAGTGATGATAGTGATAGTAAAAGTAACAGCAAAAAGAAATAGCAGTGGTAAATGGCAAAAGTAGCAACTAGTGACAAGCAAGGTTTAAAACACTGTAGGCTAGGGAGATGGATGGTTGGGCTCTGCATGGATGAGATAGATTCTAACTTGGGGCACGGCACACGGAAAAGTAATGATCATCTAGGCAAATATCAAACATTAGGCATGTATCCCGTAGGTAGTTGTACGTGCTTGCAATAAGAACTTGCACAACATCTTTTGTCCTACCATCCCGCTACGAACGGGGCCAAAAGGAACTTATGGATATTAAGGTGCTCCTGTCAAAGAGCACCGGAACAAAGCAATGAACTCAATGGATACATGTAATCCTCAAACTACGGACCATCCCCTTTGGTGTCCCAAGCTGTCACTTTTGGGATCGCCGGTTCCGAACCGTAATAGGTGCAAACAACTCATAGATAGGATCACGAACACAAATATATTCATGCAAACACATATGGTTCAGATCTGAAATCATGGCACTCGGGCCCTAAGTGTAAAGCATTAAGAATAACAAGTTGAAGCAAAGATGATAAACACCATAGTAGATGATAGGCAACATGCCCCCAACGATCTGATAAACTATTACATGATCTAACTCATCCAATCCCTACCATCCCCTTCGCCTACAACAAGGGAATTACTCACACATGGAGGGAGAAGTCATGGAGGGATGATGGAGTGGTGATGATGATGACGATGGCGACGATCTCCCCTCTCTAGAGGCCAAATCAGCCTCCAGATTAGCCCTCTCGAGGAAGAACAGAGGGTGGCGGCGGCTCCGCGACGGAAAACTGCGAAAAGAACTTCCGATCTAGGGTTTCTGCGTCGGGAGTAAAAATACGAGATAAAGTAGGGCACCAGGGGGTGTGGGCCCCACCCAGGCGACCCCCCGGCGCGGCCCAGGGGGGGTGCCCACAGGGCGCCTGGGCACCCCCTGGCCCCCCTCTGGCCCCACTTCTGGCTCCTGGTTCCTTCGGGTGCGTGGATTTTATGTGATTTTTCGTGGATTTTTCTGAGATACTTAAAAATCCGTTTTCCTGCACACAAATAAACCATACAGGCAGCTCTGCTGAAAACAGCATCAGTCCGGGTTAGTTTAGTCCAAATCATGCAAGAATGAGGCCAAAACAATATCAAAAGTGTTTGGAAAAGTAGATACGTTTGAGACGTATCAGTGAAGCACAAGAACGGGAGGAGAACATCACATAGCTACTGGTCATGGACCCATGGTCCAAGGGAGACTACTCACAACTCATCCGGGAGGCGTCCATGGTGGTGGAGAAGCTCCCGGTGGTGTTCCTCCCCTCCGGCAGGGCGCCGGGAAGAGTTCTCCTGGTGCTCCCGATCTTGGAAGCGCGGCGGCGGCGGAACAGAGATGAGATCGCGAAAAAGGGTTCCCGTCTCGAGGGTTTCGGGACACGATATAAATATATGCCAAAGGGGGGCATCAGACGAGGCTCGGGGGGCCCAGGCGCCCCCCCCGGCGCGGCCAGGGGGGGGGTCGCGCCACCAGGGCGCCTGGAGCCCTGGTGGCCCCCCTCCGGCTGTACTTCAGGTGCCGGGAAGCTTCTGGAACGCTGATTTTTTATATAATTTTTCTGGGATTTTTCTGGCAGTTCTCGTAATGGGAAAACCTGAAATACAAAAATAGCCGAAAACAGAAACTGGCACTGGGGTGCACTGAGTTAATAGGTTAGTCCAAATATGATCAAAAGTGTATGGAAGTGTATAAATATCATAGCAATATCACCCAAAAGAGGCATGGAGCAAGCAGAAATTATAGATACGTTTTGGACGTATCAACATCCCCAAGCTTAATTCCTGCTCGTCCTCGAGTAGGTAAATGATAACAAGAATAATTTCTGTGGTGACATGCTATTAACCATATAGGACTTTTTCATAGTCACATGACAAAAGCTTACTGAGACAATGAATCTGTAGTAATTAAGTTGCCTCATGAGAAAATCACAAAGAACTGAAAGTTTTACAATATGATACTGAAACATCAAATAGATTTGCAATGAGCATGGTGTGCAAATATGATAAAGTGATATCTCGCTTGCCCCCTTTAGTGAAGCAAAACATAAATGCAGGGGCACCTCTATGGTTTAAGTGATGACTAGATACAATGATTTCAAAATAAACGATATCACATTCATGCAAAAGACAATGCTACTTTGGGACAATGCACATTACACTCAGAATGACAATCATGCTCTCAGTAGTTGGTGCTTTTTAAAGAAGGTGGAGACTCTCGAACCGTGGTTTTTGTTGGCAAGGTTGAAAACCCGTAGTCGGAAACAAAGACAAAACATGTACCAGAGCTCTTGGTTTAAAATCAGAAGTAATAATTTTTTTTGATCATGCATGTTTCGTCAACGAATGCTAGCAGACAACTCAATCACTTCTTGAGATGGACAAGTTTCGAGGAACGGCTCCCGAATGAGGACGATCACATCCTCTTAATCTCCTTTGTTTATCACTGCCAAAGTTTTCTGATTTCTCATGAACAAAGCGTGAAGGAGGGTTTGTTTGTTATATTATCTTTTTGAGCCGGGCGCACTCAATGCCAGTTCCTTCTCGTATTATGGGTTTGCACATTATACATGCAATCCCGGGGTGAAGCTTGTCCAACTTAAAAAGATCATGAATTAACTACTACTTCCTCATGAACTTACAACAGAGGCACAAAATAGGAATGCTTTTTCTTTTTGAATAATTTAGAGATGGTACATGAAAGTCTCCGTTAGGAATGGCAGGTAAATACCATGTAGGAAGGTATGGTGGACTCATATGGCATAACTGGTTTAAAAGAATTTGGATGCACAAGCAGTCAGTCCGCTTAGTACAGGTGGAGGTTAGCAAAAGACTGGGAGCGACCAACTAAGAGAGCAATGACGGTCATAATCATGCAGAGCGACAAAGCAACATTGAATCAGGCATGGAAGTTATATCGCTACTCAGAAACAAAAGATCATCAAGGCTTGACAGACTTTCTTTACAGTCTTAAATATGCGTGAGCATACGCCAAGTCAATCAAAGTAAATTCTCGAAGGAAGATATTACTAAACCATACCACATCATAGGCAAACAAATCATGTTGGTATTCCAATAACACATTGGGAACCCCCCAGCTATTTGAGACTAACCATAAGAAAACATGAACTACTAAGCACCATTATGCACGTAGCATCTTTATCATAGACATATCAACCAATGCAACGGAAGCAAACTCTCTTAATAAGATACGCATGATAACTAAAGAGAGTTCAAGCAACCAACTAAACAAAAGCTCTTTAAAAAGATAAGCATGAAAACTAAGAGCTAAGCATGATAGTAGCTATTGAAAGACAAAGAACACACACATCAAAGATAGACATGAAAATTCTATGTTATGTTCTAGGTAGAAGTGGAGCGTGTTTCTCTCCCACATAAAGAAAGCTGAGTTCCGACTCGTTATGAAAAGCTAAAAAAAACTAAAAGCAAGACGCTCCAAGCATAACACATAACACATGAAGTGATAAAAATTAGTGGAACGAAAGACGAACTGATAATGTTGATGGAGAAGGGGATGCACGGGGGCATCCCCAAGCTTAGACGCTTGAGTCTCCTTGAATATTTCTTGGGGGTGCATGGGGGCATCCCCAAGCTTGAGCGTTTGACACTCCTGGATCTTTTTATCATCTTCCCTCGCACACTTGAAAACTCCCTTCATACATAACTCATCATAATCTGATTAGCGAGGTTAGTACCCATAATAAAATAATTGTTCCTTGCTGGAAATAAATATATTCTTGAAGGTCTACTGTTTCTCAAGATTGCCAAAAGGTTTTTGCAAAGAAAAAGCAAGCTCTAGGTTTGCAAAATGATGGAAAGGCAAAACAGGACAGAATCTGTGAAAAACAGAACAGCAGGTAGTAAATGATATTTTCGGGGCACTTCTGCAACTCTAATAAAAAAACTCAAAACAGAAGAACGAAAGACAATTATATAGAGCACGCTGTCGAAAAAATTCAGACCAAAAAGATGATCTGGTGATTTTATACGAATTTTTCTATCCAAGGACAGAATCTGTTTCCTGGACAGCACGTCACAACTTTTGAACTTTCTTGCAATCAGAGGCTACACTTGGCATAAAGTTGAAAAGCAAAGATACAATGATGATGCTACTGTAGTAACAACATCAAGACACAACAAAAGCAAAATAAAATTTTATTCATTGGGCTGCCTCCCAAAAGCGCTTTCTTTTATGCCTTTAAGCTAGGCATAATGCATAGAGATCAAGTTTTATCAAGAGTAAAAGAATAGCTAGCCCGTACAACGGACTCAAAAGGTAACTTAATCTTCTTTCGAGGGAAGTGTTCCATCCCTTTCTTGAGAGGAAACTGGAATTTTATATTCCCCTCTTTCATGTCAATGATAGCACCAACGGTGCGTAGAAAAGGACGTCCCAAAATAATTGGACAAGAAGGTTCACATTCAATGTCCATAATAGTAAAATCAACGGGAACATAATTGTCATTGACAATGATAAGAACATCGTCGATCCTCCCCAAAGGTTTCTTTATGGAAGAATCAACGAGACGAACACCAAAAGAACAAGAATCAAAAGGTTTCAATTTAAGCATATTATATATTCTTTTGGGCATAACAGAGGTACTAGCACCAACATCACATAAAGCATAGCAAGAGAAGTTATTCAACTTAATTTTAATCATAGGATCCCAACCATCTTCTAGCTTTCTAGGTATGGAGGCTTCTACTCTAAGTTTCTCCTCCCTAGCTTTGATAAGAGCATTAGTGATATGCTCTGTGAAGGCAAGGTTAATCGTGCTAGTGCGGAGATCTCTAGACATCTTGTGAAGGAAATCAATAACTTCGGTAAGAGTGCAATTATCAAAATCAAGGTCACTACTATCAAGTAAAGTGGTAGTGGTGTCCTTTAGGTTCATTTGTTTGGTAGTTTCTATAGTCATAGCATCACCATTAATAGGTCCATTGGGACCAGGAGTGCATTGGGTGCTAAGAGTTTGGATATCCTCAACAACTTGGATAGTAGCAACAGTGTGGTGGGTAGGAAGGTTCTTAATTCTATCTTCTTCCTCCCTTTCTCTAGCCCATCTCTCTTCAAGTTTAGCCATCATCCTAATGTTTTCATTAATTTGCACTTGAATAGCATTCATAGGAGTGACCTTCCTCTCCTCAAGAGGAGAAGTTCTAATTTTAAGCAATTCTACTTCATTGGCTAAATTGTCTACCTTCGAAGAGAGATCACCTAGTTTGTTTAGTTTTTCTTCTACACTATTATTAAAAGCTTTTTGGGTAGTGATGAAATCTTTAAGCATAATCTCTAGTTCAGTAGTGGAGTTCTTGGTGCTAGGATAAGCATTGTTGTTCCCATAAGAATTAGAGGGGAACGGTCTAGGATTGCTACCAAAATTACTCCTATAAGCATTGTTATTAAAATTGTTTCTAGAGATAAAATTCACATCTACTTGTTCTTGAGAATTTAAAGGAACATCACGAGGATCAATAGAAGATTGCTTCGAAAGTAGAGACATGATCAAGTCAACTTTTTCATTTAGGGAGGAAATCTCCTCGACAGAGTTTACCTTCCTACCTGTTGGAGCGCGTTCGGTGTGCCATTGGGAATAGTTGGTCATCATCTCATCGAGAAGCTTTGTGGCAGCACCAAGTGTAGTTGACATAAAAGTTCCTCCTGCGGCCGAATCTAACAAGTTCCGCGAGGTAAAGTTCAAGCCTGCATAAAAAGTTTGGATAACCATCCAAGTAGTCAAACCATGAGTAGGGCAGTTCTTGATAAGAGATTTCATACGTTCCCAAGCTTGGGCAACGTGTTCATTATCCAATTGTTTAAAATTCATTATGTTACTTCTTAGTTGGATAATTTTAGCAGGTGGATAGTATTTTCCAATAAAAGCATCTTTGCACTTGTCCCATGAATCTATGCTATTTCTAGGCAAAGACTGAAACCAAATTTTAGCTCCTCCTCTCAAGGAGAAAGGAAAAAGCTTAAGCTTAACAATATCACCGTCTACTTCTCGGTACTTCTGCATATCACAAAGTTCAACAAAATTGTTTAAGTGTAAAGCAGCATCATCTCCAGCACCGGAGAATTGATCATTCATGACTAGATTCAGTAAAGCAGGTTTAATTTCATACGAAGGTGCTGAAGTGGCAGGTGTAGTGATAGGTGTGCAGATAAAGTCATCGCTGTTGTGACTAGTGAAGTCACACAACTTGGTGTTCCCGGTGGAACCCATAGTAGCAAGCAAGCAAGATAACTATTTTTGTGATTTTCGATAAAAGATATTAAAGCAAAAACTGAAAGGTAAACTAACAAGACTAAAAAGCAAAGGTAAAAGATAGCGTGCAACTCCCCTATCCTGAAGAGTGGAGTCCCCGGCAACGGCGCCAGAAAACTTTGCTTGATGGCTTCTCGCCCCTCGTTCGTTACCCCAAGTGGAAGGTTTGAGATGCAGTGTAGCGGAAGTTTTCCCTTGGCAAAGATACCAAGGATAGATTTCCCTGAGACTCCCAGTTTCAACAAGAAGGTGTCAACTGCTAACGGCGCCAGATATTAGCAATCAACGTGGTCCTGCACACAGATACAAATAACTTTGCTCCCAACGAGTACAGAGAGGTTGTCAATCCCTTCGGCCTTGTCGTTTACAAAGGATCAAACGCAAGTGATAATAGTGATAGGTATTGCTGCAATAGTAAGTAAAAAGCGGAAAGTAAATAGCGGATTTGATCAATGATGGTAATATGGACCGGAGTCCCATGATGTTCACTAGTGATGTCTCTCTCCCAAAAGACGATAAAACAGCTATGTGAGGTAAACAAATTACAGCTGGGCAATTGACAGAATTATGTGCGCAAACCAATGCTAACTATGTTGCAAGAAAGGTAGAGGTTCAAAGCATGGGCGGTACGCCAAGGCAAGTAGACCGAAATCCATCTGCATCTACTACAAATCATCCACCTTGAGATATCTATCCAGAACATCTCGCTGGTATTAAGTTGCGAGTCCCACCCATAGTGTAAACTCAAAGCAACAGCCAACTGCATTAAAAGAACTTTGCGTAAAGTAAACAATCCTTGCACCCGCGGGCACAAGCACCGTTGTTTCCCCCCTTGTGGCAACAGCACATCCCCTAGACTCATGTTTCTGTCACTCAAGCTAGTCATCGAGGGGCATGAACCCACAATCAAGCATAATGTTCCCTCTTGGAGTCACTACCTACTACTTGGCCAAAGCAATAAATAACAACGGAGAACATGCAAGAATTACTTACGAACATAAATATAAAAGAGGTGAATCAAATATATTACTCAAACACAATCTGAACATAATCTCACAATCCATCGGATCCCAGCAAACTCATCATAGCAACAGCATAAGGATTACATATGTGCCTCGATCATGTAGGGCAGCTCACGAGGACTAATTAGTGAAGCACAAGAACGGGAGGAGAACATCACATAGCTACTGGTCATGGACCCATGGTCCAAGGGAGACTACTCACAACTCATCCGGGAGGCGTCCATGGTGGTGGAGAAGCTCCCGGTGGTGTTCCTCCCCTCCGGCAGGGCGCCGGGAAGAGTTCTCCTGGTGCTCCCGATCTTGGAAGCGCGGCGGCGGCGGAACAGAGATGAGATCGCGAAAAAGGGTTCCCGTCTCGAGGGTTTCGGGACACGATATAAATATATGCCAAAGGGGGGCATCAGCGGAGGCTCGGGGGGCCCAGGCGCCCCCCCGGCGCGGCCAGGGGGGGGGGGGGCGCCACCAGGGCGCTTGGAGCCCTGGTGGCCCACCTCCGGCTGTACTTCGGGTGCCGGGAAGCTTCTGGAACGCTGATTTTTTATATAATTTTTCCGGGATTTTTCTGGCAGTTCTCGTAATGGGAAAACCTGAAATACAAAAACAGCCGAAAACAGAAACTGGCACTGTGGTGCACTGAGTTAATAGGTTAGTCCAAATATGATCAAAAGTGTATGGAAGTGTATAAATATCATAGCAATATCACCCAAAAGAGGCATGGAGCAAGCAGAAATTATAGATACGTTTTGGACGTATCAGGGGGTAGGCCTATATAAACCCCCAGGGTCCTCCATGAGGAGGGGTTAGAAGATTACGAGGTTAGATCCTAGCAGAGAGAGATAGAAGGTGGGCTAGCCCTGTTCATCTTCTTCCTCAAAACCGCACAGCTCAAGGAGCAACCTTGTAGCTACCTTAGTGCTATCAGTCATGACGCGGAGCCCCCGCAGAGCAGGACTAGGGGTGTTATCTCCTCGGAGAGCCCCGAACCTGTGTAAGATCCGTAGGCGTTCTAAGTTCCGCTTTATCCCGCTTCCCGAGCCCGGCGACGTTCTCTTGACCCCATGCATGATAAGCCATCCGTTGGCATATGTCATTCCTAAACCCCGACATCTACTCTTTTTGTTCCGGTAGAAACCCCAAGGGTTGCATGTCCTTCTACCGTTGGTTACCTTTTATCTCTTTCTTTGAAAATGCTAATATAGCATAGTTGATAGCCATACTTGATTAGGGGGGGGGCGATTTTTAGAAAGCTGATTTCGTCCTATGCCCGAAAACCCGATTTACTATATATGTGTCTTAGAGGACAGTGCACTTACCATCGCACTGCCAAATTACACAACGGTATAAAATAAAATCTTTGTTGAAGTGCTAGTTGTAGCAAAATTACCAACTCATGTTGTTAGAAAAAATATATATTGTTTTTGGAAGCATAGGAGTTGTGTGATATATCTCCCATTGTATGATTATATGTGACGAATTAGCATACTTTCTATGCTTACTCATAAAAGAAGCCTACAAAGTTTTTTTCTGTGTAACCTTGCGTTTCACGCTTTACCCTTGAAAATGTGTGAAAAATCTTCTAGTACAAGCAATTCAGTTAAGTTTACTCTTATTATTCTGGTAAGAAACTCGAGTGTTGCATGTCCATGTACCATCGGTACTATAATCGCTTACCTTTTCTCTCTTTCTTTGGAAATGCTAATATATCTTAGTTAATTAGTAACACTTGATGGGAGGCTAATTTTTGGAAAACTGATTTCATCCTATGTACGACAACTCGATTTACAACACATATGTCCTAGAGGATAGCGCACTTACCATCCCACTGCAAAATTAGAGTTGTAGCAAAATTACCAGGTCATATTGTTGAATAAATAAATAATGTTTTAATAAGCTAGGACATTAGGAAACGTGACAGTTGTATGGTATATCTCTCATTATATGTATTATATGTGACGAATTAGCATACATGCCATGCTTACTCGTAAAGGAAAAATATAGAGGCGTTTCATGTGTAACCTTGTGTAGCACACTATATTTTGGACACGCGTGAAAAGCCTTCTAGTAGAAGCAATTCGATTAATTATACATTTTCTTGTTGTGGCAAGAAAGCTCACATGCCGCATGTCCTTGTACCGTGGATTCTACGTATTGCTTACCTTGTGTGTCACACTCTATCCTTTGGCATAGCTGAAAAGTCTTCTAGTAGAAGCAATTCGGTCAATTTTACTTTTTTTTTGTTTTGGTAAGGGAACTCGCAATATGTCATTATACCGCATACACTACATATTGCTTACCTTCTATCTCTCTAGAAATGATAATATGTCATAAATGATTAGTTATTCATACATGATTTGTTTTTTCAGGGTGGCAGTATCTTATTCTTTGAAAACAACTTCCATCTAGTGTCCCACAACTCGATTTACCATGGGTGTCTCCTACACGACAATGCACTTACCATTCGACTGCTAAATTACACATTGTTGTAAAATAAACCTTTGTTGAAGTGTTAGGTGTAGCAAAGTTATCTGGTCATATTGTTCAAATAATATTATTTTAATGAGTTAATTTTGTAAGAAGATGACAACTATGTGATATATCTCTCGTTTCATGTATTGTTGTAGTGAATTAGCATACTTTCTATGCTTATTCATAAAGGAAATCTACAAAGGTTTTTTATGTAACCTTGTGTGTCACGATCTATCCTTGGACACTTATGATAAGTCTTCTAACACAAGCAATTCAGGTAATTTGACTCTTCTTGTTCCGGTAAGAAAACTCAAAGTGTTGCATGTCCTTATACCATTGATATTGTGTATTGCTTAGATTTTCTCTCTTTCTTCGTAAATGTTGATATAATTGTTGGGAAACATAATAGAAAACAAAAAAATCGCCCTACGATCACCCAATAACAATATGAAGTTGCATATAGGGTTTGGATCAATGATCGTTACCGACTCCGGAGTGTAGTGGAAGTAGACGAGTCGGTGTAGATCGTACTTGGAGTCCCTTGAACCGTTGATGATGATCCCGCAAACTGCCCTCGAATAATCTCTTGAATGGAAGACATAAAGCACGACCTTTCTACTTGGTTGCAGTCGTACGGTCTTCACGATCTGGCAGCGCTTCGTCGTCCTAAGCACTGCGACGGTATGACCGAGGTGTGTTTCTGTGGAGGGGGGCACCGCACACGGCTAGAACAATTCAACTTGTGTCTTTGGGTGCCCCCCTGCCCCCGTATATAAACGAACAAGGGGGGGAGGCCGGCCGGCCCTCTATGGTGCGGCTAGGGCTGCAATCCTACTAGGAATAGGATTGCAATCCTATTCCTAGTAGGAACTACCAAAGAAGGAAGAAGGGGGAAGGAAAGAGAGGGAGAGGGAGAGGGAAAGAGGGGCCGCGCCCCCCTCCCCTTGTCCTATTCGGACTCCTCCTAGGGAGGGGGCGCGCCACCTCCTGGCTGCTGCCCTCTCTCTCTCCCCTATGGCCCACCAGGGCCCACCATTCCCCCGGGGGGTTCCGGTAACCCCCCCGGCACTCCGGTAAATTCCGAAACTTTCCAGAACACTTCCGGTGTCCGAATATAGTCGTCCAATATATCAATCTTTATGTCTCGAACATTCCGAGACTCCTCGTCATGTCCGTGATCTCATCCAGGACTCCGAACTACCTTCGGTACATCAAAACTCATAAACTCATAATACCGATCGTCATCAAACATTAAGCGTGCGGACCCTACGGGTTCGAGAACTATGTAGACATGACCGAGACTCATCTCCGGTCAATAACCAATAGCGGAACCTGGATGCTCATATTGGCTCCTACATATTCTACGAAGATCTTTATCGGTCAAACCGCATAACAACATACGTTGTTCCTTTTGTCATCGGTATGTTACTTGCCCGAGATTCGATCGTCGGTATCTATCTTTATGATCACCCAGTTACGTTGTGACGTTTGATAGCACACAAGGTGTTCCTACGGTATTCGGGAGTTGCATAATCTCATAGTCATAGGAACATGTATAAGCCATGAAGAAAGCAATAGCAGTAAAACTAAACAATCATAGTGCTATGCTAACGGATGGGTCTAGTCCATCACATCATTCTCCTAATGATGTGATCCCGTTGATCAAATGACAACTCATGTCTATGGCTAGGAAACATAACCATCTTTGATCAATGAGCTAGTCTAGTAGAGGCATACTAGGGACATACTGTTTTGTCTATGTATCCACACATGTACTAAGTTTCCGATTAATACAATTCTAGCATGAATAAAAGACATTTATCATGATATAAGGAAATACAAATAACATCTTTATTATTGCCTCTAGGGCATATTTCCTTCAGTCTCCCACTTGAACTAGAGTCAATAATCTAGATTACAAAGTGATGATCCTCACACCCATGGAGTCCTGGTGCTGATCATGTTTTGCCCGTGGAAGAGGCTTAGTCAACGGGTCAGCAACATTCAGATCCGTATGTATCTTGCAAATCTCTATGTCTCCCTCCTTGACTAGATCGCGGATGGAATTGAAGCGTCTTTTGATGTGCTTTGTTCTCTTGTGAAACCTGGATTCCTTCGCCAAGGCTATTGCTCCAGTGTTGTCACAAAAGATTTTCATTGGACCCGATGCACTAGGTATTACACCTAGATCGGATATGAACTCCTTCATCCAGACTCCTTCATTTGCTGCTTCCGAAGCAGCTATGTATTCCACTTCACACGTAGATCCCGCCACGACGCTCTGCTTGGAACTGCACCAACTGACAGCTCCACCGTTCAATAAAAATACATATCCGGTTTGTGACTTAGAGTCATCCGAATCAGTGTCAAAGCTAGAATCGACGTAACCGTTTACGACGAGCTCTTTGTCACCTCCATATACGAGAAACATATCCTTTGTCCTTTTCAGGTACTTCAGGATGTTCTTGACCGCTGTCCAGTGATCCACTCCTGGATTACTTTGGCACCTCCCTGCTAGACTTATAGCAAGGCACACATCAGGTCTGGTACACAGCATTGCATACATGATAGATCCTATGGCTGAGGCATAGGGAATGACTTTCATTTTCTCTCTATCTTCTGAAGTGGTAGGGCATTGAGTCTTACTCAACTTCATACCTTGTAATACAGGCAAGAACCCTTTCTTTGATTGATCCATTTTGAACTTCTTCAAAATCTTATCAAGGTATGTGCTTTGTGAAAGTCCAATTAAGCGTCTTGATCTATCTCTATAGATCTTGATGCCTAATATATAAGCAGCTTCACCGAGGTCTTTCATTGAAAAATTCTTATTCAAGTATCCTTTTATGCGATCCAGAAATCCTATATCATTTCCAATCAATAATATGTCATCCACATATAATATTAGAAATGCTACAGAGCTCCCACTCACTTTCTTGTAAATACAGGCTTCTCCAAAAGTCTGTATAAAATCATATGCTTTGATCACCTCATCAAAGCGTATATTCGAACTCCGAGATGCTTGCACCAGTCCATAGATGAACCGCTGGAGCTTGCACACTTTGTTAGCATATTTTGGATCGACAAAACCTTTTGGTTGCATCATATACAACACTTCTTTGAGATATCCATTCAGGAATGCAGTTTTGACATCCATTTGCCAGATTTCATAATCATAAAATGCGGCAATTGCTAACATGATTCAGACAGACTTAGGCATCGCTACAGGTGAGAAAGTCTCATCGTAGTCAACTCCTTGAACTTGTCGAAACCCTTTCGCAACAAGTCGAGCTTTGTAAATAGTAACATTACCGTCCGCGTCAGTCTTCCTCTTGAAAATCCATTTATTTTCGATGGCCTGCCGATCATCGGGCAAGTCAACCAAAGTCCACACTTTGTTCTCATACATGGATCCCATCTCAGATTTCATGGCCTCAAGCCATTTTGCGGAATCTGGGCTCATCATCGCTTCCTCATAGTTCGTAGGTTCATCATGGTCTAGTAACATGATTTCCAGAACTGGGTTGCCGTACCACTCTGGTGCGGAACGTACTCTGGTTGATCTACGACGTTCAGTAGAAACATGATCCGAAGTTTCATGATCATCATCATTAACTTCCTCACTGATTGGTGTAGGAATCACTGGAACAATTTTCTGTGATGTACTACTTTCCAATTCGGGAGAAGGTACAATTACCTCATCAAGTTCTACTTTCCTCCCACTCACTTCTTTCGAGAGAAACTCCTTCTCTAGAAAGGATCCATTCTTAGCAATGAATATCTTGCCTTCGGATCTGTGATAGAAGGTGTACCCAACAGTCTCTTTTGGGTATCCTATGAAGACACATTTCTCCGACTTGGGTTCGAGCTTATCAGGTTGAAGCTTTTTCACATAAGCATCGCAGCCCCAAACTTTAAGAAATGACAACTTTGGTTTCTTGCCAAACCATAGTTCATAAGGTGTCGTATCAACGAATTTAGATGGTGCCCTATTTAACGTGAATGCAGCTGTCTCTAAAGCATAACCCCAAAACGATAGCGGTAAATCGGTAAGAGACATCATAGATCGCACCATATCCAATAAAGTACGGTTACGACGTTCGGACACACCATTACGCTGTGGTGTTCCGGGTGGCGTGAGCTGTGAAACTATTCCACATTGTTTCAAATGAAGACCAAACTCGTAACTCAAATATTCTCCTCCACGATCAGATCGTAGAAATTTTATTTTCTTGTTACGATGATTCTCTACTTCACTCTGAAATTCTTTGAACTTTTCAAATGTTTCAGACTTGTGCTTCATTAAGTAGATATACCCATATCTGCTCAAATCATCTGTGAAGGTCAGAAAAATAACGATACCCGCCGCGAGCTTCAACACTCATTGGCCAACAAATCTGTTGCTCGCTCCATGGTTCCGGAGAACGGAGTTTTAGTCATCTTGCCCATGAGGCATGGTTTGCAAGCACCAAGTGATTCATAATCAAGTGATTCCAAAAGTCCATCACTATGGAGTTTCTTCATGCGTTTTACACCAATATGACCTAAACGGCAGTGCCACAAATAAGTTGCACTATCATTATTAACCTTGCATCTTTTGGTTTCAATATTATGAATATGTGTATCACTACAACCGAGATCCAATAAGAATAGACCACTCTTCAAGGGTGCATGACCATAAAAGATATTATTCATAAAAATAGAATAACCATTATTCTCTGATTTAAATGAATAACCGTCTCGCAATAAACTAGATCCAGATATAATGTTCATGCTCAACGCTGGCACCAAATAACAATTATTTAGGTCTAAAACTAATCCCGAAGGTAGATGTAGAGGTAGCGTGCCGACGGCGATCACATCGACTTTGGAACCATTTCCCACGCGCATCGTCACCTCATCCTTAGCCAATCTTCATTTAATCCGTAGTCCCTGTTTCGAGTTACAAATATTAGCAACCGAACCGGTATCAAATACCCAGGTACTACTACAAGCATTAGTAAGGTACACATCAATAACATGTATATCAGATATACCTTTGTTCACCTTGCCATCCTTATCCGCCAAATACTTGGGGCAGTTCCGCTTCCAGTGTCCAGTCCCCTTGCAGTAGAAGCACTCAGTTTCAGGCTTGGCTCCAGACTTGGGTTTCTTCGTGGGAGTAGCAACTGTCTTGCTATTCTTCTTGAAGTTCCCCTTCTTTCCCTTGCCCTTTTTCTTGAAACTAGTGGTCTTGTTAACCATCAACACTTGATGCTCCTTTTTGATTTCTACCTCCGCAGCCTTGAGCATAGCGAAGAGCTCGGGAATTGTCTTTTGCATCCCTTGCATATTATAGTTCATCACGAAGCCTTTATAGCTTGGTGGCAGTGATTGAAGAACTCTATCAATAACACTATCCGCGTCAACTTTGCAACCAAGTTGAGTCATATGATTGTAGTACCCAGACATTCTGAGCAAGTGTTCACTGATAGAACTATTCTCCTCCATCTTGCAGCTGTAGAACTTATTGGAAATCTCATATTTCTCAATCCGGGCATTTGCTTGAAATATTAACTTCAACTCCTGGAACATCTCATATGGTCCATGACGTTCAAAACGTCGTTGAAGTCCCGATTCTAAGCCGTAAAGCATGGCACGCTGAACTATCGTGTAGTCATCAGACCGCGACTGCCAGACGTTCAAAGCGTCTACATTAGCGGGAGGGGGCTTGTCACCTAGCGGTGCTTCAAGGACATAATTCTTTTGTGCAGCAATGAGGATAATCCTCAAGTTACGGACCCAGTCCGTGTAATTGCTACCATCATCTTTCAACTTAGCTTTCTCTAGGAATGCATTAAAATTCAAAGGAACGGTAGCACGGGCCATTGATCTACAACAACATAGATATGCAAAAACTATGAGGACTAAGTTCATGATAAATTAAAGTTCAATTTAATCATATTAATTAAAGAACTCCCACTTAGATAGACATCCCTCCGGTCATCTAAATGATTACGTGATCCAAATCAACTAAACCATGTCCGATCATCACGTGAGATGGAGTAGTTTCAATGGTGAACATCTTATGTTGATCATATCTACTATATGATTCACGCTCGACCTTTCGGTCTCCAGTGTTCCGAGGCCATATGTGCATATGCTAGGCTCGTCAAGTTTAACCCGAGTATTCTGCGTGTGCAAAACTGGCTTACACCCGTTGTATTTGAACGTAGAGCTTATCACACCCGATCATCACGTGGTGTCTCGGCACGACGGACTTTCGCAACGGTGCATACTCAGGGAGAACACTTATACCTTGAAATTTTAGTAAGGGATCATCTTATAATGCTACCGTCGTTCTAAGCAAAATAAGAAGCATAATAAGATAAACATCACATGCAATCAAAATATGTGACATGATATGGCCATCATCATCTTGTGCTTTTGATCTCCATCTCCAAAGCAACGTCATGATCACCTTCGTCACCGGCGCGACACCTTGATCTCCATCGTAGCATATTTTTCGTCTCGCCAACTATTGCTTCTACGACTATCGCTACCGCTTAGTGATAAAGTAAAGCAATTACATGGCGATTGCATTTCATACAATAAAGCGACAACCATATGGCTCCTGCCAGTTGCCGATAACATTACAAAACATGATCATCTCATACAAAACCGTATAACTCATCATGTCTTGACCATATCACATCACAACATGCCCTGCAAAAACAAGTTAGACGTCCTCTACTTGGTTGTTGCAAGTTTTACGTGGCTGCTACGGGCTTAGCAAGAACCGTTCTTACCTACGCATACAAAACCAGAACGATGTTTCGTCAAGTATGTGCTGTTTTAACCTTCACAAGGACCGGGCGTAGCCACACTTGATTCAGCTAAAGTGAGAGAGATAGACACCCGCCAGTCACCTTTAAGCAACGAGTGCTCATAACGGTGAAACCAGTCTCGCGTAAGCGTACGCGTAATGTCGGTCCGGGCCGCTTCATCTCACAATACCGCCGAAGCAAAGTATGACATGCTGGTAAGCAGTATGACTAGTATCGCCCACAACTCATTGTGTTCTACTCGTGCATATCATCTACGCATAGACCTGGCTCTGATACCACTGTTGGGGAACGTAGTATTTTAAAATTTTCCTACGATCACGCAAGATCTATCTACCAGATGCATAGCAACGAGAGGGAAGAGTGTGTCTACGTACCCTCGTAGACCGGAAGCGGAAGCGTCAAGTGACGCGGTTGATGTAGTCGAACTTCTTCGTGATTCAACCGATCAAGCACCGAACGTACGGCACCTCCGCGTTCAGCACACGTTCAGCTTGATGACGTCCCACGAGTTCTTGATCCAGTTGGGCTTCACGGGAGAGTTTCGTCAGCACGACGGCGTGGTGACGGATATGATCTATCTACCGGCGCAGGGCTTCGCCTAAGCACTGCGACGGTATGACCGAGGTGTGTTTCTTTGGAGGGGGGCACCGCACACGGCTAGAACAATTCAACTTGTGTCTTTGGGTGCCCCCTGCCCCCGTATATAAAGGAGCAAGGGGGGGAGGCCCGCCGGCCCTCTATGGTGCGGCTAGGGCTGCAATCCTACTAGGAATAGGATTGCAATCCTATTCCTAGTAGGAACTACCAAAGAAGGAAGAAGGGGGAAGGAAAGAGAGGGAGAGGGAGAGGGAAAGAGGGGCCGCGCGCCCCTCCCCTTGTCCTATTCGGACTCCTCCTAGGGAGGGGGCGCGCCACCTCCTGACTGCTGCCCTCTCTCTCTCCCCTATGGCCCACCAGGGCCCACCATTCCCCCGGGGGGTTCCGGTAACCCCCAGGCACTCCGGTAAATTCCGAAACTTTCCAGAACACTTCCGGTGTCCGAATATAGTCGTCCAATAGATCAATCTTTATGTCTCAGACATTCCGAGACTCCTCGTCATGTCCGTGATCTCATCCGGGACTCCGAACTACCTTCGGTACATCAAAACTCATAAACTCATAATACCGATCGTGATCAAACGTTAAGCGTGCGGACCCTACGGGTTCGAGAACTATGTAGACATGACCGAGACTCATCTCCGGTCAATAACCAATAGCGGAACCTGGATGCTCATATTGGCTCCTACATATTCTACGAAGATCTTTATCGGTCAAACCGCATAACAACATACGTTGTTCCTTTTGTCATCGGTATGTTACTTGCCCGAGATTCGATCGTCGGTATCTCTATACCTAGTTCAATCTCGTTACCGGCAAGTCTCTTTACTCGTTCCGTAACACATCATCTTGTGACTAACTCATTAGTCTTTTGCTTGCAAGGCTTATTATGATGTGTGTTACCGAGAGGGCCCAGAGATACCTCTCCGACACTCGGAGTGACAAATCCTAATCTTGATCTATGCCAACACCACGAATACTTTCAGAGACACCTATAGAGCATCTTTATGATCACCCAGTTACATTGTGACGTTTGATAGCACATAAGGTGTTCCTACGGTATTCGGGAGTTGCATAATCTCATAGTCATAGGAACGTGTATAAGTCATGAAGAAAGCAATAGCAGTAGAACTAAAGGATCATAGTGCTATGCTAACGGATGGGTCTAGTCCATCACATCATTCTCCTAATGATGTGATCTCGTTGATTAAATGACAACTCATGTCTATGGCTAGGAAACATAACCATCTTTGATCAATGAGCTAGTCTAGTAGAGGCATACTAGGGACACACTGTTTTGTCTATGTATCCACACATGTACTAAGTTTCCGGTTAATACAATTCTAGCATGAATAAAAGACATTTATCATGATATAAGGAAATACAAATAACATCTTTATTATTGCCTCTAGGGCATATTTCCTTCAGTAAGGATGGAGAATCTCCTTGGGCGCCGGCCAAAGGGGGGAGGAGTTGGTCTCCTCCCCTAGTAGGATCCCCCCCCCCCGCCCCAAGGAAAGGAGGGGGGGCACCTTCACTTGGGCCCTTGTGGCCCAAGTTGTCTTCCACCTCTTGGCCTTTTAAGGCACGTTGATACTTAATTAATATAAAAGCCTCCTAATCGTTGCTAGACCCTTTTATATAATTTAACATCACCAAAAAACATTTTCCACCTACATATTAATTATCGGTAATACCCGATATTGCCCGATGATGGGCCTCTAACCCCTCGTTGGTTACCCCAAGTGGAAGGTGTGAGATGCAGTGTTGTGGAAGTTTTTCCCTTAGCAAAGATGCCAAGGATCGAATCCCTAGAGACTCCTAGGTTCACCAAGTAGGTGTCAACTGCTAATGGCGCCAGATATTAGCAATCAACGTGGACCTGCACACAGATAAAAATAACTTTGCTCCCAACGAGTATAGAGAGGTTGTCAATCCCTCCGGCCTTGTAGTTCACAAAGGGTTAAACACAAATGATAGTAGTGATAGATAATGTTTGCAATAGTAAGTAAAAGCGAAAAGTAAATAGCGGATGTGATCAATGATGGTAATATGGACCGGAGTCTCATGATGTTCACTAGTGATGTCTCTCTCCCAAAAGACGATAAAACAGCTATGTGAGGTAAACGAATTACAGCTGGGCAATTGACAGGACCACGAACGCAAACCAATGCTGACTACATTGCAAGAAAGGTTGAGGTTCAAAGCATGGGCGGTACGCCAAAGTAAGTAGACCGAAATCCATCAATATCTACTACTAATCATCCACCTTGAGATATCTATCCAGAACATCTCGCTGGTATTAAGTTGCGAGCCCCACCCATAGTGTAAACTCAATGCAACAGACAACTGCATTAAAAGAACTTTGCGTAAAGTAAACAATCCTTGCACCCGTGGGCACAAGCACCGTTGTTTTCCCCCTTGTGGCAACAGCACATCCCCTAGACTCATGTTTCTGTCACTCAAACTAGTCATCGAGGGGCATGAACCCACAATCAAGCATAACGTTCCCTCTTGGAGTCACTACCTATTACTCGGCCAAAGCAATAAATAACAACGGAGAACATGCAAGAATTACTTATGAACATAAATATAAAAGAGGTAAATCAAATATATTACTCAATCACAATCTGAACATAATCTCATAATCCATCGGATCCCAGCAAACTCATCATAGCAACAGCATAAGGATTACATATGTGCCTCGATCATGTAGGGCAGCTCACGAGGACTAATTAGTGAAGCACAAGAACGGGAGGAGAACATCACATAGCTACTGGTCATAGACTCATGGCCCAAGGGAGACTACTCACAACTCATCCGGGAGGCGTCCATGGTGGTGGAGAGGCTCCCGGTGGTGATCCTCCCCTCCGGCAGGGTGCCGGGAAGAGTTCTCCTCGTGCTCCCTATCTTGGAAGCGGCGGCGGCGGCGGAACAGAGATGAGATCACGAAAAAGAGTTTTTGTCCCGAGGGTTTCGAAGGACGCTCTAAATATATGCCAAAGGGGGGCACCAGACGGGGCTCGGGGGGCCCAGGCGCCCCCCCGGCGCGGCCCAGGGGGGGCGCGCCGCCAGGGCGCCTGGAGCCCTGGTGCCCCCCCCCCGGCTGTCCTTCGGGCGCAAGGTAGGTTCTGGAACACTGATTTTTTATATAATTTTTCTGGATTTTTCCTGGCAGTTCTCGTAACGTGAAAACCTGAAATACAAAAACAGCCGAAAACAGAAACTGGCACTGGGGTGCACTGGATTAGTAGGTTAGTCCAAATATGATCAAAAGTGTATGGAAGTGTATAAATATCATAGCAATATCACCCAAAAGTGGCATGGAGCAAGCATAAATTATAGATACGTTTTGGACGTATCAACATCCCCAAGCTTAATTCCTGCTCGTCCTCGAGTTGGTAAATGATAACAAGAATAATTTCTGTGGTGACATGCTATTAACCATATAGGACTTTTTGTAGTCATATGACAAAAGCTTACTGAGACAATGATTCTATAGTAATTAAGTTGCCTCATGAGAAAATCACAAATGACTGAAAGTTTAACAACATGAAACTGAAACATCAAAAAGATTTGCAATGAACATGATGTGCAAATATGATAAAGTGATATCTAGCTTGCCCCCTTTAGTGAAGCAAAACATAAATGCAGGGGCACCTTCAATGTTTAAGTGATGACTAGATACAATGATTTCAAAATAAACGATATCACAATCACGCAAAAGACAATGCTACTTTGGGACAATGCACATTACACTCTGAATGACAATCATGCTCTCAGTAGTTGGTGCTTGAAGAAAGAAGGTGGAGACTCAACATAAAAGTAAAAGAATGATTATGTGCTAGAGCTTTTTATATTGAAAACATAGAAGCAATTTTGTCAACGGTAGTAGTACTTCATATGTGTCATGCATAAGACATCCTATAAGTTGCAAGCCTCATGCATCGAATACCAATAGTGCTCGCACCTTGTCCTAATTAGCTCGGATTTCCATGGGTTATCATTGCATTACATATGTTTTAACCAAGTGTCACAAAGGGGTACCTCTATGCCACCTGTACAAAGGTCCAAGGAGATAGATCGCATTTGATTTCTCGTTTTTGATAGATCTCAACTTGAGGACATCCATACCGGGACAACATAGAAAATAGATAATGGACTCCTCTTTAATGCATAAGCATATTCTCATAAGAGATTGAGGATTAATGTCCAAGCTAAAACTTCCACCATGATACATGGCTTTGGTTGGCGGCCCAATGTTCTTCTCTAACAATATGCATATTCAAACCAACCCATGGCAAATCACCCTTACTTCAGACAAGACAAACATGCATAGCAACTCACATGATATTCAACAATAGTGTGACAGTTGATGGCGTCCCCAGAAACATGGTTACCGCTCAGCAAGCAACTTATAAGAAATAAGATACATAAGCAACATATTCTTTACCACAATAGTTTTTAAGCTACTTTCCCATGAGCTATGTATTGCAAAGTTAGTCCGCTTAGTACAGGTGGAGGTTAGCAAAAGACTGGGAGCGACCAACTGAGAGAGCAATGACGGTCATAATCATGCAGAGCGACAAAGCAACATGGAATCAGGCATGGTAGTTATATCGCTACTCAGAAATAAAAGATCATCAAGGCTTGACAGACTTTCTTTATAGTCTTAAATATGCGTGAGCATACGCCAAGTCAATCAAAATAAATTGTCGAAGGAAGATATTACTAAACCATACCACATCATTGGCAAACAAATCAAGTTGGTACTCCAATAACACATTGGGAATCCCCCAGCTATTTGAGACTAACCACAAGAAAACATGAATTACTAAGCACCATTATGCAAGTAGCATCTTTATCATAGACATATTAACCAATGCAACGGAAGCAAACTCTCTTAATAAGGTGAGCATGATAATTAAAGAGAGTTCAAGCAACCAACTAAACAAAAGCTCTTTGAAAAGATAAGCATGAATACTAAGAGCAGAGCATGATAGTAGCTATTAAAAGACAAAGAACAGACACAGCAAGATAGACATGAAAATTCTATGTTATGTTCTAGGTAGAAGTGGAGCGTGTTTCTCTCCCACATAAAGAACGCTGAGTTCCGACTTGTTATGGAAAACTAAAAAGAAAACTAAAAGCAAGACGCTCCAAGCATAGCACATAACACATGAAGTGATAAAAATATAGCGGAACGAAAGACGAACTGATAATGTTGATGGAGAAGGGGATGCACGGGGGCATCCCCAAGCTTAGACGCTTGAGTCTCCTTGAATATTTCTTGGGGGTGCACGGGGGCATCCCCAAGCTTGAGCGCTTGACACTCCTGAATCTTTTTATCATCTTCCCTCACACACTTGAAAACTCCCTTCATACATAACTCATCATAATCTGATTAGCGAGGTTAGTACCCATAATAAAATAATTATACCTTGCTGGAAATAAAGATATTCTTGAAGTTCTACTGTTTCTCAAGATTGCCAAAAGGTTTTTGCAAAGAAAAAAACAAGCTCTTGGTTTGCAAAATGAAGGAAAGGCAAAACAGGACAGAATCTGTGAAAAACAGAACAGCAGGTAGTAATTGATTTGTTCGGGGCACTTCTGCAACTCAAATCAAAAAACTCAGAACAGAAGCACAAAAGACAATTATATAGAGAACGCTGTCGAAAAAATTCAGACCAAAAAGATGATCTGGTGATTTTATACGAATTTTTCTATCCAAGGACAGAATCTGTTTCCTGGACAGCACCTCACAACTTTTGAACTTTCTAGCAATCAGAGGCTATACTTGGCACAAATATGAAAAGCAAAGATACAATGATGATGCTACTGTAGTAAACAACATCAAGACACAACAAAAGCAAAATAAATTTTATTCATTGGGCTGCCTCCCAAGAGCGCTTTCTTTTATGCCTTTAAGCTAGGCATAATGCATAGAGATCAAGTTTTATCAAGAGTAAAAGAATAGCTAGCCCGTACAACGGACTCAAAAGGTAACTTGATCTTGTTTCGAGGGAAGTGTTCCATCCCTTTGATGGAAATCTAGAACTTCTGATTATCTCAAAGCACCATATCCTAACATGTTTGGCTAAACAGAAAGGACTACTAACAGAAAGGTAAATAATTTTTTTATGATTTTTGATAAAAGATACTAAAGCAAAAACAGAAAGGTAAACTAACAAGACTAAAAAGCAAAGGTAAAAGATAGCATGCAACTCCCCTATCCTGAAGAGTGGAGTCCCCGGCAACGGCGCCAGAAAATCTCCTTGATGGGCCTCTAACCCCTCGTTGGTTACCCCAAGTGGAAGGTGTGAGATGCAGTGTTGTGGAAGTTTTTCCCTTAGCAAAGATGCCAAGGATCGAATCCCCAGAGACTCCTAGGTTCAACAAGTAGGTGTCAACTGCTAACGGCGCCAGATATTAGCAATCAACGTGGACCTGCACACAGATACAAATAACTTTGCTCCCAACGAGTACAGAGAGGTTGTCAATCCCTCCGGCCTTGTAGTTCACAAAGGGTTAAACGCAAATGATAGTAGTGATAAATAATGTTTGCAATAGTAAGTAAAAGCGAAAAGTAAATAGCGGATGTGATCAATGATGGTAATATGGACCGGAGTCTCATGATGTTCACTAGTGATGTCTCTCTCCCAAAAGACGATAAAACAGCTATGTGAGGTAAACGAATTACAGCTGGGCAATTGACAGGACCACGAACGCAAACCAATGCTGACTACATTGCAAGAAAGGTTGAGGTTCAAAGCATGGGCGGTACGCCAAAGTAAGTAGACCGAAATCCATCAATATCTACTACTAATCATCCACCTTGAGATATCTATCCAGAACATCTCGCTGGTATTAAGTTGCGAGCCCCACCCATAGTGTAAACTCAATGCAACAGACAACTGCATTAAAAGAACTTTGCGTAAAGTAAACAATCCTTGCACCCGCGGGCACAAGCACCGTTGTTTTCCCCCTTGTGGCAACAGCACATCCCCTAGACTCATGTTTCTGTCACTCAAACTAGTCATCGAGGGGCATGAACCCACAATCAAGCATAACGTTCCCTCTTGGAGTCACTACCTATTACTCGGCCAAAGCAATAAATAACAACGGAGAACATGCAAGAATTACTTATGAACATAAATATAAAAGAGGTAGATCAAATATATTACTCAATCACAATCTGAACATAATCTCATAATCCATCGGATCCCAGCAAACTCATCATAGCAACAACATAAGGATTACATATGTGCCTCGATCATGTAGGGCAGCTCACGAGGACTAATTAGTGAAGCACAAGAACGGGAGGAGAACATCACATAGCTACTGGTCATGGACTCATGGTCCATGGGAGACTACTCACAACTCATCCGGGAGGCGTCCATGGTGGTGGAGAGGCTCCCGGTGGTGATCCTCCCCTCCGGCAGGGTGCCGGGAAGAGTTCTCCTGGTGCTCCCGATCTTGGAAGCGGCGGCGGCGGCGGAACAGAGATGAGATCGTGAAAAAGAGTTTTTGTCCCGAGGGTTTCGAAGGACGCTCTAAATATATGCCAAAGGGGGGCACCAGACGGGGCTCGGGGGGCCCAGGCGCCCCCCCGGCGCGGCCTAGGGAGGGGGGGGGGGCGCCGCCAGGGCGCCTGGAGCCCTGGTGGCCCCCCCGGCTGTCCTTCGGGCGCAAGGTAGGTTCTGGAATGCTGATTTTTTATATAATTTTTCTGGATTTTTCCTGGCAGTTCTCGTAACGTGAAAACCTGAAATACAAAAACAGCCGAAAACAGAAACTGGCACTGGGGTGCACTGGATTAGTAGGTTAGTCCAAATATGATCAAAAGTGTATGGAAGTGTATAAATATCATAGCAATATCACCCAAAAGTGGCATGGAGCAAGCAGAAATTATAGATACGTTTTGGACGTATCACCCGATAAACTCCGAAACCCTTCCGGCGACCCCAAAATGCTTCCGGTTCCTCTTGGAACTATTACGAATATTAAAGAAAAAATTCCATGAATAAATCCTTGGTACTCTCATCATACTAACACTCAGTATATCATGATTACCATAAGATTGTGGCCCGGTAGGTTCGGTAAATCATAGACATGAACGCAACTCCTTCGTTCAATGACCGATAGTGGAACCGTGGACGTCCGTATTGATCCATATGATTACACAAGTGGCATTTGAGTGAACCTTTGTGTCAGGGATATTACTAGCAGGTATAAACCGGCCAGGAAGATCCGGATTACACTGACATAGTTGTATTATCACAAGCCCAGTAGAATATGTACCAGAGGTTACAGCCCATAGAGGCTTAGAGCCCATGTGTAAGGCCTACGGTTTGTAAACCGTCATATCATGTAACTTGGGATGTAAGATAGAAAGAGTAGAGACCGAGGCGGACACGTTTATGAACCGGCCTCGGGACTCTGTAAACCGGACCGGGCGTCGCCTCTTATATAAAGGGACGACCCGGCGACGGTTCAAGGACAAGAAACAATAGCTCGAGAGACAGGCAGGCGATTCGCTCCCTGTTCATCGACGCCCAAGCAATTCCACACCAAACTAGACGTAGGATTTTACCTTCATCGAAGGGGCCGAACTAGTATAAACCCTTTGTGTTCTTTGTGTGCTTTTAACCTCTTCAAGCTAACCCGCGCGATGGCCTCACACCTAAGTCCTCTAAACCGGACATCTGCCGTGCTAATTCCACGACAGTTGGCGCCCACCATGGGGCTATCGCACGATGGTTTCGAGTTCTTGAAGGGCAGCTTTGAAGGACTCAAGGGTTACGCAGTTGGCCGGATGACCAAGAGTCGTCACGGCCGGATCTACATCGACGATGCGGGCTGGGGCCCCGAGGCCGATTCAATCGAATACGGGTACCGGGTCCCCTTCGGCGGCATCCATGTCTTCATCGGCAAGATCGGTGAACCGGGACCTGAGCCCGACATCTTCCACAACATCGTCGAGCCGGCTCAGCGTGCGAGATCGGCCCGGATTCAGCCCGCCGTGAAGCGTGTTTTCGTTGGAGCAGTACATGGAGTCCAAGCCGAGGACGGATCGGATTCTGGTGGCAAGACAGTTGTCTACTCTGACGGTGAATCTTTATCCGGAGAGACCGAATCTTTGTATCTGTTGCAGGAAGGCCGGTCTGAGGGTGTATCCGATGGCGATAGTATTCCGGACCCCTTTGATCCGCCAAACCGGGTGGCTGTTTTCATGGCCGGATCACAGCCTGTTCAGCAGCCCTCGATGACCGGGCGTTCACCTCAGAGGTAGCGGGTGCTGGGGCAAGCAACCAAACCCCGTCGCCCTCTGACGCCCTATCCACCTTGGTTGGAGAATTGACGGCACTTGCAACAGCAGAAGTGGCCCCTGCCAACAAGGCTCAACATGATGCGGAGATCCTTCAGCTAAAGGACCAGATTGAGCAGGCTAAACGGGATCTAGACGCAGAGAAAGCCAGGATGGCTACGAGGCAAATAGAGCTAGACTCCCAAGCTTTTCGGCTTAGGGTGGATCAGACTTCTGCACAGGAGGTAATGTACAGAAGACAGCAAACTCGTCTACCGCTGGTTTACGAGGCGAGGAATATCTTTGGCACACCAGGAGCGGGAGCCAGCAATTATCCAGAGGTAAACCGGGGAGGAGCCTAGGGGACTGGCGCGCCGGTTCAGCCGCCGGCCGCAGAGCGAAACCGTCAAGTTGTGCCAACGCTGCACGTCCCCACCCCTCCCGGCCATTATTCTAACCCGTTGGACAACATTGTCGCCGCCGCTTCACGACTGGCCGCTTTGCCCATTGAGGGGACATCCCCCGTGGCGATGGAAGCACGCCGGGCTAAGGAATTACTGGACACGGCGCTGACACATCAGCAGGCGTACTCTTATAGTAGGGAAAGGATTCATTCAACCCCCTGCCAAAGCCGGAGTTATTCTAGGCACTGGGATGAACCGGCTGTGTCTAGCAGCGAGCGGAGACATCACCGTCACAGGCAGGATAATCCGGCGGGAGCAGAGGCACACGCCCAAGAGGCGGTAAACCAGGCTAGGCATGCTGCCCGCGAGGACACCCGTCAAGTGACGCCGGTTCACACAGCCACAACAGAAACGGGAGCCACAGCAAGTTCCTTTGGAGTGCAGTGTCTCATCCCCGCTTTACGAAGCGTGAAATTGCCCAAAGACTTCAAAGGCCCACGCAAGGTACCCAACTACATAGCGGATCTGGCTCCAGAGGCGTGGGTTGAAAGTTATGAGATGGCTATGGAGATGCTTGATGTGGATGAAGCGGCATGCGCCAAGTACTTTACCATGATGCTTGAGGGTACAACCCGGACATGGTTAAAGGGCCTACCACCTAACTCCATCGGATCGTGGGGTGAGTTGCGTCACCAGTTTATCAAAAATTTCAAAGACACGTGCAAGCAGCCAATGTCGGTGGTAGACTTAGCAGCATGTGTTCAAGGAGAGCAGGAACCCACGAGCAGCTGGGTGCGGCGAGTATCAGAAATCCTGCACTCTTCCAATAGTATCAACCCTAGTACGGCGATAGTGACATTGGAAAACAATTGCCTGTTTGAGTCTCTGAAACTGAAGTTAGGACGGCTCAAACGCGATTGCAATGACATGGGCACGCTCATGAGCGCTCTGGTGAAATATGGGGATTCTGATAACACCAAGTACACAGATGCAGACGGAGACAAGTCCGGAAAGGTGAACAAGGCTGGTAAACCGGCGCAAGCTAATCCGGTAGCAACGGGCTACAATGGTAAGCGAAAGGCAGAGGGCGGTTCTGATTTTGTGGCCAATACCAACGTTCAGGGAAACGGGCAGCGCCGCAAAGGTAAACCACCTCCCCGTGGCGAAGGGCAATTCTTCAATCTAGATCAACAGTTAAACGCGCCTTGCCCTAAGCACAGCATAGAGGGAAACCCGTCTAAACATTTATGGAAGGACTGCCGGATCATGGTAGAGGCCATGAGACAAGCCAGATATAACCACGGACCCCCCGGCGGCGGCTCGAGTTCTGGTTTTCAGGGTCCGGGTTACCAGGGTAATGGTTCCGGATCAGGATATCACGGCGGTAACAATAACCATCCCAGCAACAACAGCAACGGTCAGCATCAACAGAGCCAGCAGCATGGTCAGGGTGGTTACAATAACCAAGGAAATCGGCAGCGTCAACAGTAGCAGCAATTCGGATATCAGAGTAATCCGAAGGAGCTAAGCAGTGGACAGTATCATGTTTTCACCACAAGTTTGTGCAAACGAGATCAAATGGTTCTGAAACGGGCAGTACACGCAATTGAACCAGCGACGCCACGTTTTCTACGTTGGTCGGAACAACCTATTGTGTGGAGCAGAGAGGATCACCTGCCACGGGTTGATAATCCGGGCCAGTTGGCCCTAGTGGTGGTACCACAGGTGGGTGGCTACAAGTTCACAAAGGTACTCATGGACGGCGGCAGCAGTATCAACATCTTATACTATGAGACTTTCCAGCGTAGGGGGTTGACAGATAAGAAGTTAAGACAGTCCAACACAGTATTCCATGGAGTGGTGCGAGGTAAATCGGCTTACCCAGTTGGGAAAATTGATCTGGAAGTCACCTTTGGGGATGAGCAGGATTCTAGGTCAGAGACGGTGACCTTTGAGGTCGTAAAGATCAGGAGCCCATATCATGCTCTATTTGGGAGACCGGTTTACGCCAAGTTCATGGCTAGACCGTGCTATGTTTATCTACAGCTCAAGATGCCGGGTCACAAGGGAACCATCACGGTGCACGGAAGTCGCAAGATCGCATTGGAATGCGAGGAAGGAGACGCAGCCTATGCGGAGGCAGTGTGCGCTACGGAGGAGTTGAAGTTCTACAAAGACAACGTTGATCCGGCAGATATGTCCTCATTAAAAAAGCCAACTACAGAGCATGATCTGGCGTTGAAGTTTAAATCGGCGGAGGAAACCAAGCAGGCTGACTTTGTTCCAGGCGATTCTTCCAAACAGTTCACTATCAGTGCTAACCTAGACCCCAAATAGGAAAGCGCGCTCATCGAGTTCATCCGTGAGAACCGGGATATCTTTGCATGGAAACCTTCTGACATGCCAGGTATACCGAGGGAACTCGCTGAGCACAGTCTTAATATTGATCCGAAGTTTAAACCGGTCAAACAGTATTTGCACCGCTTCAATGAGGAGAGGCGCAAGGCTATAGGAGAAGAAGTGGCCAGGCTTTTGGCTGCAGGATTCATAGTTGAGGTGTTCCATCCGGAGTGGTTGGCTAATCCGGTACTGGTGTTAAAGAAAAATGGAACGTGGAGGATGTGTGTGGATTACACAGACCTAAACAAGGCTTGTCCAACTGACCCTTTTGCTCTCCCCCGTATTGATCAGATTATTGATGCTATGGCAGGATGTGAGCGGCTAAGTTTTTTGGATGCATATTCAGGGTATCATCAAATCAAGATGGCAGTTAAGGACCAAGAGAAGACAGCTTTCATAACTCCCTTTGGAGCCTTCTGCTATGTATCTATGCCCTTTGGGCTCAAGAGTGCTCAAGCAACTTACCAGCGTTGCGTGCAGAACTGTCTCAAGGGGCTGATCGGAAAAAATGTCCATGCATATGTTGATGACATTGTGGTGAAATCAAGGAAGGAGGAGACGCTGATAGAGGACCTAAAGGAAACCTTTGACAACCTCCGGGTTTATAAGATGATGCTTAATCCGGAGAAGTGCGTTTTTGGCATTCCGGCAGGCAAGCTCCTTGGATTCTTAGTATCAAACAGAGGAATATAGGCTAATCCGGAGAAGATCAATGCGATCATATCCTTGACTAAACCGGCTTGTATCAATGATGTCCAGCGCATAGCAGGCCGGATTACAGTATTGAGCTGATTCATCAGCTGTTTGGGAGAAAAGGCGATCCCACTTTATCAGATGTTGAAAAAGACGGACCGGTTTATATGGAGCGATGCTGCAAACATTGCGTTCGAGGATTTGAAGCGGCAATTAGCAGAACCGCCAGTTCTTGCAGCTCCAGTTGACAACGAACCGCTGCTGTTATACGTGGCCGCCAATGCCCGGGCAGTTAGCGTGGCAATTGTGGTGGAACGCAAGGAAGCAGGCAAGGAATATCCGGTTCAGCGCCCGGTTTACTACATTAGTGAGGTTCTCATTGAGTCAAAGCAAAGGTATCCGCACTGGTAGAAGCTGGTATACGGCGTGTTCATGGCAAACCGGAAGCTGAAGCGCTATTTCCAGGGCCACCCAATCACTGTTGTCAGCTCAGCTCCATTGGGGGATATAATCCAGAATAGAGAAGCTACTGGCAGAGTAGCAAAGTGGGCCATTGAGCTTAGCCCACACGGATTGAAGTATGTACCCCGTACTGCTATTAAATCCCAAGCACTGGTAGATTTCATCAATGATTGGACAGAATTGCAAGCACCGGAGGAGAAGCCGGATCATACATACTGGACTATTCACTTTGACGGTTCAAGGCAATTAGAGGGCTCGGGGGCTGGAGTCATATTAACTTCCCCACGAGGTGACAAGTTTTGTTATGTCCTTCGACTAATGTTCCCTTGTACTAACAATGCTGCTGAGTATGAAGCTCTCCTTCACGGCCTACGGATGGCTAAGGAGATGAACTTGAGCCGGGTCAAGTGCTTTGGTGATTCAGATCTAGTGGCGCAACAGGTGTCTGGCAAGTGAGACTCTAAAGATCCGCTCATGGCAGCTTACATGCGAGAAGTTGAAGCGGTTGCATGATATTTCAAAGGATATCCGGTGGATCACATAGACCGGCGGAAAAACGAAGCGGCCGATGCATTGAGCCGGCTGGGCTCTCAGCGTAAACCGGTTCCACCAAATACCTTCTTGGATGAATTACACAGTCCATCGGTTCAGGTACCATCAGAGGAGGATTTGGCTGTTCCTGATCCGGAAGCACAACTAGTTGCAGCACTTCATGTTATTCCGGATTGGACACTCCCTTACCTGGCATATCTGAGCCGAGGAGAGTTGCCAGATGATGAGGTTGAGGCTAGGCAGATAATCCGGCGATCCAAATCTATGACCATCGTCAACTGAGAACTTCATCACCGCAGTGTTTCTGGGGCATTTCAGCAATGTGTATCATCGGAAGAAGGCTGTGATATTCTTCGAGAGATACACGAAGGAGATTGTGGTCATCACACCGGTTCAAAGTCATTGGTAGCCAAGGCCTTTCGTCATGGGTTCTACTGGTTAACAGCTCATGCCGATGCGGAGGATCTAGTCCGGAGATGCGATGCTTGTCAGAAATTTTCACGGCGTGCTCATGTTCCGGCGCAGGAGCTACGGATGATCCCAATTACTTGGTCGTTTGCGACTTGGGGGCTTGATATGGTTACACCCTTTAAACGATCCCAAGATCAGAAAACCCATCTGTTGGTAGCAGTGGACAAGTTTACGAAGTGGATTGAGGCAGAGCCTGTCAGTAAGTGTGATGCGGCAACAGCGGTTAAATTCATCAAAAAGGTAATTTTCCGGTTTGGCTTTCCACACAGCATCATTACGGATAATGGCACCAACCTATCTAAAGGAGAGATGGAAGAGTTTTGCCAAAGGGAACATATTCGCCTGGATGTGTCTTCAGTAGCTCACCCTCAGTCCAGTGGCCAAGCTGAGAGGGCCAACCAAGAGATCTTGAGAGGCATCAAGCCCCGGCTTATGGTTCCTTTGCAAAGAACACCAGGTTGCTGGGTTGAGGAGTTACCTTCTGTCCTCTGGAGCATCAACACTACACCTAACAGGTCTACAGGTTATACGCCTTTCTTCATGGTATATGGTGCTGAAGCAGTCCTCCCTAGTGGCAGCCTATGTTGAAGCGACCAATGAGCTAGCAAGACAAGACATCTTAGGCCGGCTAGATGAGGAACGGGACACAGCAGCAGCACGATCAGCAATTTATCAACAAGACCTACGCCGATATCACAGGCACCGGGTTAAGACCAGGACGTTCCAGGAGGGGGACCTGGTGCTCCGGCTCATCTAAGACCAGACAGATATGCACAAGTTATCCCCACCTTGGGAAGGACCCTTTGTGGTCAGCAAGAACCTACACAACGATTCATACTACCTGGTGGACGTTCGAGAACATAAAGACTCACGTACAGCAGAGGAAGAGACGAAGAGGCCGTGGAACATCGCTCTTCTGCGACCTTACTATACTTGAGCCATTGGCTCCGCCTTATGTATCCTGTACATATTATGATTAATAAATAAACCGGCGCCCTCGGTAAACCGGGGGATCAGCCATCTTCTTCGAATAGAAGTGTCATATGGGAATTCGCTCAGGTGATATCCATCTAAAATTTATTTTTCTTGATATATATCATTTTCATCAAGAAAACAAATTGCTTTGATCTGTATATTTTGATATGCAGGACAATTATTTATTAAGGGACCAAAGAGGGTTTGCCGCAAAGCACAACTCCCATATAGGTGCCCTGCCTCCATGGTCACTTGGGGGCTTCCTGTTCAAACATAGGTCGTATTCGAACCAAAGAGAACATAGCCAAACTCACTAGGGGGCTTATTGATCGTATTCGAATCATAGCTTAACCCCTTTTGGGTCCGACTTGGATCGTATTCGAATCAGGGTCGTTAAAAACCTCTCAACGTCATTAGGGGGCTTCCTATTCAAACATAGGGCGTATTCGAACCAAAGAGAACATAGCTGTCGGTACCCTCTTGATCGGCGCAACGCCAAAGCCACTGGGGGCTACATGATCGTATTCGAATCCTAGCTTAACCCCTTTGGTCCAGTTTACTGATCGTATTCGAATCAGAAGCCTCCTAAACCGGCGCCCTTGATGCGTCAAATATGGAGCCTGGCAGCTCGCAAAAAGCCAAGAGCTTAAAGGCCGCTCATAAAAAAATGCCTAGAGCTTAAAGGCCGCTCACAAAAAGCCTGGAGCCAGGCAGCTCGCAAAAAGCCAGAGCCTGGCAGCTCATAAAAAGCCTCGATTTCGAGCCTGGCAGCTCATAAAAAGCCTCGATTTGGAACCTGGCAGCTCGTAAAAAGCCTCGACTACATGGTCTTATTTGCCAAAAAGCTTTGTTTCTGTGATTTTACAAGTTTTTGTTGTTAACCAAGTCTATCGATCCAGGTTTGGGCAACTTCAAAGTTGACCCTATATCTGCAAAAGTAAAAGTCTGGGTCATGAACACCAGCATGAGTTAAACCGGCATTCATCATAACCCGGATTAGTCATCAGGCAAACGCCAAGAGAGCCAAGAGCCTCATCAGCATCTACACTTTCAATTATGCCTACCGGATTAAGGACGCCAGGCACACTTAATCAGAGGTATGAGGTATCTTTGGTATAAAACAAATATTCCTTTGATATATCTATTGGAACAGAGTAATAGGTCCGGCGGTAAACCGCCAGGACATCTTTTTAGCATCATTTATGCAGGCACAGATACTGTAAACGGATCAACCATGACAAAACAAAGGATTAAATTGGCAGACGCCAAGTCAAGTTGTGACATCCATATTGGGACAAAGACAATGTTTCAACTATCCTATTACAAGGCACCTGCAGGCCCGAATAAGATTAAAGGTTTTGGCAAAGTGTTCAGCAACTACAAATTAAACCGGACGGTTTATTCATCCTCTTCACGCTGCGAAGGCTGAGGGTCGATGTGTTCCGGGTCTTCTTCATCTTCAGGTAGTGGCTGGAAATCAGGAACGCGCCAATCAATCTTGGAGAGTGCGCGGAAGTACATTTCCTCATTAATAAGATCTGACGGATCAATATCTGGAGCGAAAGTATGGCCACGCACTAGCGGGATCAGATTCTCAGTGTCATAAACCGGCCGATCTACCCGCTCATTTTCTAAGTCATAGGCCGGATGATACCTTGTCAGATCCGCTTCGGCAAGTTTGCTGGCGAGTGGGCGCATCTCTTTGGTTAAGGCACGGAGGTCTTCGGCAGAGAAGGTGGATCCATCCTCTTTATTGCTGGGATATCCGTTCATAGCCTCAGCCGGATTAAAGTCCGGAACCCATGCTTTGTCCTGGGTCAATGCCATAAGAGAGCCGGCCCGTGCAGCAGACTTCTTCACTTCTATCAAACGTACAGGCAGGACGGATAGCTTCTCCAAAGTGGATTGGATGGTAGATGGTGCCGACTTGTTATGAGACATAGCACTAATAACCCTTTGAGCGCCGGAATACAGCTGCTCTACCAGGGTATAAGATGCCTTGAGCTTCTTCCGGACATCATCTCCAAGATGCGTGATACGCCTCCCTATATACGATTGCGAAGTTAAACCGGAGCGGAAGAAAGATTGCAAGGATGAAAAACATATATAGATGGGTACTTACCGAAGATAGCAGAAGTCATGAGTTCTATTTGCTGTCTTAAACCGGTCAGCTCCTGTGTAAGCGGATTAAGCGCAGCTTCAGCTTCTTTTGCCCTTTTCTCAAGAGCATTCCTCTGCACTTCCCATGTGGACCGCTCCGCTTCAAAGTCATTTTTCAATTTTTCCATGTTGGTTAAGGTAAGCAGAAGCTCTTCCTTGGCTTTGGCAGAAGCAGTTTCATTAACAGCCAATCTATTCCGGAGTTCAATTACCTTCGAAGCCCTCCGGGTCAAGTCAGCCTACAAGGAAATCAAACGGATTAGAAAGACAAGTCAATCAAGTCTCAAGCATATAACAAGTTATCCACTTGACACTTGGGGGCTAATGTGCAGTTGAAGTACCAAAAGAGAATTTCAGACAAGTCCCAAGCGCATAAAACAAGTTATACCCCTGGCACTTGGGGGCTAATGTAAGTTCATTTTCGGATACACTAGAATTCCCGGTTCACCTACAATGAAGCTAAACCGGCACTTGGGGGCTACTATGGCCTGAAGACAGGATTGCAAGAACACAAAACAAAGACAAGTAAAAGGAAAAGAAATTACCTCGTATTTATCCTTCATCATGTTAACCAACCCGACTTCATATTCGCGGCTGGTAAAGAGCCGGTTCAGATACCCGGAATGAAGTTCCTGGGCACTCAACTCGGCATAACTGGATAAGTCTGTGCTCCACTTGCCTTTGTCTTGTTGAAGTTTTTCCTCCTTGGCAGTATGTCTGGCCAAGATGACAGGCTCAGTGGGGGCAGTGAAACCTAACCCGGTTATCTCAACGTCCGCGGATGAAGCAGCAGTTGGTTGGAGAGGGGCAGCGGTAGGCGCCGGGCTGACAGGAGCCGGGCTAGCCCGAGGAGGGCTAACCCGGACAGGGCTCGCCGGATCATCCGCATTCTCCATATTGTCACCTCCTGGGGCAGCGACATCATCATGATCCATAGGAAGAGGATCATCAAACTGAGCTTCAGGGATGTCTTCGGGAAGGATGGCCGCTTCAGGGTCATCAGCCGGTTCAGCGGCAGTGGTTTCGGCAGCCGCTTTGGATGCTTTCGCCTTCTTGCTAGGCTTCGGCTTTCTGGTAAAAATCAATGGAATAATGAGAACCATGAAGTCAAAAACATGAAGGTAAACCGGATGTTTGAAAAGAACTTACCCAAGCACAGTCTTCAGCACAGGGACCTGTGTAGCAGTTGACTCGCCGGAAGAGGACAATGGAGCCTCCTGATAGTTAGGATCAGACGGTTTAAGCGGTTTACGTATGAGCCCGGATTTTGGATAAAGGAGAGTTGGAGAAAGTAAAACCTCGGAGCGACGCTTGCGAGCCGGTGTAAGAGGTATTCCGGATGACTCCACCACATGGCCACTATGGCGCGTGGTCCGGCGTGCTTCATGCTGCTGCTTCTTCAAAAGAAAGTTGGGGTCCAATTGAGCATAAGGATGAGAAAAAGGATATTTCCGGGACACCCGGCGGATTTTGGGGGGCAGCGGTTCTGAGTCAGAAGAGAGAGAAATTACCTCAACTCCCGCCGCTTTGCTTCCTGATACGTCCAAAACGTATCTATAATTTCTGATTGCTCCATGCTTCTTTTGTGTGATATTGCTATGATATTGATGCACTTCCATACACTTTTGAACATATTTGGACTAACTTATTAACTCAGTGCACCACAGTGCCAGTTCCTGTTTTCTGCTGTTTTTCTATTTCAGGTTTCCCCCATATTAAAAGTGCTCCAAAAATTCCAGGAAAAATATAGGAAAAATCAGCGTACAGGAAGCTTCGCGAAGAACCAAAGATGGGCCAGAGGGGAGCCACGGGAGGCCCAGGCGGCCACCTGGCACGGCCCCACCCTTGGCCGCGCCAGGGGGGCGCCTGGGGCCCTTGCTCCGCCTCTGGCTGCCCCCTTCGCATATATAACCCTCTCGTCCTGAAACCCTCGAGGACAGAACCCTTTTTCGCGATCTCGCCTCTGTTCCGCCGCCGCAGCGCTTCCAAGATCGGGAGCATCAGGAGAACTCTTCCCGGCACCCTGCCGGAGGGGAGAACCACCACCGGGAGCTTCTCCACCACCATGGACGCTTCCCGGATGAGTCGTGAGTAGTCCACCTTGGACCATGGGTCCATGATCAGTAGCTATGTGATGTTCTCCTCCCCTCTTTGCTCTTCATGGTTTAGACCTCGTGAGCTGCCCTACATGATCGAGGCACATATGTAATCTTTCTGCTGTTGCTTTGCTGAGTTTGCTGGGATCCGATGGATTATGAGACTATGTTCAGATTGTGTTTGAGTAATATATTTGATTCACCTCTTTTATATCTTTGTTCTTGAGTAATTCTTGCATGTTCTCCGTTGCTGTTTATTGCTTTGGCCAAGTAGTAGGTAGTAACTCCAAGAGGGAGCGTTATGCTTGATTGTGGGTTCATGCCCCCTGATGACTAGCTTGAGTGACAGAAACATGAGTCTAGGGGATGTGCTGTTGCCACAAGGGAGAAAACAACGGTGCTTGTACTTGCGGGTGCAAGGATTGACTACTTTACGCAAAGTTCTTTTAATGCAGTTGTCTGTTGCTTTGAGTTTACACTTTGGGTTGGATTCACAACTTAATACCAGCGAGATGTTCTGGATAGATATCTCAAGGTGGATGATTAGTAGTAGATGCAGATGGATTTCGGTCTACTCGCCTTGGCGTACCGCCCATGCTTTTGAGCCTCTACCTTTCTTTGCAGCATAGTTAGCATTGGTTTGCGCACATAATCCTGTCAATTGCCCAGCTGTAATTTGTTTACCTCGCTTTGCTGTTTTATCGTCTTTTGGGAGAGAGACATCACTAGTGAACATCATGGGACCCCGGTCCATATTACCACCGCTGATCACACCTTCTATTCACTTCCTGTTTTTATTTCTTAGTTACAGTCATAGCTATCATTATTATCTCTTGTGTTTGATCCTTTGTAAACAACAAGGCCGGAGGGATTGGCAACCTCTCTGTACTCGTTGGGAGCAAAGTTATCTGTATCTGTGTGCAGGTCCCGTCAACCGCTAAGTTTCTAGCGCCGTTGACACCTACTTGTCGACCCTCGGAGTCTCACGGGATTCGATCCTTGGTACCTTTGCCAAGGGAAATTTGCCGCTACGCTACATCTCAACCTTCCACTTGGGGTAACCAACGAGGGGCGAGAAGCCATCAAGCAAGTTTCTGGCACCGTTGCCGGGGACTCCACTCTTCAAGATAGGGGAGTTGCACGCTATCTTTTATCTTTGCTTTTTAGTCTTGTTAGTTTACCTTTCAGTTTTTGCTTTAGTGTCCCTTACCAAAAATCACAAAAATAGTTATCTTGCTTGCTGCTGCTATGGGTTCCACCGAGAACACCAAGTTGTGTGACTTCACTAGTCATAACAACAATGACTTTATCTGCACGCCTATTGCTACACCTGCCACTTCAGCACCTTCTTATGAGATTAAACCTGCTTTGCTGAACCTAGTTATGAAAGATCAATTCTCCGGTGCTGGAGATGATGCTGCTTTGCACTTAAATAATTTTGTTGAGCTCTGTGATATGCAAAAGTACAAAGAAGTAGATGGTGATATTGTTAAGCTTAAGCTTTTTCCTTTCTCCTTGAGAGGAGGAGCTAAAATCTGGTTTCAATCCTTGCCTAGGAATAGTATAGATTCTTGGGACAAGTAGGATGCCTTTATTGGGAAGTACTACCCCCCTGCTAAAATTATCCAATTAAGGAGTAACATAATGAATTTTAAACAATTGGATAATGAACACGTTGCCCAAGCTTGGGAACGCATGAAATCTCTTGTCAAGAACTGCCCTACTCATGGTTTGACTACTTGGATGGTTATCCAAGCTTTTTATGAAGGCTTGAACTTTACCTCGCGGAACTTGTTAGATTCAGCCGCGGGAGGAACCTTTATGTCAACTACACTTGGTGCTGCCACGAAGCTTCTCGACGAGATGATGACCAATTATTCCCAATGGCACACCAAACGCGCTCCAACAGGTAGGAAGGTAAACTCTGTCGAGGAGATTTCCTCCCTAAATGAAAAAGTTGACTTGATCATGTCTCTACTTTCCAAGCAATCTTCTATTGATCCTCATGATGTTCCTTTCAATTCTTTGATTGCTCAAGATCAAGTAGATGTGAACTTTATCTCTAGAAACAATTTCAATAACAATGCTTATAGGAGTAATTTTGGTAGCAACCCTAGACCGTTCCCCTCTAATTCCTATGGGAACAACAATGCTTATCCTAGCACCAAGAACTCCACTTCTGAACTAGAGATTATGCTTAAAGACTTCATCACTACCCAAAAGGCCTTCAATAAGAGTGTAGAAGAAAAACTAGACAAACTAGATAATCTCTCTTCGACGGTAGACAATTTAGCCCATGAGGTAGAGTTGCTTAAAATTAGAACTTCTCCTCTTGAGGAGAGGAAGACCACTCCTATGAATGCTATTCAAGTGCAAATTAATGAAAACATTAGGATGATGGCTAAACTTAAAAAGAGATGGGCTAGAGAAAAGGAGGAAGAAGATAGAATTAAGAGCCTTCCTACCCACCACACTGTTGCTACTATTCAAGTTGTTGAGGATATCCAAACTCTTAGCACCCAATGCACTCCTAGTCCCATTAGACCTATTAATGGTGATGCTATGACCTCAACCGTAGAAGAAGAAACTCCTATGACCATAGAAGCTACCAAACAAGTGAGCCTAAAGGACACCACTACCACTTTACTTGATAGTAGTGACCTTGATTTTGATAATTGCACGCTTTCTGAAGTTATTGGTTTTCTTCACAAGATGTCTAGAGATCCCCACACTAGCACACTTAATCTTGCCTTCACGGAGCATATCACTAATGCTCTCATCAAAGCTAGGGAGGAGAAGCTTAGGGTAGAAGCCTCCATACCTAGAAAGCTAGAAGATAGTTGGGATCCTATGATTAAAATTAACTTGAATAACTTCTCTTGCTATGCTTTATGTGATGTTGGAGCTAGTACCTCCGTTATGCCCGAAAGAATGTACGATATGTTTGAATTGAAACCTTTTGATCCTTGTTCTTTTGGTATTCGTCTTGTTGATTCTTCCGTAAAGAAACCTTTGGGGAAGATCGACGATGTTCTTATCATTGTCAATGACAATTATGTTCCAGTTGATTTTACTATTATGGATATTGAATGTGAACCTTCATGTCCAATTATTTTGGGACGTCCTTTTCTTCGCACCGTTGGTGCTATCATTGACATGAAAGAGGGGAATATAAAATTCCAATTCCCTCTCAAGAAAGGGATGGAACACTTCCCTAGAAAGAATATTAAGTTGCCTTTTGAGTCCGTTACACGGGCTAGCTATTCTCTTACTCTTGATAAAACTTGATCTTCTCTTTTTGCATCATGCCTAGCTTAAAGGCATAAAAGAAAGCGCTTTTGGGAGGCAGCCCACAACGAATTAGGTTTTATTTTGCTTTTGTTGTGTCTTGATGTTTGTTACTACAGTAGCATCATCATTGTATCTTTTCTTTTCATCTTTGTGCCAAGTTTAGCCGCCTATTGCAAGAAAGTTCAAAAGTTGTGACGTGTTGTCCAGAAAACAGATTCTGTCCTTGGACAGAAAAATTCAAATAAAATCACCAGATCATCTTTTTGATCTGAATTGTTTTGACAGCGTGCTCTATACAATTGGCTTTCGAGCGTCTGTTCTGAGTTTCTTGATTTGAGTTGCAGAAGTGCCCCGAAAAAATTATTTACTACCTGCTGGTCTGTTTTTCACAGATTCTGTCCTGTTTTGCCTTTTCTTCGTTTTGCAAACCTTGAGCTTGCTTTTTCTTTGCAAAAACCTTTTGGCAATCTTGATAAACAGTAGCTCTTCAAGATTATTTTTATTTCCAGTAGGGAAAAATTATTTTATTGTGGGTACTAACCTCGCTAATCAGATTATGAGGAGTTATGTATGAAGGGAGTTTTCAAGTGTGCGAGGGAAGATGATAAAAGAAGATTCAGGAGGGTCAAACGCTCAAGCTTGGGGATGCCCCCGTGCACCCCCAAGAAATATTCAAGAAGACTCAAGCGTCTAAGCTTGGGGATGCCCCCATGCATCCCCTTCTCCATCAACAATTATCAGTTCGTCTTTCGTTCCACTATATTCTTATCACTTCATGCGTTATGTGCTATGCTTGGAGCGTCTTGCTCTTAGTTTCCTTTTTTAATTTTCTTTAGCTTTGCTTGCTGTTCATAACAAGTTAGAGCCCAGCTTAAAACACGCTCCACTTCAACCTAGAACACAACATAGGATTTTCATGCTTATCTTTGCTGTGTGTGTTCTTTGTCTTTCCATAGCTGCTGTCATGTTTAGCTCTTAGTTTTCATGCTTTTCTTTTTAAAGGGCTTTTGTTTAGTTGGTTGCTGAACTCTCTTGAGTTTTCATGTTTATCTTGTTAAGAGAGTTTGCCTGTTGCACTGAGTTGTGTGGCTTAACTTAAAGTAGGTAATTGAGGTTGCTATTTAATTTTAGTAGTAACTTGCAATAGTTTTGAGGTATTGCCATGAGTAATGTCTGAACTTTTGGTGTCAAGAGCTTTAGCCTATTAGTGATAGATGTCGTATTTTGGGCAATCCGTGTTTATTTTCGAAAACCTACAAAATAGTTGAGAACTTTAGCTACTAGATGGATCACTAATCTTTGGAGGGATCGACTATTAGAGTACACTCACGTACCATGAGTCGAGGATGCGCAAGGATAACCAAACCCCCATACACTCCTCCTCGGGGTACTTGTCTCTTTGTGAACCTCCTAATTAGATTGAGAGTTACCGATAATAAGTGCATGAGTTCTTCGGACTAATGTGAGTATTCGAAAGTTGACACTTCCACCTAGCCATATTTTTTCTAGCCTCTTCGGTACCGTGCATTGCCCTTTCTCACCTCGAGAGTTGGCGCATACTTCGCCGGTGCATCCAAATCCTTGGCACGATACGCTCTGTCATCATAAGCCTCATTATATCCTTCCTCAAAACAGCCACCATACCTACCTATCAAGGCATTTCCATAGCCTTTCCGAGATACATTGCCATGCAACATCCATCTTCTCATGACTTGATCTTCATGTCATACATGCTTTTTGCTTGATCGATGAGCCGCATGCTAGTTGGGCCTTGCCCTAATCATTGCTACATGACGCGCTAGTATCATTGCATATCCTGCTACACCGGCAGAGGCATACATTTGCATACATCATGATAGTTTCATCTTCTTTATGTTGAGTACTCTTGTAAAGTGTGAAAGATCTTCTATACTTCTTGTAATATATAGAGTGTTGCCCCTAAAGTGAGGAAAAGATCCCAAAGAGGACAAAATCAAAAGATCCCAAAGAGGACAAATGAGAGTTAAATAGAAAGAGCCATTGAGGCCACAAAAAAATAGAAAAAAGAGAAAAAGAAATAAAAAGAGAGAAGGGGGCACACTACTATTCCTTTTGAGAGATCCACACTCGTACTCCATCTTATACCTTGTACTCCATAGAGATTATCATTCATGCATATAGCTATGTGGGGACCTTCACACTATAGAACTTGGCTTGTATATTCCAATGATGAGCCTCCTCAAAAGAGCTCTAGGTCTTCTTGAGCGAGCAAGTTGGATGCACCCCCACTAGTTCCATTGGAGAGCTTACCTTAGCTCATATGTGCATCCGTTGCATGGCAATCCCTACTCCTCACATCATATCTATCATTTGGCTTTCTCTCGCCTATGATTGTCCTCATTGATGTGAACCTTTCACACCTTTTTTGTCTTCCCCCTTCATCATTTTTCTCTCTTTGCCATCCTAAGTGTCAACTTTCTTGCTTACGCTCATCCATTGCATGAGTGCTCAAAATATCGAAAGGGAGTGGATCATTTTGACTTGTACCTGGCTAGTGGTCTGGGGATGAGTCAAGATAAGATTCCAAAGAAGACCAAGTGTGAAACTTTAGTAGATTAAGTTCTCAACAATACAAAAACTATGTTTTACTCTCTCGTATATCCCTATCCCCTTTCTTGCACGCAAACACCATTTGGAGACATTCGAGTCACGGACAGTGAGAGCTCTTGCACCTTTATGTTCTTATGTTGCTTGTTACAATGCTAATATAGACTCTTGCTTGTTATGACTTGAATTGAATTACATGCCTTGATTGCTTTACTTAAAAGTTCTTATATGGTTGATAGCATGTCACCACAGAAATTATGCTTGTTATCATTTACCTACTCGAGGACGAGCAGGAATTAAGCTTGGGGATGTTGATACGTCCAAAACGTATCTATAATTTCTGCTTGCTCCATGCTTCTATTGTGTGATATTGCTATGATATTGATGCACTTCCATACACTTTTGATCATATTTGTACTAACTTCTTAACTCAGTGCACCACAGTGTCAGTTCCTGTTTTCTGCTGTTTTTCTATTTCAGGTTTCCCCCATATTAAAAGTGCTCCAAAAATTCCAGGAAAAATATAGGAAAAATCAGCGTACAAGAAGCTTCGCGAAGAACCAAAGATGGGCCAGAGGGGAGCCAGGGGAGGCCCAGGCGGCCACCTAGCGCGGCCCCACCCCTGGCCGCGCCAGGGGGCGCCTGGGGCCCCTGCTCCGCCTCTGTCTTCCCCCCTTCGCATATATATCCCTCTCGTCCCGAAACCCTCGAGGACAGAACCCTTTTTCGCGATCTCGCCTCTGTTCCGCCGCCGCAGCGCTTCCAAGATCGGGAGCATCAGGAGAACTCTTCCCGGCACCCTGCCGGAGGGGAGAACCACCACCGGGAGCTTCTCCACCACCATGGACGCTTCCTGGATGAGTCGTGAGTAGTCCACCTTGGACCATGGGTCCATGATCAGTAGCTATGTGATGTTCTCCTCCCTTCTTTGCTCTTCATGGTTTAGACCTCGTGAGCTGCCCTACATGATCGAGGCACATATGTAATCTTTCTGCTGTTGCTTTGCTGAGTTTGCTGGGATCTGATGGATTATGAGACTATGTTCAGATTGTGTTTGAGTAATATATTTGATTCACCTCTTTTATATCTTTGTTCTTGAGTAATTCTTGCATGTTCTCCGTTGCTGTTTATTGCTTTGGCCAAGTAGTAGGTAGTAACTTCAAGAGGGAGCGTTATGCTTGATTGTGGGTTCATGCCCCCTGATGACTAGCTTGAGTGACATAAACATGAGTCTAGGGGATGTGCTGTTGCCACAAGGGAGAAAACAACGGTGCTTGTACTTGCGGGTGCAATGATTGTTTACTTTACGCAAAGTTATTTTAATGCAGTTGTCTGTTGCTTTGAGTTTACACTTTGGGTGGGATTCGCAACTTAATACCAGCGAGATGTTTTGGATAGATATCTCAAGGTGGATGATTAGTAGTAGATGCAGATGGATTTTGGTCTACTTGCCTTGGCATACCGCCCATGCTTTTGAGCCTCTACCTTTCTTTGCAGCATAGTTAGCATTGGTTTGCGCACATAATCCTGTCAATTGCCCAGCTGTAATTTGTTTACCTCGCTTTGCTGTTTTATCGTCTTTTGGGAGAGAGACATCACTAGTGAACATCATGGGACCCCGGTCCATATTACCACCGCTGATCACACCTTCTATTTACTTCCTGTTTTTATTTCCTAGTTGCAGTGATAGCTATCATTATTATCTCTTGTCTTTGATCCTTTGTAAACAAGAAGGCCGGAGGGATTGACAACCTCTCTGTACTCGTTGGGAGCAAAGTTATCTGTATCTGTGTGCAGGTCCCGTCAACCGCTAAGTTTCTGGCGCCGTTGACACCTACTTGTCGACCCTCGGAGTCTCACGGGATTCGATCCTTGGTACCTTTGCCAAGGGAAATTTGCCGCTACGCTACATCTCAACCTTCCACTTGGGGTAACCAACGAGGGGCGAGAAGCCATCACTTCCTTCCGCCAGATCCTGTGGAAAGGCATTGTTAACATAAATTTGGATAAAGGGAGATTATATCATATAAGGTTTAATTCGTACCTCCGAATCCGGATCATGTTCCTCGGGATGTGAAACGGAGGCAGCAACAACCTTCTTCTTCTTAACAGCATAAGTCTTCCGGCGTGGTTGCTTAGCCAGTTTATCTTGAGTTTTCCTTTTCCAGAAGGGATCGTTGGCCTATGCAGAAGATAGGAAATAAATACAAGACAATTGATAGGGCCAGGTCAAAACAAACAGGAAAAGATCAGAAAGGACTTACTGCTGGCGGTTTATTGGTTTCGCAGAACGGAGCTAAACCGGTCCGGCTGCACTCTTCCACAGAGATGTTTAGCATTTTCTTCGCGGATTCAGTGACTTCTTTTTCAGGAAGTATTATATCAATGTGGCGATGAGGATCATCCGGTTTACCAGTATACTCGCACATCAGGCCTGAGCGCCGGCTCAGTGGGAGAATGCTCCAGGCGAGCCAGCAGCGAACAAAGTCTACTCCGGTTAAGCCGTTGGCTACAAAGGCCCTGAGCTTAGAAAGTTGAGGGGCAAACCGGGCACGATCCGGGGCGCTGAGGCGCTGCGGCAAGGGATGATCCGTTGGTAGGCGATAGGCGCGGTAACCCGGCAGTGGGTTTTCTCCTTCAGGCGAAGTGTCCTTACAATAGAACCACGTTTGGTTCCATTCCTTGGGGTGGCTGTGAAGGGTAGCGTGAGGGAAGCTCACATCCTTTCTCTTTTGGATACTGATGCCACCCAACTCTTGATGCGGCCCGTCAGTAAACTCCGTTCGCCGGTTTACATGAAAAAGGTCTCGGAACAGATCCACTGATGGTGCTTCTTGAAGATATGCCTCTGAGAAGACTTGAAAATTGCAGATATTTGACATAGAATTTGGACCTACGTCTTGAGGATGGAGCTGAAAAGCGGCTAGCACATCCCTGAAGAATTTTGAACCGGGAGGGCTAAAACCCCGGGCCAGGTGATCAAAGAAAACAATGACCTCTCCTTCCTTAGGAGTAGGTGGACACTCATCTCCTGGGGCCCGCCAGTGCAGAACCTCCTTAGGACCCAGAATACCAATTGAGCAGCGTTCGTTAAATCATCCTCAGTAATGCGGGAGGGGACCCAGTTGCAAGCGACGAACTGCTTGGCTGTCATCTTGACTGAGGAACTACTGAAAATTACAGTGCAGAATCCGGTTTACCAATTGCTAAAACATAAGCCGGAGCATTGTATAAAGTTATGGACCTAATTGTCGGTTTACATAAGGGACTAATGGTGTTACTAATCCGGAAGCATATAAGAGTAAGGCAGCTACCGGTTCATGATGACAGAAAAGGCAGAAGTTAAACCGACAATTACAAGATACAAGTTTATGTCTAAACCGTCGAAGAAAGCATATGATTGATTAAACCGGTGAGATGAGCTATGGATCTGTAATATGAAGAAACAGTTTTCACAGAAAGCTGAGGTAAATATGGATCTAAGGCGCAAGGAAAAGATGGAATAAACACAAGTCATATATAGGGAAGGTCACGGAGGTTCTCTACAGATCAAATCTAAACTGATAAACAAGAAGAACTAAAAGACGCGAGAACGGAGCAGGAGTGCATGGATTCAGATCGAATCTACATAAGGTTTGAATCTAAAGTAAGGTTGGTCTACGGGGATGAATAGCAAAAGCTTCAAAGTTTAATGGCGGAGCTACGAAAGAAAACCCTAGATTGAGATTTACAGGGAAGAAGAAAGAGTACCTGACGAAGTAGAGGGCTGCGGTGAAGTGCTCTGGTCACGTTCAGGGTGATGCAGCGGCCAGGCTCGAGGACGACGATGAGCTCGAAGAGCGGCGGCGGAGCTTCGAGCGACGGAGATGGAGGAAGATGAAGGCAGAAGGCGAAAAGAAGGCATGCCCCAGCGGTATTTATAAGCCGAAGAAGTGAAAACGGTAAGCGCGGGAATCGAGGAGGCCAGAGATTGGATAAAGATTGCGCTGTCACCTCGATTTTCAGTGCGGCATTTAATAAAGGTAACAGACAGAGGAGAGCATTAAATGTGGAGGTGATGTCACGACGGATTAAGGCGATTCCAGGAGATGACGTCATAGCCGGTTTATGAAGCAGATAAATTGCAGAAAGGAGATTTCTTGCAAGATTTAGAAGACTGACATGAACAAGTTCAAATCAATCTGGGGCCTAATGTCAGGGATATTACTAGCAGGTATAAACCGGCTAGGAAGATCCAGATTACACTGACATAGTTGTATTATCACAAGCCCAGTAGAATATGTACCAGAGGTTACGGCCCATAGAGGCTTAGAGCCCATGTGTAAGGCCTACGGTTTGTAAACCGTCATATCATGTAATTTGGGATGTAAGATAGAAAGAGTAGAGACCGAGGCGTACACGTTTATGAACCGGCCTCGGGACTCTGTAAACTGGACCGGGCGTCGCCTCTTATATAAAGGGACGACCCGGCGACGGTTCAAGGACAAGAAACAACAGCTCGAGAGACAGGCAGGCGATTCGCTCCCTGTTCATCGACGCCCAAGCAATTCCACACCAAACTAGACGTAGGCTTTTACCTTCATCGAAGGGGCCGAACTAGTATAAACCCTCTGTGTTCTTTGTGTGCTTTTAAACTCTTCAAGCTAACCCGCGCGATGGCCTCACACCTAAGTCCTCTAAACCGGACATCTGCCGTGCTAATTCCACGACACTTTGGTTATCATGCGATGTTCCCTTTGCTTCATGATACATTACAACACTTGGGGTGCATAGGTATCCTCCCGAGTCATGCACATGCTCACTATAGCATCATCCTCGTTGCCGTATTGTTCTTCTTTCTTGTTGATGTGTTATGCCATCCCCGTGATGTAGTATCATGTGTTTGTCCAGACGATGATAGATGCCATCACATCGAGAGGGCCCAAAGAATATCTCTCCATCGTCGGAGGAGCAAATCCCACTCTTGAGCTATCTAGTACATTGTCAAACTTTCATGTGTACCCGTAAGTTGTCGTTATGATCACCATGTTACTGTGATAACGTTTGAGCAACCCCAAAGTCTACCATACGGTAGGAAGTGACAATAATACTCTCATGGCCTGAGGAACTAAAACACATGCTAATACTCCATGTTATAACCATTGATTTCAGATGATATTATCTCAAAGTATAACAAACAAGATTGGGTTAATTTAGTATGACCGTTCTTCTAACATCATACTCCTAGTGTCATTTTTAGGACTATCGTTACACTTAACGATATCCTAAGATCTAGAAAACATGTCACCAACAACACTTGATCTAGTCTTAGAGGCAAGACCGGGAACCTATTCTTTTATCATTCCACACGTGCATATATGTTTTCCACTTAATCACATATTCCATTGTCATTATAGCATGAAATATAAACTCTCAACTGTGAAAATGGAAATATATTAATACAATATTATTGCCTCTAGAGCAAATTGCAACATTCTTCCACTTGAACTAGAGTCAATAATCTAGTTGCACAGTTCCTTTTAACACCTATGGCTTATTTAGTGTTTCTCGTGCTTTGCTTGTGGTAGAGACTTTCATCATCGGGTTCAACACATTCAAAAAAATGTAATCGTGTGTGATCTTGATCCCTTTTGCTTTGTGCATTGGCACTAATATTCATAATGTAGTGCCATTGGTTTCATTGCACCTGGGATCACACCAACTATATCAAGACACCTCTTGCTTACCTACATTCATAATAAAATGTTGTTGGTTTCATTATATTTTGTGATTACATCATTTATATCAAGAAACTTCTTGATTAACTATATTCAAGATATAGTGTAATTGATTTAACACACTTGTGATTACACCATTTATATCAAGACACTTCTTGATTAGATATATTCACAATATATTATTATTGGTTTTATCACACTTGGGATTACACCAATTGTATCAAGACACTTCTTGATTCAGACAACTTTAAAACATCTTAATGTTTTAACATATTCTCCTTATGTTTTAGAATCCACGGTATTGTTCAAGATTGAAAACTATTCTAAATAGTCATAGCCCAATATAACTTATATCAGTCATGAAGCTGGTCTTTGTGTCACCTTTTACAACAAATTCTTCATCTCCTCTATAGACAAATCCTTTTGTCATTCTGAGGTACTTAGATTATATTAACAGACGCCTAGTGAGCCAATCCAGGATCACTTTGGTAACTGCAAATAATATTTAGTATATAATTTTTTGGCTTTATACATATCATAACGCTCATGAAAGATTCAATAATCTTCTAGTGCGTTCATGCTTATCAATTGTCCTAGGACATTGATTTCTTTTGAGCATCATGTCATGTGCCATTTGGGAAAAACATATTCTCCATTTTAAACTTGTTAAAACCCTATCAATGTATTCAATCCGGCTTAGCACAATCATATGTCTTGATCTATATTTATAGATCTTTATATCCAATAATTTTGCTTTGCTTTAGTCTTTCATTGGAAACATGTTGTTTAAAAAAATGTTGTGCCTAGAAAATTTATATTATTTTCAATCGACAATATGCCATTTACATACAAGACTATTAATACTATAGAGCTCGCACTAAACTTCACAAGTTTCTTCATCATTTCAACAAAGTATAACTCTTTACCTATTTCATTAAAATGTTGATTCTAGCTCCTTGATACTTGCTTCAAAACATAAAACCTCCCGATTGTATCATTCATACATCGCTTTCCATTTAGGAAACTATTTTTGACATCCATTCCTTATACTTTATATCTTCTGGAGAATCAACTAAGTTCCAAACTCAATTGTATGTGAATTCCATTTTGGTGTGCATGGCTATAAGCCTTTCCTTCAAGTTGGGTGCCACCATCGATTCCTTGCAGTGTGAAAGTTCATCTTCTTCTAATAAGAATATCTCACTATGAGATCGTTCATGAGGTTATTAACTTTTCATGGTCTACATTGTCCGGTTGCAAGCTTTAAGTAGAGTTTCTACAACTGCTGTAGTAACTTATGGTTCAGCTGTACATGCAACTTTTGGAACAACTTCCGGTTTATTGATCCTGCTTACTTCCACCAGAGATTCGTTAATCTTATCAAGATGCACCGTCCTCCCACTTACTTCTTTAGAGAGAAAAACTCCTTCTCGAGAAAGTGTTCATTCGTTATGACAAACATTTTGTATTTGAACTTTTGGTAGAAGGAATACCCAATTACATTTTGGGATCATCTACAAATTCACATTTGTCTGGATTATGTACTCTGCATATGGTGTATGGTGTTGTCTTCCCAGACTATAACATGGTGCTTTGTTCGGCGTATTTGCTGTTGTTTCAAGTGTATATCCCCGAAATTCATAAAATCGGGTCGGTAAGAAATAATTCCACAATTATCTGAGTGTTTTGCTAAACTTATCACTACAAAAAAAAACTTTCGCGATGATACGTGTTTGTCACATTTTCTGTCATGCAAGTACATCCATGACGATTTTATGATAGAATCAAGGTAGTCATACTTGTGCTGTCGTAGAAGTGTTCCATGACAATACTGAAATTATCATCACGGAAGTGTCCACTTCCATGGCGATTAATGGCGCGTCATGGAAGTGCTTTCGTCAAGGGTAACCGACACGTGGCATCCACCATAACGTGACGCCGTTAGCCCTATCGGGTCCTGGTTTTGGATCCGATAACCCGTTAACAGCAACGACCAATGGTGATTTTATGTGTAAAATTCTCATTGGCCAGAGGAAACACGTGTCGACACCGCAATGGGCCAGATGTCGTTCATCCAATGGAGGAAACGTGTCTATGATACGTCGACACGTGGCAGGGCCAACCAAAGGCCCATATAGGTTAAAACGCCGGCCCAGTCGAAGGCCCGTATGATTTACTCAGGTACTAGTGGGCTTGCCACGTGTACGGCCCACCGCCAGATATGGCCCGTTAATAGTTTGCCGACTCTTTGGGCCCAATTACGGTCGGTGATATTTCGGCCTTTTAGAGGCCCGGTCTAGACATGGGCCCATTTCAGCCGGATGTGTCTTTCGGCCTGGTATTGGCTCGTGCTGCCCATGGGCCACATATGGTCTGATGCGACATTAGGTCCACTAATGACCCATGATTAAGGTGCCAACAGTTTAGCCCAATGTGACTTCGGGCATGTTAAAGGCATGCCGTATACTTCGGCCCATTGATGCCTCTACTAAGCTTTCGGCCTTTTAAAGGCCCATGCTATCAGTGGGCCAACTAAGGCCCGAGATATGTTTCATCCTGGTAACGACCTATCCTATAACTAGGCCAATAATGGCCTGGTGGACATTTCAGCCTGCTAAAGGCCCGCGAACGACTGTTGAAAATTGAGGCTCGACATGCATTTCGGCCTGCTAAAGGCCCATGGTATCTTCTGGGCCGTAACATGCTAGCAGAATATTCAGCCTATTAATGCCCCGAAGCTACATGGGCCCAACTAAGCGTTGCATCCAGTAAAGGCCCAACTAAACGTTGGGCCCAATGAAGGCCCATGGGAGTTTTGGGCCTGGCGCACAGTGTCCATGAAGGGCCCAAATGGCCAGTTAGTGCAGGCCCAAGAAAGTTGCGTGCCGGCCCAATTGTGGCCCACTGAAATGCATGCCCATTAGAGGCAATTGTTTCGGCCCGGTCACCTACATCAGATTTTAGCCATTTTTTCAGATAGCGAATGATGGCATATTAACTTAGAATAAACCTGCACTATACAATAAAGGATTTATGGTATATTACATCCATTGGGCATCAAAGTTCGCCACCAGTGATCATAAAGCGCAACGAAGAAGCAGATGACAAAAACTGGGCGCCATTGCAGCGTAACAAAATAATACTAATCCAAGACCACTTCCAAGACAGTTCAAGAAAGGTTAGCCTTGCACGGGAGCTGCTGAGCAAGGCTGTGAGACCGGCCTAGCATGTCGATCATAGCTTCCAGCTGTAGCTGTTTAGCAATGAGATTCTTATTAGAGTTTTCTGTGATCTTCCGTAGAGATTGGACTTCAAGTCGAAGTTGAGTTACAGAATGCCTTTCTGCTTGAAGTTGACACCGAAGAAGTCAAACTGATTCAGGCAGCGAATTCTGTGAGCTTGTGTGATTGCTAGTCTCGAGTAACTTGAACACTGCATCATGACATGACTTTGGGGTTGTCTCGCCATCTTCAAGATGTTTTGTCTTCTTTGCTTCAATATATGTTGGGTTTGTCTCACAGCCTTCAGCGGACTTGTGCATGCCATCAGGCATTTCACCCTGAAACAAGCAGAGAAATGACAGGTTTTGCACGTATGTAAACAAAGATGGTAACTATGATGTCAATTCCATCCAATTTCAAATTAGAAAATAAAGAGACAGTTCAAGATGTCAATAGCATAATTTTTTTGGGGAACGTAGCATGCAATTTCAAAAAAATTCCTACGCTCACGCAAGATCTATCTAGGAGATGCATAGCAATGAGACAGGGAGAGTGTGTCCACGTACCCTTGTAGACCTAAGGCGGAAGCGTTATGTTAACGCGGTTGATGTAGTCAAACGTCTTCACGATCCAACCGATCCAAGTACCGAACGTACGACACCTCCGTGTTCAGCACACGTTTAGCACAATGACGTCCCATGAGCTCTTGATCCAGTAGATGCTCGAGGGAGAGTTCCGTCAGCACGACGGTGTGGCGACGGTGTTGGTGATGTGATCCGCGTAGGGCTTCGCCTAAGCACCACGATAATATGATCTGAGGTGTAATCTGTGGAGGGGGGCACCACACACGGCTAAGAGAAACTTGTGTGTTGTAGGTGCCCCCTCTCCCCACATATATATAGGTTGGAGGGGGGAGAGGCAGCCTAGGGCGCCCCCAAGAGGCCGAATCCTACTTGGGGTGCAAGCCCAATTCGGCCCCCTTCCTTATTTGAGCATTTGGGAAGGAAAGAGAAGGGGGAAGAGAAGGAAAGGGTGGAGGCCGAACCCTCATCCTTCCTTTCTCCTTCCCCTTCCTTTTCCTCATACTCCTATTCGGCCTAGGAGGGGCGCACCAGACCACCAAGGGCTGGTCTGTCCCTTACTTGGCCCAATAGGCCCTTTCGGGGGAGGGGGGGTGGGGTGCCCGCAACCCCTTCCGGTGACCCGATATGACCCGGAACACTTCCGGTGTCCAAATATGATCGTCCTATATATTAATCTTTACATCTCAATCATTTCGAGACTCCTTGTCATGTCCGTGATCTCATCTGGGACTCCGAACAAACTTCGGTCACCAAAAACACATAACTCATAATACAAATCGTCATCGAACGTTAAGCGTGCTGACCCTACGGGTTTGAGAACTATGTAGACATGACTCAGACATATCTCCGGTCAATAACCAATAGTGGAACCTAGATGCTCATATTGGCTCCTACATATTCTATGAAGATTTTTATCGGTCAAACCGCATAACAGCATACGTTGTTCGCTTTGTCATCGGTATGTTACTTGCCCAGATTCGATTGTCGGTATCATCATACCTAGTTCAATCTTGTTACCGGCAGTCTCTTTAATCGTTCTGTAATACATCATCTCGTGACTAACTCATTAGTCATTTGCTTGCAAGGCTTATTATGATGTGCAGTACCGAGAGGGCCCATAAATACCTCTCCGACACTCGGAGTGACAAATCCTATTCTCAATCTATGCCAACTCATCAAACACCTTCGGAGACACATGTAGAGCATCTTTATAATCACCCAGCTACATTGTGATGTTTGATAGCACACAAGGTGTTCCTCCGGTAGTCGGGAGTTGCATAATCTCATAGTTAGAGGAACATGTATAAGTCATGAAGAAAGCAATAGCAATAATATTAACAATCATTTATGCTAAGCTAACGGATGGGTCTTGTCCATCACATCATTCTCCTAATGATGTGATCTCGTTCATCAGACGACAACACATGTCTATGGTTAGGAAACTTAGCCATCTTTGATTAACGAGCTAGTCTAGTAGAGGCTTACTAGGGACACTCTGTTTTGTCTATGTATTCACACAAGGTGTACCAAGTTTCCGGTTAGGGGTGGGCATTCGGTTTATATGGTTAATTCGGTTCGGTTTATTCGGGTTTCTAGAATATTGGTTTTTAAAAAATGACAACCGGAATAATCACAATAAAAATTGCCACCGAACCTTATTAACCAAAATATATCGGTTCGGTTTGTTCGGTTAACCGAAATACCAAAATACATGTGCACCACCATCAGTTGAAGCAGCGTATCATGTAACCATTTGTTATACTTTGTACAAATACAGCCATCAATCATCTTAAAAAATAGCTACCAACTAGTATTTATATGCATGAGATCATATAATCTATGCCATAGACCCATGCTCTTGTGATTGCATGAATCTTTGTATAATTTCCAAATCGATACACAACTAGCTAGCGACTTAGATTAATTGGCTATCTTATTGTGCTTACGCTAGAGAGAAACAAGGGTAGTGGACTCATAATTCGGTTAGTTCGGTGTATACGGTTTTTCTCAATCGAAAACCAATTTAAAATTATACACCAAATAATTTCTATTTTTCAAACCAAACCGAATAACTAAAAACCGATTTATCCTATATTTCGGTTAAAATGGTTCGGTTCGGTTTCAAATTTTGGTTTTCGGTTTGAAAGTGCCCACCCCTATTTCCAGTTAAGAAAATTTTAAGAAAACTCCTTCTCTCTCCGATTTGTGTTCGAGCTTATCAGGCTGAAGCTTTTTTACATAAGCATCGCAACCCCAAATTTTAAGAAATGACAACTTCGGTTTCTTGCCAAACCACAGTTCATACGGTGTCGTCTCAACGGATTTAGACGGTGCCCTATTTAACGTGAATGCAATTGTCTCTAATGCATAACCCCAAAATGATAGTGGTAAATCGGTAAGAGACATCATAGATCGCAGCATATCCAATAAAGTATGGTTACGATGTTCAGACACACCATTACGCTGTGGTGTTCCATGAGGCGTGAGCTGTGAAATTATTCCACATTGTTTCAAATGAAGACCAAACTCGTAACTCAAATATTCGCCTCTGCAATCAGATCGTAGAAACTTTATTTTCCTGTTACGATGATTCTCTACTTCACTATGAAATTCTTTGAAATTTTCAAATGTTTCAGACTTGTGTTTCATCAAGTAGATATACCCATATCTGCTCAAATCGTTTGTGAAGGTTAGAAAATAACGATACCCACCATGAGCCTCAACACTCATCGGACCGCATCCATCAGTATGTATTATTTCCAATAAGTCATTGGCTCACTCCATTGTTTTGGAGAACGGAGTTTTAGTCATATTTCCCATGATGCATGGTTCGCAAGCATCAAATGATTCATAATCAAGTGATTCCAAAAGTCCATCAGCATGGAGTTTCTTCATGCGCTTTACACCAATATGACCTAAACCGCAGTGTCACAAGTATGTTGCACTATCATTATCAACTCTGCATCTTTTGGCTTCAATATTATGAATATTTGTATTACTACGATTGAGATTCAATAAACCATTCACCTTGGGTGTATGTGAAGGAAATATGCCCTAGAGGCAATAATAAAGTTGTTATTTATATTTCCTTATATATCATGATAAATTTCTTTTATTCATGCTAGAATTGTATTAACCGGAAACTTGATACATGTGTGAATACATACACAAAACAGAGTGTCCCTAGTATGCCTCTACTAGACTAACTCGTTAATCAAAGATGGTTGTGTTTCCTAACCATAGACATGTGTTGTCATTTGATCAACAAGATCACATCATTAGGAGAATGATGTGATGGACAAGACCCATCCGTTAGCTTAGCACAATGATCGTTTAGTTTTATTATTATTGCTTTCTTCATGACTTATACATGTTCCTCTGACTATGAGATTATGCAACTCCCGAATACTGGAGGAACACCTTGTGTGCCATCAAACGTCACAACATAAATGGGTGATTATAAAGATGCTCTACAGGTGTTTCCGAAAGTGTTTGTGGTGTTGGCATAGGTCAATATTAAGATTTGTCACTCCGAGTGTCGGAGAGGTATCTCTGGGCCCTCTCGGTAATACACATCATAATAAGCCTTGCAAGCAAATGACTAATGAGTTAGTCACGAGATGATGTATTACGTAACGAGTAAAGAGACTTGTCGGTAACGAGATTCAACTAGGTATGATGATACCGACGACCAAATCTCAGGCAAGTAACATACAGATGACAAAGGGAACAACGTATGTTGTTATGTGATGACCCACAAGTGTAGGTGATCTATCATCGTCCTTTCGATAAGTAAGAGTGTCGAACCCAACGAGGAGCAGAATGAAATGATATGCAGTTTTCAGTAAGGTATTTTCTGCAAGCACTAAAATTATAGGTAACACATAGTTTTGTGATAACGTAATTGGTAGCAAGTGACAAAAGGTAAAAGTAAATAAGGTGCAGCAAGGTGGCCCAATCCTTTTTGTGGCAAAGGACAAGCTGTTGACACCATATTTTGGCACGACATAAAAAGCCAATAAGATGGCCTCGAATGGAAAAGTGCTCAAAATGAAAACATTTTGTATTGTTGAGGTGAACATCTTTGAAGTTTGGGCCATCGCCATCCGATCTCATCTCGAGGGCCGAAACTATGCCCAAAGCACTGAGATTTTATATCTAGAGCAGTATTAGGCATATTACGCCTCAAGTAGGGCCTTAAATGAGAAAACTTTCAATATGAATTGTCTTCGTCTCGTCGAAACGGTCGATTTAGATATAAAAATAGTCTCAATCTGAGTTCGTATGCAAATGTTAGAGCCATCGGAATGCAGCCCTGTCAAGAGGTGAAATATGACGCGCCCCATCAGACACATGTCTGATGGGTGTCTGATGCAATGCGTGAGCAATTAGACCTTCAAGATGACCTCAAATTGAAAAACGTTCAACAAAAAGTTGTTCGTCTCGTTGAAACGGTCAAGATTGCTTTTAGGCGCATTTTCATTCGAGGTCGTTTACTGCTACAAAATAGACCCGCAAGGTGCAGCCAGTTTAAATGGAGCGATTTTGGAAAGTTTGCCGGGCAAAGAGCTTGCCGGGGTGGAAACCTTGCCGAGTGAAAAGCTTGCCGGGCAAAGAGGTTGCCGGGGTGGAAAGCTTGCCGGAGGAAAGCTTGCCGGGGTGGAAACCGCCAAGGCCAATATGACTAGAAGCTGAAGATGGGCTCAAATAATTATCTAGATGCCCTCGGATCAAAAAGTGTTCCACATAAAAATTGTTCTTAACGTCGAAGCAGTCAACTTTGCTTTTGGAGTCATCATCATCCGAAGTAGTATACGACCTGCAGAGACACTACGAGAGTCGGATGGTCCAGTCAGCTACATGACCGAGTCCGACTCGAAATTAAAGATGACCTCGTGGATTATTCAAGATGGCCTTATTTGGCAAAATGATCAACACGAGAATTGTTCGTCACGTCAAGGCGCACAAGTTTGGTATTTTGATCTTCCCAATCAAAGGTCATATGCAAATTCCACGGCCCGCGCAAGAAGCAGGACGGAAATTTGAACCAGATTCGGGCTGAATCCGAGTTGGAGTAAATCTAGGACTCTGGGACGTCAATTGATGTAATTTTCTTGTAAGGAAAGCCTAGATGAATCCTTTACATGTACGGGAAGTCCAGCCGCCTCTTATATATGTTGAGGGTGACGGCCGATTGAACAACACCAATCGAACCAATCAATCTATTACACTTTTGTGTTCATCTATCTTTATCTCCTACCCTTGTATCTTTCTTTCTCATTCTTCGTTCGTTCTTCGCGTTGGAGGGCAGCGATCCACGAGGCTCAAGGGGCGAGAGGATCGACCTAGAGCAGCCCATAGCCGCCATGCGCCCTGATGGGGTCCCTCCCGGGCGTGTGGGGTTTCGGGTCTGCAAAAGCGCCCGTCGACTGTCTTGTGTATCGTGCTGTCGGTCGGGCCTCCTTCGTCGTGAGCTGCGGTGCATCACCCCCGGCGTCGAGGGTACACGTGACGTGTTCGTGTGTCAACACACTTTTTGGCGACTCCGCTGGGGACGAAGCTTTGAACAGTCTCCAGCCTGTTCTTGCTACGAGGAGAGCGTCATCAAGCGGCTGCAATCTACAACGGTAACATGTATCATCAATCTCCTTACGTAGATGCAAATAGCCATTATGTTGATGTTGCTAGATCTTTCAATGGGCATGTCATGTCTGCTAGCCCTAACGAGCAAAGGCCGACTAGTTATTCCATTGGAGAAACTTGGAATTTGCATAATCGCGACATGCAACTTATGAATCTAAACTTTCGTGCATCGGCAACATCTTTCAATATGCCGACGAATAACATGATTTGTTCGAGTGATCAATATATGACACCTCATGTACATGAGAGCATCTCATAGTTTTGTCCATCGGCAGCCGACTCGCGATATGCGGGTTCATCCGCAAACATGCCGATGGACGGGGGAATCGGCCATGCTTCCATTAGCTATTTGGCCGGTTATCCTCAGTCATCATATAGTACACCTCATGATATTAATTGTTCAGCATCATATGAAACTAAAAGTATTCACGACTCGGCTCACTTTTATGGCCGAGTGAATGGAGATTCTACAGGAGCGTATGTGTCTAATATTGCAGGAGATGAGGTGACTTTGGCTGCGTTAAAAAGCTTATCGCAAAATAAGAAGATTACCGCTCTTTGCCTTGAGCAACATGATAAAGGTTTGATTCCTGATTATGAGGCAATAAAAGCTAGGGTTTTGAAAGAAGATGAGGTGTTGCTGATTGATGAAATTGGCATGAGAAAATATTCAACAACAGTGCAAGAATACGTCAACCATGTTGGACCCTTGGCGATGTTGTGGCAAGATAAAAAAAGAAGCTTTGCAAGAAAATCATCAAAAAAGGGTTCACTCGGCTAATACGGTTGATTCGGTTGAAACCAAGTCAATTATGACTAAGACTTTTACAGCCGAGTTGAACGGTTTCTTTAGTGACAAGACAATGCTGGATTCAATTGAAACCGAATTAACCACCGAGACGTTTAAGGTCGAGTGCGTTGCATCGAGCCAGCCGAGTGCATCATGCCAGCCGAGTACATCATGCCAACGGAGTGCGTCGTTCCATAAAAGTGCATCACCGGCTAAAGCCGAGTGCGTCAAGCCAATTATTGTTGCATGTACCAAAATGGAACATGCAAGCTTCACTGAGCAAAGGAACGGTAAACTTAACAAATTGGCCGTGCTTGATTTTTCTGGATGTGAGGGAGCTTACATGCTGCCCTATGAGTTTTCTGCCAAAGAAATTGATGAGCGTCAAGAACAAATTTATATGGCCAAACAAAGTTTGGCTAGTGATGAAGATCAAGAACCAGAGCGTGCAGCTGAACGAAGTTTAGCTGATGAAGAGCGGCCGAGTGAAATATACTCGGGCAATCCGAGTGAAATCTACTCGGGCAATCCGACTGAAATCTACTTAGGCAATCTGAGTGACGAGGCACGAAATCCAGAAGAAGAAGATGAGGCGTTGGAGGATCATCTTGGGATGGAGCAACACATTGTTCCACATATACGATCATCATATTCCACCAACCTTGTCGCAAATGTACGTCTAGCAGATAATTTACTCGCTTTCCGATTCGGTCAAAAATATATCATTGATGCATCCATTAGGAAGTTCATAATTAACTTGGAAAGACCAATCGAGACGAGTAACTTGTTTGTTAGAAATAGCCTTGTCACTAATTATGCTAGTCAACATATTGTACCATTCATAGAGACTGCTAGTGATAGATTATCGCAACCAAAGCTTTTCCCATTATGCCGACTGAGAATTATGTTCATATGGGTAGCTTTGATTGTTTCATGCTTGGCTAACATTTGGTATCAAATGAGATGTATATTCTGTAGTTACTTTGGTGGCAGAAACATAAAGCCAGGTCGAAATTCCTCCGAGATAGCCGATTCAAGAGCATCGGGGAAGGAGGACGAAAATCAATGCATAGCCGAGTCAGATAGCGTTGAACTGGCATCACTCGGTTGTTTTGTTCCAGAGCCGGTATCACAGTATCGGTTAATGGATGAGCAGCGTACCTTCAATCTGGACATAGGTGATCACATCATCGGTACATCATCAACTAATCCTATCATTATAATTGATCACGATGTCGAGCCGTCAAGACAAGAGCCAACACAGTGTTCGTTCAAGCAAAATGTCAAAGATTGCAACATGATCCATCAAGTCAAGCAATCGGACAAGATAGGACGATTGGAGTTTGTTGAGGAACGGTCATTTGGACAGTCGGATCATTTTGACGGCATCAAATGTTGACTCGGCTATCTCCAGCCGATTTATCTATAAGTGGACATCTACACGTCAATGATGATGGGGTCAAGTCTTCGAGCAAGAATATTGTTAAAAATTGCATCAAGAACAATCTTGAAGACGAAAATTCCATCAAAGCTACAATGGTAACATCTAGCACTAGGGGGCAACAAGAGAATTCAAAGACCAGTGCACGCACAACCAAAGAAAGCAAAGGCCATGGTAAGCACAAAAGCAAAAATCCGAAAGTCACTTTCGCACAGTTATTAGAAAAGTACCAAAAGATAAGTGAGGCAACGAGTGCTTATCGGCCGAGTGAAACAAAAGCATCGAAGTCACCCCAAGGCATAAATATGAAGACTGGGATTGGCAAAGGAAGACGTTGAGCAAGCAGACTTCATATCCTCCTTTTGGGCCGCCAATGCCAATGTCGTGGATGCCTCCCTACGCTCGTGTAAATCCATATCCATCATGGGGCATGTATGATACAAGGGCACACTATCCATCTTATTTTAGATCATCTGACCAACATTATGCAGCTCCAAAAAGATCAACATTTGATGAACAATCACACGTCAAAGACCGTTTCAATAATAAGGAATCGGTCCGGAGCTCAAGGAACAAGAAAGAGATGGTCAAGCAAGTGTACCAAGTCAAGAAAGATGGTCGTAAGTGTGCTACTTTAGATTTGTTCTCAAATAACAAAGAGCCAGTTAAAGTATCGACATTGGCTACAAAAGGCAACGAGGCAAGTCAATCAAGTGCCAAATCTGAAGGGAAGAAGTTGAGAGTGCACAAGGCCAAGAAAGAGTTGGCATTGATTGAAACCGAATCACAGCCGAGGTGCCCACTCGGCTTAGCGCATTGGCAAGAGAAGGAATTACAAAAACTTAGTGCACATGTTTTGAGAAAGAAGAACATGGCATGGGTTCCCACGAGGAGCAATCAAAATAGGAATGATGTCCGACCTTCTATTGCAACAAGTGTTAAAAAGGTGAAGAAAGAAAAGGATGACCGCAAGAGTGCTATTTCAGATCCGACTCCAAATGACAAAAAGTCAGCCGAGTCTATGTTGGCTGCTAAGGACAAGAAAGTGAAGCAAGTAAATCTCAGGGATCCGATCACCGAGTTTGGACAGGCCAAGCCGGAGATGCTCAAAGCCAGGAAGAACTTGCCAGTGCATAAATCAAAATCCCAGCCGGGACGCCCTCTCGGCTTACCATATTTGCAACAGAAGAAGCTGAAACGGCTTAGGGCCAAGGAGTTGGAGAAGAGGAACATGGCCTGGGTTCCTAAGGGAAATCATCGAGACAAGTGGGGCATCACATCTCCTATTGCAAAGCCAGCAGAAATAATGGAGTACAAGTGTAAAGCCCGTAAGCGACGACGACAATTTTCATCTCACTATAGGAAACTCCAGGAGGCGTGTCATGCACATTCTTCACTTGTATCATCAAAATCAACGCTACGGAATTTATCTTCAGCCGAAACATCTGACTTATTTCGGCTATTCACACTTTGGTGGACGGACTCCCGAGCACCTTTGAGATGAGAACGCATGGCCGATATTTGCATATCGCCCTCAGAATTCATTGTGTTGGCAAAGCCGGCATCTGACTAACGATGTTCACCATGGTTGATCTCCTAGTCCTATAGCCGATGCTCCGTGTTTGCCAATACTGGCAAGGCCGACTTAATTATTGAGTCGGCCACTGATCAAGAGTCTAGTACATAAAAAGCTCTGACTCCTGGTGTTAATTATTTGTAGGATCCAAGTCAGGAGACAGACATTGTTCGGCAGGGGCTTGATGGTTTACTTTGATCAATAATGAGTTGAGTCGCTGAACAGTTGACAATATTCCTTTGTGGTGCATGGTCATGATCGTTCAGCAACCGGCTTATTGCCAAAAGGTTTTAATATTCCCAGGGAGTACCTGGACAAAGCAAGGTCCGGATTGACATAAGAAACTTACCTGGAGGCCTTTGTGACATTCAATAGTTGTTCTCAGACGACTATTATCCAAGAGGCTCTACCCAAGAAGCAACAAGCTTAAGCATATAGCCGATAACAATTATCGTCCTTAGCATGCGCAGCCGATGTAGTGTTGACATCGTGCTTGGATGAAGTATTTTCTCGCACGCAAGCTCTGCCAGAAAACAGGGGGGCATATGTTGACACCATATTTTGGCACGTCATAAAAAGCCAATAAGATGGCCTCGAATGGAAAAGTACTCAATGTGAAAAAGTTTTGTATTGTTGAGGTGAACATCTTTGAAGTTTGGGCCATCGCCATCCGATCTCATCTCGAGGGCCGAAACTATGCCCAAAGCACTGAGATTTTATATCTAGAGCAGTATTCAGCAGATTACGCTTCAAGTGGAGCCTTAAATGAGAAAATTTTCAATATGAATTGTCTTTGTCTCGTCGAAACGGTCGATTTAGATATAAAAATCTTCTCAATTCGAGTTCGTATGCAAATGTTAGAGCCATCGGAATGCAGCCCTGTCAAGAGGTGAAATATGACGCGCCCCATCAGACACATGTCTGATGGGTGTCTGATGCAATGCATTAGCAATTAGCCCTTCAAGATGACCTTGAATTGAAAAACGTTCAACACGAAAGTTGTTCGTCTCGTTGAAACGGTCAAGATTGCTTTTAGGCGCATTTTCATCCGAGGTCGTTTACTACTACAAAATAGACCCGCAAGGTGCAGCCAGTTTAAACGGAGGAATTTTGGAAAGTTTGTCGGGCAAAGAGCTTGCCGGGGTGGAAACCTTGCCGAGTGAAAAGCTTGCCGGGTGAAAAGCTTGCCGGGGTGAAAACCGTGCCGGGGGAAAGCTTGCCGGGGCTTGCCGTGGTGGAAACTGCCAAGGCCAATATGACCAGAAGCTGAAGATGGGCTCAAATAATTATCTAGATGCCCTCGGATAAAAAAGTGTTCAACATAAAAATTGTTCTTAACGTCGAATCAGTCAACTTTGCTTTCGGAGTCATCATCATCCGACGTAGTATACGACCTGGACAGACACTACCCGAGTCGGACGGTCCAGTCAGCTACATGACCGAGTCCGACTCGAAATTAAAGATGACCTCGTGGATTATTAAAGATGGCCTTATTTGGCAAAATGATCAACACGAGAATTGTTCGTCACGTCGAGGCGCACAAGTTTGGTATTTTGATCTTCCCAATCGGAGGTCATATGGAAATTCCACGGCCCGCGCAAGAAGCAGGACGGAAATTTGAACCAGATTCGAGCTGAATCCGAGTTGGAGTAAATCTAGGACTCTGGGACGTGAATTGATGTAATTTTCTTGTAAGGAAAGCCTAGATGAATCCTTTACATGTACGGGAAGTCCAGCCGCCTCTTATATATGTTGGGGGTGACGGCCGATTGAACAACACCGATCGAACCAATCAATCTATTACACTTTTGTGTTCATCTATCTTTATCTCCTACCCTTGTATCTTTCTTTCTCGTTCTTCGTTCGTTCTTCACATTGGAGGGCAGCGATCCACGAGGTTCTAGGGGCGAGCAGATCAACCTAGAGCAGCCCATAGCCGCCGCGCGCCCTGTCGGGGTCCCTCCCGGGCGTGTGGAGTTTCGGGTCTGCAAAAGCGCCCGTCGACTGTCTTGCGTATCGCGTTGTCGGTCGGGCCTCCTTCGACGTGAGCTGCGGTGCATCACCCCCGGCGTCGAGGGCACACGTGACGTGTTTGTGTGTCAACACAAGCTTGGACAAACTCTTATATAAAGGAAAGCGCTCCCGAGGACACATGGGAATTATCGTCAAGCTAGTTTTCATCACGATCATCTGATTCGCGTTCGGTACTTCGATAATTTGGTATGTGGGTGGACCGGTGCTTGGGTGCTGTCCTTACTTGGACAAGCCTCCCACTTATGATTAACCTCTAATGGAAGCATCTGCAACTACAAAAGAAGTATTAAGGTAAACCTAACCATAGCCTGAAACATATGGATCCAACTCAGCCCCTTACGAAGCAACGCATAAACTAGGGTTTAAACTTCTGTTACTCTAGCAACCCATCATCTACTTATTACTTCCCAATGCCTTCCTCTAGGCCCAAATAATGGTGAAGTGTCATGTAGTCGACGTTCACATGACACCACTAGAGGAGAGACAACATACATCTCATCAAAATATCGAACGAAGACCAAATTCACATGACCACTAATAGCAAGACTTCTCCCATGTCCCCAGGAACAAAAGTAACTACTCACAAGACATAATATTGTTCATGATCAGAGGGATATTAATATGCATAATGGATCTGAACATATGATCTTCCACCAAATAAACCAACTAGCATCAACTACAAGGAGTAATCAACACTACTAGCAACCCACAGGTACCAATCTGAGGTTTGGGTACAAAGATTGGATACAAGAGATGAACTAGGGTTTGAGAGGAGATGGTGCTGGTGAAGATGTTGATGAAGATAGCGCTCCCCAAGATGGGAGAGTTGTTGGTGATGACGGCGGTGACGATTTCCCCCTCCCGGAGGGAAGAATCCCCGTCAGAACAGCTCTGCCGGAGCCCTAGATTGGTTTCCGCGTCGGTTCCGCCTCGAGACGGCGGCGTCTGGTCCCGATAGCCTCCTTATGATTTTTTTCCAGGTCAAAACACCTCATATAAGAGAAGATGGGCATCGGGGGCCTTCCGGTTGGCCCACGAGATAGGGGGCGCGCCCCCCACACTCGTGGACAGTCGGTGGCCCCCTCGTGGACTTCTTTTGCCAGATATTTTTTATATTTTCTGAAATGGACTTCTGTTGAGTTTCGGGGCTTTTGGAGTTGTGCAGAATAGGTTTCCAGAGTTTGCTCCTTTTCCATCCCAGAATTCCAGCTGCCGGCATTCTCCCTCTTCATGTAAACCTTGTAAAATAAGAGAGAAAAGGCATAAGTATTGTGACAAAACAAGTAATTACAGCCCATAATGCAATAAATATCAACATATAAGCATGATGCAAAATGGACGTATCAACTCCCCCAAGCTGAGACCTCGCTTGTCCTCAAGCGAAAGCCGATATGAGAACTATGTCCACATGTTTAGAGATAGAGGTGTCGATAAAAACAAAATACGGACACGAGGGCATCATGATCATTTTCATAACAACAACTTATATAAATATAGTCATATGATTCTTATGCTAAAATAACAATTCATCCACAATATCAAGTATGAATCATAAACTTCATTGGGTACTAACAAACTTTGATCTCGGTCATTGAAGCAATTGCAATTTATCGTAACATCGGAAAGAGTCAATATAAGAGCTTTTCAGCAAGCCTACATACTCAACTATCATATAGTCTTTCACAATTGCTCACACTCACGCAATACTTATGGTTATGGAGTTTTAATCGGACACAGAGAAAGATAGGGGCTTATGGTGTTGCCTCCCAACCTTTTACCTCAAGGGTAATGTCAACAGTAATGGACCATGAAAACTTACATCCAAGTGGGTATATATGTCAGGATCTTTCCAACACAATGTGCTTGCCAAAGGATAAAATGTAAAAAGGAAAGGTAGAATTCACCTTGACACTTATAAGGCAAGAATAATAGATAGGCCCTTCGCAGAGGGAAGCAGAGGTTGTCATGTGTTTTTATGGTTGGATGCACAAAGTCTTAGCATAGAAGAACTTCACTTTATATTGCCACTTGTGATAAGGACCTTTATTATGCAGTCCGTCGCTTTTATTACTTCTATATCACAAGATCGTATAAAGCTAATTTCTCTCACACTAATAAATCATACATATTTTAATGAGTTTGCAACATGACAACTTACTTGGAATGATCTTTCTCAATCCATAGATAGGTATGGTGGACTCTCATGGCAAAACTGGGTTTAAGGATATATGGAAGCACAAGTAGTATCTCTACTTGGTGCGAGGAGTTTTGGCTAGCATGAGGGGGAAAGGCAAGCTCAACATGTTGGATGATCCATGAAAATATACTTTATTTCGGATATAAGAAGACATAACCCATTATGTTGTCTTCCTTGTGCAACATCAACTCTTTAGCATGTCATACTTTAATGAGTGCTCACAATCATAAAAGATGTCCAAGATAGTGTATTTGTATGTGAAGCCTCTCTTCTTTTATTACTTCCTATTAATTGCAACGATGACCAACACTATGTTTGTCAACTCCTAACAACTTTTATTTATCATACTCTTATATGTGAAGTCATTACTTCCCACAAGATCAATATGATCTCTTTGGTACTTTTCATATTTTCTTTCCTTTTATCATGACCCAAGTGAGGAAATCAAGCCCTTGACTCAACACTAATCTTTATTATATAGCTCACGGACTCGATTACAAAGGGTAAAGATCATAAAGCAAAAGCTCAGAACTAGATCGAACTAAGTAAAACGGTAAAGATAGGAGTGATGGTGATACGATACCGGGGTCACTCCCCCAAGCTTGGCAGTTGCCAAGGGGAGTGCCCATACCCATATGATTATGTCTCCTTCTTCGGGGGTGGTGATGATGGAGTTGTTGATGATGTAGGCTTGTTGTCAACCTTCCAAGGCATGGGTTCACCATCGTAGAAGGATGATCGAGTTTCCGGGATAGTCAAATCTGCAGCCAAACTCATCTTCTTGAATCTATATTCATACTCACAGTTTTGGTTTTGCAGGTCATAGATCTGGGCTTGGAGGTGTTCGATCTTCTCTTGAAGATTAGAGATAGCTTCCCCAAAGATCCTTGAGTCCATCTTGAGGTTGTTGGCAAGCTCCGAGATCATCATGTGGTTGGTGTTGAGTCCTCGTTCCACCATACCTTGGCACTTTAAAACTTGCTGCTCCAGTGCTTCGAGCCTTATCTCCACGCTTCCGGTCCTCCTCGGCTCCTCAACATCATGGATGTGCAGCACCCCCTCATGCAACTCCATGGTTTTAGGGTGGTGCAGCACCTCCGCAAGGTAGGGGTTGATGACCTTCTCGAAGAACTTGTCCTTGGGGGTGTTGGAGGATGCCATGATGATCTAGATCTGTCAAAAACAGCAGAATGAAACGAAAACGGAGGATTTTTGTGTGATACAGAGGTCAAAACCTTCGGGAGTATATATAATGAATTTTTACCGACCGAAAGGAGTAACCCACAAGAAAACGGAGTCCGAGAAGCACACGAGCTGCCCACGAGGCAGGGGGTGCGCCCTGGGAAGGGGGCGCGCCCTCCACCCTTGTGGACGGCCCGTGCCTCTTCCAGACTGCGGCTTATTTTTATATTTTTCTAAATATTCCAAAATGGAGAAAAAATGCCTTTAGAACTGTTTTGGAGTCGGTTTACTTACCGTATCACATACCTCTTCCTTTTCGGAGGCTGAATCGTTCTGGAAAGTGTCCCTTATGTATTCCTTCGGGGTTACGGTTTCAATAATGTTGGTTTCAACATTTATTGGATTACCTGAGATATAATGTTTGATTCTTTGACCGTTCACCACCTTCGGATTTGTGCCTTCGAAGTTGTTGATTTTTATAGCACCGGAATGATAGACCTCCTCGATAACGTAAGGTCCTTCCCACTTGGAGAGAAGTTTTCCTGAAAAAAATCTTAAACGAGAGTTGAATAGCAAGACATAATCACCTACGTTAAACTCACACTTTTGTATCCTTTTGTCATGCCATCTTTTAACTTTTTCTTTAAACAACTTGGCATTCTCATAGGCCTGGGTTCTCCATTCATCAAGGCAGCTAATGTCAAATAACCTCTTTTCACCGGCAAGTTTGAAATCATAATTGAGCTCTTTAATAGCCCAATATGCCTTATGTTCTAGCTCAAGAGGTAAGTGACAAGCTTTTCCGTAAACCATCTTATATGGAGACATACCCATGGGATTTTTGTATGCAGTTCTATAGGCCCATAATGCATCATCAAGTTTCTTGGACCAATTCTTCCTAGACCTATTAACTATCTTTTGCAAGATTGGTTTCACATCCCTATTGCTTAGTTCTACTTGACCACTAGTCTGTGGGTGATAAGGTGATGCAATTCTATGGTTGACATCCTATTTATCAAGCATCTTACGGAAAGCACCATGAATAAATTGTGAACCACCATCAGTCATTAGATTTCTAGGGACTCCAAACCTTGGGAAAATAACTTCTTTAAGCATCTTAATAGAGGTGTTATGATCAGCACTACTAGTTGGAACAGCTTCTACCCACTTAGTAACGTAATCAACATCAACTAAAATATGTGTGTATCCATTAGAGGCAGGAAACGGTCCCATATAGTCAAAGCCCCAAACATCAAATGGTTCAATAACAAGTGAATAATTCACAGGAATTACTTGACGTCTACTAATATTACCAATTCTTTGACATTCATCACACGATAATACAAACTTACGGGCATCCTTGAAGAGTGTAGGCCAATACAAACCGGATTGCAATACCTTGTGTGCAGTTCTATCTCCCGCATGGTGTCCTCCATAAGCTTCGGAGTGGCACTTGTGTAGGATCTGTTCCTGTTCATGCTCAGGTACACAACATCTAATAATACCATCTACTCCTTCTTTATAAAGATGTGGGTCATCCCAGAAGTAATGTCTCAAATCATAGAAGAACTTTTTCTTTTGTTGGTATGTGAAGCTAGGAGGTATAAACTTAGCAACAATATAATTAGCATAATTAACATACCATGGAGCAGTACGAGAAGTATTTATGACAGCTAGTTGTTCATCAGGAAAGCTATCATCAATAGGTTGTGGGTCATCAACTATATTCTCTAACCTAGACAAGTTATCTGCAACGGGGTTCTCAGCTCCCTTTCTATCAATAATATGCAAGTCAAATTCTTGCAGCAAGAGAACCCATCTAATAAGTCTAGGTTTAGCATCTTTCTTTTCCATAAGGTATTTGATAGCAGCATGATCAGTGTGAATAGTTACTTTAGAATCAACAATATAGGGTCTAAACTTATCACAAGCAAATACAAATGCTAAAAATTCTTTCTCAGTAGTAGCATAATTCCTTTGGGCACTGTCTAGAGTTTTACTAGCATACTGGATAACATTCAATTTCTTATCAACTCTTTGCCCTAGAACCGCTCCTACAGCATAATCACTAGCATCGCACATAATCTCAAAGGGTATGTTCCAGTCAGGAGGCTGGACAATAGGTGTAGAGATCAATGCTTTCTTAATTATTTCAAATGCTTCTAGACAATCATCATCAAAGATGAAAGGAATATCTTTTTGTAAGAGATTAGTCAGAGGCTTGGAGATTTTGGAGAAGTCCTTTATGAACCTCCTATAAAACCCGGCATGACCAAGGAAACTTCGTATACCTTTGATGTCCTTTGGGCATGGCATCTTTTCAATAGCATCACTTTAGCTTTGTCAACTTCAATACCTCTTTCAGAAATTTTATGTCCCAAGACAATGCCTTCATTAACCATAAAGTGCCACTTCTCCCAAATCAAGACAAGATTAGTGTCTTGACATCTCTGCAAAACTCGATCAAGGTTGCTTAAGCAATCATCAAAAGAAGTTCCGTAAATGGAGAAATCATCCATGAAAACCTCAACAATCTTTTCACAAAAATCAGAGAATATAGCCATCATGCATCTTTGAAAGGTAGCAGGCGCATTACATAAACCAAAAGGCATACGTCTATAAGCAAAGGTACCGAAAGGACAAGTAAAAGTGGTCTTTTCTTGATCCCCTTTTGACACAGGTATTTGAGAGAAACCAGAATAACCGTCTAGAAAGCAAAAAATGAGTATGTTTGGATAACCTTTCTAGCATTTGATCAATAAATGTCAACGGGTAATGATCTTTCTTAGTAGCTTTATTTAACTTACGGAAATCAGTTACCATCCTATAACCTGTAACTATTCTTTGCGGGATCAATTCATCTTTATCATTAGGAACGACAGTCATACCTCCTTTCTTAGGAACACAATGGACATGACTTACCCACTGTCTATCAGCAACTGGATAGATAATACCTGCCTCTAGAAGCTTTAGTATTTCCTTCCTTAGTAGCTTTAGTATTTCCTTCCTTACCACTTCTTTCATCTTAGGATTTAACCGTCGTTGATGATCAATAACCGGTTTAGCATTTTCTTCCAATTTTATCTTGTGTTGGCATATAGTGGGACTAATGCCCTTAAGATCATCCAGAGTATATCCAATAGCAGCATGATGCTTCTTCAGAGTTTTCAACAATTTTTCTTCTTCCTGCTCTGAAAGGTTAGCACTAATAATAACAAGATATATCTTCTTTTCATCAAGATAAACATACTTAAGATTATCAGGTAAGGGTTTAAGTTCAAACACGGGATCACCCTTGGGTGGAGGAGGATCCCCTGGGATTTCAACAGACAAGTTGTTTTTCAATACGGGACCCTGTTTAGAGAATATTTCATCTATTTCCCTTCTGTCATTCATATGCATATCATTTTCATGGTCTAGCAAGTATTGTTCTAAAGGATCATTAGGAGGCATGCCAATAGAAGCAAGACCAATAATTTCATCCTTACTGGGTGGTTCCTTTTCAAGGGGTTGTCTACGGAATTTAGCAAAGTTAAAATCATGAGACATATCCCCTAACCCCACAATAACAATATCTTTCACGCAGTGTATCTTGGCATTAATAGTATTCAAGAAGGGTCTACCAAATATAATGGGACAAAATTCATTTTGTGGGGAACTAAGAACAAGAAAATCAGCAGGGTATTTAACCTTCCCACACAAGACTTAAATATCTCTAACAATCCCAACTGGTGAAATAGTGTCTCTATTAGCAAGCTTAATAGTAACATCAATCCCTTCTAACTCAACAGGTGCAATATCATGCATAATTTCGCGATATAAATCAAGAGGGATAATACTCGCACTAGCACCTACGTCACATAAACCATGATAGCAATGATCTCCTATCTTAACAGAGATAACATGCAAGCCTACAATAGTCCTATGTTTGTTCCTAGCATTGGGTTTGGCTATTCTACCAGACTCTTCTTGGAGGTAAATAACATGTCCATCTAAATCCTCTACCAAGAGATCCTTAACCATAGCAACACTAGGTTCAACTTTAATTTGCTCATAGGGTGTAGGTGTTATAGTATTACTCTTTCGAACTACAGTTGAAGCTTGAGCATGATCCTTTATCCTAACAGGGAAAGGTGGTTTCTCAATATAAGCAATAGGAATAACAGGATCAACATTATAAGTGATAGTCTTTTCTTCGACTTTAACAGGTTCAACTACTTTTAATTCAATAGGGGGGTGGTATTTAAACCACTTCTCCTTGGGGAGATCAACATGAGTAGCAAAAGATTCATAGAAAGAAGCTACTATCTCATAGTCAAGTCAATATTTAGTGCTAAACTCACGGAAAACATCGGTATCCATAAAAGCTTTAACACAATCAAACTTAGGGGTCATACCTGACTCCTTACCTTTGTCGAGATCCCAATCTTCAGAGTTGCGTTTAATCCTTTCCAATAAATCCCATTTGAATTCAATAGTCTTCATCATAAAAGAACCAGAACAAGAAGTATCAAGGATGGAGCAATTATTAAGAGAAAGCCGAGCATAAAAAATTTGAATGATCATTTATCTTGAGAGCTCATGATTGGGGCATGAATATAACATTGACTTAAGGCTCCCCCAAGCTTGAGCGATGCTTTCTCCTTTGCGAGGCCAAACATTATAAATATAATTACGATCGTGATGAACCTCGTGCATAGGGTAGAACTTCTGATGAAATTCCAACTTCAGGCGATTATAGTTCCATGATCCCATATCATCACATAGCCTAAACCATGTCAATGCATCTCCCTTCAAATATAAAGGGAAGACCTTCTTCTTGATAACATCCTCGGGCATACATGCAAGCTTAAATAATCCACAAACTTCATCCACATAGATTAGATGTAAATCGGTATGCAATGTTCCGTCTCCTATAAAAGGATTTTCAAGCAGTTTCTCTATCATACCCGAAGGAATCTCAAAGCAAACATTTTTAGTAGGTGCAGTAGGTTGACGAGCAACTCTTTGCTCTTCTGTTCGGGGTGAAGATACCCCGAACAAGCCCCTCAAAGGATTTTGAGCCATAGTAACCAGTGAAAATAAATTTCAGCACACTATATAAATTTTTCCTTACCAAATTCCACTTACCAAAGGCGCTTCACTCCCCGGCAACGGCACCAGAAAAGAGTCTTGATAACCCACAAGTGTAGGGGATCTATCGTAGTCCTTTCGATAAGTAAGAGTGTCGAACCCAACGAGGAGCAGAAGGAAATGATAGGCAGTTTTCAGTAAGGTATTTTCTGCAAGCAATGAAATTATAGGTAACAAATAGTTTTGTGATAAGGTAATTGGTAGCAAGTGACAAAAGGTAAAAGTAAATAAGGTGCAACAAGGTGGACCAATCCTTTTTGTGGCAAAGGACAAGGCTGGACAAACTCTTATATAAAGGAAAGCGCTCCCGAGGACACATGGGAATTATCGTCAAGCTAGTTTTTATCACGATCATCTGATTCGCGTTCGGTACTTCGATAATTTGGTATGTGGGTGGACCGGTGCTTGGGTGCTGTCCTTACTTGGAAAATCCTCCCACTTATGATTAACCTCTAATGCAAGCATCCGCAACTACAAAAGAAGTATTAAGGTAAACCTAACCATAGACTGAGACATATGGATCCAAATCAGCCCCTTACGAAGCAAGGCATAAACTAGGGTTTAAGCTTCTGTCACTCTAGCAACCCATCATCTACTTATTACTTCCCAATGCCTTCCTCTAGGCCCAAATAATGGTGAAGTGTCATGTAGTTGACGTTCACATGACACCACTACAGGAGAGACAACATACATCTCATCAAAATATCGAACGAAGACCAAATTCACATCACTACTAATAGCAAGACTTCTCCCATGTCCTCAGGAACAAAAGTAACTACTCACAAGACATAATATTGTTCATGATCAGAGGGATATTAATATGCATAATGGATCTGAACATATGATCTTCCACCAAATAAACCAACTAGCATCAACTACAAGGAGTAATCAACACTACTAGCAACCCACAGGTACCAATCTGAGGTTTGGGTACAAAGATTGGATACAAGAGATGAACTAGGGTTTGAAAGGAGATAGTGCTGGTGAAGATGTTGATGAAGATATCCCTCCTCAAGATGGAAGAGTTGTTGGTGATGACGGCGGTGATGATTTCCCCCTCCTGGAGGGAAGAATCCCCGGCAGAACAGCTCTGCCGGAGCCCTAGATTGGTTTCCGCCTCGAGACGGCGGCGTCTGGTCCCGAAAGCCACCTTATGATTTTTTTCCAGGTCAAAACACCTCATATATGAGAAGATGGGCATCGGGGGCCTTCCGGCTAGCCCACGAGACAGGGGGCGTGCCCTGGGCAGGGGGCGCGCCCCCACCCTAGTGGACAGCCGGTGGCCCCCTCATGGACTTCTTTCGCCAGATATTTTTTATATTTTCTAAAACGGAGTTCTGTTGAGTTTCAGGGCTTTTGGAGTTGTGCAGAATAGGTTTTCAGAGTTTGCTCCTTCTCCAGCCCAGAATTCCAGCTGCCAGCATTCTCCCTCTTCATGTAAACCTTGTAAAATAAGAGAGAAAAGGCATAAGTATTGTGACAAAACAAGTAATAATAGCCCAAAATGCAATAAATATCAACATATAAGCATGATACAAAATGGACGTATCATTATGCGGTTTGGCCGATAAAGATCTTCGTAGAATATGTAGGAGCCAATATGAGCATCCATGTTCCGCTATTGGTTATTGACCAGAGATATATCTCGGTCATGTTTACATAGTTCTCGAACCCATAGGGTTCGCACGCTTAACGTTCGATGACGATTTGTATTATGAGTTATGTGTTTTTTGATGACCGAAGCTTGTTCGGAGTCCCGAATGAGATCACGGACATGACGAGGAGTCTTGAAATGGTTTAGCCATAAATAATGATATATTGGACGATGTTATTCGGACACCGGATGAGTTCGGGGGTCACCGGATAAATATCGGAGTGCCAGAAAGGTTATCGGAACCACCGGGGAAGTTATGGGCCTTATTGGGCCTTAAGAGTGAGAGAGGGAGCAGCCAAGGGGGAGGGGCGGTGCCCTCTCCTTCCTTCTCCTTCCCCTCTCCTTCCTTCTTCTCCTAGTTGGACTAGGAAAGGGGGGTCCAACTCCTACTAGGAGTAGGATTGCCCCCCTTGGGCGCGCCCTATAGGGCCACCCGGCCTCCCCCTTGCTCCTTTATATACGGGGGTAGGGGGCACCCTAGGACACACAAGTTAAAAGTTGTTTTAGCCGTGTGCGGTGCCCCCTCCACAAATTCCACCTCAGGTCATATTGTCGTAGTGCTTAGGCGAAGCCCTACACGGATCACATCATGAACACCGTCGTCACGCCGTCGTGCTGACGGAACTCTCCCTCGTCCTCTACTGGATCTAGAGCTCGAGGGACGTCATCATGCTGAACGTGTGCTGAATACGGAGGCGCCGTACATTTGGTACTTGGATTGGTTGGATCGTGAAGACGTTCGACTACATCAACCGCGGTACCTAACGCTTCCGCTTTTGGTCTACGAGGGTACGTGGACACACTCTCCCCGCTCGTTGCTATCCTTCTCCTAGATAGATCTTGCGTGATCGTAGGATTTTTTTTGAAATACTACGGTCCCCAACAGTGGCATCATGAGTCAGGTCTATGCGTAGACGATATGCACGAGTAGAACACAATGAGTTGTGGGCGATAATAGTCATACTACTTACCAACATGTCATACTTTGATTCGGCGGTATTGTTGGATGAAGCAGCCCGGACCGACATTACATGACCGCATTCATGGGACTCGTTCTACCGACGTGCTTTGCACAAAGGTGGCTGGCGGGTGTCAGTTTCTCCAACTTTAGTTGAATCGAGTGTGACTATGCCCGATCCTTGTTGAAGGTTAAAATAGCACACTTGACGAAAAATCATTGTGATTTTGATGCATAGGTAAGAAGGGTTCTTGCTAGAAGCCCGTAGCAGCCACGTAAAACTTGCAACAACAAAGTAGAGGACGTCTAACTTGTTTTTGTAGGACATGTTGTGATGTGATATTGCCAAGACATGATGAGTTATACGTTATTGTATGAGATGATCATGTTCTGTAAATTATCGGCAACCGGTAGGAGCCTTATGGTTGTCTCTTTATTGTATGAATTGTGAAAGCCATGTAATTGCTTTACTTTATCACTATGAGTTAGCGATAGTAGTAGTAGAAATAGTTGGCGAGACGACCACGACGCTGCGATGAAGATCATGGTGTCAAGCCGATGACGATGGAGATCATGACGATGCATTGGAGATGGAGATCAAAATCACAAGATGATGATGGCCATATGATGTCACATATTTTGATTGCATGCATTGTTTGGGAATTCGGTAACTGGTAACTGCTCGGTCGACTACTGATTAGCGATTAATCGGTTAATCGGCCATTTAACTGAATTAATCGGTCGATCATTAATCGGATGCACATGAGAATATATTGGCAACATGTAACTAGTTTTTCATGTATTGTACACCACATAATCCAATGCTCACTGCTGCACATGAGATGAATCTTAGCAGAACTGTACCTTGTTGGTTGGTGAATCCTTGGGGACCTAGTTCGAGGGGTCGCCGGTGCTGCTTCCTGGCCTAGGTCGCCGGCACTGCTGCTTGGCCTAGGTCAATGCTATTGCCTATCCTATTCGGCCGCTACTGCAGCCTACAGGTAGGGGCCGGAGGAGAGACAGAGAGAATAGGATGGGAGGGGATGGGGGTCACAGAAGGAGGCTAGAGCCCGCGACTGGAGCAGGGCGATCACCGGCGGTGGCTAGGGCCAGCGAGGAGAAGTCATGGTCGTGACTCGTGAGGAGTCAGGAGAGAAAGGGGCGCTGCAATTTGGGCGAGGGAGGATGCAGTGCCGGAGGTTACGGGGCCAAATAATGGCCTGGATTACCGCTTCGATAACCCCTTTTTTCATGGATGCAACTTCAGTTACCTGACCCATCACCGATTAATCGGTTTGACAACCAGTTAATCGTCTGACAACCGATTAAATGCTAGTTAATCGGCTTGACCATTTAATGAACCGAGTATGTGCTATTCGCCTCAGTTAGGCACTGAGTAGCGATTAAATGGCCATTTAAACGGTAACTCGGCCGAGTTCTTGAACAATGCTTTGAAGCACAAGTGTGGAAAAAAATAGTAGCAATTGTCCCTTTTTCTTTTCTTTTTTTCTTTTTTTTGGAGGTGTCTTTTCTTTTGTTTGGCCTTTCCTCGCATGGGACAATGCTCTAATAATGATGATCATCACACTTCTATTGATTTACAACTCGATATTACAACTCGATACTAGAACAAAGTATGACCCTATATGAAAGCCTCCGGCGGTGTACCAGGATGTGCAATGAATCAAGAGTGACATGTATGAAAAATTATGCATAGTGGATTTGCCACAAATACGATGCCAACTACATGATCATGCATGGCAATATGACAATATGAAGCGTGTCATATGAACGGAACGGTGGAAACTTGCATGGCAATATATCTCGGAATAGCTATGGAAATGCCATGATAGGTAGATATGGTGGCTGTTTTGAGGAAGATATATAGTGGGTGTTTGGTACCGGCGAAAGTTGCGCGGTACAAGAGAGGCTAGCAATGGTGGAAGGGTGAGAGTGTGTATAATCCATGGACTCAACATTAGTCAAAAGAACTCATATACTTATTGCAAAAATTTACGAGTCATCAAAACAAAGCAATCAACGCATGCTCCTAGGGGGGAGGTTGGTAGGAGTTAACCATCGCGCCCCCCCCGACCTCCACACAAAGGATGACACTCTACAAATACATCATGCTCTAACTTCGTCACATAGCGGTTCACCATATGTGCATGCTACGGGAATCACTAACTTTAACACAAGTATTTCTCAATTTCATAATAACTCCACTAGCATGACTTTAATATCACTATCCAAATATCTCAAAACAATTATCAAGCATCCAACTTCTCATCATATTCAATGCGCTTAGTATGAAAGTTTTTACTACATTCATCTTGGATGCCTATCATGTTAAGGCTAGTTTTATAGCCAAAGCACATTACCATGCTCTTTTATTAGACTCTCAAAAGGATGTAAGTGAACCATGAGAGATCAACAATTTCTACAAAATAAAATCACCACCGTGCTCCAAAAGATATAAGTCAAGCACTAGAGCAAAAACTATTCAACTCAGAAGATATAGGTGAAGCACATAGAGTGTTCCAATAATTCCTAGGCCATTTTTATCTCTCTCAAAAAGGTGTGTCCAGCAAGAATGATTGTGGCAAACTAACAAGCAAAGACTCAAAATGATACATGATGCTCCAAGTAAAACACATATCATGTGGTGAATAAAAATATAGTCCCGAGTATAGTTACCGATAGATGAAGACGAAAGAGGGGATGCCTTCCCGGGGCATCCCCAAGCTTAGGCTTTTGGTTGTCCTTGAATTTTACCTTGGGGTGCTTCAAGCATCCCCAATCTTAGGCTCTTGCCACTCTTTGTTCCATAGTCCATCAAAGCAATACTCAAAACTTGAAAACTTCACAACACAAAACTTAGACAAAAATCTCGTGAGCTCCGTTAGTATAAGAGAACAAACCACCACTCAAAGGTACTGTAATGAACTCATTCTTTGTTCATATTGGTGTTAAACCTACTGTATTCCAACTTCTCTATGATTCATACTCCCCAATACTGCTCATAGATTCATCGAAATAAGCAAACAACACACGAAAAACAAAATCTGTCAAAAACAGAACAGTCTGTAGTAATCTGTAACTTTCGCATACTTCTGTAGCTCCAAAAAAACTGAAATAAATTGGTAAATGTGAGGAATTTGTCTATTAATCATCTGCAAAAAGAATCAACTAAATAGCACACTCCAGTAAAATCTGGTGACTATTCTAGCGAGCGCTAACGATTATGTTTTTCACAGCAAGATCATATAAACTTCAGACAAGTCTTCCCAAAGGTTCTACTTGGCACAAACACTAATTAAAGCACAAAATCACATCTAAACAGAAGCTAGATGCAATATTTATTCCTAAACAGAAGCAAAAAAAAAATTAAAATTGGGTTGCCTCCCAACAAGCGTTAGCGTTTAACGCTCCTAGCTAGGCACGATACAAGGATAGATCTAGGTATTGCCATCTTTGGAAGGCAATCCATAAGTGGCTCTCATAATATATTCGTATGGTAATTTAATTTAATTTCTAGGAAAGTATTCCATGCCTTTCCTTAACAAAAATAGGAATCTAATATTTCCTTCCTTCATATCAATAATTGCACCAATCGTTCTAAGGAAAGGTCTACCAAGAATAATAGGACATGAAGGATTGCAATCTATATCAAGAACAATGAAATCTACGGGCACATAATTCCTATTGGCGACAATAAGAACATCATTAATCCTTGTTGGGGAACGTAGCAGAATTCAAAAAATTTCCTACGCTTCACCAAGATCAATCTAAGGAGTCATCTAGCAACGAGCATACTGGAGTGCATCTACATACCCTTTTGTAGATCGCGTGCGGAAGCGTTCGAAGGAACGTGGATGAAGTAGTCGTACTCTTCGCGTTCTTCGTCATCGATGATCCCAGCGCCGAACGGATGGCACCTCCGCGTTCAACACATGTACGGTACAGCAACATCTCCTCCTTCTTGATCCAGCACGGACGGAGGAGAGGTCGTCGGAGATCCAGCAGCACGACGGCGTGGTGGTGGATGCAACAGGAAAACCTGCAGGGCTTCGCCGGCGCCCTGTGGAGGAGTAGGAAGTTAGACGGGAGGGGGGAGAGGCGCCAGAGGCTTGGGTGCAGCTGCCCTCTCCCCCCCCCCACTATATATAGGGGCCAGGGGGGCGCCAGCCCTGGGAGATCAGATCTCCAGGGTGGGGCGGCGGCCAAGGGGGGAAACTTGCCCCCCAAGGCATAGGGGGCGCCCCCTCCCCCTAGGGTTTCAACCCTATGTGCATGGAGGGGGGCCCATATGGGTGTGCCAGCCCACCAGGGGCTGGCCCCCTTCCTCTTGCGGCCTAGGGGAACCACCGGGATGGGTGGCCCCACCCGGTGGACCCCCGGGACCCCTTCGGTGGTCCCGGGACACTCCCGGTGACCCCCGGAGTTCACCCGATGGCCGAAACTGGACTTCCTATATATCATTCTTTACCTCCGGACCATTCCGGAACTCCTCGTGACGTCCGGGATATCATCCGAGACTCCGAAAAACATTTGGGTTTCCATGTGCATGTATCTCTACAACCCTAGCGTCACCGAACCTTAAGTGTGTAGACCCTACGGGTTCGGGACACACGTAGACATGACCAAGACGACTCTCCGGTCAATAACCAACAGCGGGATCTGGATACCCATGTTGGTTCCCACGTGTTCCTCAATGATCTCATCGGATGAACCACTATGTCAAGGATTCACTCAATCCCGTATGTTATTCCCTTTGTCCATCGGTACGGTACTTGCCCGAGATTCGATCGTCGGTATGCCCGATACCTTGTTCAATCTCGTCATGGCAAGTCTCTTTACTCGTTCCGTAATCCATCATCCCGTGACTAACTCCTTAGTCACCTTGAGCTCATTATGATGATGTCTTACCGAGAGGGCCCAGAGGTACCTCTCCGTCATACGGAGTGACAATATCCCAGTCTCGGTTCGTACCAACTCAATAGACACTTTCGGAGATACCCGTTGTGTACCTTTATAGCCACCCAGTTACGTTGTGACGTTTGGCACACCCAAATTATTCCTATGGCATCCGGGAGTTGTACAACCTCATGGTCTAAGGAATAAATACTTGACACCGGAAAAGCTTATGCATTGCGAACTAAACGATCTCGTGCTAGGCTCAGGATTGGGTCTTGTCCATCACATCATTCTCCTAATGATGTGATCCCGTTATCACTGACATCCTATGTCCATGGTCAGGAAACCGTGACCATCTGTTGATCAACGAGCTAGTAACTAGAGGCTTACCAGGGACTCATTGTGGTCTGTATATTCACACATGTATCGCTGTTTCCGTACAATACAATTCAAGCATGAATAACAGACAATTATCATGAACAAGGAAATATATTAATAATCTTTTATTATTGCCTCTAGTACATATTTCCAACAGTCTCCCACTTGCACTAGAGTCAATAATCTAGTTACATTGTGATGAATCGAACACCCATAGAGTTCTGGTGTTGATCATGTTTTGCCCGTGGAAGAGGTTTAGTCAACGGGTCTGCGACATTCAGATCCGTATGCACTTTACAAATATCTATGTCTCCATCTTGAACATAATTTTGGATGGAGTAGAAACGGCGCTTGATGTGCTTGGTCTTCTTGTGAAACCTGGGCTCCTTGGTAATGGCAATAGCACCAGTGTTGTCACAGAAGAGAGTCATCGGGCTTGACGCGCTTGGAATGACTCCTAGGTCGGTGATGAACTCCTTCATCCAGACTCCTTCTTGCGCTGCTTCGCAAGCAGTTATGTACTCCGCTTCACATGTAGAATGCGCCACGACGCTCTGCTTGCAACTGCACCAGCTGACTGCTCCACCATTCAAAATATACACGTATCCGGTATGTGACTTCGAGTCATCCAGATCTGTGTCGAAGCTAGCATCGACGTAACCCTTTACGACGAGCTATTCGTCACCTCCATAAACGAGAAACATATCCTTAGTCCTCTTCAGGTACTTTTGGATGTTCTTGACCGCTGTCCAGTGTTCCATACCGGGATCACTTTGGTACCTCCCTACCAAACTTATGGCAAGGTTCACATCAGGTCTGGTACACAGCATGGCATACATGATAGAACCTATGGCTGAGGCATAGGGAATGACACTCATCTTTTCTCTATCTTCCGCCATGGTCGGGGACTGAGCCTTGCTCAATCTCATACCTTGCAAAACAGGCAAGAACCCCTTCTTGGACTGATCCATATTGAACTTCTTCAATATCTTGTCAAGGTATGTGCTTTGTGAAAGACCAATGAGGCATCTTGATCTATCTCTATAGATTTTGATGCCTAATATGTAAGCAGCTTCTCCAAGGTCCTTCATTGAAAAACTCTTATTCAAGTAGGCCTTTACACTTTCCAAGAATTCTATATCATTTCCCATCAGCAATATGTCATCTACATATAATATGAGAAATGCTACAGAGCTCCCACTCACTTTCTTGTAGATACAGGCTTCTCCATAAGTCTGTATAAAGCCAAACGCTTTGATCACATCATTAAAGCGAATATTCCAACTCCGAGATGCTTGCACCAGCCCGTAAATCGAGCGCTGGAGCTTGCACACCTTGTTAGCATTCTCTGGATCGACAAAACCTTCCGGCTGCATCATATACAACTCTTCCTTGAGGAAGCCATTAAGGAATGCCGTTTTGACGTCCATTTGCCATATCTCATAATCATAGAATGCGGCAATAGCTAACATGATTCTGACTGACTTCAGCATCGCTACGGGAGAGAAAGTCTCGTCGTAGTCAATCCCTTGAACATGTCGATAACCCTTAGCGACAATCCGAGCCTTATAGATGGTCACATTACCATCCGCGTCTGTCTTCTTCTTAAATATCCATTTATTTTCTATGGCGTGCCTATCACCAGGCAAGTCCACCAAAGTCCATACTTTGTTTTCATACATGGATTCTATCTCGGATTTCATGGCTCCAAGCCATTTATTGGAATCCGGGCCCGCCATCGCTTCTTCATAGTTCGAAGGTTCACCGTTGTCTAACAACATAATTTCCATGACAGGGTTGCCGTACCACTCTGGTGCGGAACGTGCCCTTAGGGACCTTCGAAGTTTAGTAGTAACTTGATCTGTTTCTTCATGATCATCATCATTAACTTCCTCCCTTGTCGGTGCAGGCACCTCAGGAACAATTTCCTGTGCTGCGCTACTTTCCGGTTCGGGAGGAGTGACTGTCACCTCATCAAGTTCTACTTTCCTCCCACTCACTTCTTTCGAGAGAAACTCTTTCTCCAGAAAGGATCCATTCTTGGCAACAAAGACTTTGCCTTCGGATCTGTGGTAGAAGGTGTACCCAATCATTTCCTTTGGGTATCCTATGAAGACACATTTTTCCGATTTGGGTTCGAGCTTCTCAGGTTGAAGTTTCTTGACATAAACATCGCAACCCCAAACTTTCAGAAACGACAGCTTCGGTTTCTTGCCAAACCAAAGTTCATACGGTGTCGTCTCAACGGATTTCGACGGAGCCCTATTTAAAGTGAATGCGGCAGTCTCTAAAGCATAACCCCAAAAAGATAGCGGTAAATCGGTGAGAGACATCATAGATCGCACCATGTCCAACAGAGTACGATTTCAACGTTCGGACACACCGTTACGTTGAGGTGTTCCGGGCGGTGTCAATTGTGAAACAATTCCACAGTTCCTAAGGTGCGTGCCAAACTCATGACTTAAATATTCACCCCCACGATCCGATCGCAAGAACTTTATTTTTCTGTCATGTTGATTCTCAACCTCATTCTGAAATTCCGTGAACTTTTCAAAGGTCTTAGACTTGTGTTTCATCAAGTAGATATACCCATATCTACTCAAGTCATCTGTGAGGGTGAGAACATAACGATAGCCTCCGCGAGCCTCAACACTCATTGGACCGCACACATCGGTATGTATGATTTCCAATAAGTTGGTTGCTCGCTCCATTGTTCCGGAGAACGGAGTCTTGGTCATCTTGCCTAAGAGGCATGGTTCGCACGTGTCAAATGATTCATAATCAAGAGACTCCAGAAGTCCATCTGCATGAAGCTTCTTCATACGTTTGACCCCAATATGACCAAGGCGGCAATGCCACAAGTATGTGGGACTATCATTGTCAACTTTACATCTTTTGGCATTCACACTTTGAATATGTGTATCATCACGATCGAGATTCATCAAAAATAAACCATTGACCAGCGGGGCATGACCATAAAACATATCTCTCAAATAAATAGAACAACCATTATTCTCAGATTTAAATGAGTAGCCATCTGGCATAAGACGAGATCCAGATACAATGTTCATGCTCAAAGCTGGTACTAAATAACAATTATTAAGGTTTAAAATTAATCCCGAGGGTAGATGTAGAGGCAGCGTGCCGACGGCGATCACATCGACCTTGGAACCATTCCCGACGCGCATCGTCACCTCGTCCTTCGCCAGTCTCCGCTTATTCCGCAACTCCTACTTAGAGTTACAAATATGAGCAACTGCACCGGTATCGAATACCCAGGAGCTACTACGAGCGCTGGTAAGGTACACATCAATAACATGTATATCACATATACCTTTGACGTTGCCGGCCTTCTTGTCCGCTAAGTATTTGGGGCAGTTCCGCTTCCAGTGACCCGTTCCCTTGCAATAAAAGCACTCAGTCTCAAGCTTGGGTCCATACTTTGGCTTCTTCCCGGCAACTGGCTTACCGGGCGCGGCAACTCCCTTGCCATCCTTCTTGAAGTTCTTCTTACCCTTGCCCTTCTTGAACTTAGTGGTTTTATTGACCATCAACACTTGATGCTCTTTCTTGATCTCCACCTCCGCTGATTTCAGCATTGAATACACCTCGGGAATGGACTTCTCCATCCCCTGCATATTGAAGTTCAACACGAAGCTCTTGTAGCTTGGTGGGAGCGACTGGAGGATTCTGTCAACGACCGCTTCGTCTGGGAGATTCATTCCCAACTGAGACAAGCGGTTGTGCAACCCAGAAATCTTGAGGATGTGCTCACTGACAGAACTGTTTTCCTCCATCTTACAGCTGTAGAATGCGTTGGAGACATCATATCTCTCAACTCGGGCATGAGCCTGGAAAACCATTTTCAGCTCTTGGAACATCTCATATGCTCCGTGGTGCTCAAAACGCTTTTGGAGCCCCGATTCTAAGCTGTAGAGCATGCCGCACTGAACCAGGGAGTAATCATCACAACGCGACTGCCAAGCGTTCATAACATCTTGGTTTGCCGGGGCGGGAGCGTCACCTAGCGGTGCTTCTAGGACATAAGTTTTCTTGGCAGCTATGAGGATGATCCTCAGGTTAGGGACATAGTCCGTATAGTTGCTACCATCGTCTTTCAGCTTGGATTTCTCTAGGAACGCGTTGAAGTTAAGGGTGACCTGAGCGTGGGCCATTTGATCTACAAGACATATTGTAAAGAATTTAGACTAAGTTCATGACAATTAAGTTCATCTTAATCAAATTTTAATGAACTCCCACTCAGATTGACATCTCTCTAGTCATCTAAGTGATACATGATCCGAATCGACTAGCCCGTGTCCGATCATCACGTGAGACGGACTAGTCATCAACGGTGAACATCTTCATGTTGATCGTATCTTCTATACGACTCATGTTCGACATTTCGGTCTTCCGTGTTCCGAGGCCATGTCTGTACATGCTAGGCTCGTCAAGTGAACCCTAAGTGTATTGCGTGTGTAAATCCGGCTTACACCCGTTGTATGCGAACGTTAGAGCCTATCACACCCGATCATCACGTGGTGCTTCGGAACAACGATCCTTAGCAACGGTGCACAGTTAGGGGGAACACAATTCTTGAAATTTTAGTGAGAGATCATCTTATTTACTACCGTCGTTCTAAGTAAACAAGATGCATAAACATGATAAACATCACATGCAATCAATTAAAGTGACATGATATGGCCAATATCATCTTGCGCCTTCGATCTCCATCTTCGGGGCACCATGATCATCTTTGTCACCGGCTCGACACCATGATCTCCATCATCATGATCTCCATCATCGTGTCTTCATGAAGTCGTCACGCCAACTATTACTTCTACTACTATGGCTAACGTTTAGCAATAAAGTAAAGTAATTACATGGCGTTATTCAGTGACACGCAGGTCATACAATGATTAAGACAACTCCTATGGCTCCTGTCGGTTGTCAAATTCATCGACATGCAAGTCGTGATTCCCTATTACAAGAACATGATCAATCTCATACATCACATATATCATTCATCACATCTTCTTGGCCATACCATATCACATAGCACATGCTGCAAGAACAAGTTAGACGACCTCTAATTGTTGTTGCAAGTTTTACATGGCTTCTATAGGTTTTCTAGCAAGAACGTTTCTTACCTACGCCAAAACCACAACGTGATTTGTCAATTTCTATTTACCCTTCATAAGGACCCTGTTCATCGAATCCGATCCGACTAAAGTGGGAGAGACAGACACCCGCCAGCCACTTTATGCAACTAGTGCATGTCTGTCGGTGGAACCAGTCTCACGTAAGCGTACGTGTAAGGTCGGTCCGGGCCGCTTCATCCCACGATGCCGCCGAATCAAGATTAGACTAGTAACGGCAAGAAAATTGAGCAAACTCAACGCCCACAACTTGTTTGTGTTCTACTCATGCAAGATGCTACGCAAAAACCTAGCTCAGATGCCACTGTTGGGGAACGTAGCATAATTCAAAAAATTTCCTACGCTTCACCAAGATCAATCTAAGGAGTCATCTAGCAACGAGCATACTGGAGTGCATCTACATACCCTTTTGTAGATCGCGTGCGTAAGCGTTCGAAGGAACGTGGATGAAGTAGTCGTACTCTTCTCGTTCTTCGTCACCGATGATCCCAGCGCCGAACGGACGGCACCTCCGCGTTCAACACACGTACGGTACAGCAACGTCTCCTCCTTCTTGATCCAGCAAGGGCGGAGGAGAGGTCGTCGGAGATCCAGCAGCACGACGGCGTGGTGGTGGATGTGATGTCTACACACGCTTCTATTCTTGTAGACTATGTTGGGCCTCGAAGCGCAGAGGTTTGTAGGACAGCAGCAATTTCCCTCAAGTGGATGACCTAAGGTTTATCGAACTCAGGGAAGTAGAGATTGAAGATGGTCTCTCTCAAGCAACCCAGCAACTAAGATACAAGAAGCCTCTTGTGTCCCCAACACACCTAATACAGCTAGGAGTTGTATAGGTGCACTAGTTCGGCGAAGAGATGGTAAAATATGGATGATAGGAGTGGCAAAGCAAAGTAATATAAATCTGTAATAAAAAGTGCAGCAAGCAAACAAGTGGTAAACGTGAGCACAAATGGTATTGCAATGGTGGAAACAAGGCCTAGGCTTCATACTTTCACTAGTGGCAACTCCCAACAACATTAACATAGTCTAATCACATGATATTTAAAACATGCAATGGGGACGCACTCGGAGGTCATTCCTTTGTGGTCAAGAGAGGACGAGAATTATGTAGGGCTACAAAAGCACACCTCAAAGTTCGTAGTTCTCAATCTATGGATTTCCCAATGTCACCGCGGCCATCCAAAGAGAGTACCACAATCACCACAACATATCTCAAGGATAGTCAAAGACAAGCACCAAGAGACTCTCAATCTTCAATCAACACACAAAAGAGGAAATCACTCATGAAAATATTCTTCTAATCCATGTCTAATAGACCGCTGTCACCTTGGTCTCGGGGATTATACTAGATAAAGACAAGTGAGTACATCAATCCAATACATAGAGGAAGGGGAAATATCATGGGATCACCCTAGATTAACATAGCCTATGATCACAACGAAGATCACATCATGGGAGAGAGAATTGACCACATAGCTACTGGTAGAAACCTCAGCCCCGAGGAGGAACTACTCCCGCATCATGGAGGGAGGAAGCAACGTCGATGGAGATGAATCCGGGGGCACTTCCCCGTCCCGGCAGGATGCCGACACAGGAATTCTGGTCCCCCGAAACTTGGTGGCGATGGTGGCGGAGATCGGAATTGCTTCTGGAGAAAAGGGTTCTGGAATCAGGGTTTCCGCGACGGGAGAAATATATATGCGAAGGGGAGTCACCAGAGGCGGAGCCGGGGCCCCAGGCGCCCCCTGGCGCGGCCAGGGGTGGGGCCGCGCCAGGTGGCCGCCTGGGCCACACCTGGCTCCCCTCTGGCCCCGCTTTGGTTCTTCGCGAAGCTTCCTGTACGCTGATTTTTCCTGTATTTTTCCCGGAATTTTAGGAGCACTTTTAATATGGGGGAAACCTGAAATAGAAAAACAGCAGAAAACATGAACTGGCACTGTGGTGCACTGAGTTAATAGGTTAGTCCAAATATGATCAAAAGTGTATGGAAGTGCATCAATATCACACAAAAGAAGCATGGAACAAGCAGAAATTATAGATATATATGCTTCTGGAGAAAAGGGTTCTGGAATCAGGGTTTCCGCGACGGGAGAAATATATATGCGAAGGGGGGTCACCAGAGGCAGAGCCGGGGCCCCAGGCGCCCCCCTGGCGCGGCCAGGGGTGGGGCCGCGCCAGGTGGCCGCCTGGGCCACCCCTGGCTCCCCTCTGGCCCCGCTTTGGTTCTTCGCGAAGCTTCCTGTACGCTGATTTTTCCTGTATTTTTCCCGGAATTTTTGGAGCACTTTTAATATGGGGGAAACCTGAAATAGAAAAACAGCAGAAAACAGGAACTGGCACTGTGGTGCACTGAGTTAATAGGTTAGTCCAAATATGATCAAAAGTGTATGGAAGTGCATCAATATCATAGCAATATCACACAAAAGAAGCATGGAACAAGCAGAAATTATAGATACGTTTTGGACGTATCAACATCCCCAAGCTTAATTCCTGCTCGTCCTCGAGTAGGTAAATGATAACAAGCATAATTTCTGTGGTGACATGCTACCAACCATATAAGAACTTTTTAAGTAAAGCAATCAAGGCATGTAATTCAATTCAAGTCATAACAAGCAAGAGTCTATATTAGCATTGTAACAAGCAACATAAGAACATAAAGGTGCAAGAGCTCTCGCTGTCCGTGACTCGAATGTCTCCAAATGGTGTTTGCGTGCAAGAAAGGGGATAGGGATATACGAGAGAGTAAAACATAGTTTTTGTATTGTTGAGAACTTAATCTACTAAAGTTTCACACTTGGTCTTCTTTGGAATCTTATCTTGACTCATCCCCAGACCGTCAGCCAGGTACAAGTCAAAATGATCCACTCCCTTTCGATATTTTGAGCACTCATGCAATGGATGAGCGTAAGCAAGAAAGTCGACACTTAGGATGGCAAAGAGAGAAAAATGATGAAGGGGGAAGACAAAAAAGGTGTGAAAGGCTCACATCAATGAGGACAATCATAGGCGAGAGAAAGCCAAATGATAGATATGACGTGAGGAGTAGGGATTGCCATGCAACGGATGCACATATGAGCTAAGGTAAGCTCTCCAATGGAACTAGTGGGGGTGCATCCAACTTGCTTGCTCAAGAAGACCTAGAGCTCTTTTGAGGAGGCTCATCATTGGAATATACAAGCCAAGTTCTATAGTGTGAAGGTCCCCACATAGCTATATGCATGAATGATAATCTCTATGGAGTACAAGGTATAAGATGGAGTACGAGTGTGGATCTCTCAAAAGGAATAGTAGTGTGCCCCCTTCTCTCTTTTTATTTCTTTTTCTCTTTTTTTATCTTTTTTCTTATTTTTGTGTGGCCTCAATGGCTCTTTCTACTTAACTCTCATTTGTCCTCTTTGGGATCTTTTGGTTTTGTCCTCTTTGGGATCTTTTGATTTTGTCCTCTTTGGGATCTTTTCCTCACTTTAGGGGCAACACTCTATATATTACAAGAAGTATAGAAGATCTTTCACACTTTACAAAAGTACTCAACATAAAGAAAATGAAACTGTCATGATGTATGCAAATGTATGCCTCTGCTAGTGTAGCAGGATATGCAATGATACTAGCGCGTCATGTAGCAATGATTAGGGCAAGGCCCAACTAGCATGCGGCTCATCGATCAAGCAAAAAGCATGTATGACATGAAGATCAAGTCATGAGAAGATGGATGTTGCATGGCAATGTATCTCGGAAAGGCTATGGAAATGCCTTGATAGGTAGGTATGGTGGCTGTTTTGAGGAAGGATATAATGAGGCTTATGATGACAGAGCGTATCGTGCCAAGGATTTGGATGCACCGGCGAAGTATGCGCCAACTCTCGAGGTGAGAAAGGGCAATGCACGGTACCGAAGAGGCTAGAAAAATATGGCTAGGTGGAAGCGTCAACTTTAGAATACTCACATTAGTCCGAAGAACTCATGCACTTATTATCGGTAACTCTCAATCTAATTAGGAGGTTCACAAAGAGACAAGTACCCCGAGGAGGAGTGTATGGGGGTTTGGTTATCCTTGCGCATCCTTGACTCATGGTACGTGAGTGTACTCTAATATTCGATCCCTCCAAAGATTAGTGATCCATTTAGTAGCTAAAGTTCTCAACTATTTTGTAGGTTTTCAAAAATAAACACGGATTGCCCAAAATACGACATCTATCACTAATAGGCTAAAGCTCTTGACACCAAAAGTTCAGACTTTACTCATGGCAATACCTCAAAACTATTGCAAGTTACTACTAAAATTAAATAGCAACCTCAATTACCTACTTTAAGTTAAGACACACAACTCAGTGCAACAGGCAAACTCTCTTAACAAGATAAACATGAAAACTCAAGAGAGTTCAGCAACCAACTAAACAAAAGCTCTTTAAAAAGAAAAGCATGAAAACTAAGAGCTGAACATGACAGCAGCTATGGAAAGACAAAGAACACACACAACAAAGATAAGCATGAAAATCCTATGTTGTGTTCTAGGTTGAAGTGGAGCGTGTTTCTCTCCCACACAAATAAAGCTGGGTTCTAACTTGTTATGAACAGCAAGCAAAGCTAAAGAAAACTAAAAAGGAAACTAAGAGCAAGACGCTCCAAGCATAGCACATAACGCATGAAGTGATTAAAATATAGTGGAACGAAAGACGAACTGATAATTGTTGATGGAGAAGGGGATGCATGGGGGCATCCCCAAGCTTAGACGCTTGAGTCTTCTTGAATATTTCTTGGGGGTGCACGGGGGCATCCCCAAGCTTGAGCGTTTGACCGTCCTCAATCTTTTTTATCATCTTCCCTCGCACACTTGAAAACTCCCTTCATACATAACTCATCATAATCTGATTAGCGAGGTTAGTACCCACAATAAAATAACTTTTCCCTGCTGGAAATAAAGATAATCTTGAAGAGCTACTGTTTCTCAAGATTGCCAAAAGGTTTTTGCAAAGAAAAAGCAAGCTCAAGGTTTGCAAAACGAAGAAAAGGCAAAACAGGACAGAATATGTGAAAAACAGACCAGCAGGTAGTAAATAATTTTTTCGGGGCACTTCTGCAACTCAAATAAGAAACTCAGAACGGACGCTCGAAAGCCAATTGTATAGAGCATGCTGTCAAAAAAATTCAGATCAAAAAGATGATCTGGTGATTTTATTCGAATTTTTCTTTCCAAGGACAGAATCTGTTTTCTGGACAGCATGTCACAACTTTTGAACTTTCTTGCAATCAGAGGCTAAAATTGGCACAAAGCTGAAAAATAAAGATACAATGATGTTGCTACAGTAGTAACAAACATCAAGACCACTAAAAACTGAAAGAACAAACTGAAAGCAAAGATAACAAGGGTTGTCTCCCTAGAGCTCTTTCTTTATAGCCATAAAGATAGGCTTAAGACTTTAATGGTGCTCTCGTAGGAATAAGAGTTGAAGAACAAAAGAGAGCATCAAGAAGCAAATACCAAACACATTTAAGCCTAACATGCTTCCTATGCATAGGAATATTGCAATAGAATAATTCATTGAAGCACAAAGCAATAAGCATAGGAAGACAAAACAAGTGCAGCTTCGAAACCTTCAACATAAAGAGAGGGAACTTGATATTATTGAAATATCTATAAGCATATGTTCCCTTCTCATAATAATTTTCAGTGGGATCACGAATAAACTCAACAATATAAGCATCACATAAAGCATTGTTACCATGATCCACATGCAAAAAGGTACTCTTACTCTCCACATAAGCATAATCTTTCTCATTGGTAATAGTGGGAGTAGGACCATCATAAACAACTTGAACACTATAGATTAATTGTGTATTAGGAAGATGGTGTTCAACAAGGGAGTAATTCCCTCCATGATTATGACAAGTTTCATAAGGATAATTTCTCCTTATGTCATAGGTACATTTATAATCACTATAGATTGGAGTTATAACATCATCATAGTAGAGAGGAGCATTATCATTGCTAGCAACTATATTTGTAAACATGTTGTCTTTATTCTTACTAGCAAAAGAATTATCAATTATCACATCACTAGTGGGTAAAGGATTTGCAATCCTATCATCCCCAAGCTTAGAGCTTTCCATATCATCACTTTCAGAGTTGGTACCAAAAAGATTTTCAAGATCATAAGTAGCATTATCATCATTTTCCCAATCACAATAAGTAACATGCATATCATAATCAAAATCATCTTCAATAGTACCTACGGACGTATCATCAAGATGATAATTAAGGCAATAAACTTCACCTTCTTCTTTAAACTTACAACCGTTAGGATAAAAGTTGATGGGAGGAATATGCTCAGGCCAGGTTGATACCCATTCTTCTTCCTTCTTGCTCCTCTTCCTCCTCCTCTTCTTTTGCTTCTTCTTCACCTGACTCTTTACCTTTATCGATCTCCCAATCTTCAGTGTTGCGTTGAATTCTTTCAAGGAGCTCCCATTTAGCATCAATCTTTTCGTTTGTGAAAGAACCCATAGAGGAAGCATCGAGCAAATCTTTATCCTGTCGAGAGAGCATCGCATAGAAATTAGTAATAATCATATCTTTTGGGAGCCCATGGTTAGGACATTTTAGCATTAACGTTTTCAGTCTCCCCCAAGCTTGAGCTATGCTCTCTCCGTCATGAGGATAGAAATTATAAACATAATTCCTATTCTCATGGACTTCATGAAGAGGATAAAACTTGGAGTAAAAGAGAGACTGGATCTCTTCCCAATCCAGCAGGTGAGAGTCATCTAGTAGCCTATACCATTCCAATGCTTTTCCTTTCAGTGACAAGGCAAATAATTTCCTCATGACTCCATCTCTTGTCAAACCTGAAATCTTAAACAACTCACAAAGTTCTGTAAGTTTCAACAAATGAATACTAGTAACGGCAAGAAAATTGAGCAAACTCAACGCCCACAACTTGTTTGTGTTCTACTCGTGCAAGATGCTACGCAAAAACCTAGCTCAGATGCCACTGTTGGGGAAGGTAGCAGAATTCAAAAAAATTCCTACGCTTCACCAAGATCAATCTAAGGAGTCATCTAGCAACGAGCATACTGGACTGCATCTACATACCCTTTTGTAGATCGCATGCGGAAGCGTTCGAAGGAACGTGGATGAAGTAGTCGTACTCTTCGCGTTCTTCGTCACCGATGATCCCAGCGCCGAACGGACGGCACCTCCACGTTCAACACACGTACGGTACAGCAACGTCTCCTCCTTCTTGATCCAGCAAGGGCGGAGGAGAGGTTGTCGGAGATCCAGCAGCACGACGGCGTGGTGGTGGATGTGATGTCTACACACGCTTCTATTCTTGTAGACTATGTTGGGCCTCGAAGCGCAGAGGTTTGTAGGACAGCAACAATTTCCCTCAAGTGGATGACCTAAGGTTTATCAAACTCAGGGAAGTAGAGGTTGAAGATGGTCTCTCTCAAGCAACCCTGCAACTAAGATACAAGAAGCCTCTTGTGTCCCCAACACACCTAATACAGCTAGGAGTTGTATAGGTGGACTAGTTCGGCGAAGAGATGGTAAAATATGGATGATAGGAGTGGCAAAGCAAAGTAATATAAATCTGTAATAAAAAGTGCAGCAAGCAAACAAGTGGTAAACGTGAGCACAAATGGTATTGCAATGGTGGAAACAAGGCCTAGGCTTCATACTTTCACTAGTGGCAACTCCCAACAACATTAACATAGTCTAATCACATGATATTTAAAACATGCAATGGGGACGCCCTCGGAGGTCATTCCTTTGTGGTCAAGAGAGGACGAGAATTATGTAGGGCTACAAAAGCACACCTCAAAGTTCGTAGTTCTCAATCTATGGATTTCCCAATGTCACCGCGGCCATCCAAAGAGAGTACCACAATCACCACAACATATCTCAAGGATAGTCAAAGACAAGCACCAAGAGACTCTCAATCTTCAATCAACACACAAAAGAGGAAATCACTCATGAAAATATTCTTCTAATCCATGTCCAATAGACCGCTGTCACCTTGGTCTCGGGGATTATACTAGATACAGACAAGTGAGTACATCAATCCAATACATAGAGGAAGGGGAAATATCATGGGATCACCCTAGATTAACATAGCCTATGATCACAACGAAGATCACATCATGGGAGAGAGAATTGACCACATAGCTACTGGTAGAAACCTCAGCCCCGAGGAGGAACTACTCCCGCATCATGGAGGGAGGAAGCAACGTCGATGGAGATGAATCCGGGGGCACTTCCCCGTCCCGGCAGGATGCCGGCACAGGAATTCTGGTCCCCCGAAACTTGGTGGCGATGGCGGCGGAGATCGGAATTGCTTCTGGAGAAAAGGGTTCTGGAATCAGGATTTCCGCGACGGGAGAAATATATATGCGAAGGGGGGTCACCAGAGGCGGAGCCGGGGCCCCAGGCGCCCCCCTGGCGCGGCCAGGGGTGGGGCCGCGCCAGGTGGCCGCCTGGGCCACCCCTGGCTCCCCTCTGGCCCCGCTTTGGTTCTTCGCGAAGCTTCCTGTACGCTGATTTTTCATGTATTTTTCCCGGAATTTTTGGAGCACTTTTAATATGGGGGAAACCTGAAATAGAAAAACAGCAAAAAACAGGAACTGGCACTGTGGTGCACTGAGTTAATAGGTTAGTCCAAATATGATCAAAAGTGTATGGAAGTGCATCAATATCATAGCAATATCACACAAAAGAAGCATGGAACAAGCAGATATTATAGATACGTTTTGGACGTATCAGGATGCAACAGGAAAACCTGCAGGGCTTCGCCGACGCCCTGCGGAGGAGTAGGAAGTGTGACGGGAGGGGGGGAAAGGCGCCAGAGGCTTGGGTGCGGCTGCCCTCTCCCCCCCACTATATATAGGGGCCAATGGGGCGCCGGCCCTGGGAGATCAGATCTCCAGGGTGGGGCGGCGGCCAAGGGGGGAAACTTGCCCCCCAAGGCATAGGGTGCGCTCCCTCCCCCTAGGGTTTCAACCCTAGGCGCATGGAGGGGGGCCCATATGGGTGCGCCAGCCCACCAAGGGCTTGCCCCCTTCTGCTTGCGGCCTAGGGGACCCACTGGGATGGGTGTCCCCACCCGGTGGACCCCCGGGACCCCTCCGGTGGTCCCGGGACACTCCCGGTGACCCCCGGAGTTCACCCGATGGCCGAAACTGGACTTCCTATATATCATTCTTTACCTTCAGACCATTCTGAAACTCCTCGTGACGTCCGGGATCTCATCCGGGACTCCGAACAACATTCGGGTTTCCATGTGCATGTATCTCTACAACCCTAGCGTCACCGAACCTTAAGTGTGTAGACCCTACGGGTTCGGGAGACACGTAGACATGACCGAGACGACTCTCCGGTCAATAACCAATAGCGGGATCTGGATACCCATGTTGGTTCCCACGTGTTCCTCGATGATCTCATCGGATGAACCACTGTGTCAAGGATTCACTCAATCCCGTATGTTATTCCCTTTGTCTATCGGTACGGTACTTGCCCGAGAATCAATCGTCGGTATGCCCGATACCTTGTTCAATCTCGTCATGGCAAGTCTCTTTACTCGCTCTGTAATCCATCATCCCATGACTAACTCCTTAGTCACCTTGAGCTCATTATGATGATGTCTTACCGAGAGGGCCCAGAGGTACCTCTCCATCATACGGAGTGACAATATCCCAGTCTCGGTTCGTACCAACTCAACAGACACTTTCGGAGATACTCGTTGCGTACCTTTATAGCCACCCAGTTACGTTGTGACGTTTGGCACACCCAAAGTATTCCTACGGCATCCGGGAGTTGTACAACCTCATGGTCTAAGGAATAAATACTTGACACCGGAAAAGCTTATGCATTGCGAACTAAACGATCTCGTGCTAGGCTCAGGATTGGGTCTTGTCAATCACATCATTCTCCTAATGATGTGATCCCGTTATCACTGACATCCTATGTCCATGGTCAGGAAACCGTGTGTCGGTGTACTAAAGTAGGGGAATCTTAGTATCTCGACTTGTGCACGGGCAGTAGCAGCGTCCCGTAGCAGGGCTTGCCACGCGCCCGCCAAGGCCCGCTTTGGTTCCTTTGGAGCCATTCAAGAACAAAGTATTCAAGCTAAAGAAACAAGGCCCCGGCAAGAGGAGCTTGCCGGGAAGGCCGCTCCAGGCTCAAAACCACGCCTTTGGCACAAGACCCTGGCAAGAGGAGCTTGCCAGGAAGGCCAAAACATGGCATTTCAGAAGACTTGCCGTGGCGCATCGCGCGCCACGGCAAGGCCCGGAGAGCGACAAGCTTCCAGGCGCGGAAAGGTAGCGACCGCGGCAAGGCACTTGCCACGGCAAGCTTCCACTGTGTGCCCGCGCTCCAGCTCATCCAGCCACGCGTCGCCCTGGGGCCCTTCCAGGGGCACGTGGCGGAAGGCTGTGCAGCATGGGGTACACGGTGGCAAGTTGCGATGACGAGGCCACCATCGTGGCGAACGGAGACGCCCGGACGGACGCTTTTTGCACTATTTGGGGCGACGACGACGGGCATTCAATGCCCTTGTCCCCCGCCGTCAGGGTTAGGTATAGACCACTGTGCATATACTGTACATACACTATTCCAACTACCACCATTTTTACATTTTTACCCTCACCTACGTTGCCACCTGTCGGTGACCCCTTTGACCTATAAAAGGAGGCCCATGCACAATGTAGAGGAGGTTCCAACTTTCGATCACTCCGGCGCTCGGTGTAGCAAGCAGCAAATAATGTAGCTCTTCTTGCTCCCGAGCCAAGAACACAATACAAACCAAGCAGGAGTAGGGTTTTATGCATTCGTGCGGCCCGAACCTGGGTAAACTGCTCGCGTGCTCGCCTCGATCTGCTCTTCGTGCACCCTCCGCTCCCTTGCCGTACCGAAAAGGGGCTCCGGTCCCATAGGTGTTCGTGGGCGATCAGTTTCCCCGACATCTTTGGCGCCAAAGATGTCGGAGAAACTGATCACCCACGAACACCTATGGGACCGGAGCCCCTTTTCGGTACGGCAAGGGAGCGGAGGGTGCACGAAGGGCAGATCGAGGCGAGCACGCGAGCAGTTTACCCAGGTTCGGGCCGCACGGATGCGTAAAACCCTACTCCTGCTTGGTTTGTATTGTGTTCTTGGCCCGGGAGCAAGAAGAGCTACAGTATTTGCTGCTTGCTACACCGAGCGCCAGAGTGATCTAAAGTTGGAACCTCCTCTACGTTGTGCATGGGCCTCCTTTTATAGGTCAAAGGGGTCACCGACAGGTGGCAACGTAGGTGAGGGTAAAAATGTAAAAAAGGTGGTAGTTGGAATAGTGTATGTACAGTATATGCATAGTGGTCTATACCTAACCCTGACGGCGGGGGACAAGGGCATTGAATGCCCGTCGTCGTCGCCCCAAACAGTGCAAAAAGCGTCCGTCCGGGCGTCTCCGTTCGCCACGATGGTGGCCTCGTCATCGCAACTTGGCACCGTGTACCCCATGCTGCACAGCCTTCCGCCATGTGCCCCTGGAAGGGCCCCAGGGCGACGCGTGGCTGGATGAGCTGGAGCGCGGGCACACGGTGGAAGCTTGCCGCGGCAAGTGCCTTGCCGCGGTCGCTACCTTGCCGCGCCTGGAAGCTTGTCGCTCTCCGGGGCGCGCGATGTGCCACGGCAAGTCTTCTGAAATGCCATGTTTTGGCCTTCCTGGCAAGCTCCTCTTGCCAGGGTCTTGTGCCAAAGGGGTGGTTTTGAGCCTGGAGCGGCCTTCCCGGCAAGCTCCTCTTGCTGGGGCCTTGTTTCTTTAGCTTGAATACTTTGTTCTTGAATGGCTCCAAAGAAACCAAAGCGGGCCTTGGCGGGCGCGTGGCAAGCCCTGCCACGGGACGCTGCTACTGCCCGTGCACAAGTCGGGATACTAAGGTACCCCTACTTTAGTACACCGACAGGAGCCCCCGGGACTAGGCCACACACGGTGCCGAGCGCTGTTGGGCCAGGCCCAAGATAGTGCACGGGCACACGCGGCCCACGGCGCGCCGCAGCCCACTCCGTATCCGCCACATCCCTCCCTAATGGCACGCGTCGATTGCGGCGTCGTGGGAGAGATCGTGGCCTGTTTCTTTAATGGGGAAAATGCGGAACGCCCCCCGCAGCCCCCAGCGCAGCCCCCAGCGTAAGTTTTCTGTTCGCTCTTTACTTGTCGGGCGCGCGTGGGATTCTCATCCTTGTTAATCGTCTTGTTTGCTTGCTGATTTGTGCAGAAGCAGAGCCGCAGCCTCAGGTGCGCCAAGAGACTGCTCCCGACGAGCTGCTTGTCTCGACCTCCCCGCCAAGGAGGAGCTCCCCGGCGAGGGAGAATACTCCACCAAGGGCGGGTACTCCGCCAAGGGCGAGTACCCCGCCAAGGGAAGGCGCTAGCGGTCCTCCGCCGGCGGGGGCCACTACCACGCCGCCGAGGGAGAACACCCCGGCAAGGGACCCCGTTGATGAAGAGGCCCGTGCAGGTAACTCTTGAACTCTTTCTTTCTTGAACTTTTCTTTTTGGATATTTGCTTGACCATACTTCTTTCTTTTTTCCTTCTTCTTTTATTGTCTTCAGACCCGTCCGCTCCAGAGCCAATGGAGACGGAGGCCGCCACCGAGGAGGCCGCGCGCGGCAACACTGGTGGCGCCGCGGCCACCGAGGAGGCGATCGGCACTGAGCAGCCCACCGTCGAAGAGGCAACCAGGGACGCCGACGCGGCAGCTGAGGAGGGGACCGGCGGTCGCACTGACGGCCCCGAGGCTGCAGGAGCGTTTGACGCTGCGCCGACCGCCGACCCTGCCGCTGCCGCGGCCGGAACTGGTGCCTACTTGGAGGCCGGAAACGGAGTATTTATCCAACTTCCATGAGCTTCTTCGTCAAGGGCGCCCACGGAGGGGGAGGTCTTCGATGGGGAAGTCCTCGCCTCCGCGGGGCTGAAGTTTGTCGACGCGCCCGGCAGCAGCAACGAGCCCGAAGAGGAGCAGCTTCTGCACCGGCTTCTGGCCTTGTACCGCGCCAAGCAGGCCAAGCTGGAGTCCTGAGAGGCTTTGGCTGCCAAGGCGAGCGTCGACTTGGAGAAGCGCGCCGAGGAGCTCCGGGCCGCCAACCAGGCGGCCCTCCGATCCTTGGCGGAGGAGCGGGAGGAGCTCGCCGAGGCGCATCAGGCATTCTTGCTCGAGAAGGCCGAAGCAGAAGAGCAGCAACGGCTCGCCGCTGAAGATCTGTCTCGGCGGGAAGGTGAGCTGAGGCAGCGGAAGGTCGACCTCGATAGCCATGAGGACGACCTTACCGCGCGCGAGCAGTCCCTTGGCGGGGCTCTGCAGGAAGCGAGGGACGCCACTGCAGCTGCAGAGACCACCAAGAGAGACTTGGAGGCGAGGGTGGCACAGTTGGAGCTCAACTTGAGGACGAGCGAGGAGAAGGTTGCCGCGCTCACATTGGAGAGGGAGAAAGACGCCCACAGCCACTTGGAGCTGCAGGTCCGTCTCTCCGACAAGGGCAAGGAACTCGCCATCGCCAAGGATTCTGTCGCGGACCTGGAATTGAAGCTGTCCACCCTCACTGCATCACTTGACAGTGCCAGGAACCGGGAGACAAAGCTGAAGGAGGACCTCCGGGCTGAGAGGGCACTGCTGGACAGCGCCGCCCTCACGCAAAACAACTTCAGGCAGACGGTGGAGCAATGGGCCGAGGAGCTTGTCGCCGCCGCCGCTGACATCGACAGGGAGTTGGCAGGGCTGGGGACAGAGCACCTCGGGTACTCCCCCGATGCGAACCTCCCTCACAGCGCCAAGCTGTGCTTATTCTTCAGGGGAGTGGTGCCGGCACTTGAGCAGCTCCGGGAGAGGATCCCCACGCAGCTGGCGAATGAGGCGCGCAGGCTTTGCACGGGAGTTGTGGAGAGAGTGCTGACGAAGATAGTCTACCGCAACCCCGGGCTCAACCTCAACAATGTCCTCAAGACCTTGCCGCCCGAAGCCGACCAGGAAGTGCTGAAGGCTCTCGTCGCCCCCATTGTGGCCAAGGTGGGCAACATCAAGAGGGTTGACGGTGACCGTGCAGACTAGGCTGCCTTCTTTCTGTTTCCCTTGTCGCTGCCAATTAAGTCATGGACAGTAGTTTATTAGAACAGCGAGAAGTTATTTTGTATCATAACTCTATCTTGGTAGTTAATGCAGTGTTACTCCCTTTGTTCGACTCCTTTACTTTGTATGCCTTTACCCTACGCTTTTAGGGAACTTGCCGGCAAAGGGACCCTTGCCGCGAGCGCTGAGTGCGGAACTTCAGCAGCCTGCTGGCAACGCCTTTACCGGCAAGAAACCTTGCCGCATCTAGTCGCAGCACGCTTAGGTTGTTGAGCGAACTCGGAGACGAAGTAAGGGCGCGACACTTGTCGCAGCTCACTTAAGCCGTTGAGCGTGCTTGAAACAAAGTAAGGGCGCGGCTAGCTACGAGCAGGTTCCTCCGCGCACAGGTATTCCATACAAAGTGTGGTCGTTCAAGGAAAATAACCTTAAAATTAAAAAATTTGAATACTCAAACTTTGGCAACTTAGCTTTTGTGTTGTTTGCTTCCCGGCAAGGCGAGATTTTCTTGAACGGCACTTGGTCCATACCACTGTCTCCTTCCCCCCGGCAAACTTGTGCGCGAGGAACAACTTCTCCTGCTTGAGAAAAGAAGGAAAAGGGAGGAAACATAGATATGGAGCCTTTCGGCTCGTTATTGCTTACCGGGGGTGCGTGCTGCACAAAGAGTCAGATAGTACATGCAGGAAAACGAAAAGGCATGAAATGATAAGTCGTGCAAGGCACAAAAAGTTTTACTGATGCACGGGGTCTGCGCCCGGCTTTGTACAAAGGTTTACATGCAACAGCGGCCAGACTTGTACAAAAAGGTGGTTGCCGGAGCGGATCACGGCAACCGCGCCTTATGGGTGAAACTTGCGAAGGTGCTCAATGTTCCAGGAGTTGCTCACCGGTAAGCCAGCTTCGGTCTCAAGGCGGACAGCGCCGGGCCTTGTGACTTGTCTCACCCGATAAGGGCCTTCCCACTTCGGCGTCAACTTGTTGGAACTCTTGGCAGACTGAACGCGCCGAAGAACAAGGTCGCCTTCCTCGAGACTTCTGGCCTTAACTTTGCGGCTATGGTAGCCGTGCAAAGCTTGCTGGTATCGAGCAGCTCATACAGCAGCCTGAAGACGGTCCTCCTCGAGGAGCAGTGCATCATCTTGCCGCAGCTGCTCTTGCTTGAGCTCATCATAAGAGAGCACTCGAGGCGACCCGTATACGAGTTCCGTGGGGAGAACTGCCTCTGCTCCATAGACAAGAGCAAAGGGTGTCTGTCCGGTGGCTCGATTTGGTGTCGTCCTGATTGACCAAAGAGCCACCGGCAACTCCTCAATCCAGTTTCTTCCGCACTTGTGCAGCCTGTCGAAAGTTCTTGTCTTGAGCCCGCGCAGCACTTCAGCGTTTGCCCTCTCCGCTTGACCATTGCTCCTCGAGTGAGCAACAGAAGCGAAGCAGACCTTGGCGCCAAGGTCTTGGACGTAGTGCATGAAGGTGCGACTTGTGAATTGTGTGCCGTTGTCGGTGATGATCCTGTTAGGGATTCCGAAACGGTAAACAATTGATCTGAAGAACTTGACTGCTGACTGCGCGGTCACCTTTCTCACTGGTTCCACCTCCGGCCACTTTGTGAACTTGTCGATGGCGACGTACAAGTACTCAAAGCCCCCGGCTGTGCGGGGAAAGGGGCCGAGGATGTCGAGCCCCCAGACCGAAAATGGCCAGGACAAAGGGATCGTCTGGAGAGCTTGAGCTGGCTGGTGTATTTGCTTGGCATGGAACTGGCACGCTTCACACTTGGTTACTTGTGCAGTTGCATCTTGGAGGGCTTCTGGCCAAAAGAAACCTTGCCGGAACGCCTTCCCGACAAGTGCTCTTGCGCCAATGTGGTGGCCACATATGCCTCCATGTATCTCTGCCAACAGCTTTTGCCCATCTTCCCGGGGAATGCACTTCAATCTGACACCATTGAGTCTTCTTCTGTACAGTTCATTGCCGACGAACTGATACATACTTGACTGCCTGGTTATTCTTTCTGCTTCTTCCGGCTCTTCGGGAAGTTCTCCGGTTTGAAGAAAACGGACGATTTGCTGCGCCCATGCTGGAGCCTGAGGCTCAACAACAAGGACTAAAGGCATCATTGCTGCTGCGGGAACGTCAGCTTCTACGGCGAGGACTTGTGGCTCGGCCGGAGCTGGACGTTCCCCTGCAAGCTTGCCGGAGCAAGACTTGTCGGGAATGCCTGCTTCAACTATACGAACCCTAGGGTCCGCAGGAGCAGACTGTTCCTCAGCAGTTTTGTCGTTGGTCTTGGGGACCTTGGCGGTGACTTCAGGAAGATCCGCCGGCAAGTAGTCACCGGAGACCAACTTCCTCTTCTTGCTTTGCCCAACTGATGGTGTAACGGATGGTTGAGTTAGCTTGAGCACGAAGATACCTGGTTCCACAGGTAGCTTTAGTGCAGCACACTTTGACAGGCCGTCTGCGACGTCATTTTGAGCTCTTGGAACGTGCTCCATCTATATGCCTTCAAAGTGCTCTTCAAGCTTTCTCACTTCGTCGACGTAAGCTTCCATCAATGGGCTCTGGTAGCTTTTGTTCACTTGTCGGACAACCAACTGCGAATCTCCCCGCACAATCAGCTTCTTGATCCCAAGTTCTGCTGCGATTCTGAGGCCGGCAAGCAAACCCGCATACTCTGCAGTATTGTTTGTTGCTTGCTCCTTGGGAAAGTGCATCTGGACGACGTACTTGAGGTGCTCGCCGGTGGGCGCGACAAGCAGCACGCCAGCGCCGGCGCCCTGCAGCGAGAAGGCACCATCGAAGTACATTATCCATTCTTTGCTTGCTTCTTTGACGGGGATGTTTGTCTCTAAAACTTCTTCATCTGGCATTGGTGTCCATTCTGCTATGAACTCTGCCAATGCTCTGCTCTGTATAGTCGAAGTACTTTCAAACTTAAGACCAAAGCTTGACAGCTCCAGTGCCCACTCGACAATCCTGCCTGTTGCTTCTGGATTTTGCAATATCCTTTTTAGCGGAAAGCGAGTGACCACCGTTATCTCGTGTGCTTGGAAGTAATGGCGCAGCTTTCTCGAGGCCATGAGTAGGCCAAAAAGCAGCTTCTGCACCACAGAGTATCTTGACCTAGCCCCCTGCAAGAGGGAACTGGCAAAATAAACTGGGCGCTGCACCATCTTCTTTCGCACTTCTTCTTGCATCTGCGCAGACTCATCCTTGTCGGGGCCAGAGCTTGTCGGGGAAGCCCCCTGCTTGTCGCTGGATGTGCTTGCCGGGGCTGTGGGCTCCTCCTCTGCCTCCCTTTCCGCTACCAACGCAGCACTAACCACTTGATTGGTCGCCGCTAAGTACAGCAGCAACTTCTCTTGCGGCTTAGGTGCGACAAGTATCGGAGTGGAGGACAGGTACCCTTTCAAGTCTTGCAGTGCCGCCTCCGCTTCCGGAGTCCATTTCATTGGACCTGCCTTTTTCAAGATTTTGAAAGACGGCAGGGCGCGTTCTGCAGACTTAGAAATGAACCTGCTGAGAGCAGCCACGCAGCCGGCAAGCCTTCGTACATCCTTGACGCGCTTCGGAGCTTCGATCTGCTCGATGGCTTTGATCTTGTCGGGGTTGGCTTCAATCCCCCTCTGGGACACAAAGAACCCGAGAAGCTTGCCGGAGGGGACTCCGAACACACACTTCTCGGGGTTAAGCTTGAGTGTTATCTTGCGCAGATTTGCAAAAGTTTCATCTAGGTCTTTAATCAGGGTATCCTTGTCTTTGCTCTTGACCACTATATCATCCATGTAAGCTTCTACATTCCTGTGTATCTGTGGCTCAAAAGCAATGTGGACCACCCTTGCAAACGTTGAACCCGCATTCTTCAATCCAAAGGGCATGTGTATGAAGCAATAAGTGCCACATGGAGTAATGAACGCGGTCTGGTGGTATCCGGAGTATGCATCAAGGAATGAAAGCAACTCACATCCAGCCGTGGAGTCAACGATCTGGTCAATGCACGGCAAGGCAAATGGATCTTTGGGACAAGCTTTATTCACATCAGTGAAGTCTATACAAAACCTCCACTTCCCATTTGCTTTGCGCACGACAACAGGGTTGGCTAGCCACGTGGGATGAAGTACACCTCTAACAAGGCCTGCCGCTTCCAGCTTCTTGATTTCTTCGGCGATAAACTCTTGGCGCTCCACTGCTTGCTTCCGGACCTTCTACTTGACGGGCCGCGCGTGAGGACAAACGGAAAGCTTGTGCTCAATTACTTTCCTGGGAACGCCGGGGATGTCAGACGGTTGCCATGCAAACACGTCGACATTCGCCCGCAGGAAAGCAACGAGCGCGCTTTCCTATTTAGGATCGAGCGTGGCACTGATGGTGAAAGTACCACCAGTGCCGTCCTCCTTGGCGGACACCTTCTTGGTTGCAGGTGGAGCTGCCATTCCCTTCTTGCACTTGCCGGTGGAGCTCGATGGTGCGTCCTCGACGGCAGCGCAGCACTCCGAGGAGGTGCGTTTGCCGGAGTGGGCCGCAGAGCTCTTGCCGGACTTGGTCTTGTTCTTCCCCCCGGGAGCTTCAGCGGCAAGTGTCTTGCTATCTGCTGCAGCTGCTGCGTCCCGGTAAATCTTGTCGGCGCAGATAAGCGCGTCCTTCTTGTCGCCGGGGATAGAGATGACGCTTATCGGGCCTGGCATCTTGAGCATGTTGTAAGCGTAGTGAGAGGCTGCCATGAACTTGGCGAGCGCCGGACGGCCAAGTATCGAATTGTATGGCAATGGGATATCGGCAACGTCGAAGGTAATCCTCTCAGTCCTCCACTTCCCATACCTGTGCGCGGAGAGCTGAATTTCAGGACTGAGAGGATTACCTTCGACGTTGCCGATATCCCATTGCCATACAATGGGATACTTGGCCGTCCGGCGCTCGCCAAGTTCATGGCAGCCTCTCATTACGCTTACAACATGCTCAAGATGCCAGGCCCGATAAGCGTCATCTCCGTCCCCGGCAACAAGAAGGACGCGCTTATCTGCGCCGACAAGATCTACCGGGACGCAGTAGCTGCAGCAGATAGCAAGACACTTGCCGCTGAAGCTCCCGGGGGGAAGAACAAGACCAAGTCCGGCAAGAGCTCTGGGGCCCACTCCAACAAACGCACCTCCTCGGAGTTCTGCGCTGCCGTCGAGGACGCCCCATCGAGCTCCACCGGCAAGTGCAAGAAGGGAATGGCAGCTCCACCTGCAACCAAGAAGGTGTCCGCCAAGGAGGACGGCACTGGTGGTACTTTCACCATCAGTGCCACGCTCGATCCTAAATAGGAAAGCGCGCTCGTTGCTTTCCTGCAGGCGAATGTCGACGTGTTTGCAAGGCAACCGTCTGACATCCCCGGCGTTCCCAGGAAAGTAATTGAGCACAAGCTTGCCGTTTGTCCTCACGTGCGGCCCGTCAAGCAGAAGGTCAGGAAGCAAGCAGTGGAGCGCCAAGAGTTTATCGCCGAAGAAATCAAGAAGCTGGAAGCGGCAGGCCTTGTTAGAGGTGTACTTCATCCCACGTGGCTGGCCAACCCTGTTGTCGTGCGCAAAGCAAATGGGAAGTGGAGGCTTTGTATAGACTTCACTGATGTGAATAAAGCTTGTCCCAAAGATCCATTTCCCTTGCCGCGCATTGACCAGATCGTTGACTCCATGGCTGGATGTGAGTTGCTTTCATTCCTTGATGCATACTCCGGATACCACCAGATATTCATGGCTGAAGAGGATGAAGAGAAGACCGCGTTCATTACTCCATGTGGCACTTATTGCTTCATACGCATGCCCTTTGGATTGAAGAATGCGGGTTCAACGTTTGCAAGGGTGGTCCACACTGCTTTTGAGCCACAGATACACAGGAATGTAGAAGCTTACATGGATGATATAGTGGTCAAGAGCAAAGACAAGGATACCCTGATTCAAGACCTAGATGAAACTTTTGCAAATCTGCGCAAGATACAACTCAAGCTTAACCCCGAGAAGTGTGTGTTCGGAGTCCCCTCCGGCAAGCTTCTCGGGTTCTTTGTGTCCCAGAGGGGGATTGAAGCCAACCCCGACAAGATCAAAGCCATCGAGCAGATCGAAGCTCCGAAGCGCGTCAAGGATGTACGAAGGCTTGCCGGCTGCGTGGCTGCTCTCAGCAAGTTCATTTCTAAGTCTGCAGAACGCGCCCTGCCGTTTTTCAAAATCTTGAAAAAGGCAGGTCCAATGAAATGGACTCCAGAAGCGGAGGCGGCACTGCAAGACTTGAAAGGGTACCTGTCCTCCACTCCGATACTTGTCGCACCTAAGCCGCAAGAGAAGTTGCTACTGTACTTAGCGGCGACCAATCAAGTGGTTAGTGCTGCGTTGGTAGCGGAAATGGAGGCAGAGGAGGAGCCCACAGCCCCGGCAAGCACATCCAGCGACAAGCAGGGGGCTTCCCCGACAAGCTCTGGCCCCGACAAGGATGAGTCTGCGCAGATGCAAGAAGAAGTGCGAAAGAAGATGGTGCAGCGCCCAGTTTATTTTGTCAGTTCCCTCTTGCAGGGGGCTAGGTCAAGATACTCTGGGGTGCAGAAGCTGCTTTTTGGCCTACTCATGGCCTCGAGAAAGCTGCGCCATTACTTCCAAGCACATGAGATAACGGTGGTCACTCGCTTTCCGCTAAAAAGGATATTGCAAAATCCAGAAGCAACAGGCAGGATTATCGAGTGGGCACTGGAGCTGTCAAGCTTTGGTCTTAAGTTTGAAAGTACTTCGACTATACAGAGCAGAGCATTGGCAGAGTTCATAGCAGAATGGACACCAACGCCAGATGAAGAAGTTTTAGAGACAAACATCCCCGTCAAAGAAGCAAGCAAAGAATGGATAATGTACTTCGATGGTGCCTTCTCGCTGCAGGGCGCCGGCGCTGGCGTGCTGCTTGTCGCGCCCACCGGCGAGCACCTCAAGTACGTCGTCCAGATGCACTTTCCCAAGGAGCAAGCAACAAACAATACTGTACAGTATGAGGGTTTGCTTGCCGGCCTCAGAATCGCAGCAGAACTTGGGATCAAGAAGCTGATTGTGCGGGGAGATTCGCAGTTGGTTGTCTGACAAGTGAACAAAAGCTACCAGAGCCCATTGATGGAAGCTTACGTCGACGAAGTGAGAAAGCTTGAAGAGCACTTTGAAGGCATACAGATGGAGCACGTTCCAAGAGCTCAAAATGACGTCGCAGACGGCCTGTCAAAGTGTGCTGCACTAAAGCTACCTGTGGAACCAGGCATCTTCGTGCTCAAGCTAACTCAACCATCCGTTACACCATCAGTTGGGCAAAGCAAGAAGAGGAAGTTGGTCTCCGGTGACTACTTGCCGGCGGCTCTTCTCACCGACAAGGTCCCCAAGACCAACGGCAAAACGGCTGAGGAACAGTCTGCTCCTGCGGACCCTAGGGTTCGTACAGTTGAAGCAGGCGTTCCCGACAACTATTGCTCCGGCAAGCTTGCCGGGGAACGTCCAGCTCCGGCCGAGCCACAAGTCCTCGCCGTAGAAGCTGACGTTCCCGCAGCAGCAATGATGCCTTTAGTCCTTGTTGTTGAGCCTCAGGCTCCAGCATGGGCGCAGCAAATCGTCCATTTTCTTCAAACAGGAGAACTTCCCGAAGAGCCGGAAGAAGCAGAAAGAATAACCAGGCAGTCAAGTATGTATCAGTTCGTCGGCAATGACCTGTACAGAAGAAGACTCAATGGTGTCAGATTGAAGTGCATTCCCCAGGAAGATGGGCAAAAGCTGTTGGCAGAGATACATGGAGGCATATGTGGCCACCACATTGGCGCAAGAGCACTTGTGGGGAAGGCGTTCCGGCAAGGTTTCTTTTGGCCAGAAGCCCTCCAAGATGCAACTGCACAAGTAACCAAGTGTGAAGCGTGCCAGTTCCATGCCAAGCAAATACACCAGCCAGCTCAAGCTCTCCAGACGATCCCTTTGTCCTGGCCATTTTCGGTCTGGGGGCTCGACATCCTCGGCCCCTTTCCCCGCGCAGCCGGGGGCTTTGAGTACTTGTACGTCGCCATCGACAAGTTCACAAAGTGGCCGGAGGTGGAACCAGTGAGAAAGGTGACCGCGCAGTCAGCAGTCAAGTTCTTCAGATCAATTGTTTGCCGTTTCGGAATCCCTAACAGGATCATCACCGACAACGACACACAATTCACAAGTCGCACCTTCATGCACTACATCCAAGACCTTGGCGCCAAGGTCTGCTTCGCTTCTGTTGCTCACCCGAGGAGCAATGGTCAAGCGGAGAGGGCAAACATTGAAGTGTTGCGCGGGCTCAAGACAAGAACTTTCGACAGGCTGCACAAGTGCGGAAGAAACTGGATTGAGGAGTTGCCGGCGGCTCTTTGGTCAATCAGGACGACACCAAATCGAGCCACCGGACAGACACCCTTTGCTCTTGTCTATGGAGCAGAGGCAGTTCTCCCCACGGAACTCGTATACGGGTCGCCTCGAGTGCTCGCTTATGATGAGCTCGAGCAAGAGCAGCTGCGGCAAGATGATGCACTGCTCCTCGAGGAGGACCGTCTTCAGGCTGCTGTACGAGCTGCTTGATACCAGCAAGCTTTGCGCCGCTACCATAGCCGCAAAGTTAAGGCCAGAAGTCTCGAGGAAGGCGACCTTGTTCTTCGGCGCGTTCAGTCCGCCAAGAGTTCCAACAAGTTGACGCCGAAGTGGGAAGGCCCTTATCGGGTGAGACAAGTCACAAGGCCCGGCGCTGTCCGCCTTGAGACCGAAGAGGGCTTACTGGTGAGCAACTCCTGGAACATTAAGCACCTTCGCAAGTTTCACCCATAAGGCGCGGTTGCCGTGATCCGCTCCGGCAACCACCTTTTTGTACAAGTCTTGCCACGGTTGCATGTAAACCTTTGTACAAAGCCGGGCGCAGACCCCGTGCATCAGTAAAACTTTTTGTGCCTTGCACGACGTGTCATTTCATGCCTTTTCGTTTTCCTGCATGTACTATCTGACTCTTTGTGCAGCACGCACCCCCGGTAAGCAATAACGAGCCGAAAGGCTCCATATCTATGTTTCCTCCCTTTTCCTTCTTTTCTCAAGCAGGAGAAGTTGTTCCTCGCGCACAAGTTTGCCGGGGGGGAAGGAGACAGTGGTATGGACCAAGTGCCGTTCAAGAAAATCTCGCCTTGCCGGGAAGCAAACAACACAAAAGCTAAGTTGCCAAAGTTTGAGTATTCAAATTTTTTAATTTTAAGGTTATTTTCCTTGAACGACCACACTTTGTATGGAATACCTGTGCGCGGAGGAACCTGCTCGTAGCTAGCCGCGCCCTTACTTTGTTTCGGGCACGCTCAACGGCTTAAGTGAGCTGCGACAAGTGTCGCGCCCTTACTTCGTCTCCGAGTTCGCTCAACAACCTAAGCGTGCTGCGACTAGCTGCGGCAAGGTTTCTTGCCGGTAAAGGCGTTGCCAGCAGGCTGCTGAAGTTCCGCACTCGGCGCTCGCGGCAAGGGTCCCTTTGCCGGCAAGTTCCCTAAAAGCGTAGGGTAAAGGCATACAAAGTAAAGGAGTCGAACAAAGGGAGTAACACTGCATTAACTACCAAGATAGAGTTATGATACAAAATAACTTGTCGCTGTTCTAATAAACTACTGCCCATGACTTAATTGGCAGCGACAAGGGAAACAGAAAGAAGGCAGCCTAGTATGCACGGTCACCGTCAACCCTCTTGATCTTGCCCACCTTGGCCACAATGGGGGCGACGAGAGCCTTCAGCGCTTCCTGGTCGGCTTCGGGCGGCAAGGTCCTGAGGACATTGTTGAGGTTGAGCCCGGGGTTGCGGTAGACTATCTTCGTCAGCACTCTCTCCACAACTCACATGCAAAGCCTGCGCGCCTCATTCGCCAGCTGCGTGGGGATCCTCTCCCGGAGCTGCTCAAGTGCCGGCGCCACTCCCCTGAAGAATAAGCTCAGCTTGGCGCTGTGAGGGAGGTTCGCGTCGGGGGAGTACCCGAGGTGCTCTGTCCCCAGCCCTGCCAACTCCATGTCGATGTCAGCGGCGGCGGCGACAAGCTCCTCGGTCCAATGCTCCACCGTCTGCCTGAAGTTGTTTTGCGTGAGGGCGGCGCTGTCCAGCAGTGCCCTCTCAGCCCGGAGGTCCTCCTTCAGCTTTGTCTCCCGGTTCCTGGCGCTGTCAAGTGATGCAGTGAGGGTGGACAGCTTCAATTCCTAGTCCGCGACAGAATCCTTGGCGATGGCGAGTTCCTTGCCCTTGTCGGAGAGACGGACCTGCAGCTCCGAGTGGCTGTGGGCGTCTTTCTCCCTCTCCAATGTGAGCGTGGCAACCTTCTCCTCGCTCGTCCTCAAGTTGAGCTCCAACTGTGCCACCCTCGCCTCCAAGTCTCTCTTGGCGGTCTCTGCAGCTGCAGCGGCGTCCCTCGCTTCCTGCAGAGCCCCGCCAAGGGACTGCTCGCGCGCGGTAAGGTCGTCCTCATGGCTATCGAGGTCGACCTTCCGCTGCCTCAGCTCACCCTCCCGCCGAGACAGATCTTCAGCGGCGAGCCGTTGCTGCTCTTCTGCTTCGGCCTTCTCGAGCAAGAATGCCTGATGCGCCTCGGCGAGCTCCTCCCGCTCCTCCGCCAAGGATCGGAGGGCCGCCTGGTTGGCGGCCCGGAGCTCCTCGGCGCGCTTCTCCAAGTCGACGCTCACCTTGGCGGCCAGAGCCTCTCGGGACTCCAGCTTGGCCTGCCTGGCGCGGTACAAGGCCAGAAGCCGGCGCAGAAGCTGCTCTTCTTCGGGCTCGTTGCTGCTGCCGGGCGCGTCGACAAACTTCAGCCCCGCGGAGGCGAGGACTTCCCCATCGAAGACCTCCCCCTCCGCGGGTGCCCTTGACGAAGAAGCCCATGGAAGTTGGATAAATACTCCGTTTACGGCCTCAAAGTAGGCACCAGTTCCGGCCGCGGCGGCGGCAGGGTCGGCGGTCGGCGCAGCATCAAACGCTCCTATGGCCTCGGGGCCGTCAGTGCGACCGCCGGTCCCCTCCTCAGCTGCCGCGTCGGCGTCCCTGGTTGCCTCTTCGACGGCGGGCTCCTCAGTGCCGATCGCCTCCTCGGTGGCCGTGGCGCCACCAGTGTTGCCGCGCGCGGCCTCCTCGGTGGCGGCCTCCGTCTCCATTGGCTCTGGAGCGGACGGGTCTGAAGACAATAAAAGAAGAAGGAAAAAAGAAAGAAGGATGGTCAAGCAAATATCCAAAAAGAAAAGTTCAAGAAAGAAAGAGTTCAAGAGTTACCTGTGCGGGCCTCTTCATCAACGGGGTCCCTTGCCGGGGTGTTCTCCCTCGGCGGCGTGGTAGTGGCCCCCGCCGGCGGAGGACCGCTAGTGCCTTCCCTTGGCGGGGTGCCCGCCCTTGGTGGAGTATTCTCCCTCGCTGGGGAGCTCCTCCTTGGCGGGGAGGTCGAGACAAGCAGCTCGTCGGGAGCAGTCTCTTGGCGCTCCTGAGGCTGCGGCTCTGCTTCTGCACAAATCAGCAAGCAAACAAGACGATTAACAAGGATGAGAATCCCACGCGCGCCCGACAAGTAAAGAGCGAACAGAAAACTTACGCTGGGGGCTGCGCTGGGGGCTGCGGGGGGCGTTCCGCATTTTCCCCATTAAAGAAACAGGCCACGATCTCTCCCACGACGCCGCAATCGACGCGTGCCGTTAGGGAGGGATGCGGCGGATACGGAGTTGGCTGCGGCGCGCCGTGGGCCGCGTGTGCCCATGCACTGTCTTGGGCCTGGCCCAACAGTGCTCGGCACCGTGTGTGGCCCAGGCCCGGGGGCTCCTGTCGGTGTACTAAAGTAGGGGTACCTTAGTATCCCGACTTGTGCACGGGCAGTAGCAGCGTCCCGTGGTAGGGCTTGCCACGCGCCCGCCAAGGCCCGCTTTGGTTCCTTTGGAGCCATTCAAGAACAAAGTATTCAAGCTAAAGAAACAAGGCCCCGGCAAGAGGAGCTTGCCGGGAACGCCGCTCCAGGCTCAAAACCACCCCTTTGGCACAAGACCCTGGCAAGAGGAGCTTGCCAGGAAGGCCAAAACATGGCATTTCAGAAGACTTGCCGTGGCGCATCGCGCGCCCCGGCAAGGCCCGGAGAGCGACAAGCTTCCAGGCGCGGCAAGGTAGCGACCGCGGCAAGGCACTTGCCGCGGCAAGCTTCCACTGTGTGCCCGCGCTCCAGCTCATCCAGCCACGCGTCGCCCTGGGGCCCTTCCAGGGGCACGTGGCGGAAGGCTGTGCAGCATGGGGTACACGGTGGCAAGTTGCGATGACGAAAACACCATCGTGGCGAACGGAGATGCCCGGACGGACGCTTTTTGCACTGTTTGGGGTGACGGCGACGGGCATTCAATGCCCTTGTCCTCCGCCGTCAGGGTTAGGTATAGACCACTGTGCATATACTGTACATACACTATTCCAACTACCACCATTTTTACATTTTTACCCTCACCTACGTTGCCACCTGTCGGTGACCCCTTTGACCTATAAAAGGAGGCCCATGCACAACGTAGAGGGGGTTCCAACTTTCGATCACTCCGGCGCTCGGTGTAGCAAGCAGCAAATACTGTAGCTCTTCTTGCTCCCGAGCCAAGAACACAATACAAACCAAGCAGGAGTAGGGTTTTACGCATCCGTGCGGCCCGAAGTATCCCTACTTGTGCACGGGCAGTAGCAGCATCCCGTGGCAGGGCTTCCCACGCGCCCGCCAAGGCCCACTTTGGTTCCTTTGGAGCCATTCAAGAACAAAGTATTCAAGCTAAAGAAACAAGGCCCCGGCAAGAGGAGCTTGCCGGGAAGGCCGCTCCAGGCTCAAAACCACCCCGTTGGCACAAGAACCTGGCAAGAGGAGCTTGCCAGGAAGGCCAAAACATGGCATTTCAGAAGACTTGCCGTGGCGCATCGCGCGCCCCGGCAAGGCCCGGAGAGCGACAAGCTTCCAGGCGCGGCAAGGTAGCGACCGCGGCAAGGCACTTGCCGCGGCAAGCTTCCACTGTGTGCCCGCGCTCCAGCTCATCCAGCCACGCGTCGCCCTGGGGCCCTTCCAGGGGCACGTGGCGGAAGGCTGTGCAGCATGGGGTACACGGTGGCAAGTTGCGATGACGAAAACACCATCGTGGCGAACGGAGACGCCCGGACGGACGCTTTTTGCACTGTTTGGGGTGACGGCGACGGGCATTCAATGCCCTTGTCCCCCGCCGTCAGGGTTAGGTATAGACCACTGTGCATATACTGTACATACACTATTCCAACTACCACCATTTTTACATTTTTACCCTCACCTACGTTGCCACCTGTCGGTGACCCCTTTGACCTATAAAAGGAGGCCCATGCACAACGTAGAGGGGGTTCCAACTTTCGATCACTCCGGCGCTCGGTGTAGCAAGCAGCAAATACTGTAGCTCTTCTTGCTCCCGAGCCAAGAACACAATACAAACCAAGCAGGAGTAGGGTTTTACGCATCCGTGCGGCCCGAAGTATCCCTACTTGTGCACGGGCAGTAGCAGCATCCCGTGGCAGGGCTTCCCACGCGCCCGCCAAGGCCCACTTTGGTTCCTTTGGAGCCATTCAAGAACAAAGTATTCAAGCTAAAGAAACAAGGCCCCGGCAAGAGGAGCTTGCCGGGAAGGCCGCTCCAGGCTCAAAACCACCCCGTTGGCACAAGAACCTGGCAAGAGGAGCTTGCCAGGAAGGCCAAAACATGGCATTTCAGAAGACTTGCCGTGGCGCATCGCGCGCCCCGGCAAGGCCCGGAGAGCGACAAGCTTCCAGGCGCGGCAAGGTAGCGACCGCGGCAAGGCACTTGCCGCGGCAAGCTTCCACTGTGTGCCCGCGCTCCAGCTCATCCAGCCACGCGTCGCCCTGGGGCCCTTCCAGGGGCACGTGGCGGAAGGCTGTGCAGCATGGGGTACACGGTTGCAAGTTGCGATGACGAGGCCACCATCGTGGCGAACGGAGACGCCCGGACGGACGCTTTTAGCACTGTTTGGGGCGACGACGACGGGCATTCAATGCCCTTGTCCCCCGCCGTCAGGGTTTGGTTTAGACCACTGTGCATATACTGTACATACCACTGTTCAAGATATCTTCCGATATGCCGATAAATCGGCCGATTTATCGCTTACCACTATCTGGCCGATAAGATAAATCGGCCGATAAATCAGCCGATATGGTGATAAATCGGCCGATATGCCGATAAACTGGCCGATTTACCCCTTATCATGGGTCGACCGATAAGTTCCCGATAAGCGATATCCCCAACATTGGTACATACACTATTCCAACTACCACCATTTTTACATTTTTACCCTCACCTACGTTGCCACCTGTCGGTGACCCCTTTGACCTATAAAAGGAGGCCCATGCACAATGTACAGGAGGTTCCAACTTTCGATCACTCCGGCGCTCGGTGTAGCAAGCAGCAAATACTGTAGCTCTTCTTGCTCCCGAGCCAAGAACACAATACAAACCAAGCAGGAGTAGGGTTTTACGCATCCGTGCGGCCCAAAGTATCCCTACTTGTGCACGGGCAGTAGCAGCATCCCGTGGCAGGTCTTCCCACGCGCCCGCCAAGGCCCACTTTGGTTCCTTTGGAGCCATTCAAGAACAAAGTATTCAAGCTAAAGAAACAAGGCCCCGGCAAGAGGAGCTTGCCGGGAAGGCCGCTCCAGGCTCAAAACCACCCCGTTGGCACAAGAACCTGGCAAGAGGAGCTTGCCAGGAAGGCCAAAACATGGCATTTCAGAAGACTTGCCGTGGCGCATCGCGCGCCCCGGCAAGGCCCGGAGAGCGACAAGCTTCCAGGCGCGGCAAGGTAGCGACCGCGGCAAGGCACTTGCCGCAGCAAGCTTCCACTGTGTGCCCGCGCTCCAGCTCATCCAGCCACGCGTCGCCCTGGGGCCCTTCCAGGGGCACGTGGCGGAAGGCTGTGCAGCATGGGGTACACGGTTGCAAGTTGCGATGACGAGGCCACCATCGTGGCGAACGGAGACGCCCGGACGGACGCTTTTAGCACTGTTTGGGGCGACGACGACGGGCATTCAATGCCCTTGTCCCCCGCCGTCAGGGTTAGGTCTAGACCACTGTGCATATACTGTACATACCACTGTTCAAGATATCTTCCGATATGCCGATAAATCGGCCGATTTATCGCTTACCACTATCTGGCCGATAAGATAAATCGGCCGATAAATCAGCCGATATGGTGATAAATCGGCCGATATGCCGATAAACTGGCCGATTTACCCCTTATCATGGGTCGACCGATAAGTTCCCGATTAAGGATGGCAATGGGTCGGGTTTGGATCGGGTTGAACAATATCAAATCCATATCCATATCCATGAAGACAGTCTTTGCCCGCCCATGAAAAAATCCATGGGTGAAAAATTATGTCCATGTCCAAACCCGATGGATATCCATACCCACTGGATATCCATTGGGTCCTCTCTAGACATATAAATAAGACATAACACAATGTTAACATAAGATCTTACATTCATCACTTCGTGGCAGGCTAGGCTTCACTTATGGTAAATCAATGTCCACTAACAACATAAGATCATTTAGTATTTTTTCTGACAAATGAGAATGACGAGTCATTTAACAAGGAGATAAAAATAAGGGAAGGGCATTGGGGTATGTTACAGTGGGGATTGAATGTAAACTAATAAAAGTTATCACGAGGATTGTGTAATTTATTTTGCATGTTTTGGATAACAAAGTGTAAAATTGCAGTGGGACGTGTGACTGCGGGGTAGGGATAGCAGAATTTTGCCATTAAGTCATACTATCAGGTCGGATTTGGATATACCCACGGGTACAAGATTATATCCATACCCTACCCATGAGTAATCGGGTCGGGTTTGGGCGCTGCCCATGGACACAAAAGCATATCCAAACCCTATCCATTCGGGTCGGATATCCATGGATATCCATGTCCATGGATAAAATTGCCATCCTTATTCCCGATAAGCGATATCCCCAACATTGGTACATACACTATTCCAACTACCACCATTTTTACATTTTTACCCTCACCTACGTTGCCACCTGTCGGTGACCCCTTTGACCTATAAAAGGAGGCCCATGCACAATGTACAGGAGGTTCCAACTTTCGATCACTCCGGCGCTCGGTGTAGCAAGCAGCAAATACTGTAGCTCTTCTTGCTCCCGAGCCAAGAACACAATACAAACCAAGCAGGAGTAGGGTTTTACGCATCCGTGCGGCCCGAACCTGGGTAAAGTGCTCGCGTGCTCGCCTCGATCTGCTCTTCGTGCACCCTCCGCTCCCTTGCCGTACCGAAAAGGGGCTCCAGTCCCATAGGTGTTCGTGGGCGATCAGTTTCCCCGACATCTTTGGCGCGCCAGGTAGGGGGCGTCGAGGTTGTGTGGACCTGATCCGACGTTCACGCGGGCGCAACCTTCGGCAACTTCATCAACTTCGTTAACTTCATCGACATGCCGCCGAAGAAGAAAGCTTCGGAGGTAGGAGGCCCGTCCGCGTCGATCCCACCACCACCAGAACCAACGGTTGGTGGGGTAGACGCTGGCGGAAGGACGGACGCCGGCGAGGAAACTCACGGCGCCGCCAAATCCAAGGACAAGATGGACGACCGAGCACACTCCAAGACCTCGGTGTCCGTACACGCACCGCGCCCCTCTCAGGAGGTGCCGGAACGGCAGCGACGTGGTACGCAGGGTACCATACGCCTGCTGGGACAAGGGCAAGCTGGCAGGTCGCGGGACGCTCAAGGCCAACGCGCTGGCACGAGCAAGGCGCGGTCGCCGGGGCGAGAACCTGCTCCTTCTAACGCGGTTAGAAGTCCGAGCATATCTCGCTCCTCGCACCGCTCGCCACCGCTCCCCTCCACTCCAGCAGAACCTCTAGCCCGAGCTCAGCTACTCCTCGACTTCCCTCCAGCGGCAGACAAGGCCGAAGACTGGAGGGCTACCATCCAAAGCCTCATCGCCATCGCCAACAACGACACGCCGCAGCAGCCGGCGACATCACGGCCGCGACAAGTCAGCCAGGCGCGGGCTGATGGAGACAAGACCGCCGGGGGTGCAACTACCGTGCACTCCCCGCCGTGAAGGCCTAAATCGCCGACTCGCCAGACCAACGTCGACGACGACTCCACGGCGTCATCGGATCCGCGAGCTTGTCGCGATCAACGCCAAGTCCTCGACGACAGATGACAAGAAGACGCTCGAACCCGCATCGAGCGTCGAAGAGAAGCGCGACGACAATCCGACCAACACGCTGGGACCGCTGTCGACATGCACGCGCCCGGAGAACCAGGCGACTTGCCGTACGCGGCAGGTTGTCCTGCGTTCACCCGCGAGCTGAGGCAAGTCCAGTGGCCCAGCATGAAGAACTTCAAGCCCGACGTACCCGAGAAGTACGACGGCAAGACCCATCCCTCTGAGTTCCTCAGCATCTACACCATTGCGGTGCAGGCTGCCGGGGGACGAGACGAGAGGATATTAGCAAACTACTTCCCGCTCGTGCTCAAGCCAAACGTCAGATCTTGGCTCGTGCACTTGCCGGAGAACTCCATCTCTTCTTGGGCCGACCTGTGCCACCAGTTTGTCGGCGCCTTTACGGGTGGCCACAAGCCCCACGGCTAGGAGAGTGATCTCCACATACTTGCCCAGAAGGAAGGAGAGTCCCTGCGAAAGTACATCCAGAGATTCACCCGCGTCCAGCACAACATCCCGGATGTCCACCCTGTCACGGTTATTAGCGCGTTCCATCAGAACGTGCGTAACCGCCGGATGAGGGAGGAAATGGCGATGTGCAAGATACGAGACGTCAGTGAGCTTTATGCCCTGGCCGACAAGTGCGCACGCGCTGAAGAGGGGAGGAGACTCCCCGGAGAGGATGCTGGAGCAGGAGGAACGGACAGTGAGGATGCCGCCCCGGCAAGGAAAAACCGGCGGCGGAATAACAAGAAAAAGAAGAACAAGGAAGTCCTGACCGTGGAGCAGTCCGGCAAGGAGGCAGGAGCCAAGAAAGCTCAGGATGGTGGCTCCGGCAAGGAGGCTGCCACTGTAGCCGCCGCCGACAAGCAGGACGGCTCCGACAAGCAGTACTGCAAGATCCACCGCACCAAGGGCCACGATCTCCAGAACTGCAAGAGAGTCGAATACCTTGTCAAGCAGCAGAAGGCTGAGTACGAGCGACGCGACAAGGAGAAGGCCCAGGGAGGCGGAGGAGAGTCCGGCAAAAAGCGGCCATTCAATGGCCGGGGAGGACGCCGCGGCAAGGCCAAGCAGCGGCAAGGAGATAGACCTCCCCGCGGCCGTGACAAGGACGAAGACGAAGACGACGATGAGGACATGGACGACGGAGACAACAGCGAGCAGGAGTTCCAGAAGGCCACAGAAGTTCTGTGCGTCGATGGAGGTGCTTCTCTGCATACTTCCCACCGCCAACTCAAACAATGGGTGCGGGAAGTTAATGCAGCTGAGCCACCCGTCGAGTCGCGCAAACTCCTGAAGTGGTCCAGCACGCCCATCATCTTCGACATTCAGGATCACCCTGACCGCACAACTGCGGTCGGGTGTTTGCCGATGTTGGTTTCACCGACCATCCGCAACATCAAGGTCACCAAGAAGTTGGTTGACGGCGGGGCCGGCCTGAACCTGATCTCCTCTGCTGTGGTCCGGAAGCTGCAGATCCCCGACAGCGAGCTCGAGGAGACCGGAACTTTCCAAGGAATCAACCCGGGAAGGAGCAAGCCGAAGGGGAAGATCACATTGCCAGTAACCTTTGGCGGAGAGCTGAATTTCAGGACTGAGAGGATTACCTTCGACGTTGCCAATATCCCATTGCCATACAATGGGATACTTGGCCGTCCGGCGCTCGCCAAGTTCATGGCAGCCTCTCATTACGCTTACAACATGCTCAAGATGCCAGGCCCGATAAGCGTCATCTCTGTCCCCGGCGACAAGAAGGACGCGCTTATCTACGCCGACAAGATCTACCGGGACGCAGCAGCTGCAGCAGATAGCAAGATACTTGCCGCTGAAGCTCCCGGGGGGAAGAACAAGACCAAGTCCGGCAAGAGCTCTGGGGCCCACTCCGGCAAACGCACCTCCTCGGAGTGCTGCGCTGCCGTCGAGGCCGCACCATCGAGCTCCACCGGCAAGTGCAAGAAGGGAATGGCAGCTCCACCTGCAACCAAGAAGGTGTCCGCCAAGGAGGACGGCACTGGTGGTACTTTCACCATCAGTGCCACGCTCGATCCTAAATAGGAAAGCGCGCTCATTGCTTTCCTCCGGGCGAATGTCGACGTGTTTGCATGGAAACCGTCTGACATCCCCGGCGTTCCCAGGAAAGTAATTGAGCACAAGCTTACCGTTTGTCCTCACACGCGGCCCGTCAAGCAGAAGGTCAGGAAGCAAGCAGTGGAGCGCCAAGAGTTTATCGCCGAAGAAATCAAGAAGCTGGAAGCGGCAGGCCTTGTTAGAGGTGTACTTCATCCCACGTGGCTGGCCAACCCTGTTGTCGTGCGCAAAGCAAATGGGAAGTGGAGGCTTTGTATAGACTTCACTGATGTGAATAAAGCTTGTCCCAAAGATCCATTTCCCTTGCCGCGCATTGACCAGATCGTTGACTCCACGGCTGGATGTGAGTTGCTTTCATTCCTTGATGCATACTCCGGATACCACCAGATATTCATGGCTGAAGAGGATGAAGAGAAGACCGCGTTCATTACTCCATGTGGCACTTATTGCTTCATACGCATGCCCTTTGGATTGAAGAATGCGGGTTCAACGTTTGCAAGGGTGGTCCACACTGCTTTTGAGCCACAGATACACAGGAATGTAGAAGCTTACATGGATGACATAGTGGTCAACAGCAAAGACAAGGATACCCTGATTCAAGACCTAGATGAAACTTCTGCAAATCTGCGCAAGATACAACTCAAGCTTAACCCCGAGAAGTGTGTGTTCGGAGTCCCCTCCGGCAAGCTTGTCGGGTTCTTTGTGTCCCAGAGGGGGATTGAAGCCAACCCCGACAAGATCAAAGCCATCGAGCAGATCGAAGCTCCGAAGCGCGTCAAGGATGTACGAAGGCTTGCCGGCTGCGTGGCTGCTCTCAGCAGGTTCATTTCTAAGTCTGCAGAACGCGCCCTGCCGTTTTTCAAAATCTTGAAAAAGGCAGGTCCAATGAAATGGACTCCGGAAGCGGAGGCGGCACTGCAAGACTTGAAAGGGTACCTGTCCTCCACTCCGATACTTGTCGCACCTAAGCCGCAAGAGAAGTTGCTGCTGTACTTAGCGGCGACCAATCAAGTGGTTAGTGCTGCGTTGGTAGCGGAAAGGGAGGCAGAGGAGGAGCCCACAGCCCCGGCAAGCACATCCAGCGACAAGCAGGGGGCTTCCCCGACAAGCTCTGGCCCCGACAAGGATGAGTCTGCGCAGATGCAAGAAGAAGTGCGAAAGAAGATGGTGCAGCGCCCAGTTTATTTTGTCAGTTCCCTCTTGCAGGGGGCTAGGTCAAGATACTCTGGGGTACAGAAGCTGCTTTTTGGCCTACTCATGGCCTCGAGAAAGTTGCGCCATTACTTCCAAGCACACGAGATAACGGTGGTCACTCGCTTTCCGCTAAAAAGGATATTGCAAAATCCAGAAGCAACAGGCAGGATTGTCGAGTGGGCACTGGAGCTGTCAAGCTTTGGTCTTAAGTTTGAAAGTACTTCGACTATACAGAGCAGAGCATTGGCAGAGCTCATAGCAGAATGGACACCAATGCCAGATGAAGAAGTTTTAGAGACAAACATCCCCGTCAAAGAAGCAAGCAAAGAATGGATAATGTACTTCGATGGTGCCTTCTCGCTGCAGGGCGCCGGCGCTGGCGTGCTGCTTGTCGCGCCCACCGGCGAGCACCTCAAGTACGTCGTCCAGATGCACTTTCCCAAGGAGCAAGCAACAAACAATACTGCAGAGTATGAGGGTTTGCTTGCCGGCCTCAGAATCGCAGCAGAACTTGGGATCAAGAAGCTGATTGTGCGGGGAGATTCGAAGTTGGTTGTCCGACAAGTGAACAAAAGCTACCAGAGCCCATTGATGGAAGCTTACGTCGACGAAGTGAGAAAGCTTGAAGAGCACTTTGAAGGCATACAGATGGAGCACGTTCCAAGAGCTCAAAATGACGTCGCAGACGGCCTGTCAAAGTGTGCTGCACTAAAGCTACCTGTGGAACCAGGCATCTTCGTGCTCAAGCTAACTCAACCATCCGTTACACCATCAGTTGGGCAAAGCAAGAAGAGGAAGTTGGTCTCCGGTGACTACTTGCCGGCGGATCTTCCTGAAGTCACCGCCAAGGTCCCCAAGACCAACGACAAAACTGCTGAGGAACAGTCTGCTCCTGCGGACCCTAGGGTTCGTACAGTTGAAGCAGGCATTCCCGACAAGTCTTGCTCCGGCAAGCTTGCAGGGGAACGTCCAGCTCCGGCCGAGCCACAAGTCCTCGCCGTAGAAGCTGACGTTCCCGCAGCAGCAATGATGCCTTTAGTCCTTGTTGTTGAGCCTCAGGCTCCAGCATGGGCGCAGCAAATCGTCCGTTTTCTTCAAACCGGAGAACTTTCCGAAGAGCCGGAAGAAGCAGAAAGAATAACCAGGCAGTCAAGTATGTATCAGTTCGTCGGCAATGAACTGTACAGAAGAAGACTCAATGGTGTCAGATTGAAGTGCATTCCCCAGGAAGATGGGCAAAAGCTGTTGGCAGAGATACATGGAGGCATATGTGGCCACCACATTGGCGCAAGAGCACTTGTCGGGAAGGCGTTCCGGCAAGGTTTCTTTTGGCCAGAAGCCCTCCAAGATGCAACTGCACAAGTAACCAAGTGTGAAGCGTGCCAGTTCCATGCCAAGCAAATACACCAGCCAACTCAAGCTCTCCAGACGATCCCTTTGTCCTGGCCATTTTCGGTCTGGGGGCTCGACATCCTCGGCCCCTTTCCCCGCACAGCCGGGGGCTTTGAGTACTTGTACGTCGCCATCGACAAGTTCACAAAGTGGCCGGAGGTGGAACCAGTGAGAAAGGTGACCGCGCAGTCAGCAGTCAAGTTCTTCAGATCAATTGTTTACCGTTTCGGAATCCCTAACAGGATCATCACCGACAACGGCACACAATTCACAAGTCGCACCTTCATGCACTACGTCCAAGACCTTGGCGCCAAGGTCTGCTTCGCTTCTGTTGCTCACTCGAGGAGCAATGGTCAAGCGGAGAGGGCAAACGCTGAAGTGCTGCGCGGGCTCAAGACAAGAACTTTCGACAGGCTGCACAAGTGCGGAAGAAACTGGATTGAGGAGTTGCCGGCGGCTCTTTGGTCAATCAGGACGACACCAAATCGAGCCACCGGACAGACACCCTTTGCTCTTGTCTATGGAGCAGAGGCAGTTCTCCCCACGGAACTCGTATACGGGTCGCCTGCGGCAAGATGATGCACTGCTCCTCGAGGAGGACCGTCTTCAGGCTGCTGTATGAGCTGCTCGATACCAGCAAGCTTTGCGCCGCTACCATAGCCGCAAAGTTAAGGCCAGAAATCTCGAGGAAGGCGACCTTGTTCTTCGGCGCGTTCAGTCCGCCAAGAGTTCCAACAAGTTGACGCCGAAGTGGGAAGGCCCTTATCGGGTGAGACAAGTCACAAGGCCCGGCGTTGTCCGCCTTGAGACCGAAGAGGGCTTACCGGTGAGCAACTCCTGGAACATTGAGCACCTTCGCAAGTTTCACCCATAAGGCGCGGTTGCCGTGATCCGCTCCGGCAACCACCTTTTTGTACAAGTTTGGCTGTTGTTGCATGTAAACCTTTGTACAAAGCCGGGCGCAGACCCCGTGCATCAGTAAAACTTTTTGTGCCTTGCACGACTTGTCATTTCATGCCTTTTCGTTTTCCTGCATGTACTATCTGACTCTTTGTGCAGCACGCACCCCCGGTAAGCAATAACGAGCCGAAAGGCTCCATATCTATGTTTCCTCCCTTTTCCTTCTTTTCTCAAGCAGGAGAAGTTGTTCCTCGCGCACAAGTTTGCCGGGGGGAAGGAGACAGTGGTATGGACCAAGAGCCGTTTAAGAAAATCTCGCCTTGCCGGGAAGCAAACAACACAAAAGCTAAGTTGCCAAAGTTTGAGTATTCAAATTTTTAAATTTTAAGGTTATTTTCCTTGAACGACCACACTTTGTATGGAAAACCTGTGTGCGGAGGAACCTGCTCGTAGCTAGCCGCGCCCTTACTTTGTTTCGAGCACGCTCAACGGCTTAAGTGAGCTGCGACAAGTGTCGCGCCCTTACTTCGTCTCCGAGTTCGCTCAACAACCTAAGCGTGCTGCGACTAGCTGCGGCAAGGTTTCTTGCCGGTAAAGGCGTTGCCAGCAGGCTGCTGAAGTTCCGCACTCAGCGCTCGCGGCAAGGGTCCCTTTGCCGGCAAGTTCCCTAAAAGCGTAGGGTAAAGGCATACAAAGTAAAGGAGTCGAACAAAGGGAGTAACACTGCATTAACTACCAAGATAGAGTTATGATACAAAATAACTTGTCGCTGTTCTAATAAACTACTGTCCATGACTTAATTGGCAGCGACAAGGGAAACAGAAAGAAGGCAGCCTAGTCTGCACGGTCACCGTCAACCCTCTTGATCTTGCCCACCTTGGCCACAATGGGGGCGACGAGAGCCTTCAGCGCTTCTTGGTCGGCTTCGGGCGGAAAGGTCCTGAGGACATTGTTGAGGTTGAGCCCGGGGTTGCGGTAGACTATCTTCGTCAGCACTCTCTCCACAACTCCCGTGCAAAGCATGCGCGCCTCATTCGCGAGCTGCGTGGGGATCCTCTCCTGGAGCTGCTCAAGTGCCGGCGCCACTCCCCTGAAGAATAAGCTCAGCTTGGCGCTGTGAGGGAGGTTCGCGTCGGGGGAGTACCCGAGGTGCTCTGTCCCCAGCCCTGCCAACTCCCTCTCGATGTTATGATAATTATGCTTCTAATGCCTATGTTAAACCATATATTGAGGCCTACTCCGCTGTCCAAGAAGAGACTAATATTTTGCAGGAGTCTATGGAAGAAGAAATTGATGACATTGTGATCTCATTGGATGAAAAAGATGAGGAGGAGAGCGAAGAACAAAAGGAGGAAAAGCGGATTAGTGATACGTCCAAAACGTATCTATAATTTCTGCTTGCTCCATGCCTCTTTTGGGTGATATTGCTATGTTATTTATACACTTCCATACACTTTTGATCATATTTGGACTAACCTATTAACTCAGTGCACCCCAGTGCCAGTTTCTGTTTTCGGCTGTTTTTGTATTTCAGGTTTTCCCATTACGAGAACTGCCAGAAAAATCCGGGAAAAATTATATAAAAAATCAGCGTTCCAGAAGCTTCCCGGCACCCGAAGTACAGCCGGAGGGGGGCCACGAGGGCTCCAGGCGCCCTGGTGGCGCGGCCCCCTCTGGCCGCGCCAGGGGGGCGCCTGGGCCCCCCGAGCCTCCGCTGATGCCCCCCTTTGGCATATATTTATATCGTGTCCCGAAACCCTCGAGACGGGAACCCTTTTTCGCGATCTCATCTCTGTTCCGCCGCCGCCGCGCTTCCAAGATCGGGAGCACCAGGAGAACTCTTCCCGGCACCCTGCCGGAGGGGAGGATCACCACCGGGAGCTTCTTCGCCACCATGGACGCCTCCCGGATGAGTTGTGAGTAGTCTCCCTTGGACCATGGGTCCATGACCAGTAGCTATGTGATGTTCTCCTCCCGTTCTTGTGCTTCACTAATTAGTCCTCGTGAGCTACCCTACATGATCGAGGCACATATGTAATCCATATGTTGTTGCTATGATGAGTTTGCTGGGATCCGATGGATTGTGAGATTATGTTCAGATTGTGTTTGAGTAATATATTTGATCTACCTCTTTTATATTTATGTTCGTAAGTAATTCTTGCATGTTCTCCGTTGTTATTTATTGCTTTGGCCAAGTAGTAGGTAGTGACTCCAAGAGGGAACGTTATGCTTGATTGTGGGTTCATGCCCCTCGATGACTAGTTTGAGTGACAGAAACATGTGTCTAGGGGATGTGCTGTTGCCACAAGGGGGAAAACAACGGTTGTTGTGCCCGCGGGTGCAAGGATTGTTTACTTTACGCAAAGTTCTTTTAATGCAGTTGTCTGTTGCTTTGAGTTTACACTATGGGTGGGACTCGCAACTTAATACCAGCAAGATGTTCTGGATAGATATCTCAAGGTGGATGATTAGTAGTAGATGCAGATGGATTTCGGTCTACTTGCCTTGGCGTACCGCCCATGCTTTGAACCTCTACCTTTCTTGCAACATAGTTAGCATTGGTTTGCGCACATAATTCTGTCAATTGCCCAGCTGTAATTCGTTTACCTCACATAGCTGTTTTATCGTCTTTTGGGAGAGAGACATCACTAGTGAACATCATGGGACTCCGGTCCATATTACCATCATTGATCACATCCGCTATTTACTTTCCGCTTTTTACTTACTATTGCAGCAAAACCTATCACTACTATCACTTGTGTTTGATCCTTTGTAAACGACAAGGCCGGAGGGATTGACAACCTCTCTGTACTCGTTGGGAGCAAAGTTATTTGTATCTGTGTGCAGGTCCATGTTGATTGCTAATATCTGGCGCCGTTAGCAGTTGACACCTTCTTGTTGAAACTAGGAGTCTCAGGGAAATCGATCCTTGGTATCTTTGCCAAGGGAAAACTTCCGCTACACTGCATCTCAAACCTTCCACTTGGGGTAACCAACGAGGGGCGAGAAGCCATCAAGCAAAGTTTTCTGGCGCCGTTGCCGGGGACTCCACTCTTCAGGATAGGGGAGTTGCACGGTATCTTTTACCTTTGCTTTTTAGTCTTGTTAGTTTACCTTTCAGTTTTTGCTTTAGTATCTTTTATCGAAAATCACAAAAATAGTTATCTTGCTTGCTTGCTACTATGGGTTCCACCGAGAACACCAAGTTGTGTGACTTCACTAGTCACAACAACGATGACTTTATCTGCACACCTATCACTACACCTGCCACTTCAGCACCTTCGTATGAAATTAAACCTGCTTTACTGAATCTAGTCATGAAAGATCAATTCTCCGGTGCTGGAGATGATGTTGCTTTACACTTGAACAATTTTGTTGAACTTTGTGATATGCAAAAGTACCAACAAATAGATGGTAATATTGTTAAGCTTAAGCTTTTTCCTTTCTCCTTGAGAGGAGGAGCTAAAATTTGGTTTCAGTCTTTCCCTAGAAATAGCATAGATTCCTGGGACAAGTGCAAAGATGCTTTTATTGGAAAATACTATCCACCTGCTAAAATTATCCAACTGAGAAGTAACATAATGAATTTTAAACAATTGGATAATGAACACGTTGCCCAAGCTTGGGAACGTATGAAATCTCTTATCAAGAACTGCCCTACTCATGGTTTGACTACTTGGATGGTTATCCAAACTTTTTATGCAGGCTTGAACTTTACCTCGCGGAACTTGTTAGATTCGGCCGCGGGAGGAACTTTTATGTCAACTACACTTGGTACTGCCACAAAGCTTCTCGATGAGATGATGACCAACTATTCCCAATGGCACACCGAACGCGCTCCAACAGGTAGGAAGGTAAACTCTGTCGAGGAGATTTCCTCCCTAAATGAAAAAGTTGACTTGATCATGTCTCTACTTTCGAAGCAATCTTCTGTTGATCCTCGTGATGTTCCTTTAAATTCTTTGATTGCTCAAGAACAAGTAGATGTGAATTTTATCTCTAGAAACAATTTTAATAACAATGCTTATAGGAGTAATTTTGGTAGCAATCCTAGACCGTTCCCCTCTAATTCTTATGGGAACAACAATGCTTATCCTAGCACCAAGAACTCCACTACTGAACTAGAGATTATGCTTAAAGATTTCATCACTACCCAAAAAGCTTTTAATAATAGTGTAGAAGAAAAACTAAACAAACTAGGTGATCTCTCTTCGAAGGTAGACAATTTAGCCAATGAAGTAGAATTGCTTAAAATTAGAACTTCTCCTCTTGAGGAGAGGAAGGTCACTCCTATGAATGCTATTCAAGTGCAAATTAATGAAAACATTAGGATGATGGCTAAACTTAAAGACAGATGGGCTAGAGAAAGGGAGGAAGAAGATAGAATTAAGAGCCTTCCTACCCACCACACTGTTGCTACTATCCAAGTTGTTAAGGATATCCAAACTCTTAGCACCCAATGCACTCCTGGTCCCATTGGACCTATTAATGGTGATGTTATGACTATAGAAACTACCAAACAAGTGAACCTAAAGGACACCACTACCACTTTACTTGATAGTAGTGACCTTGATTTTGATAATTGCACTCTTACCGAAGTTATTGATTTCCTTCACAAGATGTCTAGAGATCCCCGCACTAGCACGATTAACCTTGCCTTCACAGAGCATATCACTAATGCTCTTATCAAAGCTAGGGAGGAGAAACTTAGAGTAGAAGCCTCCATACCTAGGAAGCTAGAAGATGGTTGGGATCCTATGATTAAAATTAAGTTGAATAACTTCTCTTGCTATGCTTTATGTGATGTTGGTGCTAGTACCTCTGTTATGCCCAAAAGAATATATGATATGCTTAAATTGAAACCTTTCGATTCTTGTTCTTTTGGTGTTCGTCTCGTTGATTCTTCCATAAAGAAACCTTTGGGGAGGATCGACGATGTTCTTATCATTGTCAATGACAATTATGTTCCCGTTGATTTTACTATTATGGACATTGAATGTGAACCTTCTTGTCCAATTATTTTGGGACGTCCTTTTCTACGCACCGTTGGTGCTATCATTGACATGAAAGAGGGGAATATAAAATTCCAGTTTCCTCTCAAGAAAGGGATGGAACACTTCCCTCGAAAGAAGATCAAGTTACCTTTTGAGTCCGTTGTACGGGCTAGCTATTCTTTTACTCTTGATAAAACTTGATCTCTATGCATTATGCCTAGCTTAAAGGCATAAAAGAAAGCGCTTTCGGGAGGCAACCCACATGAATAAATTTTATTTTGCTTTTGTTGTGTCTTGATATTGTTAACAACAGTAGCATCATCATTGTATCTTTGCTTTTCAATTTTGTGCCAAGTGTAGCCTCTGATTGCAAGAAAGTTCAAAAGTTGTGACGTGCTGTCCAGGAAACAGATTCTGTCCTTGGATAGAAAAATTCGTATAAAATCACCAGATCATCTTTTTGGTCTGAATTTTTTCGACAGCGTGCTCTATATAATTGTATTTCGTGCGTCTGTTTTGAGGTTTTGGATTAGAGTTGCAGAAGTGCCCCGAAAAAATCATTTACTACCTGCTGTTCAGTTTTTCACAAATTCTGTCCTGTTTTGCCTTTCCTTCATTTTGCAAACCTAGAGCTTGCTTTTTCTTTGCAAAAACCTTTTTGCAATCTTGAGAAACAGTAGACCTTCAAGAATATCCTTATTTCCAGCAAGGAACAATTATTTTATTATGGGTACTAACCTCGCTAATCAGATTATGATGAGTTATGTATGAAGGGAGTTTTCAATTGTGCGAGGGAAGATGATAAAAAGATCCAGGAGTGTCAAACGCTCAAGCTTGGGGATGCCCCCATGCACCCCCAAGAAATATTCAAGGAGACTCAAGCGTCTAAGCTTGGGGATGCCCCCATGCATCCCCTTCTCCATCAACATTATCAGTTCGTCTTTCGTTCCGCTATATTTTTATCACTTCATGTGTTATGTGCTATGCTTGGAGCGTCTTGCTTTTAGTTTTCCTTTTTAGTTTTCCTTAGCTTTTCATAACGAGTCGGAACTCAGCTTTCTTTATTTGGGAGAGAAACACGCTCCACTTCTACCTAGAACACAACATAGAATTTTCATGTCTATCTTTGTTGTGTGTGTTCTTTGTCTTTCAATAGCTACTATCATGCTTAGCTCTTAGTTTTCATGCTTATCTTTTTAAAGAGCTTTTGTTTAGTTGGTTGCTTGAACTCTCTTTAGTTATCATGCTTATCTTATTAAGAGAGTTTGCTTCCGTTGCATTGGTTGATATGTCTATGATAAAGATGCTACGTGCATAATGGCGCTTAGTAGTTCATGTTTTCTTATGGTTAGTCTCAAATAGCTGGGGGGTTCCCAATGTGTTATTGGAATACCAACATGATTTGTTTGCCTATGATGTGGTATGGTTTAGTAATATCTTCCTTCGAGAGTTTACTTTGATTGACTTGGCGTATGCTCACGCATATTTAAGACTGTAAAGAAAGTCTGTCAAGCCTTGATGATCTTTTCTTTCTGAGTAGCGATATAACTTCCATGCCTGATTCAATGTTGCTTTGTCGCTCTGCATGATTATGACCGTCATTGCTCTCTTAGTTGGTCGCTCCCAGTCTTTTGCTAACCTCCACCTGTACTAAGCGGACTGACTGCTTGTGCATCCAAATTTCTTTAAACCAGTTATGCCATATGAGTCCACCATACCTTCCTACATGGTATTTACCTGCCATTCCTAACGGAGACTTTCATGTACCATCTCTAAATTATTCAAAAAGAAAAAGCATTCCAATTTTGTGCCTCTGTTGTAAGTTCATGAGGAAGTAGTAGTTAATTCATGATCTTTTTAAGTTGGACAAGCTTCACCCCGGGATTGCATGTATAATGTGCAAACCCATAATACGAGAAGGAACTGGCATTGAGTGCGCCCGGCTCAAAAAGATAATATAACAAACAAACCCTACTTCACGCTTTGTTCAAGAGAAATCAGAAAACTTTGGCAGTGACAAACAAAGGAGATTAAGAGGATGTGATCGTCCTCATTCGGGAGCCGTTCCTCGAAACTTGTCCATCTCAAGAAGTGATTGAGTTGTATGCTAGCATTCGTTGACGAAACATGCATGATCTAAAAAAATAATTATTACTTCTGTTTTTAAAACCAAGAGCTCTGGTACATGTTTTGTCTTTGTTTCCGACTACGGGTTTTCAACCTTGCCAACAAAAGCCATGGTTCGAGAGTCTCCACCTTCTTTAAAAAGCACCAACTACTGAGAGCATGATTGACATTCTGAGTGTAATGTGCATTGTCCCAAAGTAGCATTGTCTTTTGCATGAATGTGATATCGTTTATTTTGAAATCATTGTATCTAGTCATCACTTAAACCTTGGAGGTGCCCCTGCATTTATGTTTTGCTTCACTAAAGGGGGCAAGCGAGATATCACTTTATCATATTTGCACACCATGCTCATTGCAAATCTATTTGATGTTTCAGTATCAGATTGTAAAACTTTCAGTTCTTTGTGATTTTCTCATGAAGGCAACTTAATTACTACAGATTCATTGTCTCGGTAAGCTTTTGTCATATGACTATGAAAAAGTCCTATATGGTTAATAGCATGTCACCACAGAAATTATTCTTGTTATTATTTACCTACTCGAGGACGAGCAGGAATTAAGCTTGGGGATGTTGATACGTCCAAAACGTATCTATAATTGCTGCTTGCTCCATGCCTCTTTTGGGTGATATTGCTATGTTATTTATACACTTCCATACACTTTTGATCATATTTGGACTAACCTATTAACTCAGTGCACCCCAGTGCCAGTTTCTGTTTTCGGCTGTTTTTGTATTTCAGGTTTTCCCATTACGAGAACTGCCAGAAAAATCCCGGAAAAATTATATAAAAAATCAGCATTCCAGAAGCTTCCCGGCACCCGAAGTACAGCCGGAGGGGGGCCACCAGGGCTCCAGGCGCCCTGGTGGCGCCCCCCCCCCCTCCCCATGGCCGCGCCGGGGGGGCGCCTGGGCCCCCCGAGCCTCCGCTGATGCCCCCCTTTGGCATATATTTATATCGTGTCCCGAAACCCTCGAGACGGGAACCCTTTTCACGATCTCATCTCTGTTCCGCCGCCGCCGCGCTTCCAAGATCGGGAGCACCAGGAGAACTCTTCCCGGCACCCTGCTGGAGGGGAGGATCACCACCGGGAGCTTCTCCGCCACCATGGACGCCTCCCGGATGAGTTGTGAGTAGTCTCCCTTGGACCATGGGTCCATGACCAGTAGCTATGTGATGTTCTCCTCCCGTTCTTGTGCTTCACTAATTAGTCCTCGTGAGCTACCCTACATGATCGAGGCACATATGTAATCCTTATGATGTTGCTATGATGAGTTTGCTGGGATCCGATGGATTGTGAGATTATGTTCAGATTGTGTTTGAGTAATATATTTGATCTACCTCTTTTATATTTATGTTCGTAAGTAATTCTTGCATGTTCTCCGTTGTTATTTATTGCTTTGGCCAAGTAGTAGGTAGTGACTCCAAGAGGGAACGTTATGCTTGATTGTGGGTTCATGCCCCTCGATGACTAGTTTGAGTGACAGAAACATGAGTCTAGGGGATGTGCTGTTGCCACAAGGGGGAAAACAACGGTGCTTGTGCCCACGGGTGCAGGGATTGTTTACTTTACGCAAAGTTCTTTTAATGCAGTTGTCTGTTGCTTTGAGTTTACACTATGGGTGGGACTCGCAACTTAATACCAGCGAGATGTTCTGGATAGATATCTCAAGGTGGATGATTAGTAGTAGATGCAGATGGATTTCGGTCTACTTGCCTTGGCGTACCGCCCATGCTTTGAACCTCTACCTTTCTTGCAACATAGTTAGCATTGGTTTGCGCACATAATTCTGTCAATTGCCCAGCTGTAATTCGTTTACCTCACATAGCTGTTTTATCGTCTTTTGGGAGAGAGACATCACTGGTGAACATCATGGGACTCCGGTCCATATTACCATCATTGATCACATCCGCTATTTACTTTCCGCTTTTTACTTACTATTGCAGCAAAACCTATCACTACTATCACTTGTGTTTGATCCTTTGTAAACGACAAGGCCGGAGGGATTGACAACCTCTCTGTACTCGTTGGGAGCAAAGTTATTTGTATCTGTGTGCAGGTCCACGTTGATTGCTAATATCTGGCGCCGTTAGCAGTTGACACCTTCTTGTTGAAACTGGGAGTCTCAGGGAAATCGATCCTTGGTATCTTTGCGAAGGGAAAACTTCCGCTACATTGCATCTCAAACCTTCCACTTGGGGTAACCAACGAGGGGCGAGAAGCCATCAGTTAGCTACCCGTGCCCACCTTCTAATGAGAGTAACTCTTCAATTCATACATTGTTTAATTTCCCTTCGTGCTTACCGAAGGATGAATGCTATGATGATTGTTATGACCCCGTTGATTCTTTTGAAATAACCCTTTTTCATGATGCTTGCTATGCTTGTGGCCAAGATGCCAATATGAATTATGCTTATGGAGATGAACTTGCTATAGTACCTTATGTTAAACATGAGATTGTTGCTATTGCACCCACGCATGATAGTCCTATTATCTTTTTGAATTCTCCAAACTACACTATATCGGAGAAGTTTGCACTTATTAAGGATTATATTGATGAGTTGCCTTTTTCCATTACACATGATGATTTTGATGAATATAATATGCATGTGCTTGCTGCCCCTACTTGCAATTATTATGAGAGAGGAACTACATCTCCGCCTCTCTATGCATTGGCCTTTACTTGATGTGCATGAATTGTTCTGGTATGACATGCCTATGCATAGGAAGAGAGTTAGACTTCGTTCTTGCATGACACATATCATTTTGTGCTCACTACTAAATGCCAAATCATTGTTAATTAAAATTGGCTTTGATATACCTTTGGATCCGGGTGGATCCATCACTTGAGCACTATATGCCTAGCTTAATGGCTTTAAGGAAAGTGCTGCCAGGGAGACAACCCGGAAGTTTTAGAGAGTCATTTATTTTTGTTGTGTGCTTTTATAAAGTTTAAAAACAAAAAAATAAAGAGGGGAACCCAAAACTTTTCAAAAAGAAAAGTGAAAGTGATATAGACGAGCATTGTGAAAGTGGGGGACGTCCTTGAACTTTGTTCATTCCCATGGAAACTTTGTGAATCTTAATTACAGAAACTTTTCAACAAAAATAATTATCCCCTTGTACAATTCCATTGCATTATAAAAATAATGTGCCAAGGTTTTCCTTTAGGATGTTTACAATGCTTGTTGGTTTGTGCGGTGCAGGACAGAAACTTTGGCTGTAGTGCGTGATTTTACATTTTTTGCTGGAAAGTCAAATGGTTCTGAAACTTTTTGCACTGTCTTTCTATACAAATTTTTTATTTGTCCTAATTTTGGCAGAATATTTAAAGTATCATAAGTATGGTGAATGTTCAGATTATTACAGACTGTTCTGGTTTAGACAGATTCTGTTTTTGATGCATAGTTTGCTTGTTTTGATGAAACTGTCAATTTCTATCAGTGGATTAAGCCATGGAAAAGTTATATTACAGTAGCTACAATTAAAAAAATATGAATTGGTTTTCAATAGTACTTAGAGTAGTGATTTGCTTTATTATACTAACAGATCTTACCGAGTTTTATGTTGAAGTTTTGTGTGGATGAAGTGTTCGAAGATCGAGGAGGTCTCGATGTGAGGAGAAGGAGAGGCAAGAGCTCAAGCTTGGGGATGCCCAAGGCACCCCAAGTAAATATTCAAGTATACTCAAGCGTCTAAGCTTGGGGATGCCCCGGAAGGCATCCCCTCTTTCTTCAACAAGTATCGGTATGTTTTCGGATTTGTTTCATTCATGTGATATGTGCAGATCTTGGAGCGTCTTTTGCATTTAGTTTTCACCTTTTCTTTTATGCACCATGTTGGTATGAGATAGTCCTTGGTTGATTTATAGAATGCTCTTTGCACTTCACTTATATCTTTTGAGTATGGCTTTATAGAATACTTCATGTGGTTCACTTACATCATTTGAAGTTTGGATTGCCTGTTTCTCTTCACATAGAAAACCGCCATTTGTAGAATGCTCTTTTGCTTCACTTATATTTGTTAGAGCGTGGGCATAACTTTTGTAGAAAGAATTAAAACTCTCTTGCTTCACTTATATCTATTTAGAGAGTTGACACGAATTGGTCATTCACATGGTTAGTCATAAAATCCTACATAAACTTGTAGATCGATGAATATGATATGTTTGATTCCTTGCAATAGTTTTGCGATATAGAGATGCTAATATGTGGGAGGAACTAGTGAATGATTATGGTTTAGTAAAAATATTGGTGTTAAGGTTTGTGATTCCCGTAGCATGCACGTATGGTCTCCTAACTATGTAACCAAATTGGTGCGCATTGTATTTTGATTGTTTATCTTTGCGTGAAGGTCGGGGGTGCGCGATGGTTAACTCCTACCAACCTCCCCCCTAGGAGCATGCGTCATAATATCTTTGCTTCGAGGGCTAATAGATTTTTTGCAATAAGTATGTGAGTTCTTTATGACTAATGTTGAGTCCATGGATTATACGCACTCTCACCCTTCCACCATTGCAAGCCTCTCTTGTATCGCGCAACTTTCGCTGGTGCCATACACCCACCATATACCTTCCTCAAAACAGCCACCATACCTACCTATTATGGCATTTCCATAGCCATTCCGAGATATATTGCCATGTAACTCCACCATTCCATTTATTATGACACGCACCATCATTGTCATATTGCCTTGCATGATCGTAAGATAGCTAGCATGATATTTCCATGGCTTGTCTGTTTTTTGATGTCATTGCTACGCTAGATCATTGCACATCCCGGTACACCGCCGGAGGCATTCACATAGAGTCATGTTTTGTTCTAGCATTGAGTTGTAATATCGAGTTGTAAGTAAATAGAAGTGTGATTATCATCATTATTAGAGCATTGTCCCAAAGAAAAAAAAGAAAAAAACAGAAGGAAAGGCCAAAGAAAAAAGTCCCAAAAAAAGAAAAGAAAAAATAAAAATAAAAAAAGAAAGAAAAAAAGGGACAACGCTACTATCTTTTTCCACACTTGTGCTTCATCATAGCACCATGTTCTTCATGATAGAGAGTCTCCTATGTTGTCACTTTCATATACTAGTGGGAATTTTCGTTATAGAACATGGCTTGTATATTCCAACGATGGGCTTCCTCAAATGCCCTAGTCTTCATGAGCAAGCAAGTTGATGCACACCCACTAGTTTTCTTTTGAGCTTTCATACACTTATAGCTCTAGTGCATCCGTTACATGGCAATCCCTACTCACTCACATTGATATCTATTGATGGGCATCTCCATAGCCCAATGATACGCCTAGTCGATGTGAGACTTTCTCCCTACTTTTGTCTACTACCACCTTCTATTCCACCCATAGTGCTATATCCATGGCTCACGATCATATATTGTGTGAAGAGTTGAAAAGGTTCAAAAAAGTAAAGTATGAAAACAATTGCTTGGCTGACACCGGGATGAGCATGAGGGGTACCTTGTGTTAAGAAAAGGGAGCATAAAGGACTATATGATTTTGTAGGGATAACGTTCTTTAGCATTGATATTTTGAAAGACTTGATTGTTTGTTGGGATGCCCGAGTATTAAATTATTCTATGTCAAATGATAGACTATTGCTATGAATCACTCGTGTCTTAATATTCATGCCATGATTAAATTTCATGATCAAGATTATGCTAGGTAGCATTCCACATCAAAAATTATCTTTTTTATCATTTACCTACTCGAGGACGAGCAGGAATTAAGCTTGGGGATGCTGATACGTCTCTGTTGTATCTATAATTTTTCATTGTTCCATGCCAATATTCTACAACTTCCATATACTTTTGGCAACTTTTTATACTATTTTTTGGGACTAACATATTGATCCAGTGCCCAGTGCCAGTTCCAGTTTGTTGCATGTTTTTTTGTTTCGCAGAATATACATATCAAACGGAGTCCAAACGGAATAAAAACGGACAGAGATTTTTTTTGGAATATATGTGAATTTTGGGAAGCGAAACTAACACGAGACGATGTTCGAGTGGGCCCCGACGGTGGGGGCGCGCCCCCCTGCCCAAGGCGCGCCCTGGGCCCTCGAGGCCACACTGTAAGGCGGTTGATGCCCTTCTTTCGCCGTAAGAAAGATAATTTCTGGATAAAGATCGTGTCAAAAAATCATCCCAATCGAAGTTACGGATCTCCGGGAATTTAAGAAACGGTGAAGGGCCAGAATCTGGGAACGCAGAAACAGAGAGAGACAGAGAGACAGATCCAATCTCGGAGGAGCTCTCGCCCCTCCGCCGCCATGGAGGCCATGGACAAGAGGGTAAACCCTTCTCCCACCTAGGGAAAAGGTCAAGGAAGAAGAAGAAGGAGGGGGGCTCTCTCCCCCTCGCTTCCGGTGGCACCGGAGTGCCACCGGGGCCATCATCGTGTGACAGCGATCTACACCAACACCTCCGTCATCTTCACCAACATCTTCATCACCTTCCCCCATCTATCTACAGCGGTCCACTCTCCCGCAACCCGCTGTACCCTCTACTTGAACATGGTGCTTTATGCTTCATATTATTATCCAATGATGTGTTGCCATCCTATGATGTCTGAGTAGATTATCGTTGTCCTATCGGTGATTGGCGAATTGCTATGATTGATTTAAATTGCTTGTGGTTATGTTGCTGTCCTTTGGTGCCCATCATATGAGCGCGCACGTGGATCAGACCATAGGGTTAGTTGTATGTTGATAGGACTACGTATTGGAGGGCAAGAGTGACAGAAACTTCAACCTACCGTAGAAATTGATGCATACGGGATTGAAGGGGGACCAATATATCTTAATGATATGGTTGGGTTTTACCTTAATGAACGTTAGTAGTTGCGGATGCATGCTAATAGTTCCAATCATAAGTGCATAGAATTCCAAGTAAGGGATGACATGCTAGCAGTGGCCTCTCCCACATAAAACTTGCTATCGGTCTAGTAACGTAGTCAATTGCTTAGGGGCAATTTCGCAACTCCTACCACCACTTTCCCACACTCGCTATATTAACTTTAGTTGTGTCTTTATCTTAACAGCCCCTAGTTTTATTTACGTGCTCTTTATATTCTTGCAAACCTATCCCACAAAAACTACAAAGTACTTCTAGTTTCATACTTGTTTTAGGTAAAGTAAATGTCAAGCGTGCGTAGATTTGTATCGGTGGTCGATAGAACTTGAGGGAATATTTGTTCTGCCTTTAGCTCCTCGTTGGGTTTGACACTCTTACTTAGCGAAAGATGCTACAACTGATCCCCTACACTTGTGGGTTATCACCCCCCTCCGGGGGAGCTCCGAAACAGGCCCCAAGATGGGATCTCACGGTAACAGAATGTTGCGGCGGTGGAACTAGGGTTTTCTCTGTTGTTCTGATGGTTTCGGGGTACGTAGGTATATATAGGAGGAAGGAGGGCACCGGGGGCCAGACGTGGGGCCCACGAGGCAGGGGGCGCGCCCCCCAACCTCGTGGACGCCACGTCAGCCCTACTCCATGGTTCTCAAGTGTCCCGTGCGTATTTTGGTCCAAAAATATCTCTCCCGAAGGTTTCATTCCGTTTGGACTCCGTTTGATATTCCTTTTCTGTAAAACCCTGAAATAGGCAAAAACATCAATCTGGACTGGGCCTCTGGGTTAATAGGTTAGTCCAAAAATAATACAAAAGTGTATAACAAAGCCCATTAAACATTCAAAACATCTTAAATAATAGCATGGAACAATCAAAAATTATTGATATGTTGGAGACGTATCAAAGATCATATGTTCAGATCCATTATGCATATTAATACCCCTCTGATCATGAAGAATATTATGTCTTGTGAGTAGTTACTTTTGTTCCTGAGGACATGGGAGAAGTCTTGATATTAGTAGTCATGTGAATTTGGTATTCGTTCGATATTTTGATCAGATGTATGTTGTCTCTCCTCTAGTGGTGTCATGTGAACGTCGACTACATGACACTTCACCATTATTTGGGCCTAGAGGAAGGCATTGAGAAGTAATGAGTAGATGATGGGTTGATAGAGTGACAGAAGTTTAAACCCTAGTTTATGCGTTGCTTCGTAAGGGGCTAATTTGGATCCACTTGTTTCATGCTATGGTTAGGTTTACCTTAATACTTCTTTTGTAGTTGCGGATGCTTGCATTAGAGGTTAATCATAAGTGGGAGGATTGTCCAAGTAAGGACAACACCCAAGCACCGGTCCACCCACATACCAAATTATCAAAGTACCGAACGCGAATCAGATGATCGTGATGAAAACTAGCTTGACGATAATTCCCATGTGTCCTCGGGAGCGCTTTCCTCCATATAAGAGTTTGTCCAGGCTTGTCCTTTGCTACAAAAAGGATTGGGCCATCTTGCTGCACCTTATTTACATTTACCTTTTGTCACTTGCTACCAATTACCTTATCACAAAACTATCTGTTACTTATAATTTCAGTGCTTGCAGAAAATACCTTACTGAAAACTGCCTATCGTTTCCTTCTGCTCCTCGTTGGGTTCGACACTCTTACTTATCAAAAGGACTATGATAGATACCCTACACTTGTGGGTCATCAATTATTGCCGGTTCAGAATCAGTTTGCTAAACCCGGAAACAAATGTTATACTACAAGTTCAGCATGGCGGCTTAAATGGGGCCTAATGGCACAAGAATAATTATAAGTTAGAAAATTAAGCCGCCATGAGAGATGCGAGTATTCAGAAATCTAAATTTTACGAAGTCTGGGAAAAACAGTTTTTGCAGGTTGCGGCGGTAATTTTGGATCTACAGTTGTTTGAAAATCAAGAATAAAATGACGAACAGGCAAGCCTAAAGTTCAAGGTCATACAGTTTCTGAGGATGAATCTACTCTACCAGAGATGAGATATCATGACGTTTTATAAAGAGATATGAACAGCGTCAGTGCATAAAGAAATACCAAGATCAGAAGAGAAGCTATAATGGCGATAGGAAGAGGAACGGCGACGAACTTCACAGAACCCTAATAGATCTAAGATGAAAGAACAAGAAGAACATACCTGGTCGGATGAGCGGCGGCGATGCACGGAAGAAGCCCGACGGCATCAGGCGGATGCTGCAGAAGCTGATGAAGGCAAAGCAGAAGACGGCGGCGCCGGTGAAGCTCAGAGACAGAGAGTCGTGAGGAATAAGACGAGACGGAAGAAGCAAGGGAGAATGGAAAGGGCTCCTGGTCCTATTTATAAGCAAGATGGATGAGGGTCATGCGCGAAAATCGAGGAGGCAAGTAAACAGGAAAGTGGTGATACATGCGCCTCGATTGTCGCGATCCTATTAATGCAGAAAGATTTGTTAGAATCTGGACAGTTCAAAGGTCAGCAATAGGTGATGTCGTGGCGGGTTACCGTTTTTTCAAAAAATTAACGTCATGGCAGATCACTATCATTTCAAAAACGGATGTCACGGCGTGTCGGGGAAACTGGTCGCCCCACGAACACCTATGGGACCGGAGCCCCTTTTCGGTACGGCAAGGGAGTGGAGGGAGCACAAAGAGCGGATCGAGGGGCACACGCGGGCAGTTTACCCAGGTTCGGGCCGCACAGATGCGTAAAACCCTACTCCTGCCTTGGTGGTATTGAGTTCTTGAGCTCGGGAGCAAGAAGATCTACAGTGCTAGAAGCTAGCTACACCGAGCGTGAGAGTGATCAAGTTTCCGAACCTCCTCTACGTTGTGCATGGGCCTCCTTTTATAGCTCAAAGGGGTCACCGACAGGTGTCAACGTAGATGAGGGTAAAAGTGTAAAATTGGTGGTAGATGGAACAGTGCATGAACAGTGTATGCACAGTGGCCTATACCTAACCGTGACGGTGGGGGACAAGGGCATTGAATGCCCGTCGCCGTCACCCCAAAAGCGTCCGCCCGGGCGTCTCCGTTTGCCACGATGGTGGCCTCGTCACCGTGGCTCGCCACCGTGTACCCCAGGCTGCACAGCCATCTGCCACGTGCCCCTGGAAGGGCCCCAGGGCGACGCGTGGACAGATGAGCTGGAGCGCGGGCACACAGTGAAAGCTTGCCCCGGCAAGCACCTTGCCGGGGTTGCTATCTTGCCGGGCCCGTAAGCTTGTCGCTCTCCGGGTCCTGCCGGGGCGCGTGATGCGCCACGATATGTCTTCTGAGATGTTGTTCTTTGGTCTTCCTGGCAAGCTCCTCTTGCCAGGGTCTCGTGAACATAGGGTGGTCTTGAGCTTGGAGCAGCCTTTCCGGCAAGCTCCTCTTGCCGGGGCCTTGTTCTTCTGACTTGTATACTTTGTTCTTGAATGGTTCCAAAGGAACTAGAGCGGGCCTTGGCGGGCACGTGGTGAGCCTGACCACGGGACGCTGCTATTGCCCGTGCACAAGTCGGGATACTAAGGTACCCCTTCTTTAGTACACCGACAGGAGCCCCCGGGCCTGGGCCATACACGGTGCCGAGCGCTGTTGGGCCAGGCCCAAAACAGTGCACGGGCACATGCGGCCCACGGCACGCCGTTTCCCACTCTAGATTCGCCGCATCCCTCCCTAACGGCACGTGTCGATTGCGGCGTCGTGGGAGAGATCGTGGCATGTTTCTTTAATGGCAAAATGCGGACCGTCCCCCACTTCCCCCTTAAAAGCAGAGGAAGCAGGGACAGTTTCCCCCCATTGCTTTCATTGTGTCTTCAATCTCCAGAAACCCCCGCCGCCCTCCGCCTCCCCAAAGGTCGACAGAGAGCCGAGCTCCACCATTCTTCCGCCGCCGCCTGCCTCCCTGGCACCGCTGACCCCTCTCGCCGTCCCCGCCATGGCCCCGAAGAGCAGCAAGACGAAGAGCGAGAAGTCCGACAAGGCGGCGAAGCTAGCAGCAATGCGGAAGAGGATGGTGGTCTTCCCGCCGAGGCTCGGTGCGAGGGAGCTGCGGGACAAGTATTACCTGTTCTGGGCGAGGGAGACGAAGGCTCACCAGCGCACCAGGGTCCTCCCCGCCGAAGCCATCGACATGTACCCGGGAGGTTACTACTACTTTGCTCTGTTCTTCCACTGCGGTCTTTGTTCTCCGTACTCCGAGTTTTTCTGCGACGTCATGAACACGTACGGATTCCACCTCCTAGATTTCACCCCGAATGTTGTCCTCACTATGGCTGTTTTCGCACATCTGTTCGAAAACTATGTCGGGGTCCATCCAAACGTAGCTCTCTTCCGCCACTTCTTCACACCTAGAGTAGAGTCTGGATCCCCACTCTCCGGCGGCATCTCCTGGATCTTCAGGCTTAACAAGAAAAAGGTGTATTTGATTGGAGAGCTCCGCGGCAAGTGGGAAGAGTGGAGGGCTGATTGGTGCAGGGTTATGGAAGAGGAACCCCAGCAGTTTACCTCCCCGCGCCGAGCGGCAATAGTGCGCGGCAAGGATTTGAGTGACTTGGCCCCGGAGGACGATAAGCTGCAGATTGCCCTTACTAGGATTCTTCGCCTCCGGGCCGCCAACCTTACTGTAGGTGAGGTCGGGGCTGATTTCCTTCGCCGCCGCATTGCTCCCCTGCAGGATAGGAAGAGGCCTGCTTGGGAGTTCGGAAATGCGGCAGACTGCATGAGGCTGCGCCCCGGGCTGAATTACAACTTCACCGTCTTGGAACTCAAGGGGATGATCCGCTCGATGTTCAAGCACGACCCCAAGCACCCGGAGTGGTTCACCCCGTCGAACGGAGTAGTTCCATTATGCAATAACTCTGCCCTTAGTGCCATCCGCACGGCAATGCCTGAGTGCGACTCCCACGGGGTTGTTCCCACTTGGCTGACACCTTCAGAAGAGACCGTGCAGACTTTCTTCGACAATCTGGTTGAACGGCCGCGCAACCCCGAAGAGAAGAAAGGGCTCACCCGCGCGACCACCGACCGGGATGTGGCGTATATAGCCACCAGAATGGAGGAGGCCGCCGCAGCTGCGGCCGCGGGTGAATTTGGGTATACCGTGGATGAAGCAGAAGCAGCGGACGCAGTGAGCCGGGCCGAGGAGGAGGAAATCCTCAAACTGTTGAGGCCTGCCGGGCAGCCTACCGGGGAGCCTGCCGGGGCGGGCGAGGCTGCCGGGCAGGGCACTGAGTCCAGTGAACCCGCCGAGGATGACGCCGAATCGGGCGATTCCGACGAAGACTCGGGCGGATCACTGAACCTTGACGACGCCTCATCATCCTCGGAAAACTCTCCGCCACCACCGGGTCCTCCGCCACCGCAAAAGAAGCGCCTACGCAAGACCACCGAGACGGCGAGGCAACCGGCGCCCCGACAGCAGCCGCAGCGTCGCTCGACGCGTGCCACCACGACGAGCAAGGTCGTCAAGGAGGCGCCCCGCGCCCCAGCGGCAAGCGGAGGGGGGGTCTTCCCAAAGCGGTTCTGGTGTTCCTTCCGCCCCTCGGTCTTCGGGGACGACCGGAGCGGGGTCTTCACAACCCACGGCTCCGGAGCCCGCCAAGCGCCCGAGGGAGCCTTCTCCTCCAGCTCCTCGCGCAGGGACGCGCGAGGCGGTCTTCGACTTCTCCGCCCTTAGTTTCGACGAGGAGGAGGAAGAGTAAGCACTTGCTACTTTTATTACTTCTGACTTTTGTTGCTTTTGTCTTGAATTTCCATTGTTTGGTTCTGATCTTGTTTGGCTCCCAGGACCCTGACCCAGAGGATGGCGAAGAGGGCCAAGATCCCGGTGGTTGATCTTGAGGACGACGAGCCCGTCGCCGTGGCAGGAGATGTGCCCGCGGCAGGCTTGCCGGACCAGCCAGCTGCTCTGGAGAGCAGCCCCCAGCGCAGCCCCCAGCGTAAGTCTCGTGTTTACTTTTCTGCTTGACGGGCGTGCTTGAGCTTTTCATCCTCACTAATGTCTTGTTCGCTTGTTGACTTGTGCAGAAATGGAGCCGCAGCCGCAGGAGCACCAAGAGACCGCCCCCGACGAGCCGCTTGTTCCACCCTCCCCGCCAAGGAGGAGCTCCCCGGCGAGGGACAGCGCTCTGCCAAGGATGGGTACTCCGCCAAGGGCGAGCACCCCGACAAGGGTGGGCACCCCGCCAAGGGAAGGCGCCAGCGGCCCTCCGACGGCGGGGGCCACTACCACACCGCCAAGGGAGAACTCCCCGGCGAGGGACCCCGTTACCAAAGAGGCCCGCGCAGGTAGCCCTTGTACTTTCCTTCTTTCGAATTCTTCTTTTTGGATATTTGCTTGACAATTCTTTCTTTTCTTTTTCTTCTGTTAGATCCGCCCGCCCCGGAGCCGATGGAGACAGAGGCCATCGCCGAGGAGGACGTGCGCGGCGATGCTGGCGACGCCACCACCGCTGAAGGAATGGCCGGCGCCGACGAGCCAGCCACCGAGGAGACCGCCCCGGCCGCTGACGCGGCAGCTGGGGAAGGGACCGGCGACCGTACTGCTGGCCCTGAGGCCGCAGGAGCGCCGGACGCTGCGCCGGCCGCCGACCCCTCTGCCCCCGCGGCTGGGTCAGGCGTTTATCTAGAGGCCGCCAACGGGGTCTTCATCCAAGTCCCGTGGGCGTCCTCATCAAGGGCACCTGCGGAGGGGGAGAGCTTCGACACAGAAGTCCTCGCCTCCGCCGGGTTGAGGCTTGTCGACGCGCCCGGCAGCAGCAACGAGCCCGAAGAGGAGCAACTCCTACGCCAGCTCCTGGCCTTGTACCGGGCCAGGCAGGCCAAGCTGGAGTCCCGAGAGGCTCTGGCTGCCAAGGCTGGTGTCGACTAGGAGAAGCGCGCCGCGGAGCTCCGCGCCGCCAACCAAGCGGCCCTCCAGAACTTGGCGGAGGAGAGGGAGGAGCTCGCCGAGGCACACCAGGCGTTCGTCCTCGAGAAGGCTGAGGTCGAGGAGCAGCAACGACTGGCCGCCGAGGATCTGGCTCGGCGGGAAGGAGCGCTGAACCAGCGGAAGGTCGACCTCGATAGCCATGAGGACGAACTTACCGCGCGCGAGCGGTCCATTGGCGGGGCTCTGCAGGAGGCTAGGGATGCCGCTGCTGCCGTAGAGACCGCCAAGAGGGACCTAGAGGCGAGGGTGGCGCAGTTGGAGACGAGCTTGAAGACGAGCGAGGAGAGGGTTGCCGCACTCAACTTGGTGCGGGAGAAGGACGCCCACACCAATTCGGAGCTGCAAGTCCGTCTCTCTGAGAAGGGCAAGGAGCTCAACGACGCCAAGGACTCCATTGCAGATTTGGAGCTGAAGGTTTCCACCCTCACTGACTCACTTGACGCCGCCCGGAACTGCGAAACGAAGCTGAAGGAGGATCTCCGCGCCGAGAGGGCATTGCTGGACAGCGCCGCCGTCTCGCAAAATAACTTCAAGGAGACGGTGGAGAAGTGGACCGAGGGGCTCGTCGCTGCCGCCGCCAACATCGACAAGGAGATGGTGGCGCTGGGGACGGAGCACCTCGTCTACTCTCCCGACGAGAACCTCCCCCACAGCGCCAAGCTGAGTTTGTTCTTCCGAGGAGTGGCGCCTGCCCTCGCGCAACTACGGGAAAGGCTCCCCTTGCAGCTGGCGAACGAGGCGCGAAGGCTCTGCACGGGTACTATGGAGCGAGTGTTGTCGAAGATCGTCTACCGCAACCCCGGGATCAACCTCGACAACGTCCTCCGGACCTTGCCGCCCGAAGCTGACCAGGAGGCGTTGAAGGCTCGTGTCGCCCACATCGTGGCCAAGGTGGGCAAGATCAAGAGGGTTGACGGCGACCGTAAAGACTAGGTTGTTTCCTTTCCGCTTCCCTTGTCGCTGCCAATTAAGTCATAGACAGTAGTTCGTTAGAACAACGACAAGCCTTCTTGTAATATAACTTTGTTTTGGGTAATTGATGCAGTGTTATCCCCCTTGCTTGACTCTTTTACTTTGTATGCTTCTCACCCTACGCTCATAGGAAACTTGCCGGCAAAGGGACCCTTGCCGCGAACGCTGAGTGCGGAACTTCAGCAGCCTGCTGGTCGCGCCCTCTGCCGGCAAGAAACCTTGCCGCAGCTAGACGCAGCACACTTAGACTGTTGAGCGAACTCGAAAATGAAATAAGGGCGCGACACTTGTCGCAGCTCACTTAAGCCGTTGAGCGTGCTCGAAACAAAGTAAGGGCGCGGCTAACCACGGGTAGGTTCCTCCGCGCACAGGTTTTCCATACAAAGTGTGGTCATTCAAGGAAGGTAACCTAAAAAATTAAAAATTTGAATGCTCAAACTTTGGCGACTTAGCTTTCGTGGGTTTGTTTGCTTCCCGGCAAGGCTTTCCTTTCTTGAACAGCACTTGGTCCATACCACTGTCTCCTTCCCCCCCCCCCCCCCCCC
>LR738709.1:63020727-63063095 GCA_902687465.1 Secale cereale | reverse complement strand
CCCCGGCAAACTTGTGCGCGAGGAACACTTCTTCTGCTTGAGAAAAGAAAAAGAAGGGAGGAAACACATGCATGGAGCCTTGCGGCTTGTTAATGCTTACCGGGGGTGTGTGCTGCACAAGGTGTCATATAACACATGCAATGAAAACAAGAATGCATGAAACGACAAGCCGTGCTAAGCAAAAAAAGTTTTACTGATGCACGGGGTCTGCGCCCGGCTTTGTCCAAAGGTTTACATGCAACAGCGGCAAGACTTGTACAAAAGGTGGTTGCCGGAGCGGATCACGGCAACCGCGCCTTATGGATGAAACTTGCGAAGATGCTCTATGTTCCAGGAGTTGCTCACCGGTAAGCCTTCTTCGGTCTCAAGGCGGACAGCGCTGGGCCTTGTGACTTGTCTCACCCGATAAGGGCCTTCCCACTTCGGTGTCAACTTGTTGGAATTCTTGGCGGACTGAATGCGCCGAAGAACAAGGTCGCCTTCCTCGAGACTCCTGGCCTTGACTTTGCGGCTATGATAGCGACGCAAAGCTTGCTGGTATCGAGCAGCTCGTACAGCAGCCTGGAGACGGTCCTCCTCGAGGAGCAGTGCATCATCTTGCCGCAGCTGCTCTTGCTCGAGCTCATCGTAAGCGAGCACTCGAGGAGACCCGTATACGAGTTCCGTGGGGAGAAATGCCTCTGCTCCATAGACAAGAGCAAAGGGTGTCTGTCCGGTGGCTCGATTTGGTGTCGTCCTGATTGACCAAAGAGCCGCCGGCAACTCCTCGATCCAGTTTCTTCCGCACTTGTGCAGCCTGTCGAAAGTCCTTGTCTTGAGCCCGCGCAGCACTTCAGCGTTTGCCCTCTCCGCTTGACCATTGCTCCTCGGGTGAGCAACAGAAGCAAAACAGACCTTGGCGCCAAGGTCTTGGACGTACTGCATGAAGGTGCGACTTGTGAACTATGTGCCATTGTCGGTGATGATCCTGTTGGGGATTCCAAAACGGCAAACAATTGACCTGAAGAACTTGACTGCTAACTGTGTGGTCACCTTTCTCACTGGTTCCACTTCTGGCCACTTTGTGAACTTGTCGATGGCGACGTACAAGTATTCAAAGCCTCCGACTGTGCGGGGAAAGGGGCCGAGGATGTCGAGCCCCCAGACCGAAAAGGGCCAGGACAAAGGGATCGTCTGGAGAGCTTGAGCTGGCTGGTGTATCTGCTTGGCATGGAACTGGCACGCTTCACACTTGGTTACTTGTGCAGTTGCATCTTGGAGGGCTTCTGGCCAAAAGAAACCTTGCCGGAACGCCTTCCCGGCAAGTGTCCTTACGCCAATGTGGTGGCCACATATGCCTCCATGTATCTCTGCCAACAGCTTCTGTCCATCTTCCCGGGAAATGCACTTCAATCTGACACCGTTGAGTCTTCTTCTGTACAGTTCATTGCCGACGAACTGGTACATACTTGACTGCCTGGTTATTCTTTCTATCTCTTCTGGTTCTTCGGGAAGTTCTCCAGTTTGAAGAAAACGGACAATTTGATGTGCCCATGCTGGAGCCTGAGGCTCAACAACAAGGACTAAAGGCATCAGTGCTGCTGCGGGAACGTCAGCTTCCACGGCAAGAACCTGCGGTTCTGCCGGAGCTGAGCGTTCCCCGGCAAGCCTGCCGGGGCAAGACTTGTCGGGAACGCCTGCTTCAACTGTACGAACCCTAGGGTCCGCAGGAGCAGACTGTTCTTCAGCAATTTGGTCGTTGATCTTGGGGACCTTGGCGGAGGTTTCAGGAAGATCCGCCGGCAAGTAGTCGCCGGAGACCAACTTCCTCTTCTTGCTTTGCCCACTTGATGGTGTAACGGATGGTTGAGTCAGCTTGAGTACAAAGATCCCTGGTTCCACAGGTAACTTTGTTGCAGCACACTTTGAGAGGCCATCTGCGATATCATTTTGAGCTCTTGGAATGGGCTCCATCTGCAGGCCCTCAAAGTGTTCTTCAAGCTTTCTCACTTCGTCAACATAAGCTTCCATCAATGGGCTTTGGTAGCTCTTGTTCACTTGTCGGACAACCAACTGCGAATCTCCCCGCACAATCAGCTTCTTGATCCCAAGTTCAGCCGCAATCCTGAGGCCGGCAAGCAAGCCTTCATACTCTGCAGTATTGTTTGTTGCTTGTTCCTTGGGAAAGTGCATTTGGACAACGTACTTGAGGTGCTCTCCGGTGGGTGCGACAAGGAGCACACCAGCGCCGGCGCCTTGCAGCGAGAAGGCACCATCAAAATACATTATCCATTCTTTGCTTGCTTCTTGGACGGGGATGCTTGTCTGTGGAACTTCTTCATCCGGCGTTGGTGTCCATTCTGCTATGAATTCTGCCAATGCTCTACTCTATATAGTTGAAGTACTCTCAAACTTAAGACCAAAGCTTGACAGTTCCAGTGCCCACTCGACAATCCTTCCTGTTGCTTCTGGATTTTGCAATATCCTCTTCAGCGGGAATCGAGTGACCACTGTTATCTCATGTGCTTGGAAGTAGCGGCGCAGCTTTCTTGAGGCCATGAGGAGGCCGAAAAGCAGCTTCTGCACTCCAGAGTATCTTGACCTAGCCTCCTGCAGGAGGGAACTAACAAAATAGACTGGGCGCTGCACCATCTTCTATCGCACTTCTTCTTGTCTCTGCGCAGACTCATTCTTGTCGGGGCCAGAGCTTGTCGGGGAAGCCCCCTGCTTGTCGCTGGATGTGCTCGCCGGGGCTGTGGGCTCCTCATCCGCCTCTCTCTCTGCTACCAACGCAGCACTAACCACTTGATTGGTTGCTGCTAAATACAGCAGCAACTTCTCTTGTGGCCTAGGTGCGACAAGTATTGGAGTGGAGGACAGGTATCCTTTCAAATCCTGCAGCGCTGCCTCCGCTTCCGGAGTCCATTTCATCGGACCTGCCTTTTTCAAGATTTTGAAGAAAGGCAGGGCGCGTTCTGCAGACTTTGAAATGAACCTGCTGAGGGCGGCCACACAACCAGCAAGCCTCCGTACATCCTTGACGTGCTTCGGGGCTTCGATCTGCTCGATGGCTTTGATCTTGTCGGGGTTGGCTTCAATCCCCCTCTGGGACACAAAGAACCCGAGAAGCTTGCCGGAGGGGACTCCGAAGACGCACTTCTCGGGGTTAAGCTTGAGTTGTATCTTGCGCAGATTTGCAAAAGTCTCATCCAGGTCTTGGATCAGGGTATCCTTGTTCTTGCTCTTGACCACTATATCATCCATGTAAGCTTCTACATTCATGTGGATCTGTGGCTCAAAAGTAGTGTGGACTACCCTTGCAAACGTCGAGCCCGCATTCTTCAGTCCAAAGGGCATGCGAATGAAGCAATAAGTGCCACATGGAGTAACGAATGCGGTCTTCTCTTCATCCTCTTCAGCCATGAATATCTGGTGGTACCCGGAGTATGCATCAAGAAATGAAAGCAACTCGCATCCAGCCGTGGAGTCGACGATCTGGTCAATGCGCGGCAAGGGAAATGGATCCTTGGGACAAGCTTTATTCACATCAGTAAAGTCTATACAAAGTCTCCACTTCCCATTAGCCTTTCGCACGACAACTGGATTGGCCAGCCACGTGGGATGAAGTACACCTCTAACAAGGCATGCTGCTTCCAACTTCTTGATTTCTTCAGCTATAAACTCTTGGCGCTCCACCGCTTGCTTCCTGACCTTCTGCTTGACGGGCCGCGCATGAGGACAAACAGCAAGCTTGTGCTCAATTACCTTCCTGGGAACGCCGGGGATGTCAAACGGTTGCCATGCAAACACGTCAACATTCGCCCGCAAGAAGGCAATGAGCGCGCTTTCCTATTTGGGGTCGAGCGTGGTACTGATGGTGAAGGTACCACCAGTGCCGTCCTCCTTGGCGGACACCTTCTTGGTTGCAGGTGGAGCTGCCATTCCTTTCTTGCACTTGCCGGTGGAGCTCGATGGTGCGTCCTCGACGGCAGCGCAGCACTCCGAAGAGGTGCGTTTGCCGGAGTGGGCCCCAGAGCTCTTGCCGGACTTGGTCTTGGTCTTCCCCCCGGGAGCTTTAGCGGCAAGTGTCTTGCTGTCTGCCGCGGCTGCCGCGTCCCGGTAGATCTTGTCGGCGCAAATAAGCGCATCCTTCTTGTCGCCGGGGACAGAGATGACGCTTATTGGCCCTGGCATCTTGAGCATGTTATATGCATAGTGAGAGGCTGCCATGAACTTGGCGAGCGCCGGACGGCCAAGTATCCCATTGTATGGTAACGGGATATCGGCAACGTCGAAAGTGATCCTCTCAGTCCTGAAGTTTAGCTCTCCGCCAAAGGTCACCGGCAGTGTGATCTTCCCCTTCGGCTTGCTCCTCCCCGGGTTGATTCCTTGGAAAGTTCCGGTTTCTTCGAGCTCGCTGTCGGGGATTTGTAGCTTCCGGATTACAGCAGAGGAGATCAAGTTGAGGCCGGCCCCGCCGTCAACCAACATCTTGGTGACCTTGAGGTTGCGGATGGTTGGCGAAACCAACATCGGCAAGCACCCGACCGCAGTTGTGCGGTCAGGGTGGTCCTCTAGGTCAAAGATGATGGGCGTGCTGGACCACTTCAGGAGTTTGCGCGACTCGACGGGTGGCTCAGTTACATTCACCTCCCGCACCCATTGTTTGAGTTGGCGGTGGGAAGTGTGCGGAGAGGCACCTCCATCGACGCACAGAACTTCTGTGGCCTTCTGGAACTCCTGCTCGATGTTGTCTCCGTCTTCCATGTCCTCGTCGTCGTCTTTGTCTTCGTCCTTGTCGCGGCTGCGGGGAGGTCTGTCTCCCTGCCACTGCTTGGCCTTGTCGCGGCGTCCTCCCCGGCCATTGAATGGCCGCTTCTTGCTGGGCTCTCCCCCGCCTCCTTGGGCCTTCTCCTTGTCGCGTCGCTCGTACTCAGCCTTCTGCTGCTCGACGAGGTATTCGACCCTCTTGCAGTTCTGGAGATCATGGCCCTTGGTGCGGTGGATCTTGCAGTACTGCTTGTCGGAGCCGCCCTGCTTGTCGGCGGCGGCTACAGTGGCAGGCGCCTTGCCGGAGCCACCAGCCTGAGTTTTCTTGTCACCAGCCTCCTTGCCGGACTTCTCCACAGCCAATACTTCCTTGTTCTTCTTCTTCTTGTTGTTCCGCCGCCGGTTTTTCCTTGCCGGGGCGGCATCCTCGCTATCCGTTCCTCCTGCTCCAGTATCCTCTCCGGGAAGTCTCCTCCCCTCTTCAGCGCGGGCACACTTGTCAGCCAGAGCATAAAGCTCGCTGACGTCCCGGATCTTTGTCATCGCCATCTCCTCCCTCATCCGGCGGTTACGCACGTTCTGGTGGAACGCGCTGATAACCGCGGCAGGGTGGACATCCGGGATGTTGTGCTGAACGCGGCTGAACCTTTGGATGTACTTGCGCAGGGATTCTCCCTCCTTCTGGGCAAGAATGTGGAGATCGCTCTCCTGGCCGTGGGTTTTGTGGCCGCCCGTGAAGGCGCCGACAAACTGGTGGCATAGATCTGCCCAAGAAGAGATGGAGTTCTCCGGCAAGTGCATAAGCCAAGATCTGACGTTTGGCTTAAGCACGAGCGGGAAGTAATTTGCCAGAATCTTCTCGTCGCGTCCCCCGGCAGCCTGCACCGCAATGGTGTAGATGCTGAGGAATCCGAGGGATGGGTCTTGCCGTCGTACTTCTCGGGTACGTCGGGCTTAAAGTTCTTCATGCCGGGCCACTGGACTTGCCGCAGCTCACGGGTGAACGCAGGGCAACCGGCCGCATACGGCAAGTCACCTGGTTCACCGGGTGCGTGCAAGTCGACAGCGGTCCCGGCGCGCTGGTCGGACTGTCGTCGCGCTTCTCTTCGACGCTCGATGCGAGTTCGAGCGTCCTCTTGTCGCCTGTCGTCGAGGACTTGGCGCTGATCGCGGCGAGCCCGCGGATCCGACGACGCCGTGGAGTCATCGTCGACGTTGATCCGGCGAGTCGGCGATTTCTGCTTACGCGGAGGGGAGTGCACGGTAGTAGCATCCCCGGCGGTCTTGTCTCCATCGGCCTTCGCTTGGCTGACTTGTCGCGGCCGTGATGTTGCCGGCTGCTGCGGCGTGTCGTTGTTGGCGAAGGCGATGAGGCTTTGGATCGTGGCCCTCCAGTCTTCGGCCTTGTCTGCCGCTGGAGGGAAGTCAAGGAGTAGCTGAGCTCTAGCGAGAGCTTCAGCTAGAGTGGAGGGGAGCGGTGGCGAGCGGTGTGAGGAGCGAGATATGCTCGGACTTCTAACAACGTTAGAAGGAGCAGGTTCTCGCCCCGGCGACCGCGCTTTGCTCGTGCCAGCACGCTGGCCTTGAGCGTCCCGCGACCCGCCAGCTTGGCCTTGTCCCAGCAAGCGGATGGTACCGTGGGTACCACGTCGCTGCTGGCCCGGCACCTCCTGAGAGGGACGGGGTGCGTGCATGGACGCCGAGGCTTTGGAGTTCGCCCGGTCGTCCGTCTTGTCCTTGGACTTGGCGGCGCCGTGAGTATCCTCGCCGGCGTCCACCCTTCCGCTAGCGTCTACCCCACCAACCGTTGGTTCTGGTGGTGGTGGGATCGACGCGGACGGGCCTCCTACCTCCGAAGCTTTCTTCTTCGGCGGCATGCTGATGTAGTCGATGAAGCTGATGAAGTCGGTGAAGCTGCTGAAGGTTGCGCCCGCGTGAGCGCCGGGTCAGGTTCGCACAACCTCGACGCCCCCTACCTGGCGCGCCAAAGATGTCGGGGAAACTGGTCGCCCCACGAACACCTATGGGACCGGAGCCCCTTTTCGGTACGACAAGGGAGCGGAGGGAGCACAAAGAGCGGATCGAGGGGCACACGCGGGCAGTTTACCCAGGTTCGGGCCGCACAGATGCATAAAACCCTACTCCTGCCTTGGTGGTATTGAGTTCTTGAGCTCGGGAGCAAGAAGATCTACAGTGCTAGAATCTAGCTACACTGAGCGTGAGAGTGATCAAGTTTCCGAACCTCCTCTACGTTGTGCATGGGCCTCCTTTTATAGCTCAAAGGGGTCACCGACAGGTGTCAACGTAGATGAGGGTAAAAGTGTAAAATTGGTGGTAGATGGAACAGTGCATGAACAGTGTATGCACAGTGGTCTATACCTAACCGTGACGGTGGGGGACAAGGGCATTGAATGCCCGTCGCCGTCACCCCAAAAGCGTCCGCCCGGGCGTCTCCGTTCGCCACGATGGTGGCCTCGTCACCGTGGCTCGCCACCGTGTACCCCAGGCTGCACAGCCATCTGCCACGTGCCCCTGGAAGGGCCCCAGGGCGACGCGTGGACAGATGAGCTGGAGCGCGGGCACACAGTGAAAGCTTGCCCCGGCAAGCACCTTGCCGGGGTTGCTATCTTGCCGGGCCCGTAAGCTTGTCGCTCTCTGGGTCCTGCCGGGGCGCGTGATGCGCCACGATATGTCTTCTGAGATGCTGTTCTTTGGTCTTCCTGGCAAGCTCCTCTTGCCAGGGTCTCGTGAAAATAGGGTGGTCTTGAGTTTGGAGTAGCCTTCCCGGCAAGCTCCTCTTGCCGGGGCCTTGTTCTTCTGACTTGTATACTTTGTTCTTGAATGGTTCCAAATGAACTAGAGCGGGCCTTGGCGGGCACGTGGTGAGCCTGACCACGGGACGCTGCTACTGCCCGTGCACAAGTCGGGATACTAAGGTACCCCTACTTTAGTACACCGACACGGCGGGTTACAGTCTCTCGCAAGAAGATGAAGAAAGATTGACATGAACAAGTTCAAATCAACCTGGGGCCTAATGTTGGGGATATAAGTATTTCATATGACCCGCCTAGGAGGGGACGGGTTACCCAATGACGGTTCATGGGCCCAGCCCAGAAGCATGTTAAAGATGGCGGTTTAGTTAAGGGCCCAAGGCATGCGGCGCCTTAAAGCATTGTGACGCCCGAAGACCGACGTCCCAGAAGATTCCAGAAGATTCCCGAAGTTCCAGACGTTCCGGGCTGCCCGTGTGTTCTTTTGTGCTTGTGTTATTTATTTTTGCATTGCATCATGTCATCATGCCATCATGTCATTTTTTATTTTGCATCTCAACCTAAATAAATTGTGTGGACCTTCGGTCCATTTAAATCGAGGGAAGGATGACTTCTCTTTATAACATATAAAAGCCTCTCAATATTTATGGAGCTATATTAATAAATATTCCATTTGTTTGGAATTAACCGCAACACACTTGCATATTTTTCCCATGCCTCTTAATTCAAGTTTCACCGTCTAACCTCCCTCTAATTATTTTCTGTTGTATCGAGGCTCCTCCTAAAGCCTAGACTCTTTTCAAACTCCTTAAGGCAAGCTAAATATTTTAGTTTGCACTTCCCCTGTTTGTTGGAACCATTTTTGGTGGGTTGGAAATATTCATTGAAGCCTTACAAAAATGTTCCAGCATTTATTTTTTTCCTATTCTGGCCTCTTTTCTTTTTAAATGTTGACCCCCTCCTTCTTCTCATTTTTTTTGTCTTCTTCTTGGCTTTTATCTGTAATTGGGAGATGGTAGAAAATATAGGCAGAAGGGGCCCAGTCTCAGCCAACCGCCGCGGCCCAGGCCTCAGCCTTCTGGCCCATTGGCCCGTTCTCCCCGAACCCTAGCCCGCAGACCTCCTCCTCTCGTTTTCTCCCTCGTCTCCCTGCTCGCGCCGCACTCGCTCGAACCCTCTGGCCTCTGCCCGATTCCATCGCTCGACCCATCTCCTGCCCGAAACCCCATCGCCCCGAGCCCCAATCCCCAGCGCTCGAGGCCCGACCGCTCCCTTCTTTCTCGCTCTTCTCCTCGCTCCCTCTCGCCCGTCGGCCAAGGCCCGAGCGCCCGCTTCCTTCCCCCTCGTTCCCCCCATCGATTTCCCCTCCGCGCCAGAAGCCTCCATGGCCTGCGCCCGAGCGCCGCACCCTGGTTCCCCGACGCGCCCGGCCTCCTCCTCCCGCGGCCAGGCCCCGTCCTCCCCGGCTTCCGCGTCCAGCGCCGCACCACTTCTCTGCACCGCGCGACGAGCGCCTGCGCCCTCCCCTACCGCGCGCCTGGTGCCGCGAGCCGGCCCGGACCAGCCAGAGCGTCCCGGCCGCGACCTCCCTCCGGCCTCCCTCCATCTCCAGCAAGGCTGCGCCATGGCGCCTCCCTCCAGCGCGGCCGTGCCCCCTCCTCCTCTGGCGCGAGCCGGCCGCCCCGAGCCCGCACCGACCTCTCCTCCCCGACGCCCCAGCGCCGTCTCCCGCTGCGCCGAGTCCGCGCCCTCCGTGCTCCACGTCCGCGCCATGGCCCCGCGTCCTCCTCTTCTCCGCATCGCCGTGGCCTCTTCCTCCTACCCGGCCAGGAGCCGCTGCTGCACCTCGGCAGCGCCCGTCCTCGACTGCGTCGTCACCATCACCTCGCCTTGCTGCCGTTCTGCTGTCCACCGAGGCCCTTGGTCTTGCGTTGTTTCGGATCGCCAAGTCCGCGAGTCGTTCCGTCAAGTTCCTCTTTGTATGTGTTTTGGCTACTGGAAAGCACGTTATGACCCTCTGTTCGACTCCGTGTACGACTACACTGGGAGACGCCAAGTACCTCGACGCACGGGAACGCCTACACGGCGACGCGGCAAGTACCACTACTCACCAAGTACCACGACGCCGTTGAACGCCAAGTACACAAGTGGTGAGGTTTCGCCAAGACCGACAAGACCGACCCCGACAAGTACCTCGACACAGACACGTGAACGACTTCGTGAACAAGTTCCACTACCGACGCCCGGAGCCATCGGAACCCTCAAGTACCTCTACGGAACGTGTACGACGACCGTCGCCGACGAGCTCCGTGAACGTCTACCGTCGCCCCGTGTACGACTACTTCCCTCTACGAACGAGTACCTCTACGAAACGAGAACGTCTACTTCCTCTACGACACGTGAACGACTTCTTCCTCTACGTCCCTCGACGAATCGAACCCCTCCGAGAACGATGGTTCCGAAGGTATACCCCGAGACGATGACCCGCGGAATGCTCGTGTTGTATGAGTTGTTTCCTTGTTTGCACCGTGCCCGTTTCGACCTTTTTGTCATGTTCCTCGGTTGCCTCGTCGCCGACTCGTGGGAACCCGGTGACGGGATCACCCCACCTTATCATCTTCCATGTCTCGCTCTCCTTTACCTTTTGCACCGGTCTCTCAACGAGATACCGGAACCGATATGATGCGTTGCATCATTTTCGGATCGTTGCCGTGGCACCCTTTCATTCCACCACGGTGACAATACTTCATATCTCTTTTAAGTCAACCTTTTTATTAAAATTGCATAAACTTGATCATGTCATCCGCATCATGTTAACAACACTAAAATGTTTAATTGTTGTTGCTTTATAATTATTAAACATGCTCATGGGGATTTTCCGGATATGTTGTTGTTATTTCCGGCCTCATTTAAATTGCCTAGTTAGTATAGTTTTATTAAGCTTCACCTCTTGCCATGTTAAAAACATTTAATCTTGTCTTGTAAATAAACGAGAGTCAATTAAATAATTAAATGTGGTGTTTTGTCAATATGCAACTCGTTGCATATTGAGCTCCACTTAACTTGTAGTTTTGTTTGTGCACTTTGCCATGCCATGCATAATTAAACCGGACATGCATCATACTTGGATGTGCATCGTATGCCATGCTTATGCTTGTGTGTTTACCGAGTTGTTTGTTTCTTTCCGGTTTGCTCCTCTTGATAGCTTCGGTTTCGTTCCGGAGTTGTGAGGTTTCGCTCGACTGTTGCTCCGTCTTCTTCATGGATCCGTTCTTCTCCCTTGTGGAATTCCAGGCAAGATGACCGAACCCGGATACCATTACTATCTTTGCCTATTGCTAGGAGTCTCGATCTATAGTTTTGCCTCGATGCCCATGTTTTCCTGTCAGCCTCCTACTTGTAACCATGACCATGTCTAACCACCCTACCTATGCAAACCATTGATTGGCTATACGTAGGCTTCGCTCAGCCCCTCTTATAGCATTGTTAGTTGCAGGTGAAGATTGAAGATGCTTGCTTCATGTTGAAGTTTTGTTGGGTTATATCACACTATATAAATGCTTAAAAAATGAAATCATCTATATATTGGCAAGGGTGGAAGGCTAAGCCTTTTGCTTGGTGATTTGTTCCACTCATGCCGTTAGGAACCGTATAAACCGGTGTTATGTTCCTTGATTTTGCGTTCCTAACACGGTTGGGGTGTATGGGACCCCCTTGATAAACCGCTAAGTGCTAAGTCTTTTCCAGCAAGTCCCAACATTGGTACTATTCGCCTAATAACTAATAAAACTTGCATAAGGGTCTTGCAAATCCTCTTTCTTAATTCAACAACCCCCGGGCCAGTGCTCCACATGAGTGTTGGTCCGAAATGAGCGGACTGCGGGGCCACCTCAAGGAAACTTGAGGTCTGGTAAAAACCCGTAGGATGTCTCATCCGGTCGTGGCCTGAGATGAGATACGCGCGGCTACTATCAGGGTGTCGGCACGCCGGGAGGATTTGCTGGATTAGCCTTACCTTAGTTCGGAGTATCTTGAGCACGGGATTCCGAGGATACTCGGGTCTTCCCACCTATGGGGTTGCGACTCCGCGGATCGTGGGCTTGTAATGGGTCAAGTTGGAACACCCCTGCAGGGTTTGAACTTTCGAAAGCCGTGCCCGCGGTTATGTGGCAGATGGGAGCTTGTTAATATCCGGTTGTAGATAACTTGACACAATGTTTCAATACACTACCAGCGTGTGTACCGTGACTGTCAATTTCCGAATAGGGATTCGGGGGTTGAACACGGTGGGGTTATGTTTGACCGGCTTTAGTTAGGATCACTTCGTGATCATCTCTCGACCGAGGCACCTTCTCTTCTCGCATTCTTATACGTAAGTTAGTGCTAGTTGCTGCTGCAGACTCTTGTTGTTCCTTCACCTCTTGTTCTTTCTTCAGCCTTGTCCTCACCCAAGGCTTAAATAGTCATGTTACCCGGGAACGGGATTGCTGAGTCCTCTGTGGCTCACAGTTACTTCACCACACCAGATGCAGGTTCAGCCGAGTTTGATGCAGGAGCTGGTTCAAGTTCTTCATCGGGAGTTCGATGAAGAGTGGTCGTATGCTTGTGACGTTTTCGACGATCAGTAGTGGTTTCTACTAGGATTCGATCCTGACCTGTGGCTTTATGTTGTTTTGGTATCTTTCTTTTGATCTTCGCCCGTAGTCGGGTTGTGATGTTTTGAATGATGATTTGCTTATGTAATGTATTGTGTGAAGTGGCGAGTGTAAGCCAACTATCTTCTTTTGCAATTTAATCCCTCTTTTACATGAGTCGTGCAAAGATACCAAACTTGAGATCATTCTAGGATGGGCTTATACCTTTAAGTCGTGCCTCGACACATAAGAGGTATAGTCCCATCCTGGGCATTACAAGTTGGTATTCAGAGCCTTCTCCGACCTAGAAGCCCCCACTGATTGATCGAATCGTTGACGGTTGAGTCTAGGCACACACTGAAAATATTTTGAGTCCTATATTATATCGGAGAGTAGGATTTCTTTGCTTCTCATCCCCTTTCTCTCTGGTGAGGACTCCTGACGATTACTCTTGCCTCTTCTACTTTCAAAAATCGCACCAATTTTTTTTTAGGATCTCGCGGGTATTGTTTGGATTGTTTCGATGTCTTTGTGACGAGAACATTGTTCTCGATGCCTCCTGTCATTAGGGGTTGTGGCAGTGTCCCGGGGAGTTGAGCTCCGAGGTGTTGTCGTCACAAATCCATCGCGGCAGTACTAGAATACTTAAGACGGCCGACATCGAAAATCTCTCCTATACGGCCAGTGGCAAGATAACCCCGACATCACCCAGTACTGGGGAGGTAGTTCGAGAGTATTGCCATAGCTTGTATAGTGGATGCGTTTCGAAGGTCCGAGGTAAACAGTTTCCGAGAAAGACTGGTTATGTGTTGAAGGATGGATACGCCTGGATGTAGGTTTAGAGTTGATTGCGCGGTGCTTCCCGTGTATCCCCAACACCTGATTGCATAACTGGAAACTTTCGGAAATTAATAGGTGGGTTCATCCAGTAGTTCTAGGCATTCTTCCAACGGATGCACGATATGAAATTCGGGGTTCTACATTGAGTGAAGTGGTTTTATGGACTTGTTCTGATCGGGAGTTGCATCTTAAAGGGTCCTTGGCTATGCTGATCCGGGGATTGCAAAACCCTTTTGTAACACGTTCCATGAGCTTTCAGCACGAAGATGTCGAACAAAGCTTCTATCTTGTATTTGTTCTATCTGTTCCTTGTTCCTTTTTATTTACCTTTTGTTCTCCAAGTGGCTTCTCGACAAGTTGATGTATCTGCGGAATTCATTCGTTCAAGTCTCTGTTCGAATGATATTGTGAAGATTAGGCTGCTACACATCTATACTTTGTTCTTGTTTTGATTCTGGTATTCGAGTTGCTTCGATGTCAAATGTTGATTCCATACCTTTTCTTAATCAGTGTTCTCATATTTCTATGGGAGTGCTAGTCCTTCTTAACCATCGAGAGTTTCATGTTAATCCTTTTCAACCGGTGTGCCTTCTTTTCAAGTTATTCCATACGGACGCCGTTGAGAAATCTGACGATTTGTCTGTTTCATTCATCCCAAGTTGTCTTTGTTTTCCCCACCCTCCCACCCTTCTTCTTCTTGGAGCCAGAAATTCTCAAATCAAATATCCATTTTATTCATGTGATGTTTCTTCATTCTTTTCCTTCAATATTCTTATCCGGTGATTTATCGTGAAGATGCTCAGGTCCTTCAAGTTCATCATTCTTTTGTTCTCAATTCTGCCGGTGGATATAATTCAAGATTTCGGTGTGGATCTTATCCTTTTCCTCATTTCACAATGCTTTCTTATTTCGGTGCACCAATTAATCATTCTCCTCTTGCTATTCATATCCGGAGTGCTGAAGATTCATAATTCCATTCTTAATCCTTTCAAATTATTTTGAGGATTATCATCTTATTCAAGCCATTTAATTCAACCGGTGCAATATCTCTTAAGCAATCTTTTCAACGGTGATTTCTTTGAGTGGACCCTAACCCACAGGTCTTTTTCCAGGATCTTACCTGACTCTTCTAATTTTTCTGAAGTTATACTCAAATTCGTTTCAAAGTGTGACGTAAGAATGATTCCCATCAGTCACATGCCTTCTCCAAGATCGCTTTCAAATTCTTGTTCATCATTGTTTCAACCTTTTAATTCTTCATTCCGGAGTGCTCAACAATTCTTATGGCATTTCTCGTCTTCATTCTCAGCGTTTGCAGACCGGAGAAGTGTTTCTCTTGAATCTTCGCCCGTTCTCTTGAAGATTCGTGGTTCTAGCTTCATGACATCCTCATTATTGTTTTCGTTTGTGAGGAATTCTTTTCTTACCCATCCGAAGCATTTCATGAATTCTTTTCTTTGTGATCCTCCGAAGGCCATCATTTCAGAAGATTCTTCGTTCTCAGTTTTCAACTTCGTCCTCCAACTATTCTTCATTGATGTCTCTTCGTTCGTCTCCATATTCTTACGGTGATTCTTTCAAGTTTACTCTTTCGTTGTTATCGTATCAATTCATTTGTTCTTTTCATAATCCTACCGGTGCTTCGTTGAATATTTATCTAAGGTTGTGCTAGATCTCTCTTTAATTCTTCCCAACGAGAATAAGTAGTATGCCAAATCCTTGGTTGTCATCAATTTAAATTGATGAAGGATATGCATAACATAATTCTTATTCTTATTCCTTCAAGGTGATTTAATTCTTTTTGTCTGGAGCTTGTTCATCATATCATATCCTTGGTTCTAAGTTTTCATCTTGTTTTCCGGAGCTTCAAGTTATTTCAATTATATCATTTCAAGCTCCATCTAATTCATCGCAGGCCTTGAATCTTATTCTTTTCATCTTTCACTTCTCATGCTTTCATTACCGGAGTTCTTCATGGTGGTTCATCATGTTTTAATTCATCCTCGAAGTCTTCATCAAGATTATTGTTGGAGCTCAAGCATTCTTCATCATGCTTTTCAATTGCAATCCTTTCTACCTTATCTTTTCAGATGGTGTTATGTCATTCTTGACAATTCCTTCATGTTTCATGACTCACGAGTTTTCAAGAATGGGATATTTAAAACCATCATTTTTTTTTCTTGTTCAGGAGATCTTTTCAACCCTTTAATTATTCGTTGGAGTTATCTTGGGTTGTATTTCACCTAAAGCTTTCCTTGATAATTGTTGATATTATGGTGCTTATAAATGACCCAAGTTCTTCATCATCATTCCGATGAAATAAGTTTTTCATCTCCTTGTTGATCTCAATCAAATCAATTGTTTAAGTTAGTGGCAGAATTGTCACCTCATAATTTTGAGATGTTTTCCATAAGCCCACATCAAGAGCTTATTCGTTTCGTTGTTGATTTTCCATCAACTCCATTCAACCCTTCTCCGTAAGGAGGATTTCCAAATTCATTTTGAGAGAAGTTGTCTTTTCTTCTCCATTCATTTCTTTCTTTGATTATATGCTATTCTTTCATTCCGGAGGCATTGTAATGTTGCTCTCTTTAACCATCATCTCGTTTTTATCGAGATCATGTTCTTTTCCTAGCTTGTCATTTAACCGGAGTGTTGTGTTCTTCATTCAGTTCCGTCATTTATCAAGTTTTGCCTCTCTTTTTAACCGGAGTGCTGTCTGAATCTTTCTTACCCCTTGTGCCATTCTTTTAATTGTTCCGGAGGCAGTGCATTGTTGATTTCATCAAGTATCACTCCATCTCCTCAAGTTCTTGTTAATTCCTTCTTTCTTTCAGACGGAGTGCTGTCCAAATTCTGTCATTCTTATTCCTTGGCTATACCATTGCGGTTTCTTATTCTTTTGGTTCATGAGCTCTTGTTTCATGTCTTTCAACCGCAAGGTTCTCGTGGTGTTCCTTGTTCCTCATTTTTACCGGAGTGCTCTTAACTTCGTTCATCTCTGTTGTACTCTTATTCAACTTGTTCAACCTCTCAAGGTTCTTTGGTTTCACTCGTCTGTCAAAGAAGCAACTTTGTTTTACCTCTTATTTTTTCGTTTCTACCCGGTGCTATCTCTAGGATCTCGGGTCGAGATCCTCTGTTAGTGTGAGAGAGTTGTGACGCCCGAAGACCGACGTCCCAGAAGATTCCAGAAGATTCCCGAAGTTCCAGACGTTCCGGGCTGCCCGTGTGTTCTTTTGTGCTTGTGTTATTTATTTTTGCATTGCATCATGTCATCATGCCATCATGTCATTTTTTATTTTGCATCTCAACCTAAATAAATTGTGTGGACCTTCGGTCCATTTAAATCGAGGGAAGGATGACTTCTCTTTATAACATATAAAAGCCTCTCAATATTTATGGAGCTATATTAATAAATATTCCATTTGTTTGGAATTAACCGCAACACACTTGCATATTTTTCCCATGCCTCTTAATTCAAGTTTCACCGTCTAACCTCCCTCTAATTATTTTCCGTTGTATCGAGGCTCCTCCTAAAGCCTAGACTCTTTTCAAACTCCTTAAGGCAAGCTAAATATTTTAGTTTGCACTTCCCCTATTTGTTGGAACCATTTTTGGTGGGTTGGAAATATTCATTGAAGCCTTACAAAAATGTTCCAGCATTTATTTTTTTCCTATTCTGGCCTCTTTTCTTTTTAAATGTTGACCCCCTCCTTCTTCTCATTTTTTTTGTCTTCTTCTTGGCTTTTATCTGTAATTGGGAGATGGCAGAAAATATAGGCAGAACGGGCCCCGTCTCAGCCAACCGCCGCGGCCCAGGCCTCAGCCTTCTGGCCCATTGGCCCGTTCTCCCCGAACCCTAGCCCGCAGACCTCCTCCTCTCGTTTTCTCCCTCGTCTCCCTGCTCGCGCCGCACTCGCTCGAACCCTCTGGCCTCTGCCCGATTCCATCGCTCGACCCATCTCCTGCCCGAAACCCCATCGCCCCGAGCCCCAATCCCCAGCGCTCGAGGCCCGACCGCTCCCTTCTTTCTCGCTCTTCTCCTCGCTCCCTCTCGCCCGTCGGCCAGGGCCCGAGCGCCCGCTTCCTTCCCCCTCGTTCCCCCCATCGATTTCCCCTCCGCGCCAGAAGCCTCCATGGCCTGCGCCCGAGCGCCGCACCCTGGTTTCCCGACGCGCCCGGCCTCCTCCTCCCGCGGCCAGGCCCCGTCCTCCCCGGCTTCCGCGTCCAGCGCCGCGCCACTTCTCTGCACCGCGCGACGAGCGCCTGCGCCCTCCCCTACCGCGCGCCTGGTGCCGCGAGCCGGCCCGGACCAGCCAGAGCGTCCCGGCCGCGACCTCCCTCCGGCCTCCCTCCATCTCCAGCAAGGCTGCGCCATGGCGCCTCCCTCCAGCGCGACCGCGCCCCCTCCTCCTCTGGCGCGAGCCGGCCGCCCCGAGCCCGCACCGACCTCTCCTCCCCGACGCCCCAGCGCCGTCTCCCGCAGCGCCGAGTCCGCGCCCTCCGTGCTCCACGTCCGCGCCATGGCCCCGCGTCCTCCTCTTCTCCGCATCGTCGTGGCCTCTTCCTCCTTACGACCAGGAGCCGCTGCTGCACCTCGGCAGCGCCCGTCCTCGACTGTGTCGTCACCATCACCTCGCCTTGCTGCCGTTCTGCTGTCCACCGAGGCCCTTGGTCTTGCGTTGTTTCGGATCGCCAAGTCCGCGAGTCGTTCCGTCAAGTTCCTCTTTGTATGTGTTTTGGCTACTGGAAAGCTCGTTATGACCCTTTGTTCGACTCCGTGTACGACTACACTGGGATACGCCAAGTACCTCGACGCACGGGAACGCCTACATGGCGACGCAACAAGTACCACTACTCGCCAAGTACCACGACGCCGTTGAACGCCAAGTACACAAGTGGTGAGGTTTCGCCAAGACCGACAAGACCGACCCCGACAAGTACCTCGACACAGACAAGTGAACGACTTCGTGAACAAGTTCCACTACCGACGCCCGGAGCCATCGGAACCCTCAAGTACCTCTACGAAACGTGTACGACGACCGTCGCCGACGAGCTCCGTGAACGTCTACCGTCGCCCCGTGTACGACTACTTCCCTCTATGAACGAGTACCTCTACGAAACGAGAACGTCTACTTCCTCTACGACACGTGAACGACTTCTTCCTCTACGTCCCTCGACGAATCGAACCCCTCCGAGAACGATGGTTCCGAAGGTATACCCCGAGACGATGACCCGCGGAATGCTCGTGTTGTATGAGTTGTTTCCTTGTTTGCACCGTGCCCGTTTCGACCTTTTTGTCATGTTCCTCGGTTGCCTCGTCGCCGACTCGTGGGAACCCGGTGACGGGATCACCCCACCTTATCATCTTCCATGTCTCGCTCTCCTTTACCTTTTGCACCGGTCTCTCAACGAGATACCGGAACCGATATGATGCGTTGCATCATTTTCGGATCATTGCCGTGGCACCCTTTCATTCCACCACGGTGACAATACTTCATATCTCTTTTAAGTCAACCTTTTTATTAAAATTGCATAAACTTGATCATGTCATCCGCATCATGTTAACAACACTAAAATGTTTAATTGTTGTTGCTTTATAATTATTAAACATGCTCATGGGAATTTTCCGGATATGTTGTTGTTATTTCCGGCCTCATTTAAATTGCCTAGTTAGTATAGTTTTATTAAGCTTCACCTCTTGCCATGTTAAAAGCATTTAATCTTGTCTTGTAAATAAACGAGAGTCAATTAAATAATTAAATGTGGTGTTTCGTCAATATGCAACTCGTTGCATATTGAGCTCCACTTAACTTGTAGTTTTGTTTGTGCACTTTGCCATGCCATGCATAATTAAACCGGACATGCATCATACTTGGATGTGCATCGTATGCCATGCTTATGCTTGTGTGTTTACCGAGTTGTTTGTTTCTTTCCGGTTTGCTCCTCTTGATAGCTTCGGTTTCGTTCCGGAGTTGTGAGGTTTCGCTCGACTGTTGCTCCGTCTTCTTCATGGATCCGTTCTTCTCCCTTGTGGAATTCCAGGCAAGATGACCGAACCCGGATACCATTACTATCTTTGCCTATTGCTAGGAGTCTCGGTCTATAGTTTTGCCTCGATGCCCATGTTTTCCTGTCAGCCTCCTACTTGTAACCATGACCATGTCTAACCACCCTACCTATGCAAACCATTGATTGGCTATACGTAGGCTTCGCTCAGCCCCTCTTATAGCATTGTTAGTTGCAGGTGAAGATTGAAGATGCTTGCTTCATGTTGAAGTTTTGTTGGGTTATATCACACTATATAAATGCTTAAAAAATGAAATCATCTATATATTGGCAAGGGTGGAAGGCTAAGCCTTTTGCTTGGTGATTTGTTCCACTCATGCCGTTAGGAACCGTATAAACCGGTGTTATGTTCCTTGATTTTGCATTCCTAACACGGTTGGGGTGTATGGGACCCCCTTGATAAACCGCTAAGTGCTAAGTCTTTTCCAGCAAGTCCCAACATTAGTACTATTCGCCTAATCACTAATAAAACTTGCATAAGGGTCTTGCAAACCCTCTTTCTTAATTCAACAACCCCCGGGCCAGTGCTCCACATGAGTGTTGGTCCGAAATGAGCGGACTGCGGGGCCACCTCAAGGAAACTTGAGGTCTGGTAAAAACCCGTAGGATGTCTCATCCGGTCGTGGCCTGAGATGAGATACGCGCGGCTACTATCAGGGTGTCGGCACGCCGGGAGGATTTGCTGGATTAGCCTTACCTTAGTTCGGAGTATCTTGAGCACGGGATTCCGAGGATACTCGGGTCTTCCCACCTATGGAGTTGCGACTCCGCGGATCGTGGGCTTGTAATGGGTCAAGTTGGAACACCCCTGCAGGGTTTGAACTTTCGAAAGCCGTGCCCGTGGTTATGTGGCAGATGGGAGCTTGTTAATATCCGGTTGTAGATAACTTGACACAATGTTTCAATACACTACCAGCGTGTGTACCATGACTGTCAATTTCCGAATAGGGATTCGGGAGTTGAACACGGTGGGGTTATGTTTGACCGGCTTTAGTTAGGATCACTTCGTGATCATCTCTCGACCGAGGCACCTTCTCTTCTCGCATTCTTATACGTAAGTTAGTGCTAGTTGCTGCTGCAGACTCTTGTTGTTCCTTCACCTCTTGTTCTTTCTTCAGCCTTGTCCTCACCCAAGGCTTAAATAGTCATGTTACCCGGGAACGGGATTGCTGAGTCCTCTGTGGCTCACAGTTACTTCACCACACCAGATGCAGGTTCAGTCAAGTTTGATGCAGGAGCTGGTTCAAGTTCTTCATCGGGAGTTCGATGAAGAGTGGTCGTATGCTTGTGACGTTTTCGACGATCAGTAGTGGTTTCTACTAGGATTCGATCCTGACCTGTGGCTTTATGTTGTTTTGGTATCTTTCTTTTGATCTTTGCCCGTAGTCGGGTTGTGATGTTTTGAATGATGATTTGCTTATGTAATGTATTGTGTGAAGTGGCGAGTGTAAGCCAACTATCTTCTTTTGCAATTTAATCCCTCTTTTACATGAGTCGTGCAAAGATACCAAACTTGAGATCATTCTAGGATGGGCTTATACCTTTAAGTCGTGCCTCGACACGTAGGAGGTATAGTCCCATCCTGGGCATTACAAGTTGGTATTCAGAGCCTTCTCCGACCTAGAAGCCCCCACTGATTGATCGAATCGTTGACGGTTAAGTCTAGGCACACACTGAAAATATTTTGAGTCCTATATTATATCGGAGAGTAGGATTTCTTTGCTTCTCATCCCCTTTCTCTCTGGTGAGGACTCCTGACGATTACTCTTGCCTCTTCTACTTTCAAAAATCGCACCAATTTTTTTTTAGGATCTCGCGGGTATTGTTTGGATTGTTTCGATGTCTTTGTGACGAGAACATTGTTCTCGATGCCTCCTGTCATTAGGGGTTGTGGCAGTGTCCCGGGGAGTTGAGCTCCGAGGTGTTGTCGTCACAAATCCATCGCGGCAGTACTAGAATACTTAAGACGGCCGACATCGAAAATCTCTCCTATACGGCCAGTGGCAAGATAACCCCGACATCACCCAGTACTGGGGAGGTAGTTCGAGAGTATTGCCATAGCTTGTATAGTGGATGCGTTTCGAAGGTCCGAGGTAAACAGTTTCCGAGAAAGACTGGTTATGTGTTGAAGGATGGATACGCCTGGATGTAGGTTTAGAGTTGATTGCGCGGTGCTTCCCGTGTATCCCCAACACCTGATTGCATAACTGGAAACTTTCGGAAATTAATAGGTGGGTTCATCCAGTAGTTCTAGGCATTCTTCCAACGGATGCACGATATGAAGTTCGGGGTTCTACATTGAGTGAAGTGGTTTTATGGACTTGTTCTGATCGGGAGTTGCATCTTAAAGGGTCCTTGGCTATGCTGATCCGGGGATTGCAAAACCCTTTTGTAACACGTTCCATGAGCTTTCAGCACGAAGATGTCGAACAAAGCTTCTATCTTGTATTTGTTCTATCTGTTCCTTGTTCCTTTTTATTTACCTTTTGTTCTCCAAGTGGCTTCTCGACAAGTTGATGTATCTGCGGAATTCATTCGTTCAAGTCTCTGTTCGAATGATATTGTGAAGATTAGGCTGCTACACATCTATACTTTGTTCTTGTTTTGATTCTGGTATTCGAGTTGCTTCGATGTCAAATGTTGATTCCATACCTTTTCTTAATCGGTGTTCTCATATTTCTATGGGAGTGCTAGTCCTTCTTAACCATCGAGAGTTTCATGTTAATCCTTTTCAACCGGTGTGCCTTCTTTTCAAGTTATTCCATACGGACGCCGTTGAGAAATCTGATGATTTGTCTGTTTCATTCATCCCAAGTTGTCTTTGTTTTCCCCACCCTCCCACCCTTCTTCTTCTTGGAGACAGAAATTCTCAAATCAAATATCCATTTTATTCATGTGATGTTTCTTCATTCTTTTCCTTCAATATTCTTATCCGGTGATTTATCGTGAAGATGCTCAGGTCCTTCAAGTTCATCATTCTTTTGTTCTCAATTCTGCCGGTGGATATAATTCAAGATTTCGGTGTGGATCTTATCCTTTTCCTCATTTCACAATGCTTTCTTATTTCGGTGCACCAATTAATCATTCTCCTCTTGCTATTCATATCCGGAGTGCTGAAGATTCATAATTCCATTCTTAATCCTTTCAAATTATTTTGAGGATTATCATCTTATTCAAGCCATTTAATTCAACCGGTGCAATATCTCTTAAGCAATCTTTTCAACGGTGATTTCTTTGAGTGGACCCTAACCCACAGGTCTTTTTCCAGGATCTTACCTGACTCTTCTAATTTTTCTGAAGTTATACTCAAATTCGTTTCAAAGTGTGACGTAAGAATGATTTCCATCAGTCACATGCCTTCTCCAAGATCGCTTTCAAATTCTTGTTCATCATTGTTTCAACCTTTTAATTCTTCATTCCGGAGTGCTCAACAATTCTTATGGCATTTCTCGTCTTCATTCTCAGCGTTTGCAGACCGGAGAAGTGTTTCTCTTGAATCTTCGCCCGTTCTCTTGAAGATTCGTGGTTCTAGCTTCATGCCATCCTCATTATTGTTTTCGTTTGTGAGGAATTCTTTTCTTACCCATCCGAAGCATTTCATGAATTCTTTTCTTTGTGATCCTCCGAAGGCCATCATTTCAGAAGATTCTTCGTTCTTAGTTTTCAACTTCGTCCTCCAACTATTCTTCATTGATGTCTCTTCGTTCGTCTCCATATTCTTACGGTGATTCTTTCAAGTTTACTCTTTCGTTGTTATCGTATCAATTCATTTGTTCTTTTCATAATCCTACCGGTGCTTCGTTGAATATTTATCCAAGGTTGTGCTAGATCTCTCTTTAATTCTTCCCAACGAGAATAAGTAGTATGCCAAATCCTTGGTTGTCATCAATTTAAATTGATGAAGGATATGCATAACATAATTCTTATTCTTATTCCTTCAAGGTGATTTAATTCTTTTTGTCTGGAGCTTGTTCATCATATCATATCCTTGGTTCTAAGTTTTCATCTTGTTTTCCGGAGCTTCAAGTTATTTCAATTATATCATTTCAAGCTCCATCTAATTCATCGCAGGCCTTGAATCTTATTCTTTTCATCTTTCACTTCTCATGCTTTCATTACCGGAGTTCTTCATGGTGGTTCATCATGTTTTAATTCATCCTCGAAGTCTTCATCAAGATTATTGTTGGAGCTCAAGCATTCTTCATCATGCTTTTCAATTGCAATCCTTTCTACCTTATCTTTTCAGATGGTGTTATGTCATTCTTGACAATTCCTTCATGTTTCATGACTCACGAGTTTTCAAGAATGGGATATTTAAAACCATCATTTTTTTTCTTGTTCAGGAGATCTTTTCAACCCTTTAATTATTCGTTGGAGTTATCTTGGGTTGTATTTCACCTAAAGCTTTCCTTGAGAATTGTTGATATTATGGTGCTTATAAATGACCCAAGTTCTTCATCATCATTCCGATGAAATAAGTTTTTCATCTCCTTGTTGATCTCAATCAAATCAATTGTTTAAGTTAGTGGCAGAATTGTCACCTCATAATTTTGAGATGTTTTCCATAAGCCCACATCAAGAGCTTATTCGTTTCGTTGTTGATTTTCCATCAACTCCATTCAACCCTTCTCCGTAAGGAGGATTTCCAAATTCATTTTGAGAGAAGTTGTCTTTTCTTCTCCATTCATTTCTTTCTTTGATTATATGCTATTCTTTCATTCCGGAGGCATTGTAATGTTGCTCTCTTTAACCATCATCTCGTTTTTATCGAGATCATGTTCTTTTCCTAGCTTGTCATTTAACCGGAGTGTTGTGTTCTTCATTCAGTTCCGTCATTTATCAAGTTTTGCCTCTCTTTTTAACCGGGATTGCTGAGTCCTCTGTGGCTCACAGTTACTTCACCACACCAGATGCAGGTTCAGCCGAGTTTGATGCAGGAGCTGGTTCAAGTTCTTCATCGGGAGTTCGATGAAGAGTGGTCGTATGCTTGTGACGTTTTCGACGATCAGTAGTGGTTTCTACTAGGATTCGATCCTGACCTGTGGCTTTATGTTGTTTTGGTATCTTTCTTTTGATCTTCGCCCGTAGTCGGGTTGTGATGTTTTGAATGATGATTTGCTTATGTAATGTATTGTGTGAAGTGGCGAGTGTAAGCCAACTATCTTCTTTTGCAATTTAATCCCTCTTTTACATGAGTCGTGCAAAGATACCAAACTTGAGATCATTCTAGGATGGGCTTATACCTTTAAGTCGTGCCTCGATACGTAGGAGGTATAGTCCCATCCTGGGCATTACAAGCATGTAAGTATCAACCACCATATATGTGACTTGTGTTGTAAGGCATGTAATAAGAGTCACCGGGCCGGACACGATTGTATGAGCCGGCCGGGACTCCGTAGGCCGCAGGGCGTCAACCTGTGTATATAAGGGGATGACCCGGCAGCGGCTTAGGGCAAGAAAGAACAGATCGAGGGCTAGGCAAGCGCATCTGCACCCTAGCAATCGACACCCCAGCAATTCCACCTCAAACTGGATTTGATTTTACCCTCACCACAAGGGGCCAAATCAGTAGAAACTCCCTGTGTCCTTTGTCTTGTTTGTAACCCCTTTAAGCTAACCACGTTGCTATGGCTCCGCAATCAAGTCCTTACCTTAGGACATCTGCCGTGACACTTCCACGACAAAAACTGACACCAACAGTTTGTTTCTGGCAATCTATTTGAGCATTAACGGTGTTCAAGAAAGGTCTACCAAAGATAATGGGACAGAAGTCATCTTGTGGGGAACCAAGAACAAGGAAATCAGTCGGGTATTTTATTTTCCCACACAAGACTTCAACATCTCTAACAATCCCAATTGGTGATATAGTATCTCTATTAGCAAGTTTAATAGTGACATCAATGTCTTCTATTTCTGCAGGTGCTATGTCATTCATAATTTCTTGGTATAAAGAGTAATGGATAGCACTCACACTAGCACATATGTCACATAAACCATGATAACAATGATCTCCTATTTTAACCAAGATAACAGGCATGCCAACAACGGATTTATGTTTATCCTTTTTATCAGGTTTGTCAATTCTAGCAGCTTCTTCATTAAAGCAAATAGCATGCCCATCTACATTTTCTTCCAAGAGATCCTTGACCATAGCAATATTAGGCTCTACTTTAATTTGTTCATCAGGTTTAGGTGCTGTAACATAACGTTTGTTAACCACAGTTGAAACTTTAGCATGTTCCTTTATCCTAACAGAGAAAGGTGGTTTTTCAATGTAAGCGGTAGGAACAACTGGATCAACTTTATAAAGTATAGTTTCTTATTTAACTGGTACCGGTTCTTTAATTTTTTCTTTAATAGGTGGGTGATATTTGAACCACTTCTCTTTGGGGAGATTAACGTGAGCAACAAAAGATTCACAAAAGGAAGCTACTATCTCAGAGTCAAGTCCATATTTAGTGCTAAACTTTGAAAAAGCATCGGTATTTATAAAAGATTTAACACAATCATACTTAAGCTTAATACTTGACTCTTTACCTTCGTCGAGTTCCCAATCTTCAGAGTTGCGTTTAACTCTTTCTAAAAGATCCCACCGGAATTCAATAGTTTTCTTCATAAAGGAACCAGCACAAGAAGTATCAATCATGAATTGATCATTACGAGAAAGCCGAGCATAAAAATTCTGAATAATAACTTCTCTTGAGAGCTCATGATTGGGGAATGAATATAACATTGACTTAAGCCTCCCCTAAGCTTGAGCGATACTTTCTCCTTCCCGAGGCCAAAAATTATATATATATAATTCTGATCACGATGAACTAGATGCATAGGATAATGTTTTTGGTGAAATTCCATTTTCAATCGGTTCCAGTTCCAAGATCCAATATCATCGCATAGCCTATACCATGCTAATGCCTTTTCCTTCCAAGATAAAGGAAAAACCTTCTTAATAACTTTATCCCTGGGTAGACCTGCAATCTTAAACAATCCACAAATTTGTTCCACATATATCAAGAGCATATCAGGATGTTCGGTTCCATCTCCTGCATAAGGATTAGCTAAGAGTTGTTCTATCATACCCGAAGGAATTTCATATTCGATATTTTCAGTAGGTGCAGCGGATTGAGGGGTGGCTAATTGTGGTTCCGGTCCAGTTGAAGATACCCCGAACAAACCCCTCAAAGGATTGTTCTCCATAGTAACAAGTGACAGTAAATTTCAGCACACTATATGAATGTTTCCTTACCAATTTCCACTTACCAGAAGAGCTTCACTCCCCGGCAACTATGCCAAAAAATTACCTTGATGACCCACAAGTATAGGGGATCAATTGTAGCTCTTTTCAATAATTAAGAGTGTCGAACCCAACGAGGAGCAGAAGGAAATGACAAGTGTTTCTCAGTAAGGCAATGTCTGCAAGTGCTGAAATTGTAAGTAGTAGAGTAGTTTGATAGCAAGACAATTTTGTAAAGAGCAAGTAACGATAATAGTAGCAAGTATGCAGCAAGATAGCCCAATACTTTTGAGGCAAAGGACAGGCCAAAATGGTCTCTTATAATAAGCAAAGCGTTCTTGAGGGTCCACGGGATTTCATCTAGTCACTTTCATCATGTTGGATTAATTCGTGTTCGCTACTTTGATAATTTGATATGTGGGGAGATCGGTGCTTAGGTGTTGTTCTTACTTTAACAAACCTCCAACTTATGGTTAACCCTCCCGCAAACATCCGCAACTACGAGAAAAGTATTAAGAGTAAATTCTAACCGTAGCATTAAACTTTTGGATCCAGTTGGTCCCTTACGGAATAGTGCTCAAACTGGGGTTTAAGTTTCTATCACTCTCACAACCCACCATCTAATTACTACTCCACAATGCATTCCCTTAGGCCCAAATATGGTGAAGTGTCATGTAGTCGACGTTCACATGACACCACTAAGAAAATCACAACATACATACTATCAAAATATCGATCACATATCAAATTCACATGATTACTTGCAACATGATTTCTCCCATGACCTCAAGAACAAAGGTAACTACTCACAAGTGATGAACATGCTCAAGATCATAGAGGTAATATATAGCATAATGGATCTGAACATATAATCTTCCACCAAATAAACCATATAGTAATCAACTACAATATGTAATCAACACTACTAGTCATCCACAAGCAACAATCTGTAGTTCCGGTAACAAGATTGATCACAAGAGATGAACTCGGGTTTGAGATTAGACGGTGCTGGTGAAGATGTTCATGAAGATAGCCCTCCCCAAGATGAGAGAGTTGTTGGTGATGATGATGAGAATGATTTCCCCCTCCGGGAGGGAAGTTACCCCGGCGGAATCGCTCCGCCGGAGGGCAAAAGTGGTCCTGCCCAAGTTCCGCCTTGAGATGTCGGCGCTCCGTCCCAAAAGTCTTCTCCTTAATTTTTATAGGTCAAAATGACTTATATACCAGAAGAGGGGCACCGGAGGTGGGCCGAGGTGAGCACAACCCACCAGGGCCCGCCTGGGGGCCCTGGCGTGCCCAGGTGGGTTGTGCCTACCTGGTGGGGCCCCTCTGGTGGTTATTAGCTCCAGTATTTCTTAAATAATCCATAAACAATATATGTGAAGTTTCAGCTTGTTTGGAGTTGTGCAGAATAGGTGGCCTGACGTAGCTTTTTCAGGTCCAGATTTCCAGCTACCGGAATTCTCCCTCTTGGTGTATACCTTGCAAATTATGAGAGAAATGCATTAGAATTATTCCAAAAAGAATTATTATGCATAATAACAATGTAAATAACAGCAAGAAAACATGATGCAAAATAGACGTATCAGTCGGCTGCTGGCGGAAACCTCGGTAGTAGCTGAGCTCGCGCCATAGCCTCCACAATTGTGCCTCGCATAGATGTAGATGATGTCGACTGCACCATCGCCTGGCTCCTGATGGTGCCAGCGGTGATGGCGGCTGGGCGCCGTGCCCACGCTGCTGCAGAACGACCACCTGGGTAGCGGGGTTGCGTGGCGGTGGTGTTCGAAGATCAGCGGCTCCATTGAGCGCAGAGGCTCGTCCGAGAGGAGGCACATGCACCGCGTTCGCTCCTGTGGCGGGGGCGACCGAAGGTGGATGGCTTGCCCCGGACCGAGCGTCGTTGCTGCGGTTGTGCCCGTCAGTGGGAGGAGGGGTGCAGACGGACTGACCCCCTCGCCCACACCTTGCGGAGCTTGACCGCCGAGGCGCTGCTGATGATGTTCTCCTCTGAATTCTCCTGCTCTTATGCTGGTCGCGGGGGAATTGGTGGTGGTGCTGCCTGTTCCAACCACGTCCCCCGCAGCGTTCACGTCTCCTCTCGCATCCGCGTCCTCCGTGGCATTAGAGGCCACGGGCGGCGGAGCCTTCGAGGTGGATGGATAGGCAGAAGCACCGGACTTCTTCTTGGGCGCCATAGTTGATGGCGACATCGAAGACGAAGATGGCGATGATGATGATGCACTGCGCACGCTTTCAGGTTCGTGCAAGTGATCCCCCTAACTGGCACGCCAAAGATGACGCGGGATATCTGCGGCCACTTATGGGACCTGGAGGTCTCTTCTGGTTCGGCAGGGGGGCGTCGTGTTGCGAAAAGAGCAGACCAGCGCGCGGCGGCATGACAGAGAGCACACAAGCAATTTACCCAGGTTCAGGCCGCTGCGAGGCGTTGATGGCTTCTCGCCCCTCGTTGGTTACCCCAAGTGGAAGGTTTGAGATGCAGTGTAGCGGAAGTTTTCCCTTGGCAAAGATACCAAGGATCGATTTCCCTAAGACTCCCAGTTTCAACAAGAAGGTGTCAACTGCTAACGGCGCCAGATATTAGCAATCAACGTGGACCTGCACACAGATACAAATAACTTTGCTCCCAACGAGTACAGAGAGGTTGTCAATCCCTCCGGCCTTGTCGTTTACAAAGGATCAAACGCAAGTGATAGTAGTGATAGATATTGCTGCAATAGTAAATATAAGCGGAAAGTAAATAGCGGATGTGATCAATGATGGTAATATGGACCGGAGTCCCATGATGTTCACTAGTGATGTCTCTCTCCCAAAAGATGATAAAACAGCTATGTGAGGTAAACGAATTACAACTGGGCAATTGACAGAATTATGTGCGCAAACCAATGCTAACTATGTTGCAAGAAAGGTAGAGGTTCAAAGCATGGGCGGTACGCCGAGGTAAGTAGACCGAAATCCATCTGCATCTACTACTAATCATCCACCTTGAGATATCTATCCAGAACATCTCGCTGGTATTAAGTTGCGAGTCCCACCCATAGTGTAAACTCAAAGCAACAGACAACTGCATTAAAAGAACTTTGCGTAAAGTAAACAATCCTTGCACCCGCGGGCACAAGCACCGTTGTTTTCCCCCTTGTGGCAACAGCACATCCCCTAGACTCATGTTTCTGTCACTCAAGCTAGTCATCGAGGGGCATGAACCCACAATCAAGCATAACGTTCCCTCTTGGAGTCACTACCTACTACTTGTCCAAAGCAATAAATAACAACGGAGAACATGCAAGAATTACTTACGAACATAAATATAAAAGAGGTGAATCAAATATATTACTCAAACACAATCTGAACATAATCTCATAATCCATCGGATCCCAGCAAACTCATCATAGCAACAGCATAAGGATTACATATGTGCCTCGATCATGTAGGGCAGCTCACGAGGACTAATTAGTGAAGCACAAGAACGGGAGGAGAACATCACATAGCTACTGGTCATGGACTCATGGTCCAAGGGAGACTACTCACAACTCATCCGGGAGGCGTCCATGGTGGTGGAGAAGCTCCCGGTGGTGATCCTCCCCTCCGGCAGGGTGCCGGGAAGAGTTCTCCTGGTGCTCCCGATCTTGGAAGCGCGGCGGCGGCGGAACAGAGATGAGATCGCGAAAAAGGGTTCCCGTCTCGAGGGTTTCGGGACACGATATAAATATATGCCAAAGGGGGGCATCAGACGAGGCTCGGGGGGCCCAGGCGCCCCCCCCCCCCCCCGGCGCGGCCAGGGGGGCCGCGCCACCAGGGCGCCTGGAGCCCTGGTGGCCCCCCTCCGGCTGTGCTTCGGGTGCCTGGTAGCTTCTGGAACGCTGATTTTTTATATAATTTTTCCGGGATTTTTCTGGCAGTTCTCGTAATGGGAAAACCTGAAATACAGAAACAGCCGAAAACAGAAACTGGCACTGGGGTGCACTGAGTTAATAGGTTAGTCCAAATATGATCAAAAGTGTATGGAAGTGTATAAATATCATAGCAATATCACCCAAAAGAGGCATGGAGACGTTTTGGACGTATCAACATCCCCAAGCTTAATTCCTGCTCGTCCTCGAGTAGGTACATGATAACAAGAATAATTTATGTGGTGACATGCTATTAACCATATAAGGACTTTTTCATAGTCACATGACAAAAGCTTACTGAGACAATGAATCTATAGTAATTAAGTTGCCTCATGAGAAAATCACAAAGAACTGAAAGTTTTACAACATGATACTGAAACATCAAATAGATTTGTAATGAGCATGGTGTGTAAATATGATAAAGTGATATCTCGCTTGCCCCCTTTAGTGAAGCAAAACATAAATGCAGGGGCACCTCCAAGGTTTAAGTGATGACTAGATACAATGATTTCAAAATAAACGATATCACAATCATGCAAAAGACAATGCTACTTTGGGCACTCAGAATGACAATCATGCTCTCAGTAGTTGGTGCTTTTAAAAGAAGGTGGAGACTCTCGAACCGTGGCTTTTGTTGGCAAGGTTGAAAACCCGTAGTCGGAAACAAAGAAAAAACATGTACCAGAGCTCTTGGTTTTAAAAACAGAGGTAATAAATTTTTTTTAGATCATGCATGTTTCATCAACGAATGCTAGCAGACAACTCAATCACTTCTTGAGATGGACAAGTTTCGAGGAACGGCTCCCGAATGAGGACAATCACATCCTCTTAATCTCCTTTGTTTATCACTGCCAAAGTTTTCTGATTTCTCATGAACAAAGCGTGAAGGAGGGTTTGTTTGTTATATTATCTTTTTGAGCCGGGCGCACTCAATGCCAGTTCCTTCTCGTATTATGGGTTTGCACATTATACGTGCAATCCCGGGGTGAAGCTTGTCCAACTTAAAAAGATCATGAATTAACTATTACTTCCTCATGAACTTACAACAGAGGCACAAAATAAGAATGCATTTTCTTTTTGAATAATTTCGAGATGGTACATGAAAGTCTCCGTTAGGAATGGCAGGTACATACCATGTAGGAAGGTATGGTGGACTCATATGGCATAACTGGTTTTAAAGGAATTTGGATGCACAAGCAGTCAGTCCGCTTAGTACAGGTGGAGGTTAGCAAAAGACTGGGAGCGACCAACTAAGAGAGCAATGACGGTCATAATCATGCAGAGCGACAAAGCAACATTGAATCAGGCATGGAAGTTATATCGCTACTCAGAAATAAAAGATCATCAAGGCTTGACAGACTTTCTTTACAGTCTTAAATATGCGTGAGCATACGCCAAGTCAATCCAAGTAAATTCTTGAAGGAAGATATTACTAAACCATACCACATCATAGGCAAACAAATCATGTTGGTACTCCAATAACACATTGGGAACCCCCCAGCTATTTGAGACTAACCATAAGAAAACATGAACTACTAAGCACCATTATGCACGTAGCATCTTTATCATAGACATATCAACCAATGCAACGGAAGCAAACTCTCTTAATAAGATAAGCATGATAACTAGAGAGAGTTCAAGCAACCAACTAAACAAAAGCTCTTTAGAAAGATAAGCATGAATACTAAGAGCTGAACATGATAGTAGCTATTAAAAGACAAAGAACATACACAGCAAAGATACACATGAAAATTCTATGTTATGTTCTAGGTAGAAGTGGAGCGTGTTTCTCTCCCACATAAAGAAAGCTGAGTTCCGACTCGTTATGAAAAGCTAAGGAAAACTAAAAGCAAGACGCTCCAAGCATAGCACATAACACATGAAGTGATTAAAATATAGTGGAACGAAAGACGAACTGATAATGTTGATGGAGATGGGGATGCACGGGGGCATCCCCAAGCTTAGACGCTTGAGTCTCCTTGAATATTTCTTGGGGGTGCACGGGGGCATCCCCAAGCTTGAGCGTTTGACACTCCTGAATCTTTTTATCATCTTCCCTCGCACACTGGAAAACTCCCTTCATACATAACTCATCATAATCTGATTAGCGAGGTTAGTAACCTTAATAAAATAATTGTTCCTTGCTGGAAATAATGATATTCTTGAAGGTCTACTGTTTCTCAAGATTGCCAAAAGGTTTTTGCAAAGAAAAAGCAAGCTCTAGGTTTGCAAAATGAAGGAAAGGCAAAACAGGACAGAATCTGTGAAAAACAGAACAGCATGTAGTAAATGATTTTTTCGGGGTACTTCTGCAACTCTAATCAAAAAACTCAAAACAGACGCATGAAAGACAATTATATAGAGCACGCTTTCGGAAAAATTCAGACCAAAAAGATGATCTGGTGATTTTATATGAATTTTTCTATCCAAAGACAGAATCTGTTTCCTGGACAGCACGTCACAACTTTTGAACTTTCTTGCAATCAGAGGCCACACTTGGCACAAAATTGAAAAGCAAAGATACAATGATGATGCTACTGTAGTAACAACATCAAGACACAACAAAAGCAAAATAAAATTTATTCATGTGGGCTGCCTCCCAAAAGCGCTTTCTTTTATGCCTTTAAGCTAGGCATAATGCATAGAGATCAAGTTTTATCAAGAGTAAAAGAATAGCTAGCCCCTACAACGGACTCAAAAGGTAACTTAATCTTCTTTCGAGGGAAGTGTTCCATCCCTTTCTTGAGAGGAAACTGGAATTTTATATTCCCCTCTTTCATGTCAATGATAGCACCAACGGTGCGTAGAAAAGGACGTCCCAAAATAATTGGACAAGAAGGTTCACATTCAATATCCATAATAGTAAAATCAACGGGAACATAATTGTCATTGACAATGATAAGAACATCGTCGATCCTCCCCAAAGGTTTCTTTATGGAAGAATCAACGAGACGAACACCAAAAGAACAAGAATCAAAAGGTTTCAATTTAAGCATATCATATAGTCTTTTGGGCATAACAGAGGTACTAGCACCAACATCACATAAAGCATAACAAGAGAAGTTATTCAACTTAATTTTAATCATAGGATCCCAACCATCATCTTTAGCTTTCTAGGTATGGAGGCTTCTACTCTAAGTTTCTCCTCCCTAGCTTTGATAAGAGCATTAGTGATATGCTCTGTGAAGGCAAGGTTAATCGTGCTAGTGCGGGGATCTCTAGACATCTTGTGAAGGAAATCAATAACTTCGGTAAGAGTGCAATTATCAAAATCAAGGTCACTACTATCAAGTAAGGTGGTAGTGGTGTCCTTTAGGTTCACTTGTTTGGTAGTTTCTATAGTCATAGCATCACCATTAATAGGTCCATCGGAACCAGGAGTGCATTGGGTACTAAGAGTTTGGATATCCACAACAACTTGGATAGTAGCAACAGTATGGTGGGTAGGAAGGCTCTTAATTCTATCTTCTTCCTCCCTTTCTCTAGCCCATCTCTCTTTAAGTTTAGCCATCATCCTAATATTTTCATTAATTTGCACTTGAATAGCATTCATAGGAGTGGCCCTACACCCTTGTCCGTCTGCCCTACTATTCTATCGGGCCATGGTCACTTGGGGGTGATCATGGGTATATACTACATACACATATACATGATACTTGATGTGACTAAAGTCGGGTCGGCTCATTGAGTACCCGCGGTTGATTCACGGATTGGGGGCTGAAAGGACATACTTTCCCGACGGCCCTCTGTGTGGATCTTTGTGGCGGAGCGACAGGGCAGGTCGAGACACCCAGTGGAGAGGTGGCCTGGCCTTGGTCGTTGTCCGCGGTTATTTCATAATAACACGCTTAACGAGTTTGGATATTTGATCTGAGTCTGGCCGTTGGCCTATACGCACTAACCAGCTACGTGGGAATAGTTATGGGTACTCGACGTCGTGGTATCAGCCGAAGCCTTCTTGACGTCAGCGGCTTAGCGGCGCGCGCCGGGTTGGACCGCGTAACGCAACTTCCTTAGTAATGGAGGTTGCTAGGTCTGCTCACCGGCCGCGTACGCAACGTGCAGGTGTGCGTTGGGCGATGGGCCCGGACCCCTGCGCGCCTAGGACTTAGACCGGCGTGCTGACCTCTCTGTTGTGCTTAGGTAGGGCTGCGACGTGTTGATCTTCCGAGGCCGGGCATGACCCTGGAAAGTGTGTCCGGCCAAATAGGATCAAGCGTGCTGGGTTATGTGGTGCACCCCTGCAGGGAAGTTAATATATTCGAATAGCCATGTCCCTCGGTAAAAGGACGACCCGGAGTTGTATTCCGACCTCATGATAACTAGAACCGGATACTTAATAAAACACACCCTTACCAGTGCCAGATACAACTCGGTGGTTGCTCTCCCACCGGGTGATGTGCGGGAGGATCGCCGAGTAGGATTATGCTATACGATGTTACTTGGTGAACTTACCATCTACTCCCTTCTACTGCTGCAAGACGGAGGCTGCGAGAAGCGAGGATACTTGTTACTTTCCAGCTACCCTCATCTTCTGCTGCAAGACGGAGGTTACGAGAAGCGTAGTCTTCGTTTGGATTAGCTATCCCCCTCTTATTCTGGCATTCTGCAGTTCAGTCCACAGATATTACCCCCCCCCCCCTTACACAAATGCCATTGCATATGTAGTGTAGATCCTTGCTTGCGAGTACTTTGGATGAGTACTCACGGTTGCTTTTCTCCCTCTTTTCCCCTTTTGTCCCTTCTTCTCGGATGACGCAACCAGATGGTGGAGTCCCAGGAGCCAGAGGATCCCGATGATGTTTCTACATGGAGTTCGGCTTCGAGGAGTAGTTAGGAGGTCCCAGGCAGGAGGCCTTGCCTTTTCGATCGTTGCTATATTTGTGCTAGCCTTCTTAAGGCAAACTTGTTTAACTTATGTATGTACTCAGATATTGTTGCTTCCGCTGACTCTTGTGTTTTCGAGCTTATGTATTCGAGCCCTCGAGGCCCCTGGCTTGTAATATAAAGTTTGTATTATTTTAATTGTGTCTAGAGTTGTGTTGAGATATCTTCCAGTGAGTCCCTGATCTTGGTCGTACACATTTGCGTGTATGATTAGTGTACGGTCAAATCGGGAGAGATCACCTAGTTTGTTTAGTTTTTCTTCTACACTATTATTAAAAGCTTTTTGGGTAGTGATGAAATCTTTAAGCATAATCTCTAGTTCAGTAGTGGAGTTCTTGGTGCTAGGATAAGCATTGTTGTTCCCATAGGAATTAGAGGGGAACGGTCTAGGATTGCTACCAAAATTACTCCTATAAGCATTGTTGTTAAAATTGTTTCTAGAGATAAAGTTCACATCTACTTGTTCTTGAGCAATCAAAGAATTTAAAGGAACATCACGAGGATCAATAGAAGATTGCTTCGAAAGTAGAGACATAATCAAGTCAACTTTTTCATTTAGGGAGGAAATCTCCTCGACAGAGTTTACCTTCCTACCTGTTGGAGCGCGTTCGGTGTGCCATTGGGAATAGTTGGTCATCATCTCATTGAGAAGCTTTGTGGCAGCACCAAGTGTAGTTGACATAAAGGTTTGTGACACCCGGATAATTAAGCTACAGTCATCCCTGCTAATGATGCCACGTCACCATTGTTACTGTTATTAATCTCGCGATGATTCAATCCCGTTCGAAATTCAAAATTCAAAATCAAGTCAAACAATAAAGGTTTTCAAAGTTCGAAACTAAAATGTTCAAGTTGTCGTAAATAATCTATGGTTAATATTGGTGGTGACCCAACATTTTTGTAAAGTGTTTAAATGCCCTAAGCTAATCAAAACAGGGTCCAAAACAATAATTTAAATGCCTTTTAATTTATAAAAGTCACAAACTATTTTACTTAAGTGCCAGACTCTAGTGTCAGAGGGTTATTTTGCAACTCTATTGGAGGAGCCACTTTTATATTTTACTAAAACTAATCTTTGCTAGGTAAAGTAAAATAACAGAGGTTTTATAAGGAAAAACCTAAAGAAATAAAAAAAAGGGGGGAAGAGACACGCCCCCTGCCCCTGGGCCTTATTCCCCAAGCCGACCCAGCGACCCCTCCCGCGTCGTCTCCACTATGCGGACGACCGAGCACCCGCGCCCGTGGTCGCCGCCCGACCGGCTTGCCATTCCCGCACCGTGGCAGTGCCTAGATAAGGACGAGCCCCCTTGGCATCGTCAGCCCTCCCTTCCTCCCCAGGATATTTTCTCCCTCCTCCTCCTCCCAAATCTACAGCAACCGCGCCACCGTCACCATGGCCGTCGTTGATTCACGCGCCCACCGTCGACCTCGGGCCCTAGGACCTTGTCCAGAAGAACCGGAACCGTCTGCTATGTCGTCTACGCCCACCAGGTTGAGTTGGGATCCCCAACAACGAGCGCGCCATCGTCATCTTCTTCCTCTGCCCGTCGGCGTTCTCCTCCGACCCCGGCTGCCCTGCTGCTACTAAGCTTTCGCCGGGCCCCCTTGAGCCTTCTAGGTGAGCTCCCCTTTGAAACCCATCTCTTCACCGAGCGTCCGCATCCCCGCATCTAGCCGCGCCATCGTTGTTGTTTCTTTTGGTCGCGTCATGCTCACCCCGATCGCGGCCGCGCCCCCGTGAGCCCCCGTGTGCGCGTGACCTCGCCCCGCTCGTTGCTGCTGCGCCACTCGCGCCCAACCGCGCCGCGCCTCGCTCGCCGTCCGCCTCGGCACCGCTCGCCGTCGAGCCCGCAGCCCACCACCGCAGGCACGCCCGGCTGGCTTCGACCGCTCCTGTCGAGTCCCGCTGCCCCGCGCCCATGGCCGTCTCCACCGTCCACCGGCTCGACCCAACGCGCGCCGTCCTGGGCTCCTACGACCGCGCCCGCCGGCAACGACCTCCGGCGCCCGACGCTGGCGCTGCACGGCTCCCAGGTGCCTGCCCCTTTTTCACTCGCCGCCGCAGCTAGCCTGCTGCCGCCACAGCTCGCCGGCCCGGCCTCCCACTTCCGGCCGAGCCGAGCCCCGCCGGCTTCCCGCCGTGGCCGCTGGCGAATCCCGCCACTGCGCCGGCCGTCGAGGCCCCGTCCGCGCCCCCCTCGCCTCTGATTGGCCTCGGGTGCGGGCGCCAGCACCCGGAACCCCTATACCCGAACCCACTATGGCCTTGGGCCACTGCCAAAAGGGGCCCACTGCCCAGCACGTTGAAAAAAAAGAGAATTAAAAAGAATTAAAAAAATAATAAATAATAATAAATATAATTAATTAATTAAACTTAATTAATTCTGTTAATCAACTATTAAACCTAATTAACCTATTAATCTGTTAATTAAACTAACTAACTTAGTTAACTAGATATCAGTCAATGACATGTGGGTCCCCCTTGACCCTGTTGACTGGTCAACATTGACCCAGTCAACGCTGACTGGATCTGCTGACTGGACCTTTGACTTAGTCCACCTATTAAATAATTTGGAAATTCAATTAAACTTTGAAAATTAATAGAAAATTATCCGTAACTCGGATGAAATAATTTATATATGAAAGTTGCTCAGAACGACAAGACGAATCCGAATACGCGGTCCGTTCGTCCTCCACACATCTCTATCATACCGAACATGCAACATTCCCCTCCGTTTCATCTGCCCGAAAATGCCTAACACCGGGAATACTTTCCCGGATGTTATTCCTCTTCGCCTGTATCACCGAGCACCGCGTTAGGTCACACGTAGCACCGCGTTTTGCCATGTTACACTTTGTGATGCTTTGATTGCTCTGTTATTTATTATGTTCCCCCTCCGTTATTTCTCTCCGATAGACACCGGGACTGAGACTGCTGATGGTGCCACAGTGATCGACTACGTCGACGACGACCGCTCCTTCTTGCCAAAGCTTCCAGGCAAGCCCTCCCCCCTTGATCACCAGATATCGCCTATTCTCCTCCCTCTTACTCTTGCATTAGTTTACTACTGTTGTTGATTCGATAACTCCTATTCTGCTGCATAGCCTGTCATTGTTGCTACCACTGTTGATACTTTACCTGCAATCCTAAATGCTTAGTATAGGATGCTAGTATTCCATCAGTGGCCCTACACCCTTGTCCGTCTGCCCTACTATTCTATCGGGCCGTGGTCACTTGGGGGTGATCATGGGTATATACTACATACACATATACATGATACTTGATGTGACTAAAGTCGGGTCGGCTCGTTGAGTACCCGCGGTTGATTCACGGATTGGGGGCTGAAAGGACATACTTTCCCGACGGCCCTCTGTGTGGATCTTTGTGGCGGAGCGACAGGGCAGGTCGAGACACCCAGTGGAGAGGTGGCCTGGCCTTGGTCGTTGTCCGCGGTTATTTCATAATAACACGCTTAACGAGTTTGGATATTTGATCTGAGTCTGGCCGTTGGCCTATACGCACTAACCAGCTACGTGGGAATAGTTATGGGTACTCGACGTCGTGGTATCAGCCGAAGCCTTCTTGACGTCAGCGGCTTAGCGGCGCGCGCCGGGTTGGACCGCGTAACGCAACTTCCTTAGTAATGGAGGTTGCTAGGTCTGCTCACCGGCCGCGTACGCAACGTGCAGGTGTGCGTTGGGCGATGGGCCCGGACCCCTGCGCGCCTAGGACTTAGACCGGCGTGCTGACCTCTCTGCTGTGCTTAGGTAGGGCTGCGACGTGTTGATCTTCCGAGGCCGGGCATGACCCTGGAAAGTGTGTCCGGCCAAATGGGATCAAGCGTGCTGGGTTATGTGGTGCACCCCTGCAGGGAAGTTAATCTATTCGAATAGCCGTGTCCCTCGGTAAAAGGACGACCCGGAGTTGTATTCCGACCTCATGATAACTAGAACCGGATACTTAATAAAACACACCCTTACCAGTGCCAGATACAACTCGGTGGTTGCTCTCCCACCGGGTGATGTGCGGGAGGATCGCCGAGTAGGATTATGCTATACGATGTTACTTGGTGAACTTACCATCTACTCCCTTCTACTGCTGCAAGACGGAGGCTGCGAGAAGCGAGGATACTTGTTACTTTCCAGCTACCCTCATCTTCTGCTGCAAGACGGAGGTTACGAGAAGCGTAGTCTTCGTTTGGATTAGCTATCCCCCTCTTATTCTGGCATTCTGCAGTTCAGTCCACAGATATTACCCCCCCCCCCCTTACACAAATGCCATTGCATATGTAGTGTAGATCCTTGCTTGCGAGTACTTTGGATGAGTACTCACGGTTGCTTTTCTCCCTCTTTTCCCCTTTTGTCCCTTCTTCTCGGATGACGCAACCAGATGGTGGAGTCCCAGGAGCCAGAGGATCCCGATGATGTTTCTACATGGAGTTCGGCTTCGAGGAGTAGTTAGGAGGTCCCAGGCAGGAGGCCTTGCCTTTTCGATCGTTGCTATATTTGTGCTAGCCTTCTTAAGGCAAACTTGTTTAACTTATGTATGTACTCAGATATTGTTGCTTCCGCTGACTCTTGTGTTTTCGAGCTTATGTATTCGAGCCCTCGAGGCCCCTGGCTTGTAATATAAAGTTTGTATTATTTTAATTGTGTCTAGAGTTGTGTTGAGATATCTTCCAGTGAGTCCCTGATCTTGGTCGTACACATTTGCGTGTATGATTAGTGTACGGTCAAATCGGGAGAGATCACCTAGTTTGTTTAGTTTTTCTTCTACACTATTATTAAAAGCTTTTTGGGTAGTGATGAAATCTTTAAGCATAATCTCTAGTTCAGTAGTGGAGTTCTTGGTGCTAGGATAAGCATTGTTGTTCCCATAGGAATTAGAGGGGAACGGTCTAGGATTGCTACCAAAATTACTCCTATAAGCATTGTTGTTAAAATTGTTTCTAGAGATAAAGTTCACATCTACTTGTTCTTGAGCAATCAAAGAATTTAAAGGAACATCACGAGGATCAATAGAAGATTGCTTCGAAAGTAGAGACATAATCAAGTCAACTTTTTCATTTAGGGAGGAAATCTCCTCGACAGAGTTTACCTTCCTACCTGTTGGAGCGCGTTCGGTGTGCCATTGGGAATAGTTGGTCATCATCTCATCGAGAAGCTTTGTGGCAGCACCAAGTGTAGTTGACATAAAGGTTCCTCCCGCGGGCGAATCTAACAAGTTCCGCGAGGTAAAGTTCAAGCCTGCATAAAAAGTTTGGATAACCATCCAAGTAGTCAAACCATGAGTAGGGCAGTTCTTGATAAGAGATTTCATACGTTCCCAAGCTTGGGCAACGTGTTCATTATCCAATTGTTTAAAATTCATTATGTTGCTTCTTAGTTGGATAATTTTAGTAGCTGGATAGTATTTTCCACTAAAAGCATCTTTGCACTTGTCCCATGAATCTATGTTATTTCTAGGCAAAGACTGAAACCAAATTTTAGCTCCTCCTCTCAAGGAGAAAGGAAAAAGCTTAAGCTTAACAATATCACCATCTATTTCTTGGTACTTTTGCATATCACAAAGTTCAACAAAATTGTTTAAGTGTAAAGCAGCATCATCTCCAGCACCGGAGAATTGATCTTTCATGACTAAGTTCAGTAAAGCAGGTTTAATTTCATACGAAGGTGCTAAAGTGGCAGGTGTAGTGATAGGTGTGCAGATAAAGTCATCGTTGTTGTGACTAGTGAAGTCACACAACTTGGTGTTCTCGGTGGAACCCATAGTAGCAAGCAAGCGAGATAACTATTTTTTTGATTTTCGATAAAAGATACTAAAGCAAAAACTGAAAGGTAAACTAACAAGACTAAAAAGCAAAGGTAAAAGATAGCGTGCAACTCCCCTATCCTGAAGAGTGGAGTCCCCGGCAATGGCGCCAGAAAACTTTGCTTGATGGCTTCTCACCCCTCGTTGGTTACCCCAAGTGGAAGGTTTGAGATGCAGTGTAGCGGAAGTTTTCCCTTGGCAAAGATACCAAGGATCGATTTCCCTGAGACTCCCAGTTTCAACAAGAAGGTGTCAACTGCTAACGGCGCCAGATATTAGCAATCAACGTGGACCTGCACACAGATACAAATAACTTTGCTCCCAACGAGTACAGAGAGGTTGTCAATCCCTCCGGCCTTGTCGTTTACAAAGGATCAAACGCAAGTGATAGTAGTGATAGATATTGCTGCAATAGTAAATATAAGCGGAAAGTAAATAGCGGATGTGATCAATGATGGTAATATGGACCGGAGTCCCATGATGTTCACTAGTGATGTCTCTCTCCCAAAAGACGATAAAACAGCTATGTGAGGTAAACGAATTACAGCTGGGCAATTGACAGAATTATGTGCGCAAAACAATGCTAACTATGTTGCAAGAAAGGTAGAGGTTCAAAGCATGGGCGGTACGCCGAGGTAAGTAGACCGAAATCCATCTGCATCTACTACTAATCATCCACCTTGAGATATCTATCCAGAACATCTCGCTGGTATTAAGTTGCGAGTCCCACCCATAGTGTAAACTCAAAGCAACAGACAACTGCATTAAAAGAACTTTGCGTAAAGTAAACAATCCTTGCACCCGCGGGCACAAGCACCGTTGTTTTCCCCCTTGTGGCAACAGCACATCCCCTAGACTCATGTTTCTGTCACTCAAGCTAGTCATCGAGGGGCATGAACCCACAATCAAGCATAACGTTCCCTCTTGGAGTCACTACCTACTACTTGGCCAAAGCAATAAATAACAACGGAGAACATGCAAGAATTACTTACGAACATAAATACAAAAGAGGTGAATCAAATATATTACTCAAACACAATCTGAACATAATCTCATAATCCATCGGATCCCAGCAAACTCATCATAGCAACAGCATAAGGATTACATATGTGCCTCGATCATGTAGGGCAGCTCACGAGGACTAATTAGTGAAGCACAAGAACGGGAGGAGAACATCACATAGCTACTGGTCATGGACTCATGGTCCAAGGGAGACTACTCACAACTCATCCGGGAGGCGTCCATGGTGGTGGAGAAGCTCCCGGTGGTGATCCTCCCCTCCGGCAGGGTGCCGGGAAGAGTTCTCCTGGTGCTCCCGATCTTGGAAGCGCGGCGGCGGCGGAACAGAGATGAGATCGCGAAAAAGGGTTCCCGTCTCGATGGTTTCGGAACACGATATAAATATATGCCAAAGGGGGGCATCAGACGAGGCTCAGGGGGCCCAGGCGCCCCCCCCCC
>LR738709.1:62977377-63010870 GCA_902687465.1 Secale cereale | reverse complement strand
CCCCCCCAGGGCACCTGGAGCCCCAGTGGCCCCCCTCCAGCCCAACTTTGGCCGCATGGAAGCTTCCGGAACGCTAATTTTTTATATATTTTTCCCGGAATTTTTCTGGCAATTTACGTAATGGGAAAACCTGAAATACAAAAACAGCAGAAAACAGAAACTGGCACTGGGGTGCACTGAGTTAATAGGTTAGTCCAAATATGATCAAAAGTGTATGGAAGTGCATAAATATCATAGCAATATCACACAAAAGAGGCATGGAGCAAGCAGAAATTATAGATACGTTTTGGACGTATCAACATCCCCAAGCTTAATTCCTGCTCGTCCTCGAGTAGGTAAATGATAACAAGCATAATTTCTGTGGTGACATGCTATCAACCATATAAGAACTTTTCACAGTCACATGACAAATGCTTATTGAGACAATGAATCTTTAGTAATTAAGTTGCCTCATGAGAATATCACAAAGAACTGAAAGTTTTACAATATGATATTGAAACACTCAATAGATTTGTAGTGAGCATGGTGTGCAAACATGACAAAGTGGTACCTCGCTTGCCCCCTTTAGTGAAGCAAAACATAAATGCAGGGGCACCTCTGAAGTTTAAATGACGACTAGATACAATGACTTTGGAATAAACGATATCATAATCATGCAGAAGACAATGGTACTTTGGGACAATGCACATTACACTCAGAATGACAATCATGCTCTCAATAGTTGGTGCTTTAAAGAAAGAAGGTGGAGACTCTCGAACCGTGGCTTTTGATGGCAAGGTTGAAAACCCGTGGTCGGAAACAAAAACTAAACATGTACCAGAGCTCTTGGTTTTTAAAAACAGAGGTAAAAATTATTTTTTTGGAGTATGCATATTTCGTCAACGAATGCTAGTAGATAACTCAATTACTTCTCGAGCTGGACAAGTTTCGAGGAACGGCTCCCGCACGAGGACGATCACATCCCCTTAATCTCCTTTGTTTATCACTGCCAAAGTTTTCTGATTTCTCATGAACAAAGCATGAAGGAGGGTTTGTTTGTTGTATATTTTTTTAATGAGCCGGGCGCACTCTTTGCCAGTTCCTTCTCGTATTAGGGGTTTGCATATTAGACATGCAATCCCGGGGTGAAACTTGTCCAACTTAAAAAGATCATGAATTAACTACTACTTCCTCATGAGCTAAAACAGAGGCACAAAAGAGAAATGCTTTTTTGAATAATTTCGAGATGGTACAAGATAGTCTTCGTTAGGAATGGCAGGTAAATACCATGTATAGGAAGGTATGGTGGACTCATATGGCATAACTGGTTTAAAGGATTTTGGATGCACAAGCAGTCAGTCCGCTTAGTACAGGCGAAGGTTAGCAAAAGACTGGGAGCGACCAACTAAGAGAGCAATGACGGTCATAATCATGCAGAGCGACAAAGCAACATTGAATCGGGCATGGAAGTTATATCGCTACTCAGAAATTAAAGATCATCAAGGCTTGATAGACTTTCTTTACAGTCTTAAATATGCGTGAGAATATGCCAAGTCAATCAAAATAAATTCTTGGAGGAAGATATCACTAAACCGTACCACATCATAGGCAAACAAATCATGTTGGTACTTCAATAACACATTAAGAACCCCCCAGCTATTTGAGACTAACCATAAGAAAACATGAACTACTAAGCACCATTATGCACATAGCATTTTTATCATAGACGTATCAACCAGTGCAACAGAAGCCAACTCTCTTAACAAGATAAGCATGATAACTCAAGAGAGTTCCAGCAACCAACTAAACAAAAGCTCTTTAAAAAGAAAAGCATGAAAACTAAGAGCTAAAACATGACAGTAGCTATTGAAAGACAAAGAACATACACAACAAAGATAAACATGAAAATCCTATGTTGTGTTCTAGGTTGAAGTGGAGCGTGTTTCTCTCCCACACAAAGAAAGATGGGTTCCAACTTGTTATGAACAGCAAGCAAAGCTAAAGAAAACTAAAAAGGAAACTAAAAGCAAGATGCTCCAAACATAGCACATAGCACATGAAGTGATTAAAATATAGTGGAACGAAAGACGAACTGATAATTGTTGATGGAGAAGGGGATGCACGGGGGCATCCCCAAGCTTAGACGCTTGAGTCTTCTTGAATATTTCTTGGGGGTGCACGGGGGCATCCCCAAGCTTGAGCGTTTGACACTCCTGAATCTTTTTATCATCTTCCCTCGCACACTTGAAAACTCCCTTCATACATAACTCATCATAATCTGATTAGCGAGGTTAGTACCCATAATAAAATATTTTTTCCTTGCTGGAAATAAAGATAATCTTGAAGGTCTACTGTTTCTCAAGATTGCCAAAAGGTTTTTGCAAAGAAAAAGCAAGCTCAAGGTTTGCAAAACGAAGGAAAGGCAAAATAGGACAGAATCTGTGAAAAACAGACCAGCAGGTAGTAAATAATTTTTTCGGGGCACTTCTGCAACTCAAATCAAAAAACTCAGAACAGACGCCCGAAAGCCAATTGTATAGAGCACGCTGTCGAAACAATTCAGACCAAAAAGATGATCTGGTGATTTTATACGAATTTTTCTGTCCAAGGACAGAATCTGTTTCCTGGACAGCACGTCACAACTTTTGAACTTTCTTGCAATCAGAGGATAAACTTGGCACAAAGCTGAAAAGTAAAGATACAATGATGATGCTACTGTAGTAACAAACTCAAGACACAACAAAAGCAAAATAAAATTTTATTCATTGTGGGCTGCCTCCCAAAAGCGCTTTCTTTTATGCCTTTAAGCTAGGCATAATGCAAAGAGATCAAGTTTTATCAAGAGTAAAAGAATAGCTAGCCCGTATAACGGACTCAAAAGGTAACTTAATCTTCTTTCTAGGGAAGTGTTCCATCCCTTTCTTGAGAGGAAATTGGAATTTTATATTCCCCTCTTTCATGTCAATGATGGCACCAACGGTGCGAAGAAAAGGACGTCCCAAAATAATTGGACAAGAAGGTTCACATTCAATATCCATAATAGTAAAATCAACGGGAACATAATTTTCATTGACAATGATAAGAACATCGTCGATCCTCCCCAAGGGTTTCTTGTTGGAAGAATCAACAAGACGAACACCAAAAGAACAAGAATCAAAAGGTTTCAATTTAAGCATATCATATATTCTTTTGGGCATAACGGAGGTACTTGCTCCAACATCACATAAAGCATAGCAAGAGAAGTTATTCAACTTAATTTTAATCATAGGATCCCAACCATCTTCTAGCTTTCTAGGTATGGAGGCTTCTACCCTAAGTTTCTCCTCCCTAGCTTTGATGAGAGCATTAGTGATATGCTCGGTGAAGGCAAGGTTAAGTGTGCTAGTGCGGGGATCTCTAGACATCTTGTGAAGGTAATCAATAACTTCAGAAATGGTGCAATTATCAAAATCAAGGTCACTACTATCAAGTAAAGTGGTAGTGGTGTCCTTTAGGCTCACTTGTTTGGTAGTTTCTATGGTCATAGGAGTTTCTACGGTTAAGGTCATAGCATCACCATTAATAGGTCCAATGGGACCAGGAGTGCATTGGGTGCTAAGAGTTTGGATATCCTCAATAACTTGGATAGTAGCAACAGTGTGATGGGTAGGAAGGTTCTTAATTCTATCTTCTTCCTCCTTTTCTCTAGCCCATCTCTCTTTAAGTTTAGCCAACATCCTAATGTTTTCATTAATTTGCACTTGAATAGCATTCATAGGAGTGGTCTTCCTCTCCTCAAGAGGGGAAGTTCTAATTTTAAGCAACTCTACCTCATGGGCTAAATTGTCTACTTTCGAAGAGATATCATCTAGTTTGTTTAGTTTTTCTTCTACATTCTTATTGAAGGCTTTTTGGGTAGTGATGAAATCTTTAAGCATAATCTCTAGTTCAGAAGTGGAGTTCTTGGTGCTAGGATAAGCATTGTTGTTCCCATAGGAATTAGAGGGGAATGGTCTAGGATTGCTACCAAAATTACTCCTATAAGCATTGTTATTGAAATTGTTTCTAGAGATAAAGTTCACATCTACTTGTTCTTGAGCAATCAAAGAATTTAAAGGAACATCACAAGGATCAATAGAAGATTGCTTGGAAAGTAGAGACATGATTAAGTCAACTTTTTCATTTAGGGAGGAAATCTCCTCGACAGAGTTTACCTTCCTACCTGTTGGAGCGCGTTCGGTGTGCCATTGGGAATAGTTGGTCATCATCTCATCGAGAAGCTTCGTGGCAGCACCAAGTGTAGTTGACATAAAGGTTCCTCCCGCGGCCGAATCTAACAAGTTCCGCGAGGTAAAGTTCAAGCCTGCATAAAAAGTTTGGATAACCATCCAAGTAGTCAAACCATGAGTAGGGCAGTTCTTGACAAGAGATTTCATGCGTTCCCAAGCTTGGGCAACGTGTTCATTATCCAATTGTTTGAAATTCATTATGTTACTCCTTAGTTGGATAATTTTAGCAGGTGGATAGTACATCCCAATAAAGGCATCCTTGCACTTATCCCAAAAATCTATGCTATTTCTAGGCAAAGATTGAAACCAAATTTTAGCTCCTCCTCTCAAGGAGAAAGGAAAAAGCTTAAGCTTAACAATATTACCATCTATTTCTTGGTACTTTTGCATATCACAGAGTTCAACAAAATTATTTAAGTGCAAAGCAGCAGCATCTCCAGCACCGGAGAATTGATCTTTCATAACTAGGTTCAGTAAAGCAGGTTTAATTTCATAAGACGGTGCGGAAGTGGCAGGTGTAGTAATAGGCATGCAGATAAAGTCATCGTTGTTATGACTAGTGAAGTCACACAACTTGGTGTTCTCGGTGGAACCCATAGCAGCAAGCAAGCAAGATAACTATTTTTGTGATTTTTGATAAAGGGAACTAAAGCAAAAACTGAAAGGTAAACTAACAAGACTAAAAAGCAAAGGTAAAAGATAGCGTGCAACTCCCCTATCTTGAAGAGTGGAGTCCCCGGCAACGGCGCCAGAAAACTTTGCTTGATGGCTTCTCGCCCCTCGTTGGTTACCCCAAGTGGAAGGTTTGAGATGCAGTGTAGCGGTAGTTTTCCCTTGGCAAAGATACCAAGGATCGAATCCCGTGAGACTCCGAGGGTCAACAAGAAGGTGTCAACTGCTAACGGCGCAACTTAGCGATTGACAGGACCTGCACACAGATACAAAGAACTTTGCTCCCAACGAGTATAGAGAGGTTGTCAATCCCTCCGGCCTTGTCGTTTACAAAGGATCAAACGCAAGAGATAATAGTGATAGGTATGACTGCAACTAGTAAGTAAGAACAGGAAATAAATAACGGGTGTGATCAGTGATGGTAATATGGACCGGGGTGCCATGATGTTCACTAGTGATGTCTCTCTCCCAAAAGATGATAAAACAGCTAAGCGAGGTAAACGAATTACAGCTGGGCAATTGACAGGATTATGTGCGCAAACCAATGCTAACTATGCTGCAAGAAAGGTAGAGGCTCAAAAGCATGGGCGTTACGCCAAGGCAAGTAGACCAAAATCCATCTGCATCTACTACTAATCATCCACCTTGAGATATCTATCCTGAACATCTCGCTGGTATTAAGTTGCGAGTCCCACCCATAGTGTAAACTCAAAGCAACAGACAACTGCATTAAAAGAACTTTGCGTAAAGTAAACAATCCTTGCACCCGCAAGTACAAGCACCGTTGTTTTCCTTCTTGTGGCAACAGCACATCCCCTAGACTCATGTTTCTGTCACTCAAGCTAGTCATCGAGGGGCATGAACCCACAATCAAGCATAATGTTCCCTCTTGGAGTTACTACCTACTACTTGGCCAAAGCAATAAACAGCAACGGAGAACATGCAAGAATTACTCAAGAACATAAATATAAAAGAGGTGAATCAAATATATTACTCACACACAATCTGAACATAATCTCATAATCCATCGGATCCCAGCAAACTCATCATAGCAACAGCATAAGGATTACACATGTGCCTCGATCATGTAGGGCAGCTCACGAGGTCTAATCGGTGAAGAACAAAGAGGGGAGGAGAACATCACATAGCTACTGGTCATGGACCCATGGTCCAAGGGAGACTACTCACAACTCATCCGGGAGGCGTCCATGGTTGTGGAGAAGCTCCCGGTGGTGGTTCTCCCCTCCGGCAGGGTGCCGGGAAGAGTTCTCCTGGTGCTCCCGATCTTGGAAGCGCGGCGGCGGCGGAACAGAGATGAGATCGCGAAAAAGGGTTCCGTCCTCGAGGGTTTCGGGACGCGGTGTAAATATATGCCAAAGGGGGGCATCAGCGGAGGTCAGGGGGGCCCAGGCGCCCCCCCAGCGCGGCCAGGGGTTGGGCCCCCCCCCCCCAGGGCGCCTGGAGCCCCAGTGGCCCCCCTCTGGCCCTACTTTGGCCGCATGGAAGCTTCCGGAACGCTGATTTTTTATATATTTTTCCCGGAATTTTTCTGGCAATTTACGTAATGGGAAAACCTAAAATACAAAACCAGCAGAAAACAGAAACTGGCACTAGGGTGCACTGAGTTAATAGGTTAGTCCAAATATGATCAAAAGTGTATGGAAGTGCATAAATATCATAGCAATATCACACAAAAGAGGCATGGAGCAAGCAGAAATTATAGATACGTTTTGGACGTATCAACATCCCCAAGCTTAATTCCTGCTCGTCCTCGAGTAGGTAAATGATAACAAGCATAATTTCTGTGGTGACATGCTATCAACCATATTAGAACTTTTCACAGTCACATGACAAATGCTTACTGAGACAATGAATCTTTAGTAATTAAGTTGCCTCATGAGAATATCACAAAGAACTGAAAGTTTTACAATATGATACTGAAACACTCAATAGATTTGTAGTGAGCATGGTGTGCAAACATGACAAAGTGGTACCTCGCTTGCCCCCTTTAGTGAAGCAAAACATAAATGCAGGGGCACCTCCGAAGTTTAAATGACGACTAGATACAATGACTTCAGAATAAACGATATCATAATCATGCAGAAGACAATGGTACTTTGGGACAATGCACATTACACTCAGAATGACAATCATGCTCTCAATAGTTGGTGCTTTAAAGAAAGAAGGTGGAGACTCTCGAACCGTGGCTTTTGATGGCAAGGTTGAAAACCCGTGGTCGGAAACAAAAACTAAACATGTACCAGAGCTCTTGGTTTTTAAAAACAGAGGTAAAAATTATTTTTTTGGAGTATGCATATTTCGTCAACGAATGCTAGTAGATAACTCAATTACTTCTCGAGCTGGACAAGTTTCGAGGAACGGGTCCCGCACGAGGACGATCACATCCCCTTAATCTCCTTTGTTTATCACTGCCAAAGTTTTCTGATTTCTCATGAACAAAGCGTGAAGGAGGGTTTGTTTGTTCTATATATTTTTAATGAGCCGGGCGCACTCTTTGCCAGTTCCTTCTCGTATTAGGGGTTTGCAGATTAGACATGCAATCCCGGGGTGAAACTTGTCCAACTTAAAAAGATCATGAATTAACTACTACTTCCTCATGAGCTAAAACAAAGGCACAAAAGAGAAATGCTTTTTTGAATAATTTCGAGATGGTACAAGATAGTCTTCGTTAGGAATGGCAGGTAAATACCATGTATAGGAAGGTATGGTGGACTCATATGGCATAACTGGTTTAAAGGATTTTGGATGCACAAGCAGTCAGTCCGCTTAGTACAGGCGAAGGTTAGCAAAAGACTGGGAGCGACCAACTAAGAGAGCAATGACGGTCATAATCATGCAGAGCGACACAGCAACATTGAATCGGGCATGGAAGTTATATCGCTACTCAGAAATTAAAGATCATCAAGGCTTGATAGACTTTCTTTACAGTCTTAAATATGCGTGAGCATATGCCAAGTCAATCAAAATAAATTCTTGGAGGAAGATATCACTAAACCATACCACATCATAGGCAAACAAATCATGTTGGTACTTCAATAACACATTAAGAACCCCCCCCCCCCAGCTATTTGAGACTAACCATAAGAAAACATGAACTACTAAGCACCATTATGCACATAGCATTTTTATCATAGACGTATCAACCAGTGCAACAGAAGCCAACTCTCTTAACAAGATAAGCATGATAACTCAAGAGAGTTCCAGCAACCAACTAAACAAAAGCTCTTTAAAAAGAAAAGCATGAAAACTAAGAGCTAAAACATGACAGTAGCTATTGAAAGACAAAGAACATACACAACAAAGATAAACATGAAAATCCTATGTTGTGTTCTAGGTTGAAGTGGAGCGTGTTTCTCTCCCACACAAAGAAAGATGGGTTCCAACTTGTTATGAACAGCAAGCAAAGCTAAAGAAAACTAAAAAGGAAACTAAAAGCAAGACGCTCCAAACATAGCACATAACACATGAAGTGATTAAAATATAGTGGAACGAAAGACGAACTGATAATTGTTGATGGAGAAGGGGATGCACGGGGGCATCCCCAAGCTTAGACGCTTGAGTCTTCTTGAATATTTCTTGGGGGTGCACGGGGGCATCCCCAAGCTTGAGCGTTTGACACTCCTGAATCTTTTTATCATCTTCCCTCGCACACTTGAAAACTCCCTTCATACATAACTCATCATAATCTGATTAGCGAGGTTAGTACCCATAATAAAATAATTTTTCCTTGCTGGAAATAAAGATAATCTTGAAGGTCTACTGTTTCTCAAGATTGCCAAAAGGTTTTTGCAAAGAAAAAGCAAGCTCAAGGTTTGCAAAACGAAGGAAAGGCAAAACAGGACAGAATCTGTGAAAAACAGACCAGCAGGTAGTAAATAATTTTTTCGGGGCACTTCTCCAACTCAAATCAAAAAACTCAGAACAGACGCCCGGAAGCCAATTGTATAGAGCACGCTGTCGAAACAATTCAGACCAAAAAGATGATCTGGTGATTTTATACGAATTTTTCTATCCAAGGACAGAATCAGTTTCCTGGACAGCACGTCACAACTTTTGAACTTTCTTGCAATCAGAGGATAAACTTGGCACAAAGCTAAAAAGTAAAGATACAATGATGATGCTACTGTAGTAACAAACTCAAGACACAACAAAAGCAAAATAAAATTTTATTCATTGTGGGCTGCCTCCCAAAAGCGCTTTCTTTTATGCCTTTAAGCTAGGCATAATGCAAAGAGATCAAGTTTTATCAAGAGTAAAAGAATAGCTAGCCCGTATAACGGACTCAAAAGGTAAATTAATCTTCTTTCTAGGGAAGTGTTCCATCCCTTTCTTGAGAGGAAATTGGAATTTTATATTCCCCTCTTTCATGTCAATGATGGCACCAACGGTGCGAAGAAAAGGACGTCCCAAAATAATTGGACAAGAAGGTTCACATTCAATATCCATAATAGTAAAATCAACGGGAACATAATTGTCATTGACAATGATAAGAACATCGTCGATCCTCCCCAAGGGTTTCTTGTTGGAAGAATCAACAAGACGAACACCAAAAGAACAAGAATCAAAAGGTTTCAATTTAAGCATATCATATATTCTTTTGGGCATAACGGAGGTACTAGCTCCAACATCACATAAAGCATAGCAAGAGAAGTTATTCAACTTAATTTTAATCATAGGATCCCAACCATCTTCTAGCTTTCTAGGTATGGAGGCTTCTACCCTAAGTTTCTCCTCCCTAGCTTTGATGAGAGCATTAGTGATATGCTCGGTGAAGGCAAGGTTAAGTGTGCTAGTGCGGGGATCTCTAGACATCTTGTGAAGGAAATCAATAACTTCAGAAAGGGTGCAATTATCAAAATCAAGGTCACTACTATCAAGTAAAGTGGTAGTGGTGTCCTTTAGGCTCACTTGTTTGGTAGTTTCTATGGTCATAGGAGTTTCTACGGTTAAGGTCATAGCATCACCATTAATAGGTCCAATGGGACCAGGAGTGCATTGGGTGCTAAGAGTTTGGATATCCTCAACAACTTGGATAGTAGCAACAGTGTGATGAGTAGGAAGGTTCTTAATTCTATCTTCTTCCTCCTTTTCTCTAGCCCATCTCTCTTTAAGTTTAGCCCACATCCTAATGTTTTCATTATTTGCACTTGAATAGCATTCATAGGAGTGGTCTTCCTCTCCTCAAGAGGGGAAGTTCTAATTTTAAGCAACTCTACCTCATGGGCTAAATTGTCTACCTTCGAAGAGAGATCATCTAGTTTGGTTAGTTTTTCTTCTACATTCTTATTGAAGGCTTTTTGGGTAGTGATGAAATCTTTAAGCATAATCTCTAGTTCAGAAGTGGAGTTCTTGGTGCTAGGATAAGCATTGTTGTTCCCATAAGAATTAGAGAGGAACGATCTAGGATTGCTACCAAAATTACTCCTATTAGCATTGTTATTGAAATTGTTTCTAGAGATAAAGTTCACATCTACTTGTTCTTGAGCAATCAAAGAATTTAAAGGAACATCACGAGGATCAATAGAAGATTGCTTGGAAAGTAGAGACATGATTAAGTCAACTTTTTCATTTAGGGAGGAAATCTCCTCGACAGAGTTTACCTTCCTACCTGTTGGAGCGCGTTCGGTGTGCCATTGGGAATAGTTGGTCATCATCTCATCGAGAAGCTTCGTGGCAGCACCAAGTGTAGTTGACATAAAGGTTCCTCCCGCGGCCGAATCTAACAAGTTCCGCGAGGTAAAGTTCAAGCCTGCATAAAAAGTTTGGATAACCATCCAAGTAGTCAAACCATGAGTAGGGCAGTTCTTGACAAGAGATTTCATGCGTTCCCAAGCTTGGGCAACGTGTTCATTATCCAATTGTTTGAAATTCATTATGTTACTCCTTAGTTGGATAATTTTAGCAGGTGGATAGTACTTCCCAATAAAGGCATCCTTGCACTTGTCCCAAGAATCTATGCTATTTCTAGGCAAAGATTGAAACCAAATTTTAGCTCCTCCTCTCAAGGAGAAAGGAAAAAGCTTAAGCTTAACAATATTACCATCTATTTCTTGGTACTTTTGCATATCACAGAGTTCAACAAAATTATTTAAGTGCAAAGCAGCATCATCTCCAGCACCGGAGAATTGATCTTTCATAACTAGGTTCAGTAAAGCAGGTTTAATTTCATAAGAAGGTGCTGCAGTGGCAGGTGTAGTAATAGGCGTGCAGATAAAGTCATCGTTGTTATGACTAGTGAAGTCACACAACTTGGTGTTCTCGGTGGAACCCATAGCAGCAAGCAAGCAAGATAAATATTTTTGTGATTTTTGATAAAAGGGAACTAAAGCAAAAACTGAAAGGTAAACTAACAAGACTAAAAAGCAAAGGTAAAAGATAGCGTGCAACTCCCCTATCTTGAAGAGTGGAGTCCCCGGCAACGGCGCCAGAAAACTTTGCTTGATGGCTTCTCGCCCCTCGTTGGTTACCCCAAGTGGAAGGTTTGAGATGCAGTGTAGCGGTAGTTTTCCCTTGGCAAAGATACCAAGGATCGAATCCCGTGAGACTCCGAGGGTCAACAAGAAGGTGTCAACTGCTAACGGCGCAACTTAGCGATTGACAGGACCTGCACACAGATACAAATAACTTTGCTCCCAACGAGTGCAGAGAGGTTGTCAATCCCTCCGGCCTTATCGTTTACAAAGGATCAAACGCAAGAGATAATAGTGATAGGTATGACTGCAACTAGTAAGTAAGAACAGGAAATAAATAACGGGTGTGATCAGTGATGGTAATATGGACCGGGGTCCCATGATGTTCACTAGTGATGTCTCTCTCCCAAAAGACGATAAAACAGCTAAGCGAGGTAAACGAATTACAGCTAGGCAATTGACAGGATTATGTGCGCAAACCAATGCTAACTATGCTGCAAGAAAGGTAGAGGGTCAAAAGCATGGGCGGTACGCAAGGCAAGTAGACCGAAATCCATCTGCATCTACTACTAATCATCCACCTTGAGATATCTATCCAGAACATCTCGCTGGTATTAAGTTGCGAGTCCCACCCATAGTGCAAACTCAAAGCAACAGACAACTGCATTAAAAGAACTTTGCGTAAAGTAAACAATCCTTGCACCCGCAAGTACAAGCACCGTTGTTTTCCCCCTTGTGGCAACAGCACATCCCCTAGACTCATGTTTCTGTCACTCAAGCTAGTCATCGAGGGGCATGAACCGACAATCAAGCATAACATTCCCTCTTGGTGTTACTACCTACTACTTGGCCAAAGCAATAAACAGCAACGGAGAACATGCAAGAATTACTCAAGAACATAAATATAAAAGAGGTGAATCAAATATATTACTCACACATAATCTGAACATAATCTCATAATCCATCGGATCCCAGCAAACTCATCATAGCAACAGCATAAGGATTACACATGTGCCTCGATCATGTAGGGCAGCTCACGAGGTCTAATCGGTGAAGAACAAAGAGGGGAGGAGAACATCACATAGCTACTGGTCATGGACCCATGGTCCAAGGGAGACTACTCACAACTCATTCGGGAGGCGTCCATGGTGGTGGAGAAGCTCCCGGTGGTGGTTCTCCCCTCCGGCAGGGTGCCGGGAAGAGTTCTCCTGGTGCTCCCGATCTTGGAAGCGCGGCGGCGGCGGAACAGAGATGAGATCGCGAAAAAGGGTTCCGTCCTCGAGGGTTTTGGGATGCGGTGTAAATATATGCCAAAGGGGGGCATCAGCGGAGGTCAGGGGGGCCCAGGCGCCCCCCCGGCACGGCCAGGGGTGGGGCCGCCCCCCCCCACGGCGCCTGGAGCCCCAGTGGCCCCCCTCTGGCCCTACTTTGGCCGCATGGAAGCTTCTGGAACGCTGATTTTTTATATATTTTTCCCGGAATTTTTCTGGCAATTTACGTAATGGGAAAACCTGAGATACAAAAACAGCAGAAAACAGAAACTGGCACTGGGGTGCACTGAGTTAATAGGTTAGTCCAAATATGATCAAAAGTGTATGGAAGTGCATAAATATCATAGCAATATCACACAAAAGAGGCATGGAGCAAGCAGAAATTATAGATACGTTTTGGACGTATCACCCGCTTGCTCAGCCCCTCTTATAGCATTGTTAGTTGCAGGTGAAGATGAAGATCGTTCCATGTTGGAACTTGTTGTTGGAATATCACAATATCTATTATTATTATTTTAACACACCTATATACTGGGCATGGGTGGAAGGCTTGGCCTTTTGCTTGGTGTTTTGTTCCACTCATGCCACCTTAGGAGCCGATAAACCGGCATTATGTTCCTTGATTTTGCGTTCCTTACACGGTTGGGTATATGGGGACCCCTTGACAGTTCGCCTTTGAATAAACCTCCTCCAGCAAGGCCCAACATTGGTTTTAATTTGCCACATAATAAAAACTTAATTAATTAATTAATTGCATAGGGAGTTAGCGCTACCCAAGGATTCTTTCTACATAGCAGGGGGGCCAGTGCTGATGGTGTTGGTCCCAAACGGGGGTTCTGTGGGGCCGCCACGGGGAAACTCGAGGTATCTGGTATAACCTATAGAATCTCCCATCCGGTCGTGGCCTAAGACGAGATACGCGCGGCTACTATCAGGGTGTCGACACACCGGGAGGTCTTGCTGGACTTGTTTTACCATTGTCGAAATGTCTTGTGCACCGGGATTCCGAGCCTGATCGGATTATCCCTAAGATAAGGGGTGATATTATTATTAGTTCTGCTGATCGTGAGAGCTTGTGATGGGCTAAGTTGGGACACCCCTACAGGGTTTTGATCTTTCGAAAGCCGTGCCCGTGGTTATGCGGCAGATTGGAATTTGTTAATGTCCAGTTGTAGAAAACTTGACAGAGGATCCGAAGTAAAACACACAACTGTGTGAGTAACCGTGACTGTCTCTTTTCACTTTGAGAAGAGAACACGGTGGGGTTATGTTTGACTCGTAGGTGGTTCGGGATCTTTAGCGATCACTACTCGTTGCGACCGTTTGCGTAGATGCTCATCTTATTCTTGTACTCGTAAGTTAGCCACCATACATATTGCTTAGCCGCTGCTGCAACCTCACCACTTTACTTCTTCCTACCCATTAAGCTTTGCTAGTCTTGATACCCATGGTTATAGGATTGCTGAGTCCTCGTGGCTCACAGATACTACAACAACAGTTGCAGGTGCAGGTTTCTGATGTCTTGACGTGAGAGCGATGATCATTGTCTTGGAGTTCTTTCTTCTTCTTCTTCTTCTTCAGTCTTGGGTTAGGTTCCGGGTCGGCAGCCTAGGATAGCATATGGATGTCTTTGTACTTTTCATGTTTGCATCCGTAGTTGGATGCCTTGTATTGATGATGTTGTATTCATGTGACTTGTATGAATTGTTGTATCCCCCATGTATGTATGTAATGGTATGATGTAATGATATCCATCTTGCTAAGCGCCTGAAATGCGGTTGTGCCCCAATCACGTAAGTGTCACGTGTTCGGGACAGAATCACATCTTGGGCTTGACAAGTTGGTATCAGAGCCTCGACCGACCATAGGAGCCCCCTTGATTGATCGTAGTTTGGCCGTTGTTGAGTCTAGCGGAAAACTTTTTCGGAGTCTAGTTATATCGGAGAATAGGAATTCTTTTTACTCCCCTGCCCCTTCGTCGCTCTCGTGAGGAATCTTTATGTAGGTGTTTTGAATTACTCCTCTTCCCCTTCAAATTTTTTTAAGGATCACGTGGTTAGTTTTTGTTCGTTGTGTTGTCAGTTCTTTCATCTGGTGCATCTCTCGTCAAGTGGACTCGACCCTCTTATTCTTTGCAAGTTCAACCTCAGTTCTTTTCAACCAACCGATGTTGTTTCCCCATCCGAAGTGGACTTTCTTTTTCCCACCCGCCCACCCTTTTACTTCTCGGACCGGAGTCCTTAATCGAGTATCCATCCTACTCGTGTGAAGTCTTTGCTTTCTTTCATCAATTATTTCAACTGGTGAATTCTCGTCTAGCTTGTCCTTCTCTTCTCTTTTCTTGTCCGGTGGTTTCAATTCAAGTATTCGGTGCTCATCATATTCTTTTCCTCGGCTCAAGTGATTCCAATTGCTCGTTCGTCTCTCGTCATTTAATTATTCCGGAGCTCCGAAGACATCTCAGGGGATTCGTCTGTATTCCAATTAATTCGAGGTTTTCACCTCCTTTGAGTCTTTTAGTCGTTCCGGTGCATCTTCTCCTTTCAATCCTTTCCAACGGTGGGTTTTCTCTTCAGTGGGCTCATAACCCACAGGTTTATTCCCAGGATCTTACCTGACTCTTCTAATATTTCCCGGAGTTATTCCAAATTATTTTCAAGTGTGACGTAAGTATGGATTCCATCAGTCATATGCCTTCTCCAAGATCGTTTGCAAATTCTTTTCAAATGTGGTTCAACCCTTCTTCTTTTCATTCTTCCGGAGTATTTCATAAATTCTTTCTTTGTGTTCCTCCGAAAGCCATCATTTCAGAAGATTTCTTCATCCTCAGTTTTCAACTTCGTCCTCCAAATATTCTTCTTGATGCCTCTTTGTTCGTCTCACATTCTTTCCGGTGCTTCGTTCAAGTATTCTTTAATCCGTCTGCAATCTCTTCGTTCTCGTCATTAAAATTTTCTCAAGTACTTATCCTTTTCCCGGAGATTCATTCTCTTGTTTTCACTCGATTTTAATTCTTTACAGTGGTTTGTCCTCTTCATCACTCAATTCTTCTCGGTGATTCGTTCCTTTTCTTCACTCGACTTCAATTCTTACGGTGGTTCGTTCAATAGTCCTTCTCCGGTGTTATCATATCAATCGATTCATTTGTTTCCAATCCTACCGGTGGTTCATGAAGATTTTCGCAAGTTCGCGATATATCCCTCTTTAATCATTTCAACGAGAATAAGTGGTGTGCAAATCCATTGCTTCTCATCAATTTAATTGGTGGAGGATAAACATAACATAATTCTTATTCTTTTCATCAAGTTGATTAATCCTTTCCTTCGGAGTTTATTCTTGATGAATAAATTCTAGTTCCAGGTGTTTTATTCTTTTTCTTCCCCGGAGTTCAAAGTTTTCCTCGGCTATCCCGTCTAAATCATCGCAAGGCTGTAATCTTATAACTTTCATCAGTCATTTCTATTTTCATCATCCTTTTCATACCGGAGTTCTGTGTGGTGGTTCCTCATGTTTTAAATCATTCATCGATTGTTCATCAAATTCCTTTTGATCAAGCGCAAGCATTATTCTTGGTGTATCGAGATGCAAATAATTCTCCGTATTCATTTCAGTGGAGTTTTGCATTTCTTCCTTCATCTCATCTATTCAATCTTTTATTTGTGGCATAATTCACCTCAAGTTTCGAGATGATTATCTTAAGTCCACAACAAGCTTATTCTTTTGTTGTTGATAATCTCAACAACTCCGTTCAAGTCTTCCTCTCATAAATTCTCGTTCATGTCACTCGTGATCAAAGTTGTCTTCTTCTTCTCCATTCTTTTAATTCAATTATTTCAGTTCTTCCGGAGGTGTTGTGTTGTTGCTCTCGTCGAGTATCTTTTCATCTTTTCAAGTTCTTTTTCTATTCCATTCTTGCTCAACCGGTGTGCTATTTCCGTCAGTTTCAGCCGGAGTGCTGCCTAAATTCATTCATTGGAAGTTCTTTTCTATCTCTTTCAACCGGAGTGGTTTCATTGTCTCTCTTGTCATTTATCCTCTTGGTTCTCGTCTTATGCCTTTTGCTTATTTACAGGAGCTTCTCAAATCTCGTTCATCTCCGTTGTACCCTTCTTTCATATTGTTCAACCTCTCAAGGTTCTTTGGTTTCACTCTTTTGTCCTCGAAGAACTTTGTTCTTCCTTTTCCTCTTCCCTCTCGTTCCTAAGATCTCGGGACGAGATCTCTTGTTAGTAGGGGAGTGTTGTGCCACCCCGAGACCGGTGCGCTAGGTGTCAGCCAGTTATTCGTTGTTGTTGCCATGTCATCTGCTCGCGTGTTGCATCTTGCCATGTCATCATGTGTGTTGCATCATCATGTTTTCAACACTTGCATCCGTCCTAGTCCGCATGTCCTCTCCGTTGTCCGTTCTGAGCCCAGACACACTTGCACGTGCCCGCGGCATCTCCGAATATTTATTTTGTGAGTGGCCGAAAAACATTCTCGTAATGGGTTGAAACTTGGCGTGTGGTATTATTATAGCATAGGTAGACCGCCTGTCAAGTTTCGTCGCATTCGGAGTTCGTTTGATAGCCCAACCGTTAAATATAGCGGCACTAGTCGCCGATCAAAACGTCGGACGTTTTCGGTATCCGGAAACTCCGCGGGCCTCTTCTCTTCTCTCCCCAGAACCCCTCATACACAGCCCACTACCTGCACCTAGGCCCATCCTACCCCCTCTCTCTGTCTGGAGCCGTCCGATTCGACCGGAGGGTCCAAAATCACCACTAGACCCAAACCCTAGCCAAAACTGCCTATTTAAACCCCTCCCCTTGCCATTTTGGGCATCCCTAGCCCCCCTAACCCCATCCCTAACCTCCAGCCGCAGCAATCCCACCTCCTCCCTCAAATTCCGTGCGCAGCCACCTCAAAACTGCCACTTGTCGCCGCCCCATAGGGCCAGCCGCCACCTGGGCAGCCCCTGGCCAACCCCCACGCGCCATGTGGCCAAAGCCACGTCGCCCAGCCGCCAGGCCCGTCCCCGGGCCGGATCTGGGCCCCGATCGGCCCGCACCTCCCGAGCGCCCGCTCGCTCCCGTGCTCCTCGCGGCTCGACCCCGCGCCGCCGTTCCGCTGAGCTCCGGCCGCTGCCGGCAACCGCCTCGCCTACAGCCCCGCCGCCGTGCGTCCTCCGCCACCGGACCAACTCGGTGTCGCCGCCGGATCCCGCCTCTGCGCCTTCATCGCGCCTCCCCATCGAGCTACTCCGCCGCCCGCAGCACGCCCGGAGCTCGTCTTCCCCCGCCGTGAGATCCCGCCGGCCGCCTCACCGCCCACCGGAGTGGCGCCCTCCGCCGCCATCTGCCCCGTCGTCGGCCTCCTCCGGCCGTCCCTCGCCGGAGGTCGGCCAGCTCCGCCGCCGTCTCCCGAATCCACCCTCTGCGCCCGACCCGCTCCGCCTCTGGGCCACTGCCAAGTGGGCCCCGCGCCGCCGCCGCCGACGAACATGTCCGTCCGGGCACGGACATGTCCGTCCGCCTCGTCCTGTGACCCTGACGTGTGGGTCCCGCCGCTGGACATGTCCATTTCCCCGAGGTGGTTTTTCTCTCGAAGTCCCTGTATTTGCACATTATGTTGCTATGTTCATGTGGATATATCTTTGTGTGTACTTATCCAAATTGAGTGAATGATATGTCAAAATGATCGTTGTGATATGCTCTACACTTTGTTCCATTGTGCCATGCTTGTTTGACTTCATCTAGATGCTCTAATCTCTGTTGCAAGAGTGCTACTTGTTATAAACTGATGTTACTTGTTAATTTGATGCCATGTTTGAGATATGATAACTTGGTGCATGTTTATCCAAATGAAGCATATGATATGTCAAAATGTTCTTTGTGAAGTGCTCTACATGATGGTTGCTGTAGCATTCATGTTAGGTGCCATCTTGCCATGTTAATCTCTGTTGCAAAAGTGCATTTTGGCTGTTAAGTGCTGAAACTTGTTATGAGATGCTGATTTCACTTGCTCATTGCTATTGATGTGTTTGTCTTCATGCCACATGCCTATATGATTTAGAAGCACAATCATATGGTCTTTGATGTGGTGCATTTAACTTTCCATGATATGCCTTGAGGTGACTTAAACATGCTTGTAAACATGCCATGTTGTTGTTACTGTTTTATACTTAGTAAAAAAACGGCTAAGTCTGGAATCTGTTATAACCTGATGCTATGTTTGCTTGATGCCCCACTCAAATCCATGCTTGTTTTGGAGTGGCTAATGATCATGCCTTGTTGTCCATGTTATTGTCTATCCATTCATGCCCTTACTTGTTCATATGACCTGTTGTAGCTTATTTATTTCTAGCTCTCAAGTTGCTATAAATTATATCTGTCAGGATTTTATCAGCATGTTCAATTTGGTGGAGCTTGTTGCTATTGATCCATGCCTCCTGTGGAATTGCTCCAATGGAGTTGTTTGTTGTAGGATATGCCTAGTACATGTCCATGCTCTTTATATACTTGTTCGAGTTTATATGCATGTTGTTTTGTGCCTCCGAAGGCAGCATCGTGATGATGTTTTTGCCTTCCTAGATTTTGGCTAAGTCTGGATAATTTTATTGCAACTTGCCATGCTTGTTTAGATGTGTTCCAGCAAGCTTTTGGGTCTGTTTAAGTTCCTACTTGTTAAGTATAATGTCTACTTCACATCCATGCTTCTTGTTACCATGTTTGAGTGTTGTAGCATATATTTACCTTGCTCCAAAGTTGCTATGTGGCTGTTAACTTCAGCTTGTTGTTATATCTTGTTTCATGTGTATCTTTTAGACCGTTGCTCCGTTTTGAGTGTGTCCTACATGAAACTTGTGTGATTTTGCATGTAGAAGCATAATATCATGTTGTTTTCATGTTTGGAGTATGTTTGCTTGATGTTTGGGTGCATCTTGTACCGTTGCCATGCTTGTCTTGTTTTGCTCATATCTTCTAGGCCGTAGCTCCGAATTAAACAAACTTTATATGAAACTTGACTAGAATTTCGTGTAGATCATCATGGTGCATGTTAACTTGCTGTTTAACAACTTTAATTTAAGGTTTGTTCAGATCTGGACTAATTTCAAATTATGCATATGAGGACTTACCGGATTTGTTATATGTGGATTCCGGCCTCATTTAAACTTGTTGGGTGATGTTGTTCTTGTGTGCTTCCTACCTTGCCATGTATTGCATCATATACAGACTTGTAGTGCATCATATATAGACTTGACTTGCATCATACTTGGTTGAGCATATTGTCATGTTCTTGTGTTGTGTGTTTACCGTATTGCTTGCTTCTTCTTGTTAGTGCTTGTTCCGTTGCGATCGTGAGGATTCGTTTGTCTACGCGTGGTTCATCTTCAAGGCTTCTTCTCCGTCTTCTTCATGGACTCTTTATTCTTCCTTGCGGGATCTCAGGCAAGATGACCATACCCTTGGATACCTTTACTATCATTGCCATGCTTAGTTGTCTCGATGCTATCGTTATATGTCGCACTACCCATCATTATTGTCAGCCCCTCTCCTTGTTGCCATGAAACCTCTAACCTTTGCCACCTTCCCAGCAAAACCATTGTCTGGCCATGTTACCCGCTTGCTCGGCCCCTCTTATAGCGTTGTTAGTTGCAGGTGAAGATGAAGATCGTTCCATGTTGGAACTTGTTGTTGGAATATCACAATATCTATTATTATTATTTTAACACACCTATATACTGGGCATGGGTGGAAGGCTTGGCCTTTTGCTCGGTGTTTTGTTCCACTCATGCCACCTTAGGAGCCGATAAACCGGCATTATGTTCCTTGATTTTGCGTTCCTTACACGGTTGGGTATATGGGGACCCCTTGACAGTTCGCCTTTGAATAAAACTCCTCCAGCAAGGCCCAACATTGGTTTTAATTTGCAACATAATAAAAACTTAATTAATTAATTAATTGCATAGGGAGTTAGCGCTACCCGAGGATTCTTTCTACATAGCAGGGGGCCAGTGCTGATGGTGTTGGTCCCAAACGGGGGTTCTGCGGGGCCGCCACGGGGAAACTCGAGGTATCTTGTATAACCTGTAGAATCGCCCATCCGGTCGTGGCCTGAGACAAGATACGCGCGGCTACTATCAGGGTGTCGACACACCGGGAGGTCTTGCTAGACTTGTTTTACCATTGTCGAAATGTCTTCTGCACCGGGATTCCGAGCCTGGTCGGATTGTCCCTAAGATAAGGGGTGATATTATTATTACTTCTGCTGATCGTGAGAGCTTGTGATGGGCTAAGTTGGGACACCCCTGCAGGGTTTTGATCTTTCGAAAGTCGTGCCCGCGGTTTGGCAGATTGGAATTTGTTAATGTCCGGTTGTAGAAAACTTGACAGAGGATCCGAAGTAAAACACACAACTGTGTGAGTAACCGTGACTGTCTCTTTTCACTTTGAGAAGAGAACACGGTGGGGTTATGTTTGACTCGTAGGTGGTTCAGGATCTTTAGCGATCACTACTCGTTGCGACCGTTTGCGTAGATGCTCATCTTATTCTTGTACTCGTAAGTTAGCCACCATACATATTGCTTAGCCGCTGCTGCAACCTCACCACTTTACTTCTTCCTACCCATTAAGCTTTGCTAGTCTTGATACCCATGGTTATGGGATTGCTGAGTCCTCGTGGCTCACAGATACTACAACAACAGTTGCAGGCGCAGGTTTCCGATGTCTTGACGTGAGAGCGATGATCGTTGTGTTGGAGTTCTTTCTTCTTCTTCTTCTTCTTCTTCTTCAGTCTTGGGTTAGGTTCCGGGTCGGCAGCCTGGGATAGCAGATGGATGTCTTTGTGCTTTTCATGTTTGCATCCGTAGTCGGATGCCTTGTATTGATGATGTTGTATTCATGTGACTTGTATGAATTGTTGTATCCCCCATGTATGTATGTAATGGTATGATGTAATGATATCAATCTTGCTAAGCGCCTGAAATGTGGTTGTGCCCCAATCACATAAGTGTCACGTGATCGGGATAGAATCGCATCTTGGGCTTGACAGATGGGCATCCATACATGTGTTGGAGAGGAATATGGTTGGGAGAGAGACTGAGCTAGGGTGTTGGAGGGGGGTTGGTGGAGTTTCTTCTCGGAGACGATGGTGCGAGAGGTCTAGCTAGTAGATAAACAGAGGGTACAACTGCAATCAATAAAAGAGGTATGTGTGTGCGAATGCATGCAGGTGAGACACGGGGTAGGAGGCATGCATGGATGATGAGGGGGCGATATATGTGTGTCATTGGCAGGCCTATCTAGACAGGTAGATAAATTGTTGTGTCGGGGAAAGGGAGATCGAGATATAACTATTGAGGTAGATCGATCGATGTGTGGGGTAAATGAGGGATAATTGACCTAGCTATATGTGTAGATGGATATTGATTGGTATACGCATGCATGTGTTCGAGGCAAATAAGGTCGGATAGATAGATAGAGATAAAGGGATGCAGCTAGGATGATGTGGTGCAAGAGGCGTACCAGACAGAGAGAAGGGAGGAGAGTGTGAGTGCGAGACCAATGAAAAGAGGGACGAGAGTGTGCATTTGCGTGTGAGCGTGTGAGAGGTAGCTAGGGGGCAAGGAGGGTGAGAGGAGAAAAGGGAAAGTGTGTATGTGGTAGGCAGGCCTAACCAGAGAGGTATACCAATCGATGTGTGTCGAAAAGAAGGACCCGATGACACCTATAAAGACACTGGGAGAACGACCTAAGGAATAATTAACGAATGAGTGCAATCTAGAGAATGTTGAGGGAGGGAGGATGGGTGTGTGCATGCACCAGAAACTAAGTGGTAGCTATATAGAGAAGAGGAGTGTATGGGTGAACATGACTAAAAGAGATCATACCTTATAAAAGTGGATTCAAATATTTGAATAACAGACCATGGTGTTTTAAACCCATGCACACGTGAATGTATTAGTGATATGCGTGGTGTGGTTTTGAACAGAATAGTTATTCTGATAACACTTCCGCACTGCACGCAAAACATGAGGGCACTGCACTCTCACTAGCAGAGGTACTGCAACACAACGACTAGTGAACTTCGTGTCGAAAAAACTGTACATGTTGTTTTTTGGGTACATTTTTCGCTCTACTTTTTTAATCGTTTATCGGAATTATGCATGTAATATACCATTGAGAAGCTATGGAGTAGGCGCAACTTCGCCATGTTGAACACTTTTCGAGATTCCTCACAATTTAAGAGCAGTTTTGAAAACGATGCGGCGCAGGACGAGTGACACCGAGCGGTTTTTTGGGGGGGTTTTCAAAACCGCTCGTCGTAATGAAGCAAATGATACACCGTTGGAAATATATCATCGAGACATATCTTTTTCATATGTATTATTTTCTCTAATTCGTTACGGTTTTAAGAGTAGTTTTAAATTTAGTAAATCGCGGAATTTTGTTTTTTTTTATTTTTTTGTAATTTTCATATTGTTTTCGCTCCAGTTTTTGAACCGTTTGTCGAAACGATGCGTGTGATACGCCGTTGTAAAGCTATGGACGAGGCGCAACTTTCATATGTTGAAATGTTCTTGAGATTCCTTACAGTTTTTAGTTAATTTGGAAAACCGTGCGGGTGAGGACGAGAGGCACTGGCCGTTTTTCGTGAATTTTTCACAAACCACTTTTCAAAATGATTCAAATTATACGCCGCTGGAAAGATATTGTCGAGATGCAACTTTTTAATGTAGAACACTTTCTCTATTTCCTAATGGTTTAAGGGCAGTTTTGCTTTTACAGAAACACCGACACTCTGTTTTTCACGACACCAAAATTCTCGTGTGTACTGCATCGGACAGATAAACGCACTGCTTCATACTAAAAAACCACGCTGCAATGTATACACAGGGTACTGCATTATTACTTTTTTGCTAACATTTTTCGTTCGTAATTTCATCTCAAGGCCGAGTGTAGTAACCCGCACACGACGACGACGTGCACTGCAACTCGTGATGCATTTTCACTTTCATGTGCACTGCAACAAAGGAACCAAATTTTTTTAACAATGAACTACAATAATTTGGAAAAATGTACTTCTTCGGTTCATCGAGCGCACTGCTTTTTACAAACAAAAGATTTTACAAAGCGAGTAATCCACACAAATAGTCATTTTCTTCTGTCTCCACATTACAATCATGCACAAAATACAACCCAACTGCATTCTTTTACAAAATGCACTGAACCACACACATTAACATAGCCACAATGCAAATGCTTTGCGCCGCCGAACCGCACGCACCCACCATAGGTACAGCGACCCACGCGGACTGCACCGACCGGACTGCACAGACGTACTAGCGGACTGCACGGAGGGAGGATCGCTGTCCAAAATGCATGACCAGGAAACAACAACAAAATGCAATGCCGCATGTAACCGCACTGCACCACTTTCTTCCTGCAAAAACAAGTAACCTGGACCTCAAGAGCAAACAATAGTGGACTACGTTTACACTTTGATTTTATTTTCTTCAGAAAAACACGAAAATAGCGAACTGCATAGGACCAAAGTGCACCACGACCGACATCCGAGTGCACTGTGCCACCTGGGGGGTGAAGGAGCAAGCCTGTGAGAAGGCAATGGAGGCGTAGCGGGGTCTATGTGGATTGGATCGGGCGTGAACGACGCATGTGGACTTCAACAAACGCTTTTGCAAGCTGCACGCCACTGGGGCCATCTCGAGATGCTCCACCGTCGTGCTCTCCGTGGGCGGAGGAGGTGGTCGTTGGGGAGTGTTGGGGAACGTAGCATAATTCAAAAAATTTCTACGTCTTCACCAAGATCCAACTATGGAGACATCTAGCAACGAGCAACTAAGAGTGCATCTACATACCGTTATGAAGATTGCGTGCGGAAGCTTTCAACGAAGCAAGGATGAAGTAGTCGTACTCTTCACGTTCTTCGTCACCGATGATCTAGCGCCGAACGGACGGCACCTCCACGTTCAACACACGTACGGTGCAGCAACGTCACCTCCTTCTTGATCCAGCAAGGGGGGAGGAGAAGTCGTCAGAGATCCGGCAGCACGACGGCGTGATGACGGATGCAGTGGAGATCGCAGCAGGGCTTCGCCGGGCGCCCTGCGTTGGGAGTATGGGGTGTGACGGGAGGGGGAGAGGCGCCAGGACTTGGGGTGCGGCTGCCCTCTCCCCCCCCCCCCCCACATATATATAGGGGCCAGGGGGGGCGCCTGGACCCCCTGCAGATCCAATCTGCAAGGGGGCGGTGGCCAAGGGGGGTTCCTTGCCCCCCAAGGCAAGTGGAGCCCCCTTCCCCTTAGGGTTTGAACCCTAGGCGCAGGGGAGGTGGGCCTCCCTTAGTGGTGCGCCAGCCCAGAGGGCTGGACACATCCCTTGCGGCCTAGGGGCCCCACCGGGATGGGTGGCCCCACCCGGTGGACCCCCGGGGCCCCTCCGGTGGTCCCGGGACGCTCCCGGTGACCCCCGGAGATCACCCGTTGGCCGAAACTGGACTTCCCATATATCAATCTTTACCTCCGGACCATTCCGGAACTCCTCGTGACGTCCGGGATCTCATCCGGGACTCCGAACAACTTTCGGGTTTCCACGTGCATTTATCTCTACGACCCTAGCGTTACCGAACCTTAAGTGTGTAGACCCTACGGGTTCGGGAGACACGTAGACATGACCGAGACCACTCTCTGGTCAATAACCAACAGCGGGATCTGGATACCCATGTTGGTTCCCACGTGTTCCTCGATGATCTTCATCGGATGAACCACTGTGTCAAGGATTCACTCAATCACGTATGTTATTCCCTTTGTCTATCGGTACGGTACTTGCCCGAGATTCGATCGTCGGTATTCCCGATACCTTGTTCAATCTCGTTATGGCAAGTCTCTTTACTCGGTCCGTAATCCATCATCCCGTGACTAACTACTTAGTCACATTGAGCTCATTATGATGATGTCTTACCGAGTGGGCCCAGAGGTACCTCCCCGTCATACGGAGTGACAACATCCCAGTCTTGGTTCGTACCAACTCAACAGACACTTTCGGAGATACCCGATGCGTACCTTTATAGCCACCCAGTTACGTTGTGACGGTTGGCACACCCAAAGCACTCCTACGGTATCCGGGAGTTGTACAACCTCATGGTCTAAGGAATAAATACTTGACACCGAAAAGCTTATGCATTACGAACTATACGATCTCGTGTTATGCTCAAGTTTGGGTCTTGTCCATCACATCATTCTCCTAATGATGTGATCCCGTTATCACTGACATCTCATGTCCATGGTCAGGAAACCGTGACCATCTGTTGATCAACAAGCTGGTAACTAGAGGCCTACCAGGGACTCATTGTGGTCTATGTATTCACACATGTATCGCTGTTTCCGTACAATACAGTTCAAGCATGAATAACAGACAATTATCATGAACAAGGGGATATAATAATAATGCTTTTATTATTGCCTCTAGGGCATATCTCCAACAGTCTCCCACTTGCACTAGAGTCAATAATCTAGTTACATTGTGATGAATCGAACACCCATAGAGTTCTGGTGTTGATCATGTTTTGCTCGTGAAAGAGGTTTAGTCAACGGGTCTGCGACATTCAGATCCGTATGCACTTTACAAATATCTATGTCTCCATCCTGAACATAATTCCGGATGGAGTTGAAACGGCGCTTGATGTGCTTGGTCTTCTTGTGAAACCTGGGCTCCTTGGTAATAGCAATAGCACCAGTGTTGTCACAGAAGAGAGTCATCGGGCTTGATGCGCTTGGAATGACTCCTAAGTCGGTGATGAACTCCTTCATCCAGACTCCTTCCTGCGCTGCTTCAGAAGCAGCTATGTACTCCGCTTCACATGTAGATGCTGCCACCACGCTTTGCTTGCAACTGCACCAGCTGACTGCCCCTCCATTCAAAATATACACGTATCCGGTTTGTGACTTAGAGTCATCCAGATCTGTGTCGAAGCTAGCATCGACGTAACCCTTTACGACGAGCTCTTCGTCACCTCCATAAACGAGAAACATATCCTTAGTCCTTTTCAGGTACTTCAAGATGTTCTTGACCGCTGTCCAGTGTTCCGTACCGGGATCACTTTGGTACCTCCCTACCAAACTTATGGCAAGGTTCACATCAGGTCTGGTACACAGCATGGCATACATGATAGAACCTATTGCCGAGGCATAGGGAATGACACTCATCTTTTCTCTATCTTCTGCCGTGGTCGGCGACTGAGTCTTACTCAATCTCATACCTTGCAAAACAGGCAAGAATCCTTTCTTTGACTGATCCATATTGAACTTCTTCAATATTTTGTCAAGGTATGTACTTTGTGAAAGACCAATGAGGCGTCTCGATCTATCTCTATAGATTTTGATGCCTAATATGTAAGCAGCTTCTCCAAGGTCCTTCATTGAAAAACTTATATTCAAGTAGGCCTTTACATTTTCCAAGAATTCTATATCATTTCCCATCAGCAATATGTCATCCACATATAATATGAGAAATGCTACAGAGCTCCCACTCACTTTCTTGTAAATACAGGCTTCTCCATAAGTCTGTATAAAGCCAAACGCTTTGATCACCTCATCAAAGCGAATATTCCAACTCCGAGATGCTTGCACCAGCCCGTAAATCGAGCGCTGGAGCTTGCATACCTTGTTAGTGTTCTCTGGATCGAAAAAACCTTCCGGTTGCATCATAGACAACTCTTCCTTGAGGAAGCCATTAAGGAATGCTGTTTTGACATCCATTTGCCATATCTCATAATCATAGAATGCGGCAATAGCTAACATGATTCTGACTGACTTCAGCATCGCTACGGGAGAGAAAGTCTCATCGTAGTCAATCCCTTGAACTTGTCGATAACCCTTAGCGACAAGCCGAGCCTTATAGATGGTCACATTACCATCCGCGTCTGTCTTCTTCTTAAATATCCATTTATTTTCTATGGCATGCCTATCATCAGGCAAGTCCACCAAAGTCCATACTTTGTTTTCATACATGGATTCTATCTCGGATTTCATGGCTCCAAGCCATTTATTGGAATCTGGGCCCGCCATCGCTTCTTCATAGTTCGAAGGTTCACCGTTGTCTAACAACATGATTTCCAGTACAGGGTTGCCGTACCACTCTGGTGCGGAACGTACCCTTGTGGACCTTCGAAGTTCAGTAGTAACTTGATCTGTTTCTTCATGATCATTATCATCAACTTCCTCCCTTGTCGGTGTAGGCATCTCAGGAACAGTTTCCTGCGCTGCGCTACTTTCCGGTCCAGGAGGGGTGACTGTCACCTCATCAAGTTCTACCTTCCTCCCACTCACTTCTTTCGAGAGAAACTCTTTCTCCAGAAAGTATCCATTCTTGGCAACAAAGATTTTGCCTTCGGATCTGTGGTAGAAGGTGTACCCAATAGTTTCCTTTGGGTATCCTATGAAGACGCATTTTTCCGATTTGGGTTCGAGCTTTTCAGGTTGAAGTTTCTTGACATAAGCATCGCAACCCCAAACTTTCAGAAACGACAGCTTCGGTTTCTTGCCAAACCAAAGTTCATATGGAGTCGTCTCAACGGATTTTGACGGAGCCCTATTTAAAGTGAATGCGGCAGTCTCTAAAGCATAACCCCAAAAAGATAGCGGTAAATCGGTGAGGGACATCATAGATCGCACCATGTCCAACAGAGTACGATTTCGACGTTCGGACACACCGTTACGTTGAGGTGTTCCGGGCGGTGTCAATTGTGAAACAATTCCACAGCTTCTAAGGTGTGTGCCAAATTCATGACTTAAATATTCACCCCCACGATCTGATCGCAAGAACTTTATTTTTCTGTCAAGCTGATTCTCAACCTCATTCTGAAATTCCTTGAACTTTTCAAAGGTCTCAGACTTGTGTTTCATCAAATAGATATACCCGTATCTACTTAAGTCATCCGTGAGGGTGAGAACATAACGGTAGCCTCCGCGAGCCTCAACACTCATTGGACCGCACACATCGGTATGTATGATTTCCAACAAGTTGGTCGCTCGCTCCATTGTTCCGGAGAACGGAGTCTTGGTCATCTTGCCCAAGAGGCACGGTTCGCACGTGTCAAATGATTCATAATCAAGAGACTCCAGAAGTCCATCTGAATGGAGCTTCTTCATACGTTTGACACCAATATGACCAAGGCGGCAATGCCACAAGTATGTGGGACTATCGTTATCAACTTTACATCTTTTGGCATCTACACTATGAATATGTGTATTACTACGTTCGAGATTCATCAAAAATAAACCATTGACCAGCGGGGCATGACCATAAAACATATCTCTCAAATAAATAGAACAACCATTATTCTCTGATTTGAAAGAATATCCATCTCGCATAAGACGAGATCCAGAAACAATGTTCATGCTCAAGGCTGGTACTAAATAACAATTATTGAGGTTTAAAACTAATCCCGAGGGTAGATGTAGAGGCAGCGTGCCGACGGCGATCACATCGACCTTGGAACCATTCCCGACGCGCATCGTCACCTCATCCTTCGCCAGTCTCCGTTTATTCCGCAGCTCCTGTTTTGAGTTACAAATGTGAGCAACTGCACCGGTATCGAATTCCCAGGAGCTACTACGAGTGCTGGTAAGGTACACATCAATAACATGTATATCATATATACCTTTGACGATGCCGGCCTTCTTGTCTGCTAAATATTTGGGGCAGTTCCGCTTCCAGTGACCCGTTCCCTTGCAATAAAAGCACTCTGTCTCAGGCTTGGGTCCATACTTTGGCTTCTTCCCAGCAACAGGCTTGCCAGGCGCGGCAACTTGCTTGCCGTCCTTCTTGAAGTTCTTCTTACCCTTGCCTTTCTTGAACTTAGTGGTTTTATTGACCATCAACACTTGATGTTCTTTCTTGATGTCAACCTCCGCTGATTTCAGCATTGAATACACCTCGGGAATGGACTTCTCCATCCCCTGCATATTGAAGTTCAACACGAAGCTCTTGAAGCTTGGTGGGAGCGACTGGAGGATTCTGTCAACGACCGCTTCATCTGGGAGATTCATTCCCAGCTGAGACAAGCGATTGTGCAATCCTGAAATCTTGAGGATGTGCTCACTGACAGAACTGTTCTCCTCCATCTTACAGCTGTAGAATGCGTCGGAGACATCATATCTCTCGACTCGGGCATGAGCTTGGAAAACCATTTTCAGCTCTTCGAACATCTCATATGCTCCGTGGTGCTCAAAATGTTTTTGGAGCCCCGACTCTAAGCTGTAAAGCATGCCGCACTGAACCAGGGAGTAATCATCACTACGCGACTGCCAGACGTTCAAAACGTCTTGGGCCGCATCGGGAGCAGGTGCATCACCTAGCGGTGCTTCTAGGACATATGATCTCTTGGCAGCTATGAGGATAATCCTCAGGTTACGGACCCAATCCGTATAGTTGCTACCATCGTCTTTCAGCTTGGTTTTCTCTAGGAACGCGTTGAAGTTGAGGGAAACTGGAGCGTGGGCCATTTGATCTACAAGAGATATTGTAAAGAATTTAGACTAAGTTCATGATAATTAAGTTCATCTTAATCAAATTTTAATGAACTCCCACTCAGAATGACATCTCTCTAGTCATCTAAGTGATACACGATCTGAATCGAGTAGTCCGTGTCCGATCATCACGTGAGACGGACTAGTCAAAAACGGTGAACATCTTCATGTTGATCGTATCTTCTATACGACTCGTGTTCGACCTTTCGGTCTTCCGTGTTCCGAGGCCATGTCTGTACATGCTAGGCTCGTCAAGTGAACCCTAAGTGTATTGCGTGTGTAAATCTGTCTTACACCCGTTGTATGCGAACGTTAGAACCTATCACACCCGATCATCACGTGGTGCTTCGGAGCAACGAGCTTTAGCAACGGTGCACAGTTAGGGGAAACACATTACTTGAAATTTTAGTGAGAGATCATCTTATTTACTACCGTCGTGCTAAGTAAACAAGATGCAAAAACATGATAAACATCACATGCAATCAATTATAGTGACATGATATGGCCAATATCATCTTGCTCCTTGGATCTCCATCTTCGGGGCACCATGATCATCTTGTCACCGGCTCGACACCATGATCTTCATCATCATGATCTCCATCATCGTGTCTTGAAGAAGTCGTCACGCCAACTATTACTTCTACTACTATAGCTAACGTTTAGCAATGAAGTAAAGTAATTACATGGCGTTATTCAGTGACACGCAGGTCATACAATAATTAAGACAACTCCTATGGCTCCTGCCGGTTGTCAAGTTCATCGACATGCAAGTCGTGATTCCCTATTACAAAAACATGATCAATCTCATACATCACATATATCATTCATCACATCTTCGTTCTTGGCCATACCACGTCACAAAACACATGCTGCAAGAACAAGTTAGACGTCCTCTAATTGTTGTTGCAAGTTTTACGTGGCTTCTATAGGATTTCTAGCAAGAACGTTTCTTACCTACGCCAAAACCACAACATGATTTGTCAACTTCTATTTACCCTTCATAAGGACCCTTTTCATCGAATCCGATCCGACTAAAGTAGGAGAGACAGACACCCGCCAGCCACCTTATGCATCTAGTGCATGTCTGTCGGTGGAACCAGTCTCACGTAAGCGTACGTGTAAGGTCGGTCCGGGCCGTTTCATCCCACAATACCGCCGAATCAAGATTGACTAGTAACGGTAAGAAAGTTGAACAAGATAATACGCCCACAACTGCTTTGTGTTCTACTCGTGCAAGATGCTACGCATAAAACCTAGGCTCTGATACCACTGTTGGGGAACGTAGCATAATTCAAAAAAATTCTACGTCTTCACCAAGATCCAACTATGGAGACATCTAGCAACGAGCAACTAAGAGTGCATCTACATACCGTTATGAAGATTGCGTGCGGAAGCTTTCAACAAAGCAAGGATGAAGTAGTCGTACTCTTCACGTTCTTCGTCACCGATGATCTAGCGCCGAACGGACGGCACCTCCGCGTTCAACACACGTACGGTGCAGCAACGTCACCTCCTTCTTGATCCAGCAAGGGGGGAGGAGAAGTCGTCAGAGATCCGGCAGCACGACGGCGTGATGACGGATGCAGTGGAGATCGCAGCAGGGCTTCGCCGGGCGCCCTGCGTTGGGAGTATGGGGTGTGACGGGAGGGGAGAGGCGCCAGGACTTGGGGTGCGGCTGCCCTCTCCCCCCCCCACATATATATAGGGGCCAGGGGGGGCGCCTGGACCCCCTGCAGATCCAATCTGCAAGGGGGCGGCGGCCAAGGGGGGTTCCTTGCCCCCCAAGGCAAGTGGAGCCCCCTTCCCCTTTAGGGTTTGAACCCTAGGCGCAGGGGAGGTGGGCCTCCCTTAGTGGTGCGCCAGCCCAGAGGGCTGGACACATCCCTTGCGGCCTAGGGGCCCCACCGGGATGGGTGGCCCCACCCGGTGGACCCCCGGGGCCCCTCCGGTGGTCCCGGGACGCTCCCGGTGACCCCCGGAGATCACCCGTTGGCCTAAACTGGACTTCCCATATATCAATCTTTACCTCCGGACCATTCCGGAACTCCTCGTGACGTCCGGGATCTCATCCGGGACTCCGAACAACTTTCGGGTTTCCACGTGCATTTATCTCTACGACCCTAGCGTTACCGAACCTTAAGTGTGTAGACCCTACGGGTTCGGGAGACACGTAGACATGACCGAGACCACTCTCTGGTCAATAACCAACAGCGGGATCTGGATACCCATGTTGGTTCCCACGTGTTCCTCGATGATCTTCATCGGATGAACCACTGTGTCAAGGATTCACTCAATCCCGTATGTTATTCCCTTTGTCTATCGGTACGGTACTTGCCCGAGATTCGATCGTCGGTATTCCCGATACCTTGTTCAATCTCGTTATGGCAAGTCTCTTTACTCGATCCGTAATCCATCATCCCGTGACTAACTACTTAGTCACATTGAGCTCATTATGATGATGTCTTACCGAGTGGGCCCAGAGGTACCTCCCCGTCATACGGAGTGACAACATCCCAGTCTTGGTTCGTACCAACTCAACAGACACTTTCGGAGATACCCGATGCGTACCTTTATAGCCACCCAGTTACGTTGTGACGGTTGGCACACCCAAAGCACTCCTACGGTATCCGGGAGTTGTACAACCTCATGGTCTAAGGAATAAATACTTGACATCGAAAAGCTTATGCATTACGAACTATACGATCTCGTGTTATGCTCAAGTTTGGGTCTTGTCCATCACATCATTCTCCTAATGATGTGATCCCATTATCACTGACATCTCATGTCCATGGTCAGGAAACCGTGACCATCTGTTGATCAACGAGCTGGTAACTAGAGTCCTACCAGGGACTCATTGTGGTCTATGTATTCACACATGTATCGCTGTTTCCGTACAATACAGTTCAAGCATGAATAACAGACAATTATCATGAACAAGGAGATATAATAATAATGCTTTTATTATTGCCTCTAGGGCATATCTCCAACAGGGAGCACCAGGGGAGGGGCTGGGCAGCGTATCCCCCATTCGATGCTGAGGGGGACGGCACCGACCGGGGTTGGGACGAGGGCAGCAAGGAGAACTGCTAGGGGCCGGTAGCTCGATCTCGCAGCCATGTTGTGCGCAAGGGGCCGGCTCCACCCAGATCCACTGCATGGTGGCGAGGCAGGGCCAACTTCGCCCGGATCCATCACCTGGTGGCGCCGCAAGGCCGGCTCCGCCCGGATCCATCACCTGGGGGCGCGGCAGGGCCGGCTCCACCCGGATCCGTCACCGGGAAGGTGCGGGGGTGGATGTGGGTGTAGGGGCAGCGCGGGCACAGAGGTGGGGGTGGGGGCGGC
>LR738709.1:62964303-62974508 GCA_902687465.1 Secale cereale | reverse complement strand
AGGGGTGGCGCGGGGAAGGGGTGGGGGTAGGGGCGGCGCAGGGACATAAGGAGGGAAGAGATGTGACGATGGCTGGGATGGGTAGGTTGCGGGATGGAAGAGCCCGAGGGAGAGAGATGAGTGGTGACAAGAGGATAAGGTAGGGGTGGTTTACTTTTTTTCTTTGGTGTTGTTAGTAGTTCAGTCGGTAGGTGGGAGTGGTGGTAGTTTAGTCAGGCGGGTCGCAGGTGTTAGCAGAATAAGCGTGGTTGATGTGGAGAATAAGGTCTTAAGGGTGTTATCATAATAGACCCACCCTATATATATATATATCGAACAATCTCACATTTCATTTGAAATTCAGATACCGATGGCAGGCATCGTGTGGCCACATTGCATCCATGCACACCACGTTTTGAATTTGTGATAATGCGTGGCTTTTGCAGCTCACATCTAAATACTTGTAGTTGTGGGGGGGCACCAAGCATAAATTGTGTCATAAACACACTATACATATGAAACATGTTTTAGATTATGGAGATCTCGCTAGAGCCTGGAATGTACTATTATTTGAAATCATTATAAAGTGGATTCAAAATATTGAAATCAAGTTTAATGGTACAGGTAGTTGATATCTAACCTGACAATAACCATGTTGTGTGTTGCCAAAATAATATACAAATGATGGTTTAACTCGAAAAGAATCATGATTGTGGATCTTATTCAAATAGAGAAACGAATTCAAATTTAGTTCATATTGCAGCCGGTAGTATACATTTGGAATGCCGTAAAATGTTCATTCGAGTAGGTTACATGCATTATACAAACATAACATGGATTCAAAGCATTGAATGGCATTTGTAGTAATTCATACAGCAAAACGGGACAATATGCTCTCTTGTGTTGTGCGAATTGATTTGGTAGCATACCATTCTCCTGAAAATTAACACGCGCCTTATTATCCCGAAATTTGAAGCTATCTCTTTGTCTCGTTGTGCTCGAAAAACTCCCTCCATCTCAACTCGCGTGTTGCCATCTGAGGGAGTCCTGGATTGAGGGGTCCTCATGTGGTCGGATAACTCGTGATGGGCCGGACTGGTGGGCCGTGAAGATCATCGTTGAAGATCGTCTCTCGTATCCAGATAGGACTCCTGTGTGCGTATAATGGCAGGTTTAGGTTCGGGTGTAATCTTTCGTTCCTCTGCAAGATGGTTATGTACAAACCCTAGGGCCCTCTGGTGCATATATAAACCGGAGGGTTTAGTCCGTAGAGGCTGAACAACAACAGAATCATATCTCATAGGCTATACTTCTAGGGTTTAGCCATTACGATCTCGAGGTAGATCAACTCTTGTAACCCATATTCATCAAGATCAATCAAGCAGGAAGTAGGGTATTACCTCGATCGAGAGGGCCCGAACCTGGGTAAACATCGTGTCCCCAGTCTCCTGTTACCATCGATCCTCAGACGCGTAGTTCGGGACCCCCTACCCGAGATCCGTCGATTTTGACAACGACATTGGTGCTTTGATTGAGAGTTCAACTATGTCATCGACCGAAGGACTGATGGATCGCTTCGTCAACAACGACGGCACCGCCACCGAGGAGATCTTCCCTCCCGGCCAGCTTTTTGTGTTTGGCGGCTTCACGCTCCGTGCCAACACAGAAGGTCACCTCGAGCAGGTTGAGAGCTACGCCCCTCGCCATCATGTCAGATTTGGAAGCTTGAATTACGTTGCTGATATCCGCAGAGACTTGATCTTCGACGGATTCGAGCCCATGGCGACCGCTCCCTACCACCACAATGAACATGACCTAAATCTGTCATCGGACCACATCCAGGGGATAGCACCTATAACCGCTCTGGCCCTAGATCCAGAGCATGTCGCGTCACCCGAGGACGGGAAGCTCAACCCCGCCACGGAAGCCGCAGACTCAACGGCGCTGGAGCCGCACACAGACCCAACCTTGAGTGCGATTCGTGTTACCGGAACTTCGGACTCATCTCCGGCTACAGGTTCCAGACCACGTGCATCTGCGTCTTTTGAGCTTGATCAGGCACCTATCGTCGAATTCAGCTCTGTAGATATCTTCCAACACTCACCTTTAGGCGATGTGCTAAACTCATTAAAATCCCTCTCCTTAGCAGGGGACTCACAACCGAATTATATCCGGTTTGAACTGGAGGCTCATGATGGAGAATTTCGCTTCCCACCCACCACCCACTTGGTAGCCACAATCGAAGATTTAACCGATCTACTTGACTACGCTTCTGAAGACTTCGAAGGGATGGACCTCAAAGCCGAAGTAGATCTAGACCAAAACACACCCGTAACCGGGCGATGGGAGGCTACGTCCTCATACGATGTGTATATGGTGGACACACCTAAGGAGAAGGAGGACGACGGTGATAATGATCCAAAAAGGATAAGCCCGTCGATGAACCTCCCAAGCGTCGGTGTGTGAAGCGCCGATCTCGACCCTGTAAAGGGAAACATAGCAACACTGTCACTAACGACGGTGATAGTCCGGACCAAGCCGATGACCCCGCAGATCCAGCAATGGAGCAGGACGAGCGAGAGGACGGCGAACACAGTCCGGGACCGCTGTCTAATCACAGTGATGCCAAACACAGCAATTATCAACCTGTCTCTGAAGAGGATGTTAGCCTGGGCGATGACGAATTCATCATCCCAGAAGAACCCGTAGAACAAAAACGCTTCCATCGGAGGCTTATTTCAACAGCAAGGAGCCTGAAAAGCAGCAACGGTGGCTTAAAGCCGCACAAGACACGCTCAATGATAGATGGAACGACATGCTAGACGCTGAGGAAAAATATGGCTGAAATTGCCAAACAAAGAGATATCCTAGGTGTAAACTGCTGCCCGAATTCGACGACGAGGCTATTGCGCCTAAACCGCTGAAGAACAATACCGCCGATAAGCCGGACTGACCACCTCGTGGACCGGACAGAGTGGCTAGCAACGGCGTACACAAGCCCGCACCCCCTCCCCGTAAAGGAAAGGAGGCCGCGGCTCAGAGCCAGAAACACGATCTACGTGAGGACCTAAACAAAAAGGCTGGCAAGACCAGATCCATCTACGGATCCAGGGACCGCGCTCCCACACGGGGCGGCGATTATCAATCCAAATATGCCGGTCATATACCAGTTCGGAGACAATACCGAACATCACAACCGTCCGACCTACGCCACGACATTACAAAATACAGGGGTGCCGCACACCCTCTATGCTTCACCGATGAGGTGCTAGATCACGAATTCCCAGAAAGGTTTAAACCCGTAAACATCGAGGTGTATCATGGAACGACGGATCATGCTGTCTGGATAGAAGACTTTATTCTTCATATCCGCATGGCTTGTGGAGATGATCTCCACGCCATCAAATACTTACCCCTCAAGCTGAAAGGACTAGCTTGGCACTGGCTGAACAGCCTCCCAGAAAACTCCATTGGAAGTTGGGAAGAACTTGAGGATGCTTTTCGGGCCAATTTTCAAGGGACCTATGTCCGCCCCCAGATGCTGACGATCTAAGTCACATAATCCAACAACCCGGGGAGTCAGCCCGCAAGCTTTGGAATCGGTTTCTTACTAAGAAGAACCAAATCGTCGACTATCCGGATGCCGAAGCCTTAGCGGCCTTCAAGCATAGTGTCCGGGATGAATGGCTAGCTAGACACCTCGGCCAGGAAAAGCCGAGGACAATAGCAGCCCTAACTACACTCATGACCCGTTTTTGCGTGGGCGAGGACAGCTGGTTAGCTCGTAGCAGCACCAGCGACCCTGGTACATCCGAAGTCAGGGATGGCAATGGAAAGCCACAACGTAACAAAAACAAACGTCGAAATAATGATGGAAACCCAGATGATACAGCAGTAAACTCTCGATTCAATGGCTCCAGACCCGGTCAACGGAAGAAGCCATTTAAAGGCAACAAAGCAGTCCATCTAGCCTGGACAGAATATTAGACAAGCCCTGCCAGATACATGGCACCCCGGCTAAACCTGCGAACCATACCAACCGTAGTTGTTGGGTCTTCAAGCAGGTCTTCAAGCTCAACGCCGAACACAAGGGAAAGGGATCTCGGAGCGAAGACGAGGATGAACCTCGCCAGCCGAACACAGGGGGGCAGAAGAAATTTCCACCGGAGATCAAAACAGTGACTATGATCTATGTCACTCATATCCCAAAGAGGGAGCGCAAGCGCGCACTCTGAGATGTCTATGTCATTGAGCATGTCGCCCCCAAATTCAACCCATGGTCGGCCTGCCCAATCACCTTTGATCGCAGGGATCATCCGACTAGTATCCGTCATGGGGGTTCGGCTGCCTTAGTGCTCGATCCAATAATCGATGGATACCATCTTACTCGAGTCCTTATGGACGGCGGCAGCAGTCTTAATCTGATATACCAGGACACTGTTTGCAAGATGGGGATAGACCTGTCAAGAATCAAGCCAAGCAGCACGACCTTTAAAGGAGTGATACCGGGCGTAGAAGCCCGCTGCACTGGCTCTTTAACATTGGAGGTCGTATTTGGCTCTCCCGATAACTTTCGAAGCGAAGAGCTAATCTTCGACATAGCTCCGTTACAAAGTGGCTATCATGCACTACTCGGAAGAACAGCCTTCGCCCGCTTTACTGCAGTCCCGCATTATGCTTATTTAAAGCTCAAAATTCCTGGACCACGTGGCTTCATCACGGTCAATGGAAATATGTAGCGCTCTCTCCGTACGGAGGAGGACATTGCGGCCCTAGCAGCCGAAGTCCAAAACGGCCTATTCAAGCCGGCAGCTCATTGGTCATTAAGACCGCGGACACAGCTAAATGTGTCCGGCATATGCCTTAGTGCGGCAGCTCAGATGAATCTGAGCTCGATTAGAAGCTACGCCCCCATCGACAGCCCCATAAGGTGGTAACATACGTGCCTCGTGTACACAATTATGCCCTTAAAATTCCTTGGGCGGTGCTGGGAGCACACTGCATACAAATAGTCCATAGTTCGGCTCGACCCTATTCGGACTCTAAAATTATCTTTCAATGTTCATTAAATGAACCAGCTTTATTTACGGCCACACTAGATCATTTTTCCAGGTTTTTTCTTTTTCTTTCTTTTTTATAGAGGGCCATCACACTTCCCACTTCAAGGACACATCACAAAGGAGAAAATGACGCAGACATGCAGCAGGGCCCCGCACTAAGGTTTCTTTTTAGATTAAGACCCTATGTAAACCTTTTATTTCTTTTTGTTTTATACTTTTCTGGCATGTAAAATGTCCAAGGAAGTTATCGGCATTATCTGTAAGTATACGGTTCGCCGTACTAGAACGGGATATTATAGAAACAGCTTGGTTCATATTATGTTTGGAGTTTTATTCTCTCACCACCTGTGTTCTCTCCCCATGTCAGATTGCCACATGTGCCTTGATAACAGGGTCCATCACTGATACGTCTCCAACGTATCTATATTTTTTATTGTTCCATACTATTATTTATGATGTTTTGGATGTTTAATGGGCTTTGTTATACACTTTTATATTATTTTTGGGACTAACCTATTAACCCAAAGGCCCAGTCCAGATTGTTGTTTTTTGCCTATTTCAGGGTTTTACAGAAAAGGAATATCAAACGGAGTCCAAACGGAATGAAACCTTCGAGAGAGATATTTTTGGAGCAAAATACGCACGGGAGACTTGAGAACCACGGAGTAGGGCACACGTGGCGTCCATGAGAGTGGGGGCGTCCCCCCATAGGGCGCGCCCCCTGCCTCGTGGGCCCCACGTCTGGCCCCCGGTGCCCTCCTTCTTCCTTAGGGTCTGGTTTGGTTTGGTTTGGTTTGGCCTACTAGATCTATAGTTCTTGCAATGGGAGAAGTGCTTGGCTTTGGGTTCAATCTTGCGGTGTCCTTTCCCAGTGACAGTAGGGGCAGCAAGGCATGTATTGTATTGTTGCCATCGAGGATAAAAAGATGGGGTTTATATCACTATGTTTGAGTTTATCCCTCTACATCATGTCATCTTGCTTAAGGCGTTACTCTGTTCTTATAAACTTAATACTCTAGATGCATGCTGGATAGCAGTCGATGTGTGGAGTAATAGTAGTAGATGCAGAATCGTCACGGAGCCCTTCATCATCATCATCATCATCGCCCTCACCATGAGTTGTGAGTAGTTTACCACAGACCTTCGGGTCCATAGCTAGTATCTAGATGGCTTCTTCTCTCTCTCTCTCTCTGGATCTCAATACAAAGTTCTCCTCGGTCTTCGAGGATATCTATTCGATGTAATCTCTTTTTGCGGTTTGTTTGTCGAGATCCGATGAATTATGAGTTTATGATCAAGGTTATCTATGAAAGATATTTGGTTCTTCTCTGAACTTTTTATGTGTGCTCATAATATCCTTGCAAGTCTCTTCGAATTATTGATTTGGTTTGGCCTACTAGATCTATAGTTCTTGCAATGGGAGAAGTGCTTGGCTTTGGGTTCAATCTTGTGGTGTCCTTTCCCAGTGACAGTAGGGGTAGCAAGGCACGTATTGTATTGTTGCCATCGAGGATAAAAATATGGGGTTTTCATCATATTGCTTGAGTTTATCCTTCTACATCATGTCATCTTGCTTAAGGCGTTACTCTGTTCGTATGAACTCAATACACTAGATGCATGCTGGATAGCGGTCGTATGAACTTCACCTTTGCCGTTTTATTCGCCCTTCTTCCGCCGTGTGTTTATCGTTCGCTTGCTTCTTGTTTGCCTGTGTTGCTATGTGCCCTCAATTAGCTTGCATCTTCGCTTGCTAAAGTATGGATCCTCATCCACTTGCTAATATCTTTAAGAGATCCAATTATGTTGAACCTATTGCTAGTGAGCTGCGTGCACTAGATTATCTTTATGGGGTTTTGCTTGAAATTTATGAATCTGGAAATTGTGAGGAATTGTTAAAAGAAAAAGTGATTCATGATAGCTTGTTAAATAAAAAGCATAATTGCAATGATGTTATTGTAAATTCTATTAATGTCAATTGTGTTAATGATATGCAAAACCCTAAGCTTGGGGATGCTAGTATTGTTATGTCCACCACTTGTTGCTATGATCATGATTGGGGTGATTCTTCTTATGATCTTGAAAAATTATTCAAGCCCCATGATGAATATGAGATTGATAATAATGTTTGCCATAACATTGAAAGTGGATTTGAAACAGTGTCAACTTTTGATCCCACTACTTTAGATATTGACCAATCTTATGAATTCTTTGATAAAAGTGGGTTTGGAGAGGTCGTGACTTTAGCTAATGTTAATCCCGCTATTTTGGAAGATTGTCAACTTTGCATGCATGTGGATCGTGTTGAGAATATGTTATGTGATAGCTATTTCGTTGAATTTGATCATGATCCTACATGCAGTTATTATGAGAGAGGGAAATATGGTTGTAGAAATTTTCATGTTACTAAATTACCTCTCGTTATGTTGAGATTGCTATTGTTTCTTTCTCCTTCCTTGCTTATGCTAGATCTTGCTTGTCTTGGTAATTTGTTTTCCTATAAAATGCCTATGCATAGGAAGTATGTTAGACTTAGATGTGGTTTTTACATGCTATATGATGCTCTCTTTGTGCTACAATTCTTATCTTTCATGTGAGCATTATTAAAATTTCAAGCCTATCTTAATGGCTATAAAGAAAGAGCTTGTTGGGAGGCAACCCAATTTTATGTTTATTGTTTTTGTTGCTGTTAGGGAATAAATATTGCATCTAGCCTCTGATTAGATGTGTTTTCATGTTTTGTTTAGTGTTTGTGCCAAGTAGAACCTTTGGTAAGACTTGTGTGAAGTTTATATGATCTTGCTGTGAAAAACAGAATCGTTAGTGCTCGCTAAAGTAGACTTCAGATTTTAAATGGAGCGTGCTTTTTAGTTGATTCTTTTTGCTGCTGATTGGTAGACAAATTTAGCAAATTCGCCAGTTTAGTTTGAATTTTTTGGAGTTCAAGAAGTAGGCGAACCCAGCAGATTACTACAGATTGTTCTGTTTTTGACAGATTCTGTTTTTCGTGTGTTGTTTCCTTATTCCGATGCATCTATGAGTAATATTAGAGGATACGAATCATAGAGAACTTGGAGTACAGTAGGTTTAACACCAATATAAACAAAGAATGAATTCCTTGCTGTACCTTTGAGTGGTGGTTTGCTTTCTCTTACTAACGGATCTCACGAGAATTTTTATCTAAGTTTTGTGTTGTGAAGTTTTCAAGTTTTCAAGTTTTGAGTATTGCTTTGATGGACTATGGAACAAGGAGTGGCAAAGGCCTAAGCTTGGGGATGCCCATAGCACCCCAAGTAAATTCAAGTTAATCAAAAGCCTAAGCTTGGGGATGCCCCGGGAAGGCATCCCCTCTTTCGTCTTCATCCATCGGTAACTATACTTGGAGCTATATTTTTATTCGCAACATGTTATGTGTTTTGCTTGGAGCGTCTTGTATAATTTGAGTATTTGCTTGTTAGTTTGTCACAATCACCCTTGTTGGACACCTACTTGAGAGAGTTAAAAATGGCCTAGAAATTGTTAGAACACTCTATGTGCTTCACTTATATCTTTTGAGTTGAATAGTTTTTGCTCTAGTGTTTCACTTATATCTTTTAGAGCATGGTGGTGGTAATATTTTGTAGAAATTGTTGAACTCTCATGCTTCACTTAGATATATTTGAGATTCCATTAAAACAACATGGTAAAGTGTTTAGGCTAAAGAAACTAGTCTTCACATGATAAACATCCAATGTCAATGTAGTAAAAAAAATCACATCAAGTGCATTGAATAGAAAGAGATGTTGGATGCTTGATAATTGTTTTGAGACATGAGGATAGTGATATTAGAGTCATGCTAGTGGATTTATTATTAAATTGAGAAATATTTGTGTTAAGGTTAGTGATTCCCATAGCATGCACGTATGGTGAACCGTTATGTGACTAAGTTAAAGCATGAGGTATTTGTAGAGTGTCAACCTTTGTGCGGAGGTCGGGGGCGCGCGATGGTTAACTCCTACCAACCTCCCCCCTAGGAGCATGCGTTGATTGCTTTGTTTTCATGACTCGTAGATTTTTGCAATAAGTATATGAGTTCTTATGACTAATGTTGAGTCCATGGATTATACGCACTCTCACCCTTCCACCATTGCTAGCCTCTCTTGTACCGCACAACTTTCGTCGGTGCCATAAACCCACTATATATCCTTCCTCAAAACAGCCACCATGTTGTTCCTCAAAATAGCCACCATGCCTACCTATCATGGCATTTCCATAGCCATTCCGATATATATTGCCATGCAACTTTCCACTGTTCCGTTTATATGACACGCATCATATTGTCATATTGCCATGCATGATCATGTAGTTGACATCGTATTTTGGCAAGGCCACCATGCATAATCTTTTCATACATGTCACTCTTGTTTCATTGCACATACCGGTACACCGCCGGAGGCATTCATATAGAGTCATACTTTGTTGTTGTAGTATCGAGTTGTAATATTGTGTTGTAATGAAAGTGTGATGATCATCATTTTTAGAGCATTGTCCCATGGGAGGAAAGGCTGAATCTATAAAGCCCCTCCGCAAAAAAAGGGACAATTGCTACTATCTTTTTCCACACTTGTGCTTCAAAGTAGCACCATGTTCTTCATTGTAGAAAGTCTCATGCTTAGTCACTTTCATATACTAGTGGGAATTTTCATTATAGAACTTGGCTTGTATATTCCAACGATGGGCTTCCTCAAATGCCCTAGGTCTTCGTGAGGAAGCAAGTTGTATGCACACCCACTAGTTTCTTTTGTTGAGCTTTCATTCATATTTAGCTCTAGTGCATCCGTTGCATGGCAATCCTTACTCACTCACATTGATATCTATTGATGGGCATCTGATACGTCCAAAACGTATCTATAATTTCTGCTTGCTCCATGCCTCTTTTGGGTGATATTGCTACGTTATTTATACACTTCCATACACTTTTGATCATATTTGGACTAACCTATTAACTCAGTGCACCCCAGTGCCAGTTTCTGTTTTCGGCTGTTTTTGTATTTCAGGTTTTCACATTACGAGAACTGCCAGGAAAAATCCAGAAAAAATATATAAAAAATCAGTGTTCCAGAAACTACCGTGATCCCGAAGGACAGCCGGGGGGGCCACCAGGGCTCCAGGCGCCCTGGCGGCGCCCCC
>LR738709.1:62926896-62964293 GCA_902687465.1 Secale cereale | reverse complement strand
CCCCCCCCCCCCCCCCTGGGCCGCGCCGGGGGGGGGGCGCCTGGGCCCCCCGAGGCTCCTCCGATGCCCCCCTTTGGCATATATTTAAAGCGTCTCGAGAAACCCTCGAAACAGGAACTCTTTTTCGCGATCTCATCTCTGTTCCGCCGCCGCCGCCGCTTCCAAGATCGGGAGCACCAGGAGAACTCTTCCAGGCACCCTGCCGGAGGGGAGGATCACCACCGGGAGCCTCTCCACCACCATGGACGCCTCCCGGATGAGTTGTGAGTAGTCTCCCTTGGACCATGAGTCCATGACCAGTAGCTATGTGATGTTCTCCTCCCGTTCTTGTGCTTCACTAATTACTCCTCGTGAGCTGCCCTACATGATCGAGGCACATATGTAATCCTTATGCTGTTGCTATGATGAGTTTGCTGGGATCCGATGGATTATGAGATTATGTTCAGATTGTGCTTGAGTAATATATTTTATCTACTCTTTTATATTTATGTTCATAAGTAATTCTTGCATGTTCTCCATTGTTATTTATTTCTTTGGCCAAGTAATAGGTAGTGACTCCAAGAGGGAACGTTATGCTCGATTGTGGGTTCATGCCCCTCGATGACTAGTTTGAGTGACAGAAACATGAGTCTAGGGGATGTGTTGTTGCCACAAGGGGGAAAACAACGGTGCTTGTGCCCGCGGGTGCAAGGATTGTTTACTTTACGCAAAGTTCTTTTAATGCAGTTGTCTGTTGCTTTGAGTTTACACTATGGGTGGGGCTCGCAACTTAATACCAGCGAGATGTTCTGGATAGATATCTCAAGGTGGATGATTAGTAGTAGATATTGATGGATTTCGGTCTACTTACTTTGGCGTACCGCCCATGCTTTGAACCTCAACCTTTCTTGCAATGTAGTCAGCATTGGTTTGCGTTCGTGGTCCTGTCAATTGCCCAGCTGTAATTCGTTTACCTCACATAGCTGTTTTATCGTCTTTTGGGAGAGAGACATCACTAGTGAACATCATGAGACTCCGGTCCATATTACCATCATTGATCACATCCGCTATTTACTTTTCGCTATTATTTACTATTGCAAACATTATCTATCACTACTATCATTTGCGTTTAATCCTTTATGAACTACAAGGCTGGAGGGATTGACAACCTCTCTGTACTCGTTGGGAGCAAAGTTATTTGTATCTGTGTGCAGGTCCACGTTGATTGCTAATATCTGGCGCCGTTAGCAGTTGACACCTACTTGTTGAACCTAGGAGTCTCTGGGGATTCGATCCTTGGCATCTTTGCTAAGGGAAAAACTTCCACAACACTGCATCTCACACCTTCCACTTGGGGTAACCAACGAGGGGTTAGAGGCCCATCACCGCCGCCGCTTCCAAGATCGGTAGCACCAGGAGAACTCTTCCTGGCACCCTGCCGGAGGGGAGGATCACCACCGGGAGCCTCTCCACCACCATGGACGCCTCCCGGATGAGTTGTGAGTAGTCTCCCTTGGACCATGAGTCCATGACCAGTAGCTATGTGATGTTCTCCTCCCGTTCTTGTGCTTCACTAATTAGTCCTCGTGAGCTGCCCTACATGATCGAGGCACATATGTAATCCTTATGCTGTTGCTATGATGAGTTTGCTGGGATCCGATGGATTATGAGATTATGTTCAGATTGTGCTTGAGTAATATATTTGATCTACCTCTTTTATATTTATGTTCGTAAGTAATTCTTGCATGTTCTCCGTTGTTATTTATTGCTTTGGCCAAGTAGTAGGTAGTGACTCCAAGAGGGAACGTTATGCTTGATTGTGGGTTCATGCCCCTCGATGACTAGTTTGAGTGATAGAAACATGAGTCTAGGGGATGTGCTGTTGCCACAAGGGGGAAAACAACGGTGCTTGTGCCCGCGGGTGCAAGGATTGTTTACTTTACGCAAAGTTCTTTTAATGCAGTTGTCTGTTGCTTTGAGTTTACACTATGGGTGGGGCTCGCAACTTAATACCAGCGAGATGTTCTGGATAGATATCTCAAGGTGGATGATTAGTAGTAGATATTGATGGATTTCAGTCTACTTACTTTGGCATACCGCCCATGCTTTGAACCTCAACCTTTCTTGCAATGTAGTCAGCATTGGTTTGCGTTCGTGGTCCTGTCAATTGCCCAGCTGTAATTCGTTTACCTCACATAGCTGTTTTATCGTCTTTTGGGAGAGAGACATCACTAGTGAACATCATGAGACTCCGGTCCATATTACCATCATTGATCACATCCGCTATTTACTTTTCGCTTTTATTTACTATTGCAAACATTATCTATCACTACTATCACTTGCGTTTAATCCTTTGTGAACTACAAGGCCGGAGGGATTGACAACCTCTCTGTACTCGTTGGGAGCAAAGTTATTTGTATCTGTGTGCAGGTCCACGTTGATTGCTAATATCTGGCGCCGTAGCAGTTGACACCTTCTTGTTGAACCTAGGAGTCTCTGGGGATTCGATCCTTGGTATCTTTGCCAAGGGAAAAACTTCCGCAACACTACATCTCACACCTTCCACTTGGGGTAACCATCGAGGGGCGAGAAGCCTAGCAGCATCTCCATAGCCCGTTGATACGCCTAGTCGATGTGAGACTATCTCCCTCTTTTGTCTTCTCCACAACCACCTCTATTCCACCCATAGTGCTATATCCATGAAAGTTGAAACGTTTGAAAAGATAGGGCATGAAAACAAATGCTTGGCTGAAATCGGGGTTGTGCATGGTATGAATATTTAGTGTGATAATAAGGGAGCATAGCCAACACTATATGATTTTGTAGGGATAACTTTCTTTAGCCATAGTATTTTGAGAAGACATGATTGCTTTGTTAGTATTACTTGAAGTATTGTTATTTCTTATGTCAATATAGACTTTTGTCTAGAATCTTTCAGATATGAACATTCATGCCACAATTAAGAGAATTACATTGAAAAACTATATTGGTTAGCATTCCACATCAAAAATTCTTTCTTTATCATTTACCTACTCGTGGACGAGCAGGAATTAAGCTTGGGGATGCTTGATACGTCTCCAACGTATCTATAATTTTTGATTGTTCCATGCTATTATTTATGAAGTCTTGGATGTTTAATGGGCTTTATCATTCACTTTTATATCATTTTTGGTACAAACCTACTAACCCAAAGGCCCAGTCCAGATTGTTGTTATTTGCCTATTTCAGGGTTTTGCAGAAAAGGAGTATCAAACGGAGTCCAAACGGAATGAAACCTTCGCGAGAGATATTTTTGGAGGAAATCACACACGAGAGTCTTCGGGGCCAAGTCACGGGACGTGGGACCAGCCCTCGAGGGTGGGGGCGCGCCCCCCTGCCACAAGGCTGGCCCATGCGGCCCCCGGTGCCCCCTTCTTCCTATATATACCTACGTACCCAGAAACTCCATACGCAGAGAGAAAACCCTAATTCCACCGCCGTAGCTGCTGTTCCCGTGGAGATCCCATCTTGGAGCCTGTTCCGGGAGGGGGATCCATCACGGAGGCCTTCATCATCATCATCATCGCCCTCACCATGAGTTGTGAGTAGTTTACCACAGACCTTCGGGTCCATAGCTAGTATCTAGATGGCTTCTTCTCTCTCTCCGGATCTCAATACAAAGTTCTCCTCGGTCTTCGAGGATATCTATTCGATGTAATCTCTTTTTGCGGTGTGTTTGTCGAGATCCGATAAATTGTGAGTTTATGATCAAGGTTATCTATGAAATATATTTGGTTCTTCTTTGAAATTTTTATGTGTGCTCATAATATCCTTGCAAGTCTCTTCGAATTATTGGTTTGGTTTGGCCTACTAGATCTATAGTTCTTGCAATGGGAGAAGTGCTTGGCTTTGGGTTCAATCTTGCGGTGTCCTTTCCCAGTAACAGTAGGGGCAGCATGGCACGTATTGTATTGTTGCCATCGAGGATAAAAAGATGGGGTTTTCATCATATTGCTTGAGTTTATCCCTCTACATCATGTCATCTTGCTTAAGGCATTACTCTGTTCGTATGAACTCAATACACCAGATGCATGCTGGATAGTGGTCGATGTGTGGAGTAATAGTAGTAGATGCAGAATCGTTTCGGTCTACTTGTCTCGGACGTGATGCCTATATACAATGATCATGCCTAGATAGTCTCATAATTATTCGCTTTTCTATCAATTGCTCGACAGTAATTTGTTTACCCGCCGTAGAATATCGCTATCATGAGAGGAGCCACTAGAGAAAACTATGGCCCCCGGGTCTATCTTTATCATATTACTTTCCCGTCAACTAGCCTATTTCTGCCGCCGTTGTTTATTTGCTTTCTTTAATTTCTATTTCTATACCCAAAAAATACCAAAAATATAATTATCATCTCTATCAGATCTCACTATCGTAAGTGACCGTAAAGGGATTGACAACCCCTTATCGCGTTGGCTGGGAAGTTCTTATTTGTTTGTGCAGGTGCGAGGGACTGGCGCGTGGTCTCCTACTGGATTGATACCTTGGTTCTCAAAAACTGAGGGAAATACTTACGCTACTGTGCTTCATCTCCCTTTCCTCTTCGAGGGAATACAACGCAAGCTCAAGAGGTAGCAGGGTGCAGCCTTGCCTGCGTCAGTAGGGGCCGCCCTCTTCCTCCCCTTGCCCTGGGCAGGGGATTCTTCTTCTTCATCATCCTCGTCCTCTTCGAAGGAGAGGATGTTGATCTCCTCGGACTTCGTGTCCGTAGGGCGGGGGCCGCTCTTGGCCTCCTTGCTCTTCTTCTTGGGCTTCTTGTACGGCGTCGAAGCTAGCATCGCCAACAGTTGAGGCATGGCTGGGTCTTCTAGCAAAGGGGCCGGACACTTGATCCGAACTACCTTCTTCGTCCAGTTCTGTATATCACGTAAAAACTCCAATTCCTATTATCATTACAATAGGGAGGGAATATATGTTCGGCGGAATTTTTTATTACCTCTACTGCGGTAAACGTGGTGCTGTAGCGTGAGTCCTCATTTTCCTTTGGCCACTCCTTCTGGCTCTTGAAGAGGTGTTTCCAGATCTCTTTGTGCATGGAGCCGTATTGATGCTTCAAGGGCTGGGCTCCTGCCGGATCGAACTCCCATAGAAAGGAGTCCCGGCGTTGGCAAGGAAGGACAAGTCGGGCCAGCATTACCTGAACCACAGTTGTGAGTTGGTAGCCTTAGGAGATCATGCCGGACACGTGGCCTTGGAGTGCCGCCACCTCAGCCTGAGACTCCCAGTTCAGACTCTTATCGGTCCAGGAGGTTAGCCTCTCCGGGGGTCCAGATCTGAAAGCAGGCGCCGCCGCCCATTTGGCGTTGCGGGGCTCGATGATATAGAACCAATCCTGCTACCAAGCCTTGTCCGGTTCCACGAACGACCCCTTTGGCCAAGTTTCATTCGGGAGCTTGCTTATCATAGCGCCCCCGCACTCCGCATGTTGCTCGTCCACCACCTTCGGCTTCATATTGAAGGTCTTGAGCCATAGGCCGAAGTGTGGGGGAACGCGGAGGAAAGCTTCACACACCACTATGAAAGCGGAGATGTGAAGGATTGAGTTTGGGGCTAGATCAAGGAAATCCAGCCCGTAGAAAAACAATAGACCCCGTACAAAGGGGTGAAGAGGGAATCGTAGCCCCCTAACGAAGTGTGAGAGGAACACGACTCTCTCACCCGCCTCCGGGACAGGAATCACCTGATCCTGGGCTGGGACTCGGTGCGCGATGTTGGCGTTGAGGTACCCCACGCTCCAGAGTTCCCCCACGGTCTTCTCAGTAACCGTGGAGGCCTCCCACTTGCCTCTGGCACCAGATCCAACCATTGCTGGGGAAGGAAGTGGTGGTTGAGGAACTGAGAGCTGCGGGCGCGAGAGATGAGGATGATGGGGCTAGGAAGTTTGGAGAGCTAGGGCTTGAGGAAGGCGTGGGGCTGATGGAAGGGATTGTTATCCTTTTATAACGATGTGAATACATAACGTCCCCCCACTTTAACCATAAACCTCACCAGTTCCCAAAGCGATCGTGCGTAATGCGCGGTTTGGATGCTCACGTCACATTGATAAGGATCCCATAATAAGCGGGCACGGTCTTTGTTCTGATGAGACGTGTCAGTGGGGTTACACACCTCGAAACGCTGATCACGTAAAACGGTTTGATATGTTAATGGGATGGACGCGGCGCTTCACCTAAAAGTTGTTAGTAAAGACACATTATTCATTTTCTTTCGATGCCTTGCCCTCAAGTCTAAGGGTTGTACTAACCATGCAGAGCCAGACACAGTACATTTTTTGCAGAAGATAGTGCCTCGATATGTTCGGAAGAAGGAACCCGCCTTGCAATGCCGAGGACAATACGGAGGCCGAAATCATCATCATTGAAGATAGGTTCATGGGCTACTCAGGGAGTCCTGGATTGAGGGGTCCTCATGTGGCCGGAAAACTCGTGATGGGCCGGACTGGTGGGCTGTGAAGATCATCGTTGAAGATCATCTCTCATATCCGGATAGGACTCCTGTGTGCGTATAATGGCAGGTTTAGGTTCGGGTGTAATCTTTCCTTCCTCTGCAAGATGGTCATGTACAAACCCTAGGGCCCTCCGGTGCATATATAAACCGGAGGGTCTAGTCCATAGAGGCTGAACAACAATAGAATCATATCTCATAGGCTAGACTTCTAGGGTTTAGCCATTACGATCTCGAGGTAGATTAACTCTTGTAACTCATATTCATCAAGATCAATCAAGCAGGAAGTAGGGTATTACCTCGATCGAGAGGGCCCGAACCTGGTTAAACATCGTGTCCCAAGTCTCCTGTTACCATCGATCCTCAGACGCATAATTCGGGACCCCCTACCCGAGATCCGCTGGTTTTGACACCGACACCATCCCAAAATTACAACGCGTGTGAAAACTCCCACTTCCTGTGAAGTCCCGACAAGCGAAATTCACGTGATACCCCGTGAACCAAAAGAACCACCTAGTTCAAATCGGTGGGGGTATTTTCGTAACTTACCCCACATTTCGGACAAGCACGTCCCGAAGCCATGGTTCTGATGGCTTCTCGCCCCTCGTTGGTTACCCCAAGTGGAAGGTTGAGATGTAGCGTAGAGGCAAATTTCCCTTGGCAAAGGTACCAAGGATCGAATCCCGTGAGACTCCGAGGGTCGACAAGTAGGTGTCAACGGCGCCAGAAACTTAGCGGTTGACGGGACCTGCACACAGATACAGATAACTTTGCTCCCAACGAGTACAGAGAGGTTGTCAATCCCTCCGGCCTTGTTGTTTACAAAGGATCAAACACAAGAGATAATAATGATAGCTATGACTGCAACTAGGAAATAAAAACAGGAAGTAAATAGAAGGTGTGATCAGCGGTGGTAATATGGACCGGGGTCCCATGATGTTCACTAGTGATGTCTCTCTCCCAAAAGACGATAAAACAACAAAGCGAGGTAAACAAATTACAGCTGGGCAATTGATAGGATTATGTGCGCAAACCAATGCTAACTATGCTGCAAAGAAAGGTAGAGGCTCAAAAGCATGGGCGGTACGCCAAGGCAAGTAGACCGAAATCCATCTGCATCTACTACTAATCATCCACCTTGAGATATCTATACAGAACATCTCGCTGGTATTAAGTTGCGAATCCCACCCAAAGTGTAAACTCAAAGCAACAGACAACTGCATTAAAAGAACTTTGCGTAAAGTAAACAATCCTTGCACCCGCAAGTAGAAGCACCGTTGTTTTCTCCCTTGTGGCAACAGCACATCCCCTAGACTCATGTTTCTGTCACTCAAGCTAGTCATCAGGGGGCATGAACCCACAATCAAGCATAACGCTCCCTCTTGGAGTTACTACCTACTACTTGGCCAAAGCAATAAACAACAACGGAGAACATGCAAGAATTACTCAAGAACAAAGATATAAAAGAGGTGAATCAAATATATTACTCAAACACAATCTAAACATAGTCTCATAATCCATCAGATCCCAGCAAACTCAGCAAAGCAACAACAGAAAGATTACATATGTGCCTCGATCATGTAGGGCAGCTCACGAGGTCTAAACCATGAAGAGCAAAGAGGGGAGGAGAACATCACATAGCTACTGATCATGGACCCATGGTCCAAGGTGGACTACTCACGACTCATCCGGGAAGCGTCCATGGTGGTGGAGAAGCTCCCGGTGGTGGTTCTCCCCTCCGGCAGGGTGCCAGGAAGAGTTCTCCTGATGCTCCCGATCTTGGAAGCGCTGCGGCGGCGGAACAGAGGCGAGATCGCGAAAAAGGGTTCTGTCCTCGAGGGTTTCGGGACGAGAGGGATATATATGCGAAGGGGGGCAGCCAGAGGCGGAGCAGGGGCCCCAGGCGCCCCCCTGGCGCGGCCAGGGGTGGGGCCGCGCCAGGTGGCCGCCTGGGCCTCCCCTGGCTCCCCTCTGGCCCATCTTTGGTTCTTCGCGAAGCTTCCTGTATGCTGATTTTTCCTATATTTTTCCTGGAATTTTTGGAGCACTTTTAATATGGGGGAAACCTAAAATAGAAAAACAGCAGAAAACAGGAACTGGCACTGTGGTGCACTGAGTTAATAGGTTAGTCCAAATATGATCAAAAGTGTATGGAAGTGCATCAATATCATAGCAATATCACACAAAAGAAGCATGGAGCAAGCAGAAATTATAGATACGTTTTGGATGTATCAACATCCCCAAGCTTAATTCCTGCTCGTCCTCGAGTAGGTAAATGATAACAAGCATAATTTCTGTGGTGACATGCTATCAACCATATAAGAACTTTTTAAGTAAAGCAATCAAGGCATGTAATTCAATTCAAGTCATAACAAGCAAGAGTCTATATTAGCATTGTAACAAGCAACATAAGAACATAAAGGTGCAAGAGCTCTCGCTGTCCGTGACTCGAATGTCTCCAAATGGTGTTTGCGTGCAAGAAAGGGGATAGGGATATACGAGAGAGTAAAACATAGTTTTTATATTGTTGAGAACTTAATCTACTAAAGTTTCACACTTGGTCTTCTTTGGAATCTTATCTTGACTCATCCCTAGACCACTAGCCAGGTACAAGTCAAAATGATCCACTCCCTTTCGATATTTTGAGCACTCATGCAATGGATGAGCGTAAGCAAGAAAGTTGACACTTAGGATGGCAAAGAGAGAAAAATGATGAAGGGGGAAGACAAAAAAAGGTGTGAAAGGCTCACATCAATGAGGACAATCATAGGCGAGAGAAAGCCAAATGATAGATATGATGTGAGGAGTAGGGATTGCCATGCAACGGATGCACATATGAGCTAAGGTAAGCTCTCCAATGGAACTAGTGGGGGTGCATCCAACTTGCTCGCTCAAGAAGACCTAGAGCTCTTTTGAGGAGGCTCATCATTGGAATATACAAGCCAAGTTCTATAGTGTGAAGGTCCCCACATAGCTATATGCATGAATGATAATCTCTATGGAGTACAAGGTATAAGATGGAGTACGAGTGTGGATCTCTCAAAAGGAATGGTAGTGTGCCCCTTCTCTCTTTTTATTTCTTTTTCTCTTTTTTCTATATTTTTTTTTATTTTTTTTGTGGCCTCAATGGCTCTTTCTATTTAACTCTCATTTGTCCTCTTTGGGATCTTTTGATTTTGTCCTCTTTGGGATCTTTTCCTCACTTTAGGGGCAACACTCTATGTATTACAAGAAGTATAGAAGATCTTTCACACTTTACAAAAGTACTCAACATAAAGAAAATGAAACTATCATGATGTATGCAAATGTATGCCTCTGCCGGTGTAGCAGGATATGCATTGATACTAGCGCGTCATGTAGCAATGATTAGGGCAAGGCCCAACTAGCATGCGGCTCATCGATCAAGCAAAAAGCATGTATGACATGAAGATCAAGTCATGAGAAGATGGATGTTGCATGGCAATGTATCTCGGAAAGGCTATGGAAATGCCTTGATAGGTAGGTATGGTGGCTGTTTTGAGGAAGGATATAATGAGGCTTATGATGACAGAGCGTATCGTGCCAAGGATTTGGATGCACCGGCGAAGTATGCGCCAACTCTCGAGGTGAGAAAGGGCAATGCACGGTACCGAAGAGGCTAGAAAAATATGGCTAGGTGGAAGTGTCAACTTTCGAATACTCACATTAGTCCGAAGAACTCATGCACTTATTATCGGTAACTCTCAATCTAATTAGGAGGTTCACAAAGAGACAAGTACCCCGAGGAGGAGTGTATGGGGGTTTGGTTATCCTTGCGCATCCTCGACTCATGGTATGTGAGTGTACTCTAATATTCGATCCCTCCAAAGATTAGTGATCCATCTAGTAGCTAAAGTTCTCAACTATTTTGTAGGTTTTCGAAAATAAACACGGATTGCCCAAAATACGACATCTATCACTAATAGGCTAAAGCTCTTGACACCAAAAGTTCAGACATTACTCATGGCAATACCTCAAAACTATTGCAAGTTACTACTAAAATTAAATAGCAACCTCAATTACCTACTTTAAGTTAAGACACACAACTCAGTGCAACAGGCAAACTCTCTTAACAAGATAAACATGAAAACACAAGAGAGTTCAGCAACCAACTAAACAAAAGCCCTTTAAAAAGAAAAGCATGAAAACTAAGAGCTAAACATGACAGCAGCTATGGAAAGACAAAGAACACACACAGCAAAGATAAGCATGAAAATCCTATGTTGTGTTCTAGGTTGAAGTGGAGCGTGTTTCTCTCCCACACAAAGAATGGGTTCTAACTTGTTATGAACAGCAAGCAAAGCTAAAGAAAACTAAAAAAGGAAACTAAGAGCAAGACGCTCCAAGCATAGCACATAACGCATGAAGTGATAAGAATATAGTGGAACGAATGACGAACTGATAATTGTTGATGGAGAAGGGGATGCATGGGGGCATCCCCAAGCTTAGACGCTTGAGTCTTCTTGAATATTTCTTGGGGGTGCACGGGGGCATCCCCAAGCTTGAGCGTTTGACCCTCCTGAATGTTCTTTTATCATCTTCCCTCGCACACTTGAAAACTCCCTTCATACATAACTCATCATAATCTGATTAGCGAGGTTAGTACCCACAATAAAATAACTTTTCCCTACTGGAAATAAAGATAATCTTGAAGAGCTACTGTTTCTCAAGATTGCCAAAAGGTTTTTGCAAAGAAAAAGCAAGCTCAAGGTTTGCAAAACGAAGAAAAGGCAAAACAGGACAGAATCTGTGAAAAACAGACCAGCAGGTAGTAAATAATTTTTTCGGGGCACTTCTGCAACTCAAATCAAAAAACTCAGAACAGACGCTCGAAAGCCAGTTGTATAGAGCACGCTGTCAAAACAATTCAGATCAAAAAGATGATCTGGTGATTTTATTCGAATTTTTCTGTCCAAGGACAGAATCTGTTTTCTGGACAGCACGTCACAACTTTTGAACTTTCTTGCAATCGGAGGCTAAACTTGGCACAAAGCTGAAAAGAAAAGATACAATGATGATGCTACTGTAGTAACAAACATCAAGACACAACAAAAGCAAAATAAAACCTAATTCGTTGTGGGCTGCCTCCCAAAACGCTTTCTTTTATGCCTTTAAGCTAGGCATGATGCAAAAAGATCAAGTTGTATCAATTGAACCATCATCAAGATCATCAAAAAGCTCTTCAATAGTACAACTAGTCTTAAGAGGACTTTCAAATAAAGGCCTAATAAAGATACTTCTAGGGAGAAAACCAAAAGGTGGAAAGTCAATGGGAGATTCATTTATAAATTTATCAAAGAGAGGTATTTCTTCCAAAGTCTTCACAGTTTCAACCCCTTTGGCAATAGATGGATTACTTTTGGAACGAGGAGCCTTTGGAACGTAAACGAACTTAGGTTCCTTCTTTGCTGGAGTTTCTATCTTTTTGGCTTTGATTGAGGAGAAAGTAGTTCCTAAAGTGTCAAAGATTTCCTCAATCTTGTCTATCCTAGAAGAATCCAAGTCATGGGATTTGATGGTCTCCAAAGTTTTGAGAATTTTATGCATGGAGCTATCAAGCCTATTCAAATTCCCTTGGATCTTACGGTCCAACTCATTTATCTTATTAATGCTTGGCATCTCTAGCTCTATCTTTTCAAGTTTTTTCATAATGTGAGCTAGGGTAATGTCCTCTTGAATGCTAACAACAGGGGGATTTCCAACAAGATTTTCCATAATACTAAGAGATTCCCAAACTGGGGCTTCTAGGAAATTTCCATTGATAGCAGAATCTAGAATAAACCTATTCCAAGAAGTAATTCCAACATAAAAATTTCTAAGCAGGATAGTAGTAGATTGCTTCTTGGTGGCTCTTTTTTTGAGAATCATTAATTCTATACCAAGCATCTTTTCGACTTTCACCACCTCTTTGTTTAAAGGTGAGCACTTATGCCTCACCAAAGGCAAAAGGACCAGACATAATGCCAACTAAAAGCAAGATAACTATTTTTGTGATTTTTGGTAAGGGACACTAAAGCAAAAACTAAAAGGTAAACTAACAAGACTAAAAAGCAAAGATAAAAGATAGCATGCAACTCCCCTATCTTGAAGAGTGGAGTCCCCGGCAACGGCGCCAGAAACTTGCTTGATGGCTTCTCGCCCCTCATTGGTTACCCCAAGTGGAAGGTTGAGATGTAGCGTAGCGGCAAATTTCCCTTGGCAAAGGTACCAAGGATCGAATCCCGTGAGACTCCGAGGGTCGACAAGTAGGTGTCAACGACGCCAGAAACTTAGCGGTTGACGGGACCTGCACACAGATACAGATAACTTTGCTCCCAACGAGTACAGAGAGGTTGTCAATCCCTCCGGCCTTGTTGTTTACAAAGGATCAAACACAAGAGATAATAATGATAGCTATGACTGCAACTAGGAAATAAAAACAGGAAGTAAATAGAAGGTGTGATCAGCGGTGGTAATATGGACCGGGGTCCCATGATGTTCACTAGTGATGTCTCTCTCCCAAAAGACGATAAAACAACAAAGCGAGGTAAACAAATTACAGCTGGGCAATTGACAGGATTATGTGCGCAAACCAATGCTAACTATGCTGCAAAGAAAGGTAGAGGCTCAAAAGCATGGGCGGTACGCCAAGGCAAGTAGACCGAAATCCATCTGCATCTACTACTAATCATCCACCTTGAGATATCTATCCAGAACATCTCGCTGGTATTAAGTTGCGAATCCCACCCAAAGTGTAAACTCAAAGCAACAGACAACTGCATTAAAAGAACTTTGCGTAAAGTAAACAATCCTTGCACCCGCAAGTACAAGCACCGTTGTTTTCTCCCTTGTGGCAACAGCACATCCCCTAGACTCATGTTTCTATCACTCAAGCTAGTCATCAGGGGGCATGAACCCACAATCAGGCATAACGCTCCCTCTTGGAGTTACTACCTACTACTTGGCCAAAGCAATAAACAGCAACGGAGAACATGCAAGAATTACTCAAGAACAAAGATATAAAAGAGGTGAATCAAATATATTACTCAAACACAATCTGAACATAGTCTCATAATCCATCAGATCCCAGCAAACTCAGCAAAGCAACAGCAGAAAGATTACATATGTGCCTCGATTATGTAGGGCAGCTCACGAGGTCTAAACCATGAAGAGCAAAGAGGGGAGGAGAACATCACATAGCTACTGATCATGGACCCATGGTCCAAGGTGGACTACTCACGACTCATCCGGGAAGCGTCCATGATGGTGGAGAAGCTCCTGGTGGTGGTTCTCCCCTCCGGCAGGGTGCCGGGAAGAGTTCTCCTGATGCTCCCGATCTTGGAAGCGCTGCGGCGGCAGAACAGAGGCGAGATCGCGAAAAAGGGTTCTGTCCTCGAGGGTTTCGGGATGAGAGGGATATATATGCGAAGGGGGCAGCCAGAGGCGGAGCAGGGGCCCCAGGCGCCCCCCTGGCGTGGCCAGGGGTGGGGCCGCGTCAGGTGGCCGCCTGGGCCTCCCCTGGCTCCCCTCTGGCCCATATTTGGTTCTTCGCGAAGCTTCCTGTACTCTGATTTTTCCTATATTTTTCCTGGAATTTTTGGAGCACTTTTAATATGGGGGAAACCTGAAATAGAAAAACAGCAGAAAACAGGAACTCGCACTGTGGTGCACTGAGTTAATAGGTTAGTCCAAATATGATCAAAAGTGCATGGAAGTGCATCAATATCATAGCAATATCACACAAAAGAAGCATGGAGCAAGCAGAAATTATAGATACGTTTTGGACGTATCAGGTTCCCCCTCCCATCCGGTCTGCCGCCCCCATTCGAACACCGAGGCCGAGAAAACCCGCGAAGCCCCACACCCTCCTCTCCGTCCGCCACCCAGCCGAAGCCTCTTCCTCGACGATGTCGTCCACCGCAACACCTCGACCTCCCTCATCCACCACACCGGATGAGGATCTGTCATCGATCTCGTCGTCCCGTCGGTTCAGCCACCCCGTCCTCCACCTCCAAGGAGCTGCCCCGATGTTCCCCTCGTCTTTCGTGCCAACTCCATTCCCACACCGTCGTATTCACCTGCACCACCGGAAGAGCATCATCATCACCGATTCCTCGGATGAAGATGAGGCCTAATCGGCGCCACCAAAGTGGTTCTACAGTAATCGTTGCATTTTCTTCTTGCTTTGATCTCACGGTGCTGCCGGCGCTCGGTCCCGAGCCGCCTGTTGGGAACGTTGTATGGGAAACAAAAATTTTCCTACGCTCACCAAGATCAATCTAGGAGATGCACATCTACGAGAGGAGAGTTGGATCCACATACCCTTGTAGATCGCTAAGCGGAAGCGTTGCTAGAACGCGGTTGATGGAGTCGTACTCGCGGTGATTCAAATCGCGGAAGATCCGATCTAGCGCCGAACGGACGGCGCCTCCGCGTTCAACACACGTGCAGCCCGGTGACGTCTCCCACGCCTTGATCCAGCAAGGAGAGAGGGAGAGGTTGGGGAAGACTCCATCCAACAGCAGCACGACGGCGTGGTGGTGGTGGAGGAGCGCGGGACTCCAGCAGGGCTTCGCCAAGCGCTGCAAGAGACGAGGAGGGAGAGGGGTAGGGCTGCGCCAAGAGAGAGACGTTCTCATGTGTCGTAGCAGCCCCAAAACCCCACATATATATAGGGGGAAGGGGGGGCTGCGCCCCCTTTAGGGTTTCCCACCCCTAGGGGTGCGGCAGCCCCCAAAAACCCATCTAGGGTTGCGGCCAAGGGGGGGAGAGAGAGGGGGCGCCCTAGGGTGGGCCTTAAGGCCCATCTGGACCTAGGGTTTGCCCCCTTCCCCTCTCCATGCGCCTAGGGACTTGGTGGGGGGGGCGCACCAGCCCCCTTGGGGCTGGTTCCCTCCCACACTTAGCCCACGCAGCCACCTGGGGCTGGTGGCCCCACCTGGTGGACCCCCGGGACCCTCCCGGTGGTCCCGGTACATTACCGATATCGCCCGAAACTTTTCCGGTGACCAAAACGGGACTTCCCATATATGAATCTTTACCTCCGGACCATTCCGGAACTCCTCGTGACGTCCGGGATCTCATCCGGGACTCCGAACAACATTCGGTAACCGCGTACATACTTTCCCTATAAACCTAGCGTCATCGAACCTTAAGTGTGTAGACCCTACGGGCTCAGGAACCATGTAGACATGACCGAGACAACTCTCCGGCCAATAACCAACAGCGGGATCTGGATACCCATGTTGGCTCCCACATGTTCCACGATGATCTCATCGGATGAACCACGATGTCAAGGATTCAATCAATCCCGTATACGATTCCCTTTGTCTATCGGTATAGCACTTGCCCGAGATTCGATCGTCGGTATACCGATACCTTGCTCAATCTCGTTACCGGCAAGCCTCTTTACTCGTTCCGTAACACATCATCCCGTGATCAACTCCTTGATCACATATTGTGCACATTATGATGATGTCCTACCGAGTGGGCCCAGAGATACCTCTCCGTCATACGGAGTGACAAATCCCAGTCTCGATTCGTGCCAACCCAACAGACACTTTCGGAGATACCTGTAGTGCACCTTTATAGCCACCCAGTTACGTTGTGACGTTTGGTACACCCAAAGCATTCCTACGGTATCCGGGAGTTGCACAATCTCATGGTCTAAGGAAAAGATACTTGACATTTAGAAAAGCTTTAGCATACGAACTACATGATCTGTGCTAGGCTTAGGATTGGGTCTTGTCCATCACATCATTCTCCTAATGATGTGATCCCGTTATCAACGACATCCAATGTCCATGGTCAGGAAACCGTGACCATCTGTTGATCGACGAGCTAGTCAACTAGAGGCTTACTAGGGACATGGTGTTTGTCTATGTATCCACACATGTATCTGAGTTTCCTATCAATACAATTCTAGCATGGATAATAAACAATTATCATGAACAAGGAAATATAATAATAACCAATTTATTATTGCCTCTAGGGCATATTTCCAACAGTCTCCCACTTGCACTAGAGTCAATAATCTAGTTCACATCGCCATGTGATTAACACTCACAGGTCACATCGCCATGTGACCAACATCCAAAGAGTTCACTAGAGTCAGTAATCTAGTTCACATCAATATGTGATTAACACTCAATGAGTTCTGTGTTTGATCATGTTATGCTTGTGAGAGAGGTTGTAGTCAACGGGTCTGCAACATTCAGATCCCTATGTACTTCGCAAAACTTTATGTCATATCGTAGATGCTGCTACCACGTTCCACTTGGAGCTATTCCAAACTGTTGCTCCATTATACGTATCCGGTATCTCCACTTAGAGTTATCCGGATAGGTGTTAAGCTTGCATCGACGTAACTCTTTACGTCGAACTCTTTATCACCTCCATAACCGAGAAACATTTCCTTATTCCTCTAAGGATAATTTTGACCACTATCTAGTAATCCACTCCTAGATCACCTTTGTACCCTCTTGCCAGACATGTGGCAAGGCACACATCAGGTGCGGTACTTAGCATGGCATACCGTATAGAGCCTATGACAAAAGCATAGGGGACGACCTTCGTCCTTCCTCTTCCTTCTGCCGTGGTCAAGTTTTGAGTCTTACTCAACTTCACACCTTACAACTCAGGTAAGAACTCCTTCTTTGACTGATCTATTTTGAACTCCTTCAAAATCATGCCAAGGTGTGTGTTCTTTTGAAAGTATCATCAGGCGTCTTGATCTATCTGTATAGATCTTGATGCCCAATATGTAAGCAGCTTTATCTAGGTCTTCCTTTGAAAAACTCATTTCAAACAACCCTTTATGCTTTCCAGAAATTCTACATCTTTCGGATCAATCATATGTCATTCACATACACTTATCAGAAATGTTGTAGTGCTCCCACTCACTTTATTGTAAATACAAGTTTCTAACAAACTTTGTATACCCAAAAACTTTGATCACTCCATCAAAGCATATATTCCGACTCCGAGATGCTTGCTCCAGTCTATGGAAGGATCGCTGGAGCTAGCATACCTTTTAGCATCCTTAGGATCGACAAAACCTTTCTGATTATATCACATACAACCTTTCCTTACGAAAACTGGTAAGGAAACTTGTTTTGTCATCCATCTGCCAGATTTCATAAATGCAGCTAATGCTAACATGATTCCGACGGACTTAAGCATCGCTACGGGTGAGAAAGTCTCATCGTAGTCAACTCCTTGAACTTGTGGAAAACTCTTCGCCACAAGTCGAGCTTCATAGACGGTGACATTACCGTCCACGTCCGTCTTAGTCTTAAAGATCCATTTGTCTCAATGGCTTGCCGATCATAGGGCAAGTCCACCAAAGTCCATACTTTGTTTTGATACATGGATCCTATCTCGGATTTATCGGCTTCTAACCATTTGTCGGAATATGGGCCCACCATCGCTTCTCCATAGTTCGTAGGTTCATTGTTGTTCAACAACATGACATCTAAGACAGGATCACCGTACCACTCAGGAGTAGTACATATCCTTGTCGACCTACGAGGATCGATAGCAACTTGATCTGGAGCTTCATGATCACTATCATCAGTTTCCTCTTCAACTGTCGTAGGTTCCACAGAAACATCTTTCTGTGTTGCACTACTATCCGGTTGAAGTGAGGGTTCGACAACCTCATCAAGTTCTATCTTCCTCCCACTCAATTCTTTCGAGAGAAACTCCTTCTCGAGAAAGGACCCATTCTTAGGGACAAACATTTTTGCCCTTGGATCTGAGATAGGAGGTATACCCAACTGTTACCTTTGGGTATCCTATGAAGATGTATTTGTCCGCTTTGGGTTCGAGCTTTTCCCGGCTGAAGCCATAAGCGTCGCAGCCCCAAACATTAAGAAAACGACAACTTTGGTTTCTTGCCAAACCATACGACGTCGTCTCAACGGACTTAGATGGTGCCCTATCTAAAGTGAATGCAGCTGTCTCTAATGCATAACCTTAAAATAACAGCGGTAGATCGGTAAGATACATCATAGATCGCACCATATCTCATAAGGTTCGATCACGATGTCCGGACACACCTTTACGCTGTGGTGTTCCAGGGGACTTCAACTGCGAAACAATTCCACAATGTCTTAAGTGATTGCCAAACTCATAATTCAGATAATATCCCCTTGATCAGATCGTAGGAACATGATCTTCTTGTTATGATGATTCTTAATCTTCACTCTGAAATTTTTGAACCTTTCAAACGTTTCAGACTTTTGCTTCATTAAGTAAATATACCATATCTACTCAAATCGTTAGTGAAGATGAGAAAATAACGATATCCACCACACGCCTTAATTCTCATTGGATCACATACATCAGCATGTATGATTTCCAACAAGTCACTTGCCCGTTTCATTGTACCTGAAAACGGGATCTCAGTCATCCTGCCCATGAGGCATGGCTCGCATGTGTCAAGTGATTCAAAATCAAGTGACTCCAAACATCCATCAACATGGAGTTTCTTCATGCATTTTATGCCAAAATGACCTAAGCGGCAGTGCCACAAGAAAGTGGTACTATCATTATTAACTCTACATCTTTTGGCATTAATATTATCATCATGTGTATTGCTATAATCGAGATTCAATAAACCATTGGGTGCATGACCATAAAGGTATTATTCATGTAAACAGAATAACCATTATTCTCTAACTTAAATGAATAACCGTATTGCAATGAACATGATCTAATCATATTCATGCTCAACGTAGACACCTGATAACATTTATCTAGGTTCAACACTAATCCCGAAAATAGAGGGAGCGTGCGATGGTGATCTTATCATCCTTGGAAACACTTCCAACATATCGTCACCTCGCCCTTAGTTAGTCTCCGTTCAGTCCGTAGCTTTTTGCTTCAAGTCACTAATAATAGCAACTGAACCGGTATCCAATACCCATGTGCTACAAGGAGTACTACCAAGGTACACATCAATAACACGTATATCAAATATACTTTTGTTGAAGTTGCCAGCTTTTCTTATCTACCATGTATTTGGGGTAATTCCGCTACCATGTGACCGTTACCCTTACAATCGAAGCACTTAGTCTCGAGGTTTGGGTGCAACCTTGGGTTCCCTCATTAGAGCGACAACTGGTTTGCCATTCATGAAGTTTCCCTTCTAGCCCTTGCCCCTTTTGAAACCAGTGGTCTTGATAAACCATCAACACTTGATGCTCCTTCTTGATTTCTACTTTTGCGGTACTAAGAACCGCTAACAGCACCGGGATCATCTCCATCCTTTGCATGTCATAGTTCATCACGAAGTTCCAGTAGCTTGGTGATAGTGTCTAGAGAATTCTGTCAACCACTATCTCACCTGGAAGATTAACTCCCACTTGGTTCAAGTGATTTCAGCACCCAGACATTCTGAGCACATGCTCACTAGTTGAGCTATTCTCCTCCATCTTTTTGGCAAAAGAACTTGTTAGAGGTCTCATACCTCTCAACACGGGCATGAGCCTGAAATCCCAATTTCAGCTCTTAGAACATCTCATATGTTCTATGGCGTTCAAAACGTCATTGGAATCCCGATTCTAAGCCGTAAAGTATGGTGCACTAAACTATCAAGTAGTTATCAGGACGTGTCTGTCAGGTGTTCACAACATCCACAGACAACGTTGTAGGGGTTTGCACATCGAGCGGTGCATCAAAGACGTAAGCTTTCTGTGCAGCAGTGAGGACACTCCTCAGACTACGGACCTAGTCCGCATCATTGCTTACAATATCTTTCAACTTAGTCTTTCTCTAGGATCGTATTAAACAGGGAGCTACAACGTAGTTATTGGTCTACAACATAATTTGCGAAGACAACTTAGACTATTGTTCATGATAAGTGAGTTTAACTAATCAAATTACTTATAACTCCCACTCAAATTGACATCCCTCCGGTCATCCGAGCGTGACATGATCCAAATTCACCAACCCAAGTCCGATCATCACGTGAGATGAGGTGGTGTCAATGGTGAACATCTTCATGTTGATCATATCTACTATATGACTCATGCTCGACCTTTCGGTCTTCTGTGTTCCGAGGCCATGTCTGTACATGCTAGGCTCGTCAAGTCTAACCCGAGTGTTCTGCATGTGCAAAACTGGCTTGCACCCGTTGTATGCGAACGTAGAGTCTATCACACCCGATCATCACGTGGTGCTTCGAAACGACGAACCTTCGCAACGGCGCACACTCGGGGGGAACACAATTTTATCTTGAAATTTTAGTGAGGGGTCATCTTATAATGCTACCGCCGTCCTAAGCAAAATAAGATGCATAAAAGGATTAACATCACATGCAAATCATAAGTGACATGATATGGCCATCAACTCGTGCTTTTGATCTCCATCTCCAAAGCACCGGCATGATCTCCATCATCACCGGCGCCACGCCATGATCCCCATCATCATGATCTCCATCATCGTGTCGCCATCGGGGTTGTCGCGCGCCCACCATGCTCTTACTACTTTTGCTACCGTTTAGCGATAAAGTAAAGCATTACATAGCGCTTAATGGTTGACACGCAGGTCATACAAAAATTAAAGACAACCCTATGGCTCCTGCCGGTTGCCGTATACATCGACATGCAAGTCGACATTAACTATTACAACATGATCATCTCATACATCAAATATATCTCATCATGTCATTGGCCATATCATATCACATACATACCCTGCAAAAACAAGTTAGACGTCCTCTAATTTGTTGTTGCATGTTTTACGTGGCTGCTATGGGTATCTAGCAAGAACGCTTCTTACCTACGCAAAGCCACAACGGTGATATTCAAGTTGCCATTTAACCTTCTACAAGGACCGCCTTTGTCTATTCCGATTCAACTAAGATAGGAGAAACAGACACCCGCCAGCCATCTTATGCAACAAAAGTCGCATGTCAGTCGATGGAACCGGTCTCATGTACGTGGACATGTAAAGTTGGTCCGGGCCGCTTCATCCCATAATACCGCTGAATCAAGAAAGACTAAGGAGGGCAGCAATCTAAACATCAACGCCCACAAACCCTTTTGTGTTCTACTCGTGATTGCATCTACGCAAAGACCTAGCTCATGATGCCACTGTTGGGAACGTTGTATGGGAAACAAAAAATTTCCTACGCTCACCAAGATCAATCTAGGAGATGCACATCTACGAGAGGAGAGTTGGATCCACATACCCTTGTAGATCGCTAAGCGGAAGCGTTGCTAGAACGCGGTTGATGGAGTCGTACTCGCGGCGATTCAAATCGCGGAAGATCCGATCTAGCGCCGAACGGACGGCGCCTCCGCGTTCAACACACGTGCAGCCCGGTGACGTCTCCCACGCCTTGATCCAGCAAGGAGAGAGGGAGAGGTTGGGGAAGACTCCATCCAACAGCAGCACGACGGCGTGGTGGTGGTGGAGGAGCGCGGGACTCCAGCAGGGCTTCGCCAAGCGCTGCAAGAGACGAGGAGGGAGAGGGGTAGGGCTGCGCCAAGAGAGAGACGTTCTCATGTGTCGTAGCAGCCCCAAAACCCCACATATATATAGGGGGAAGGGGGGGCTGCGCCCCCTTTAGGGTTTCCCACCCCTAGGGGTGCGGCAGCCCCCAAAAACCCATCTAGGGTTGCGGCCAAGGGGGGGAGAGAGAGGAGGCGCCCTAGGGTGGGCCTTAAGGCCCATCTGGACCTAGGGTTTGCCCCCTTCCCCTCTCCATGCGCCTAGGGACTTGGTGGGGGGGGGGCGCACCAGCCCCCTTGGGGCTGGTTCCCTCCCACACTTAGCCCACGCAGCCACCTGGGGCTGGTGGCCCCACCTGGTGGACCCCCGGGACCCTCCCGGTGGTCCCGGTACATTACCGATATCGCCCGAAACTTTTCCGGTGACCAAAACGGGACTTCCCATATATGAATCTTTACCTCCGGACCATTCCGGAACTCCTCGTGACGTCCGGGATCTCATCCGGGACTCCGAACAACATTCGGTAACCGCGTACATACTTTCCCTATAAACCTAGCGTCATCGAACCTTAAGTGTGTAGACCCTACGGGCTCGGGAACCATGTAGACATGACCGAGACAACTCTCCGGCCAATAACCAACAGCTGGATCTGGATACCCATGTTGGCTCCCACATGTTCCACGATGATCTCATCGGATGAACCACGATGTCAAGGATTCAATCAATCCCGTATACGATTCCCTTTGTCTATCGGTATAGCACTTGCCCGAGATTCGATCGTCGGTATACCGATACCTTGCTCAATCTCGTTACCGGCAAGCCTCTTTACTCGTTCCGTAACACATCATCCCGTGATCAACTCCTTGATCACATATTGTGCACATTATGATGATGTCCTACCGAGTGGGCCCAGAGATACCTCTCCGTCATACGGAGTGACAAATCCCAGTCTCGATTCGTGCCAACCCAACAGACACTTTCGGAGATACCTGTAGTGCACCTTTATAGCCACCCAGTTACGTTGTGACGTTTGGTACACCCAAAGCATTCCTACGGTATCCGGGATTTGCACAATCTCATGGTCTAAGGAAAAGATACTTGACATATAGAAAAGCTTTAGCATACGAACTACACGATCTGTGCTAGGCTTAGGATTGGGTCTTGTCCATCACATCATTCTCCTAATGATGTGATCCCGTTATCAACGACATCCAATGTCCATGGTTAGGAAACCGTAACCATCTATTGATCAACGAGCTAGTCGTCTAGAGGCTCACTAGGGACATGGTGTTTGTCTATGTATCCACACATGTATCTGAGTTTCCTTTCAATACAATTCTAGCATGGATAATAAACGATTATTGTGAACAAGGAAATATAATAATAACCAATTTATTATTGCCTCTAGGGCATATTTCCAACACCGCCATGGCGCAGCTCCATCTACAGTGGCGGCGTCGGCCACTTACTTTACGGCGTCGCTCCCTTGGTGGCGATATCATCCACATAAGCATGCACGTTGCGCCCAATCTGGTTATGAAAACAATTTTGCAGACAACGCTGATAAGTCACCTGGGCACTCTTGAGCCCAAAGGGCATAGACACATAGCAGAAAGCTCCAAAAGGCGTGATGAAAGCCGTCTTCTCTTGGTCCTTAACTGCCATCTTCATCTGATGATAACCAGAGTATGCATCCAAAAAGCACAAACACTCACAACCCGTCATGGCATCTATGATCTGATCAATACGAGGAAGAGCAAAAGGATCTGCTGGACAAGCTTTATTAAGATCCGTGTAATCCACACACATATGCCAGGTGCCATTCTTCTTAAGTACCATCACCGGGTTAGTCAACCACTCCGGGTGAAAAACCTCGACGATGAACCCGGCCGCCAAGAGTCGGGCCACCTCTTCTCCAATGGCCTTACGTCTTTCTTCATTGAACCAGCAAAGGAACTGCTTCACCGGCTTATACTTGGGATCAATATTAAGAGTGTGCTCAGCGAGTTCTCTCGGGACACCTAGCATGTCTGAAGGCTTCCATGCAAAGATGTCCCAATTCTCAAGGATGAACTCGATGAGCGCGCTTTCCTATTTCGGATCCATATTAGCACTGATGGTGAACTGCTGAGATGAGTCACCTAGGAAAAAATCAACTTGATTTGTGTCATCAGCCGACTTAAACTTCAGCAAAGGATCTTGCTCAGTGGTCGGTTTCTTCAAAGGAGACATATCAGCCGGGTCAACATTATCTCTATAGAATTTAAGCTCCTTCGTGGCACAAGCCGACTCAGCATAAGCAACATCACCCTCTTCACATTCCAACGCAATCTGTCGATCACCATGCATCATGATCGTGCCCTTACGGACTGGCATCTTAAGCTGCAGATAGACATAACATGGTCGTGCCATAAATTTGGCGTAAGCCGGCCGCCCAAACAAAGCATGATAAGGGCTCCTGATTTTAACCACTTCAGACCATAACGTCTCTGCCCTGTAGTCATAGGCATTACCAAAGGCCACTTCCAAAGCAATTTTCCCCACCGGGTATACTGACTTTCCAGGCACCACACCATGAAAAGCTGTAGATGACGGCTTAAGGTCCTTATCAGTTAAGTTCATCCGGCGAAAGGTGTCATAATAGAGAATATTGATGCTACAGCCGCCATCCATGAGCACCTTAGTGAACTTATAATTCCCAACTTGAGGGGCTACCACTAAAGTAAGCTGACACAGATTCTCAACCCGGCGCGGGTGATTCTCTCTACTCCATGTAATCGGATACTCGGACCACTGCAGATACTGAGGTACCGCCGACTCAACTACACTGACAGCCCACTTATTCACCTTCTGGTCTCGCTTGCAAAGACTCGTGGTAAACACATGGTACTGGCCACCATTGAGTTGTTTTGGGTTGCTTTTATATCCTGACTGGTTATTTTGCTGCTGGCTTCCTTGGCCAGATTGCTAATTATAACCCCCTGGTTACCTTGACCTTGAAAACCAGAGCTTGAGCCGCCGTTGCCAAAACCAGGCCCTTGAGACCCGGATCTTGACCCGCCATAGGGTCCATTGTTATTGCCATTGCCATTGCCTGGGTTGTAGTGCCACCATTGCCTCATGATGAAGCAATCCTTCCAAGCATGAGGTTATGGTTGACCCGGTATACTATGCTTCGGACAAGGGTCATTGAGGGCTGCTTCAAGATTAAATTTATGTCCTCCACCTCACATTTCATTCCGATGACGCTGATTCTTATATTGAGAGTTGGTGTTTGCCACAAAATATGACCCGCCACCGGAGTGCCTACGCTTTCCACCATTACTCTGACCATTTTCATTGCTCCCTGTTACCTGGTGCTGTTGGTCCTTGATACGTCCAAAACGTATCTATAATTTCTGCTTGCTCCATGCCACTTTTGGGTGATATTGCTATGATATTCATACACTTCCATACACTTTTTATCATATTTGGACTAACTTACTAATCCAGTGCACCCCAGTGCCAGTTTCTGTTTTCGGCTGTTTTTGTATTTCAGGTTTTCACGTTACGAGAACTGCCAGGAAAAATCCAGAAAAATTATATAAAAAATCAGCGTTCCGGAAACTACCGTGCTTCCGAAGGGCAGCCGGGGGGGCACCAGGGCTCCAGGCGCCCTGGCGGCGCGCCCCCCCTGGGCCGCGCCGGGGGGCGCCTGGGCCCCCCGAAGCTTCCCCGATGCCCCCCTTTGGCATATATTTAAAGTGTCCTCCGAAACCCTCAGAACAGGAACTCTTTTCGCGATCCCATCTCTGTTCCGCCGCCGCCGCCGCTTCCAAGATCGGGAGCACCAAGAGAACTCTTCCCGGCACCCTGCCAGAGGGGAGGATCACCACCGGGAGCTTCTCCACCACCATGGACGCCTCCCGGATGACTCGTGAGTAGTCTCCCTTGGACCATGAGTCCATGACCAGTAGCTATGTGATGTTCTCCTCCCGTTCTTGTGCTTCACTAATTAGTCCTCGTGAGCTGCCCTACATGATCGAGGCACATATGTAATCCTTATGCTGTTGCTATGTTGAGTTTGCTGGGATCCGATGGATTATGAGATTATGTTCAGATTGATCTTGAGTAATATATTTGATTCACCTCTTTTATATTTATGTTCATAAGTAATTCTTGCATGTTCTCTGTTGTTATTTATTGCTTTGGCCAAGTAATACGTAGTGACTCCAAGAGGGAACGTTATGCTCGATTGTGGGTTCATGCCCCTCGATGACTAGCTTGAGTGACAGAAACATGAGTCTAGGGGATGTGTTGTTGCCACAAGGGGGAAAACAACGGTGCTTGTGCCCGCGGGTGCAAGGATTGTTTACTTTACGCAAAATTCTTTTAATGCAGTTGTCTGTTGCATTGAGTTTACACTATGGGTGGGACTCGCAACTTAATACCAGCGAGATGTTCTGGATAGATATCTCAAGGTGGATGATTAGTAGTAGATATTGATGGATTTCGGTCTACTTACTTTGGTGTACCGCCCATGCTTTGAACCTCAACCTTTCTTGCAATGTAGTCAGCATTGGTTTGCGTTCGTGGTCCTGTCAATTGCCCAGCTGTAATTTGTTTACCTCACATAGCTATTTTATCGTCTTTTGGGAGAGAGACATCACTAGTGAACATCATGAGACTCCGGTCCATATTACCATCATTGATCACATCCGCTATTTACTTTTCGTTATTATTTACTATTGCAAACACTATCTATCACTACTATCATTTGCGTTTAATCCTTTGTGAACTACAAGGCCGGAGGGATTGACAACCTCTCTGTACTCGTTGGGAGCAAAGTTATTTGTATCTGTGTGCAGGTCCACGTTGATTGCTAATCCGCGCCGTTAGCAGTTGACACCTACTTGTTGAACCTAGGAGTCTCTGGGGATTCGATCCTTGGCATCTTTGCTAAGGGAAAACACTTCCACAACACTGCATCTTTCACCTTCCACTTGGGGTAACCAACGAGGGGTTAGAGGCCCATCAGTCCTTGCCAGTATTACTCTTTTTTCCTTTGCTGGATTTCCCCTCATCGAACTCAGGATCTTTAGTAGAATTTGAATCAGCATATTTGATTAAAGCCGCCATGAGCTCTCCCATATCATTGCAATATCTTTTAAGCCTTCCAAGCTTTAACTTAAGCGGCTCAAAATGACATTTCTTCTCAAGGACCAGGACAGCTGAATCGGCTACAATGCTATCAGAAGAATGGATAATAGCTGAGACCCGGTGAACCCAATGGTGAGCCGACTCATCTTCTCGTTGCACACAATTAGCCAAATCGATGATCATCAGAGGCTGCTTACAGGTCCCTTCAATTTTTTGATAAAACGAGCCTTTAACTCGGCCTATGAGTTAATTGAGTTCGCAGGCAAACCTTTTAACCACGTCCGTGTTGGTCCGTCCAACATCATTGTGAAGTACTTAGCACAAACTGCATCATCAACATACATCATCTCCATACCCAATTCGTAACTTTCCACCCAAGCCTCCGGGGGAAGGTCAGCCGTGTAATTAGGTACTTTACGCGGGCCTTTAAAATCCTTGGGCAGACGCTCGTTACGCAGAGCCGGCACCAAACACGGCAGTCGCACCATTCTGGTCGTTGTCCTGGCTTCTACTGATGCCAAAGGAGTCCCTGAAGGCTGCTGATAAGCCCCCCTGTTGAGCCGTTGCTTCCATATTACGTCGGGCTCTGGCGTTGTTCACAATAGCTTGGGCCCTGGCCACTAGGTCATTATTATGGGTTGGGTTATCCTCACTGAGTGGATTGCGGCGCTGCTCACTACTGTAGACTGCGGGCGACTCAACATGTCGACTGTAACTTCGGGTTGGCTGAGGGGTGGACTGAAACCGATCACGGCTATATGAATAAGCCGCCTACTATGCCATCACAATTTGAAGAAGACTCTCTACGTTCCGGGTCTCCACTTCCACCGGTGACACACCTTCGATCGGAATAGCTACCAGTCATGCAGCCGTGGCTATCATATTATCCACCAGATTAGAATAATGGCTCACTGGTGTTGAAACCCGTTGGGACGGGGTTGCATCCCAACAGGGCGGATCTGGTAGATGAGGCTGAATCGCTACCCCTGCCCCTGGCGCCTCAATATTCCGGGTCACACCTAGCGGGTCACTTGTTCCTGCTCCGGGTGTATTAAAGAGGTTTTGTCCTTCGAATTGTGAAGGTAGGCGACTCTGATGCCTCCTCTGTAGCACAACATTAGATGCGTTCTGGTCCAAATTTAACCGAAAGGCCTCTGCTCTTAACCGCTGCGACTCAACATCCAATGCGGCCTATTCTGTTGCTACTCGGACATTTTCCGCATTAACATCCTCTTGAACCTTGGCTACCTCATCTTTCACTTTAGCAATCTCCGTGTTATGTTGCACCTGATTCGCTGGAGTCACTTTTGTCACTAACAGAGCCATCAAAGTGTTCAAAAGTTCAGACAAAACTTGAGCCGGCGGCCGTGCTGATTCGCTCACCCATGTCGTCACCGCGGTAGTTGAGCCAGACGTCATGGTAGCCGCCATTGACGAATTCACCGCTGGTTGCGTGCCATCCATAAAGATAGCGGCTCTGCTCGGCGGCTCATAAGGGTCCGAAATACTGTTACCATCAGAATAGCCCGTGAGCCCGCCGTCTTGAAGCTGGTGGATTGATTCGGTCTCTCCCATGGACTCGTCATCAGAATAAATGAGTTGCCTCACTAGATGTGGAATTTTCTGCAAAGATCCAAACCTTGCGTGAAGCCGACGAAAACGTGCTTCCGACCGGGTTGATGCCGGGCGGGTTGCATGCGCCGAGCCAACTCGAAGAGGTCGGGGAAGATGTCCGGCTCAGGCATCAAGTCACTGATCTTGCCAATAAAGACGTGGATTCCACCGAAGGGGACTTGGTACTTGTACTCGACTGAGTCGGCATCGGGGCCCCAGCCTGCATCGTCGATGTAGAGCTTTCCGCGGTGGCTCTTGGTCATCCACTCATCCTGCCAACGACATATCCATCGAGCCCTAGAAAAGTGCCCTTCAAGAACTCGAAACCATCGTGCCCTAGCCCCACGGTGGGCGCCAACTGTCGTGGGTTTATCACGACAGATGCCCTTGTGAAAGGACTTAGGTGTGAGGCCATGGTCATCGTGATTAGTTTGAAGGGGTTGAGCGGGACGAGAGACACGGGTTTACCCAGGTTCGGCCCCTCACCAACGAGGTAAAAGCCTACTCCTGCTTGTTGCTATATTGGTGGAGTATCGATTACAAGGGTGCAATATGTTTGACCTAGCTAGCAATCGATTGTTTTCCTCGCCTAAGCCGCTGCCGGGTCTCGCCTTTATATACACAGGTCAAGGCCCGGTGGCTTACAAGAGTCCAGGTCGGCTTCCTCATCTTGTCTTCTCAGGCCTTCGTGGGCCTTCTTTGTTGACTCGCCAAAGGTATTACCTGGCCCCTCCTGGGCGGGTCATACCACGGGGTTATATCCCCAACAACCAGCGAGATAGATAGTCCCTTTGGTTGTAGGCCATCTAGCTACTGCTATGGACTGTAGGTCCTGAAGGAATTACTCACACGTCATCATGGAGGCAGCAAGGTTGATGAATATTACCTCCCCAATGAGTTCACCCTCCGGTAGAGTACCGGGAAAGGCCTCCAAATGGGATCACGAAAAAACAGAGGCTTGCAGCGGTGATAAAATCGTTTCGGGTATCACTTCGGGGAATTTGGAATATTAGGGAACATATAGGCCCCTCCAGGGAGCGCCGTGTGAGCTTACGTCTTCCGGTCTCCCCAAAGCTTCTAGGACCTATCGTAGTCTAGAAAAAGTCACTGTAAAGTTTCATCGTGTTTGGACTTCACTTGGTCTGGTTTTTCTGCAAAACAAAAAACATGCAAAAAACAGGAACTCGCACTGGGCACTAAGTTAATAGGTTAGTGATGACCCACAAGTATAGGGGGTCAATCATAGTCCTTTCGATAAGTAAGACTGTCGAGCCCAACGAGGAACGAAATGAAATGACAAGTGGTTTTCAGCGAGGTAATGTCTGCAAGCACTGAAATTGTCGGTAACAGATAGTTTGATAGCAAGATAATTTGTAACGAACAAGTAATGGTAATGGTAAATAGTATGTAGCAAGGTAGCCCAATCCTTTTGTGGAAAAATACAGGCCAAAACGGTTTCTTATAATAAGCATAGCGTTCTTGAGGAGACACGGGAATTTCATCCAGTCACTTTCACCATGTTGGTTTGGTTTGTGTTCGCTACTTTGATAATTTGATATGTGGGTGGATCGGTGGTTAGGTGTTGTTCTTGCTTGAACAAACCTCGTAGTTATGATTAACCCCCTCGCAAGCATCCGCAACTACGAGAAATGTATTAAGATAAAATCTAACCATAACATTAAACATTTGGATCCAAGCCGGTCCCTTATGAAGTAGCGCATAAACTAGGGTTTAAGCTTCTGTCACTCTAGCAACCCATCATCTAATAAATACTCCACAGTGCATTCCTTTAGGCCCAAATATGGTGAAGTGTCATGTAGTCGACATTCACATGACACCACTAAGGTAATCACAACATACATATCATCAAAATATCGAACACATATCAAGTTCACATGATTACTTGCAACTAGATTTCTCTCGTGACCTTAAGAACAAAAGTAATTACTCACAAATGATAAGCATGCTCAAGATCAGAGGGGTATTAGATAGCATAATGGATCTGGACATATAATCTTCCATCAAATAAACCATATGGTGATCAACTACAAGATGTAATCAACACTACTAGTCACCCACAGGTACCAATCTGAGGTTCCGGCACAAAGATTGAACACAAGAGATGAACTAGGGTTCGAGAGGAGATGGTGTTGTTGAAGATGTTGATGAAGATTGGTCTCCCAGAGATGAGAAGGTTGTTGGTGATGACGATGGATTCGATTTCCCCCTCCGGGAGGGATGGTCCCCTGGCGGAATCGCTCTACGGAGGGGAAAAGTGCTCCTGCCCAAGTTCCGCCTCGAGACGGCGGCGCTCCATCCTGAATGTCCTCTCTTTATTATTTTTTCTAGGCAAAATGACTTATATACCAGAAGAGGGGCACCGGCAGTGGGTCGAGGAGGGCACAACCCACCAGGGCGCGCCCGGGGGGGGCTGGCGCGCCCAGGTGGGCTGTGCCCACCTGGTGGGGCCCCCATGGTACTTATTTGCTCCATTATTCATCATATATTCCAAAATAATTCTCCGTAAATTTTCAGTTCATTTGAAGTTGTGCGGAATAGGTGGTCTGACGTAGCTTTTTCAGGTCCAAAATTTCAGTTGTCAGTATTCTCCCTCTTTGTGTAAACCTTGAATTTTATGAGAGAAAAGGCATTAGAATTACTCCATAAAGCATTATTATGCATAAAAACATTATAAATAACAGTAAGAAAACATGATGCAAAATGAACGTATCAGTTAGTCCATAAAAATAATATAAAATGGCTTATAAAGCATATAAAAATAATAATATAATAGCATGAAACAATAAAAAATTATAGATACGCTAGAGTCGTATCAACCTTCACTATTCTAGGACATATGTGAAGTGCCTTGTACAAGCTACCAATTTGATTGATTTTAATCTTTATTCTTGTCTGAACGACACTCATGTATTCCATGTCTGTGTGCCACATCATGTATACTAATTACCTTCTTATTTATCAAAAATTACAAGGTAAGTGCCTTTTTAAACACGTTTCGAAAGCACCTTTCATCGGGCATCCAATGACTCGATTTAGTATACACGCCTTCTAGACATTGATGTACTTACCAACCGACAGCTGTATTACATAATGGTGTATAACATCCAGACGTGTCTCGTCGTGCCGCTTATCCTTGTCCGTTTCTTATCTCTTTCCTTTCGCATCTCAATCTCCACCTTGTCACATAAAAGAGCAATCCTCCTTCACCCCCTCTCCATTCTAATGAGGCTTCCCTACGCAAAAACTCCATGGCGGGGTAGGCTCCCTTCCGACATGGGTTGCGCCGGTTTCACAACAGTTCCGGCAAGTGGCAGACAAGATTGAACTTCCAAAACACTCTTTAGATCTAGCGACAAACAACCAAACCACCAATTACTCGCACGTCCCCACCATGATTGCTACACCAAGAGGTCGCCAGAGGGGGTGTGGAGTCATGCTACAGATCTTGTGGGCAAATCGTCTGAAGTGGAATATTCTTGAGTGAGGGCATAAATGGATCACAATGACTAAGGTGAGATTTGCATGTTCATTGAGCTAATGTGAATATATGTTTTGTTCTTTCATGCATGGGAAGTTTTAGGGGATTTGAAAATCACCGTAACTTGTTTTCAAACTAAATAGTGAGAATCATTAGTCCATATTGTGTACCCATATTGTGTACCCACATGACCAAACCTTCTTTGACGAAGAATGCGCAGTAGAGTTATCAAGTCACGCCATTAAAATGTATTTGATTTATCTAAGGCATTGGCGAACGTGTTCATTGTGTGGTATATATCCCGTTGTATGTGACAAATCTACGTATCATCCTTACTCACAAAAGAAAGTTACAAAGACCCTTTCCTTGTAACCACGCATGAGCGACAGTCTGTTCTTGGACACATGTGAAGTACTCTAGAAACTAGCAATTTAGTTATTTTTACCTTTTCTTGTCATGGTAAAAAAACTCGTGTGTTGCATGTCCTTGTACCACAATTTCTACATATTGATCACCTTTTCATTTCTTTGTTAGTGCTAACATGGTGTTAGTATTTGGTCACACTTGTTATTTTCAGGAAATGACTTATTTAACTCATTTTCGAAAGCAACTTTTGTCGGGTGTGCGACAACTTGAATTACTATACATGTCTTCCAAACATTAATGTACCTACCATCTCACACCCAAATTATACGATGGTGTAAACTATTCAGATGTGTCTTATTGCACCGATTCTAATTGTTTTCTCATTTCTTATCTCCTACATTTCACATCTCCAAACTCCGCAACGTCACCTGAAAGAGCACTCCCTCTGCCATCTTTAATGACAGATTGCTCCCACTCCATTAATGATTCACCCATCCAAAAAACTTTCCTCACCGGTTTGACACGGGTCACACATGGGAGTTCAGGCAAGAGGTATGTCGACCTAACTGATCTTCCAAAACACACTCAAAATCTAGTGACAAACGCCCCACCCACCACTTAGTCGAGGCTCCCCAACATGGTTGCTATGTCAAGAGGTCGATGGAGGGGAGTGGATTATGCTTTAGACCTTGTGGTCTACAAGCCTCCCAGAGTGGAAGCTCCCATGAGTGAAGGAATACATGGAGCACAATGACCAAGGTGAGCTATGAATGTAATATGCTTATATTTTGTCAACCATTGAAACCTAGTTAGGGGATTTAATAGCGCATCTCGACATTACTAGTGGTTTACACAATGAATAGCAATTTTTGTGGACTAGTATTTTGTTGAGTCATATACGAAGTTATGTTTATATAGGCAATCCACGGAGAATGTCATATGGATTCAAGAGATGAACATTGTTAAGTATATATATGCATCAATGTCACCGAAGTGCAGAGATAAGTTTCTTATGATCAAGAATAAACACATGGAGTAAAAGGTGAAATACCAAGATTGCATTAACTGGATCAATGAAATATGATGAAGGTGAAATTATAGGGATTATAAAAAATAATCATGACAAAATACATGGTATGACTGAAAGATGGTCATGATTGGAGATCTCATGAGCCGAGATGTGAAAAAACAAGAACTTAAGCAATAGAAAATAAGAGAATGGTTAAATATATATCTTCAAGGAATGTGAAGTTTGAGTTTATGAGTTTATATATTGACGATCAAGGCTCTGTTAGTGTTTCAAGAAGAAAAAAATAGTTGGCTCTTAGGAGATCTAGGCAGGACTTAAAAGGACAATGGTTGATCATTCAAAATTGATAAGCACTAATGTGTCACACGAGACCAAGCAATCTACAAGTGTAAACAAATAGTTATTCTCTCTGAACTAACCCATCATATGTACAAAATATGGTTGAATGTTAGGTACCACCCATGAACTTGCGTCGAAAGGATGATTTCAGTCACCCATGTGGGAATCACATCATCTGGAAAAATGTCATCGAGGTTGCGAAGAGGAAATTCAGGATATTCACCTTGATAAAATATAGGCTTGAAGCACACGTACATTTTGTGATAATAGCCAAGCGGAGCTGGGCTTAAATGAAAAGGCTTTCCATATGGTTAGAGGAATGGACAAAATTGAAGGTGTTCATCAATTCATTGTGATATAGAGAAGGCTTCCAACTTGGAGCAAAGATTGATGTCGCCATCAAGTTCAGATGGATTAATGCAAGACAAAGGTATGCATACAATTTAACCACTTTATGAGAGAAGCCAACATCACCAATGACAAAAGATACAATATAATAAACATTTTACGATGGACATATTTACCAACACTGATTTGATATTGCAAATGTTGAAATATTTTCTACAAACTTGATCATATGTTATCTTCAAACTAAATATATATAAGCCTCAACTTTTGAAGCGGGAAACTATGTTGCAACCTGTAATTTTTATACGCCACATAAATAAATTGCCTATGTTGCAAAAAAGATGTCCAACATAGACTTCCACAAATAATCCAACTAGGAGCCATGTTTTCATGAAAGACAAAGTAGAAACGACTTACACATGCTAAGTGACAAATGAGTGCGTTATAATTGGAGTCTCCAAGTGATCAAGAGAAACCTAGAAAACATACATGCACTCTCAACCTTCACACTAACTTTTGGCACAAGAAGACATACAAAACCCTATCTTTTTATATCTCAAAAAAGTTGAACGAGTATAGGTAATCATACTAATTTCATATTATGCACATTCCGAGTTTCCATCACACTAAAATAATTATTGTTACCTTGTAGCATGGATTATGTGTCGAGCAGCTAGTCGACACTAGTTATGTTACAATCATCCAACCGTAACACAATTGTCGACTAAGTGTCTCGACTCGTAGAGGTAGCCGATCGACTACTAGATTCGCCAATGACTAACCTGACCAGTCCAGGTTTTTGCGTTGAGAAACTTTGTCCTTTGAGAGGGGTACATCGTCCGGCGTTTGGGCCAATAGGATAAGGCCATGCTCATGGAACCCTGACTCCGGAATGAGCTCTCCTGTCCATCACCCATCTAGCCGCATCTCCCCTAGCCACCGCCATTGTCGATGGGCATGATGCAACGACGTGTTGTCGGCTTTTGCCGTTGTACTGTCCACCTCAATTACTCGAGTCAACACGCCGAGAGCTCGTATTTGTTGCGAAATCACAAATATCTATCACAATAATGGACTGTGACCAACTGCCATATTCACATGGAAATCGCAAGCCCCATTAAGATGATGGTTCTTTCGCTTGGCATGTGGCCAAGAACCGATGCTGGACTAGGTTGGCGCACAGAGGCTGTCGCATCAAGAGTCATGCCCATTTTACGACTAACATGAGGAGACGATTGATCATCTACACTTGCATTGCGTCTTTGCATGGGATTTATGGGCCAAGATCCCCCCGGCGTTGAGTGTGGTGCAAGACGATCCGCGTGTGGGGGAATCACTTTCAAAATGGTGCACGAGGCACGGACAACAGGGACGCCACACTAAGATGACACACACCATATGTCTATTGGCCATGTGGGAGTTGCGGAAGTATCGAAACGCCATTGTGTTTGATGGAGGATCGCCATGCTTGAGAGAGGTACCACGTTGGATTAACGGTGTAAAGTACGGCAGCAAGCGGGACTGTTGCGAGTAGAGGGGTAGTTGGATGCTCTGTGCGCAGCGGCAATACAATGGGCGAGTAATCCTGCAGTTTTTAGAGGGTGAAGTGAGGGTATGATTCACTTTGTAATCATACCCTGTAAACCACCGGTGGGGGGGGGGGTGCTCTTGCCCCCTTTCCTTCTTTAAGTATATGATACGTCCACTTGTGCGTATTTGAGAAAATAAAAAGGACTGTGACAAGATTATTACAGTATATTTTTCTACACGCCGAAAAACAGGCAGATTTTCAAGAGCGAAAACACCGAGTAGATTCCATATCTCTGCGCATTTGTCCACCCATCACCGATGCCACTATTTTTCATGAAAATGATTTGTAGACTCCGTATGAACGAACATATAGATTTCTCGAAATCTTTCTCATGGGGATTGAACTTGTTCATGCGGAACACTACGGTTCCAAACAACCCCACGAGAACAATTCTCAGGAAAATGCGAATGTTACCATTTCCAACGAGCAGTAGAACGTTCCAGGCCCAGACCCCAGAGCGAGCGAGTAATAAACAAACCAACAACCCATCAAGGCGGCGGGGCCCACGAAAACCACGTCCATCAACCACCACCAACACACACGCAGAAAGAGAAAAAAAAAACCTCCTAACCTCGCCGCAAAGCCCGATCCGGCGTCAGAACCTACCCCCGAATCGCCTCCGTTACCAAATATCCCATCCATCGCGTTGCTCGCAGCGCTACCTACGTTGCTACGCCACCCCAACCACACCCGGGTTTGTTCGTTTCTTCCCCTGCCAGGGGCCTCATCTCGGCCGTCCGTCGCCCAGCGGAGCGTCCCGATTCACCTTGATCCTGCCCCTCCCCTGTCACGGCGGTGGAAATTTCTTGGTAAACGTTGGCCCGATGGCTTCTCCTCCGGTGTCCATCTCCCTCTCTCCCTCGCCGAGCTTCACCACCACTGCCTAACCAGACCAGAAGTCCAGAACCCACCCATCGTCTGCTGCTCCTCGCGCTCTCTCTCCCACCTCGATCCCGATCGATCTGCTCTGGCTGGCTGGCTCGCTGCTTAATGCATGCGGAGATCGGCCGGCGAGCGGCGCGGGAGCCGGATCGCCCAGTTCTCGTCGCCGGCGCCCACCGCGCGCCGGCGATGGCCGTGCTCGTCCCCGCCGTCGTCGGTCTGGAGAGATGCCGATGGCGATGGCGATGGCGTCGTCCCCGATCCGGACTGCTGCGCCTGCGGTGCGGTGTGGGAGCCCGTGGCGGTCACGGCCGCTGGCAGGCGGGGCCCACGCGGGGCCGGTGGCAGCGCCCGTAAATCCCGCGGCAGGGCGGGGGCAGGCGAGGTAACCCCGCTCGCGTCGCGCCCGGCTGGCACCAGCCCCGTTGCTTGCGTCGCAGACTCTCTCTCGCTTATCCTTTCCCCTTTTTTTTCTCCCTCTCCCCCGTGCAATAAATTAGTGGAGCAAACCAATAAAAAAGATTTTCCGGGTCTGGGGAAAAAAGATTTGTTTTTTTTTGTTTCTACCCCGCTCTCTCTGGGGTAGGGCGGGGCGGGGTGGGGGTGGGGTGGGGCACGCGGACGCGAGGAGGGGTGCGAATCAAATGGGGTTAAGTCCCGGCTGC
>LR738709.1:62908901-62925102 GCA_902687465.1 Secale cereale | reverse complement strand
CCCCACACACACACACGCACACAAAACAAAAGCAAAAGTACAAATGGTCCTCCACAATACATCTTTTACCCTTGGTTTTACATTCACCATATCCACAGTATGTCCGTTCCATCCACTAATAGACATCTTCCTGTTAGATTTATATTGTTGTGACAGTACATTAATCACTGGTCCTCAACATCTTCATTTTGTCATGCTACGTTAAGATACTTTGTTCATGTTTATAATGGAACTGAGCCGGGAGAGACCATGCACATCAAATGTCTTGAAAACTGACTGTTACCTTCATGTTTAACTGCAGTGCCTGAAGATAAATCCTGTGAACTGACGGCAAATACAGTCACAGTGTCCAATAAAGATATCCCCGGGGCGGAGGTCCAGGCTTACAACGATGAAATCCCCATTAAGTTAGGTCAACTTGATGGTGATCGCATTGGCTCCCTTGCCAACGTCCTTGCTGAACTACTCCAACATGAAGATTCTTGTTCTGGGGATTCGAGAAGACTGACAAATAGTAGTAAGTTATTGCTACTGAAAGAAAACATAGCCAGGGAGCTTGAGAAGACTGAGCTTGAGATTGATTCATTGGAATGTGAACTTAAATCAGTGAGCACTGAATCGGAAAACAAGGCTGTTGAAGATGCACAAAATCCTTCACCTTCTAGTGGGACATCAAAAAGTCTAGCCAAACCCGCGACATCAAAAGTTCTAGCCAAGCCTGAGACATCAAAAGTTCTAGCCATGCCTGAGATCTGTGGAACATCATCTTCCCCTAAAGAACAAGGGGTGCTCACTCCTTGCAAGCTTTCTGTGGAGCAGGAAGCTGATGCTAACGGTGTAGATTTGATGGATGTTGTGGCAGCTCCTGTTTGCAGTGTAACAGCAGTCTCATCGGGAGAGAGTGTTGCATGTCCTGGAGTTGTTGCTGAAGCTCAGGTTGCTGTGGCTGCAGATGTGGCCCCATTGAAGCCTTCTGAAGGAACTGGGTCTCAAATTGATGCCCACTGTCTGAGGCAGGAGCCTAGTTTGTCCCATGATAATGTTAGTTCCATGAAAGCAGATGGCAGCAGTGCCTTATCAACCAGGCAGTGCTCACACCATATCGACAGCAGTAATTTAATCCCTTCAATTATTGCTGTGAACAATGATATAGCAAAAGAATTTAATGAACTGGTTTTCAAACCTTTGCCTGCTGGTCAACCATGTCTTGGTTTATCTAGTCAAATGAAGAATGACCCGAGTGTCAGAAAGAAGCTTGGCATACATAAAAATAGACTAAGATTCAAAGAGCAAGCACTTACCTTCAAGTTCAAGGTGCTGCGACACCTGTGGAAAGAGGATGTGCGGCTTCTCTCTGTAAGAAAGCAGCGCCCAAAGTCTAATAAACGCACTGATCAGAGCAACCGTGCATCACAGAGTGGATCTCAGAGGCAACGCTCGTCTAATCGCTCTCGATTGGGTATGCCTGGTCAGTATTTCCCTCTACTTATTCAAAGTACATATTATCCCATTATTTACTTGCAGAAAATATAGTTTCAGCGGTGCTTTTTTGACCTTTGAGAAGTTCTGTGTTGTGATGTTTAGCTGTCAATCAAATAAATGTGCTATGATAGATAAGTTATAAGGGAACATCCTCTGAATGTTTTTGTATTATGCTTATATATACCCTGCCTTCCTGTTGTTGAAGCTGCCACACATTTTTCTGTGGCACTTCAAAGAAAAGCAATTCATGCATAAAAAGTTGTGGAGGATGATATTTGATAATATGTCACAGATTTAGTCCCTTGGATGTATGGGAATTCTTGGAAAAGAGTCATTCCTAGAAACCGATGACACTAGCTGTCATCAAAATGTAAATAGTACCTACCATTCTGTCTTTATCAGATATACAAAATTGCAAATCTACTATGTATGGAATAATTTCTTGAAATCTACACATGGATGAGTTGGATTTAGATCATATACTTCAGCCTTTCTCCCCTTGATATCTACACATGGATAGGTTGGTTATAGAACATATTATACTTTTGGCTATCTCCTACGAAGTTACTGCAGTAGGCCTTATTGCCTTAATGTTTGTATTGCCTTAATGTCTGTATAAAGGATGACTTAGTGAATTCAGATCGATACTTTATGGTGTGATGATAGACATAAAGGGATACATCTTACAAGTTTTGCAATGTTCTGCTTTCTTTTCTCTCTGCACTACCTTTGCATGTCTTCGATATGCCCTTGAATATACTTTTGTTTGCAACTATCTTGTCTTACTTCTATTCGCCTTTACCGCTCTTATGCATTTACTCACCACATTTGTGTTATTTACTCATGAGTATCTATGGTATGCATGCAATTTCGTACCATTTGTATTTGAGCCCTATTTGACTTAGTGTTCTTTTCGTTTACAGCTGGTAATCTGAATACATTTCCTACCACAGAAATATCAGATGTTGCAAACAAGATGTTTACAGAATTTCAGTTTAAGCGCTGCAGAAATTACCTGAAAATGCCAGCATTAATTATAGATGAAAAAGAGAAAGAAAGTGCTAGCTTTGTCAGCAAGAATGGTTTGATTGAGGATCCTGTTTCAGTTGAGAAGGAGCGGTCAGTGATAAATCCATGGACTCATGAAGAGAAGGAAGTTTTTATGCAGATGCTTGCTTCATTTGGCAAGAATTTCTCTAAAATCTCCAATTTTCTACAGCACAAGACAACAGCTGATTGTGTTGAGTTCTACTACAAGCACCATAAATCTGACAGTTTCCGAGAAGTTAAGAAACTTCTGGATCTTCGGCAGCAACAACCCACCGGCAATTACCTAGGAACAAAATCTGGAAAGAAATGGAATCCTGAGAATGCTGCATCTCTTGATATGCTTGGAAATGCTGCATCAGTCGTGGCTGCCCATGGTCTTGATTATGCTAACAGAGTGGAGAAAGATAATGCAAAGTCTATCATTCGGACTTCTTGTAGGTCTGATGTTTCAGCTGTGGCCAAAGGATCTTTGGATAAGGATGGCATTGCTAATGTATCTCTGCACGAGAGGGAATCTGTAGCTGCTGATGTCTTGGCAGGTATATGTGGAACTCTCTCCCCTGAAGGAATGGGCTCATGCATTACCAGTTCTGCTGATCATGGCCAAAAGATAGGTGCCACAAGAATGGAGTATCTTATGGCAACTCCAGAGGCAGACAAGAGCTTTGATGAGGATGACGATCTCTCAGACCAGGAATGCGAAGTTGACTCGGTTGATTGGAACGACAATGAGAAGTCACTGTTCATTGAGGCTCTGAATAACCATGGGAAGGATTTTGCTCGCATTTCTTCATATGTGAAGAGCAAGTCATATGAGCAGTGCAAGGTATTTTTCAGCAAGGCTCGCATTTCACTTGGTTTGGATTTGATCTATCAGCAGACTACCGATGCTGGTTTGCCGACAGGTGATGCCAGTGGGGGTAGGAGTGATACTGACGAGGCATGTGCTGCTGAGATGGATTCTCCTATTTGTAGCACACAGTCTCCTGTGGAAATGGAGATGGAAGTTTGTCCTTCTGCTGAGAAAACCCTTCAGGGGCATCTTCTATCTGGTATCACCTTTAAACAGTCAGAAACTGATAGATCAGATGGGCCCGATTTTGTGGACCTAACATTTGAGGAAGGTGAGATCAAGGCAGAGGATAGTAATAATTGTAACATTCCTGTTGATCATAGACAGTCAAGTGAAGCCACTCATCAATCAACACCTTCATGTGCTCCTATCGATATCAATTCTTCTGAGAGCACAGGGAGTATGGAGAACAGAGAGCACAGTAACCAAGTGAGTGTGCATGGCAACGGAGCCATGGCCTCTTCAACTGAGCAGCCTCTGGAAATTAGCTCCAGTCTGCACAATGTTGAAGTTATTGAGCTGAGCAAGGCGTCTGAAAAGATTTGCACTCAGGTATCCAGCAGGGAACATGCTCCCGAGAGTAGTGCACCCATCAGCGCTGGAAATTTAACCACCCCGGTTTTCTTACCTGGAGTCATCCAGTCGAGCGATGTGTTTGAAGGGATTTGCACCAAGGAATCCAGTGTGGAAGGACCTTCGCAACAAGCACCCTCGAGTGCACACATGAAGGCTGGAAATTTGACCCTCTCTGTTTGCTTACCTGGGGAACACTGTAGTAAGGTATCCAGTATCGAAGGACCTTCAAAATATGCACCTGAGAGTGCACATGTGAAAGCTGGAAATTCGACTCCCTCTGTTTGCTTACCTGGAGAAAGTGGCAGCAAGGAAAATGTCGCCCATTTCTCGGACAGGGTCGGTGTTTCCTGTATTAGGCCTGCATTTTCTTCAAGTTACCAGCAAAGTGTGCCAACAGATCTGCTCCCAGCAAAGCCAAAATCACAGGTTACCCCTCTTACTCCAAAGGATTTGATGCCTGTTCAGTTTAGTTCTGACCTTCCTGATCCTACCTCAATTCGTTTTGAGGGCATAGCCTCCATAACTTCACCAAATTTTGGTGATCATGCCAACAGAGTCAGCAATACTCCGGGGCCCAAGGACATGAACAAGTTCCCAGTATTTAACGAACAATCTCGGAGCCAGCATGATGTTCTGTTCCGCAATATTGATGGATACATGCAGCACAGACGGAATCATCATCTGGCAGTTGATATACCGGCCTTTTCTGATAGCACTGTAAGTGGCAGTGTGGGAATTTCTCATCCGGATCAGTTCACAATAACCAAATACCAGAATGGCAGGTCGGGCAGCTCAGGTCTCTCAAGCACATCTGCTGGGTTTCTGATGAATGGGAGCAGCAAAGAATTACGGGAAGGTCAGTTGAAGCCCTGTTCCCACAAGGCAAGCACTGAGAGTTGTGATCAGGTGAAGCGCCCCGGTGATGTCAAGTTATTTGGGAAAATTCTGAGCCATCAATCATCCTTGCAAAGTTCTGGCTCATCATCGAATGTAACCAGAAGCAAGCCTCCCCCGCCAACGACAGCAGCAGGATTGTTGGGCAGTGGAATGGATCGCATGGTTTATTCATCTAGGCCCACAAATACTGCCCATTTTGGGCAGGACGAGCGAGTGTTGAGGAGCTACACTCACCTGGATGGGAGCACAGTACAGCCTGAGTCGTCTTTGTTCAGGGTAGCGAAATGCCAGAGATCATCATTGGCCAGCGTGCCATTTTACTCAGCTAAAAATGGCACACTGGGTGTATTTCCAGAGTACCAACAGCCTTTGCGGCAGCAGCTTCCATCAGATCCGAAGCGGCTGGAAAGCTATGCCGATCTCCAGAAGAGGAACGGAATAGAGCTCATCTCAGGGTTCCAGCAGCAGCAGCCCGGGAAAGCCGCGCGGCTGGGAGGTGCTGGGATCCTCGTGAGCCCCGTGTCGGACCCGGTGGCGGCCCTCAAGGCGCAGTACGGCTCGAGCTCGAAGTTCCTGGGCAAGGACGCCGACCACCCCTGGAAAGACATAGGAAACAGGTAGCAGCAGCAGCACCAGTAGTAGCATTAGGCGGGCAAGTAGTGCATGCTTTTCTTTTGCTCTCTCCCTGTACCATATTTAGTTTTTGTAACTTGGGATGGAAGGAACCAAAACAACAGTAGGGAAAGCGAATGGCTTTCCTGTCCATATCGTCGTAGGGCTTTCTTTTGTCGTGGGATTAACTCTTTTCTGCAGCTCCATCACCATACTTATTTTAGTTCTTTTTTTGGATGTTGCCAGCAGTGGCTGTAGGTTTGCTAGAGGCGACAAAGGCGGTTTGTCGGTAGGGCTTTGTTATTTATTTATGTATCCAGTTTTATTATGCATGCTTGCAGAAACCTCACAGACAGATGATTGTAATATGGTAATGTTGATGATGCTCAACTCAGCAGCTCCCTCTCCTGCTGGAGTTTTGGTTATATGGTGCCTTGCTGTGCTTCTCCTGTTGTGTGTTTCTGATGATCATGATTTGTTGTGCTACATTCCCATGTTATTCTTTTATCACTTTAACCAGCTGCTGCCTGCAGGGAAATGCAATGTTGCTGTCATGTTGGACATGAGCAGCATCGGCCGCGGAACCGAGGGGCGGGCGCGGCATGGCACGCGATTTTGCAGCAGGTTAAGCAGGTTGCGCATTGTAATATGATGCTTGAAATGATGAAAGTGTTGTTGGCTGGCGTTTTTCTCCTAGTTTGTCGCTGGACATCGACGTCAGTTCTGATGGTTCTGCGCCGCCGGTATGAACTGTGCGAGCGCTGGGGTGAAGTTGATGGCAGCGCGCTTTCCTGTTTCTGATCCACGCCAGGTATCTTGTGCTCCCTTGCTGGTATCCATGGTAGATGAGATTGTGAAGAACTGATGGTGATTATGCCGGAGGTAGAGGGCCTTGTGAGCTAAGCTCATCTCATCTTGGATAGTCTGGACGGTGAACCTACGGAGGAGGCCAAGAGATGAGCAGCGTGAATGATGGGCAAGGCATGGAGAGAGAGAGAGAGAGAGGTGTTCCTGTCCTGAGCCATTGCTTGCAGCAAGAGCAGTTACTGTGATGCTTCCGTCTGTGCTGCAGCTTATTAAACCGGTCCCTGTTTGACACCGGAGATGAGATGAACAGCGCTTCTCAGGTTTCTCGCCAGTCTGGCCGTCTGTCGACACAAGGACGCAGCGTGTAGTGACGGCGGAAGATGGTAGGGCGGTGTGTAGTAGGCTAGTAGCGTAGGTCATATGGTTTGCCAGGAATGGCAGGCACATCATGTGCTTGCTAGCTTCACCCCCAAGAAACCAGTATATTACTGGATATTATCACCAACACGTCTCTAGCTGGGTTCTCACAAACTGCTGGCTCCTCCAAATTTTCTATTTTGAGAAGTTAAGGGTGTGTTTGGTAGCCCGTTTAGAGGTCAATCAGGCCCGCACGGAATGAAAATGGGCTGTTTGGCTGTCGGCATACACTATTTAGCCTGCATTTCACGAACATTAAAACGCCTTCTAGCCAGGCCCATCAGGAACGGCCGAATCGGCAATTTCTAATGAGCCAGGCTCGACCGAGGAAGGGGAGGGGAATGCGGCGCTGAGCTCGTGCGACCACGGAGATGGCACAAGCTCACGCGCCTCTTCGGAAAATCGGCATGAAGATTTTAGCTCACCTTTCAACAATCCTATCGCCCTATATAGCCTCCTTCGCCTCACCGTCGAAAACTTCCACCACCCTTCTCCCCCCTTTTGAGCTTTCCTGTCGACGCGCATCGGCAACGACGAGCAGCTAAGAGGCGCTCCTTCCTTGTCCAGCGGTCCATGATGCGGCGACTCATGACCTGATCTTCTCCGACCGTTTCGGCGTCTCCCTCGACCTGCAGCGAAGACCTCTGTGAGAAGCACCCCCTTCTTTTTACTCGTAGCTAGATCTGAGACCGTGTAGTAGGGTTTGATGTTTGAGCTTGTGTTAGGGTTTGATCTGTGAGCATCTTGTAGCATGCTAGGGTTGTATTTGGGTGTCGATCTGTGAGATTGTGATCTTGTAGCATGCTAGGGTAGTGTTGAATACACCGGAATGGTAGCTAGTAGTGATGTATGTTGCTCATATCGTGCTATGTTGAGATAGATTGTCCGATAGTGTGTGCTATGCTCATTGTGAATGTGTACTGCGATTGTAGGACATGACCGCGCAAATGCAAGATCTTAGCCAGACCCTTGTCCTGTCCGAGAGCCAGTTCCCTCTGTCCTATGTCAAGGACTTCAGGCCCCCTCGATGAATAGATGCCTGCTGATTCAGATGTGTTCGAGGTTGGCACTAGTCCTCTTTTTGTGCCTACAACCTTTGTGCTCGCTGAGCCAAGTGTTGTTGCTGTTTTCGCTGCACAAACGACGGTAGCAAAGGCAAATAAGGATGGCAGGGGGCAACATGAAGTAACAACCATTCATGTCCACGTTCATGCTTAATAAGATGTGTGAGCTCATATCTAGTGGGGTTAGGACTGACAAGAGCTTTAAGGAGGTGCACTTAAACACCGTTGCGAAGTAGGTGTTCGAGTTCTGTTGCCAGGAGGTGACCTCCACCCAGGTCTACAACCACCTCAGGAATTGGAGAGCTCGATGGTTCACAATGTCCAAGTTTAGAGATCTTAGCGGCGTCTCGTGGGATCAGAACACTTGCTCAATCATTCTGGAGGCAGAGCACTACACCGGCCACGTTATGGTTAGCTCACGCCCCCTTGTTTTTCACACTGTCAACGATTGCCTTCTCGCAACTAACAACACTTTGTTTCTTTCTTACCACCCCAAAGACGCCGAGTTCGTCAAGACACCCATCCAGAACTACAACCAGATTCAACACATTTTCTTCTTTGGGTTGGCAACCGGCAAGCATGCCATGGGTTTCGGTGAGCCTCTCGGTTCGCCCATGCCTGAGTTCCTAGTGACCCCAAACACAGAGACAATCCTTGATGGCCCTGACAAACCCTTTTTGAGCACGTCCTTGTGCTTGATAGAAAGAGGAAGAGGGGTGACTTGATGTAGAAGGAGATCAGTGTCTTCACCAACATGACTGAGGCCGTGAAGGAGTTCAGTGTCTCTTTTCTTTCACGTGCCTGACTAGATCTAGGGTGGTGGCCTGACCCTTTTCATCGCCTTCTTTTCCGGGACGATGATATGTTTTTCATCATCTTGTGGATGACTATCCAACCATTCCTTCGACAACATTATCCTAACTTCGATGATCTTTCGAAGTACTCCTACTAGAGTTTTTTTTCTTTATATCTCGTCACTTTATTACTAAAAGATGTTCATAGTTACAAGCATTGGGTCATGAGGATTAACCAACGTTATCCCTAACTTCGATGATGCTTTGAGGTATTAGAGCCGGCATCAAGCTCGGCTCACACTACCCCTCGTCCACTCAAGAAAGAGAGAGCCCATCAATACAAGCCCAGCCCACCATTTTCTCGACAAGTCAGCCAGCCGAGCCGCCCTCTCCTTCTGGAGTCCACGCCCAACCCACCAACCCGCCGGCTCTCGGATTCCCCCCGCGGCGCCCCCACCTTTTCCTCCGCCCTTGCTGCGCGGCGCGTGTCACGCCCAGCCGCCATGGCGATCGACCACGACTCCCCCTTCAAGGAGCCCCTCCCCAAGGACCGGAGCACCATGGTAAAACCCTAGCCTCCCGCCACGCCATTCCCCATTTCTTGCTCGCTCCTCTCCCCCATTTCTTGGATTCCTCGTGCTCCACTTCCGGGAAAGAAAGAAACCGTTTCTTGATCTGTCACCCTCCTCCTCCTTCCTTTTCCGTGCGTTACTGCTGCATTGGGCCGATTGCCGGCGTCGAAAGCATCGGGTGAATCCTTGGGGCAGTGAAATGGCGATGGACGGAAGATCGATCTCGCCATCCCGGAAAGACTGGTGTTTTTTTATTATCCCTCTCCTTCAAAAACCCTCTCTTGTCCTCACCCACCCCTTCCAGGGGTTCGATTTTCGTTCCTGCGTTCTTTCATGCGTAGGCAGTGCCGCGTTTGGTTGCGTTGGTTCGAAATGAACGGAATGAGATCCTGGCCGGGTGGGTTAATCTGTTCGTAATTGCTTCTCCTTCGGCGGATTCCCACGGACGAACATGTTGCGTGCATGGCCATTCCCTGGTGATTTCCATGTTCAAGGAGAGCAATCCCTCTGACCAATCCTGCTGTTGTCGTCTGCAGGATGGTGACGGCCCTGAGCCGGAGGAGGAGGTTGAGGAGGACGAGAAGTCTGCGGAGGTTGAGGAGTCTGCGGAGGTGGAGGAGCAGGAGCGGGTGGTGTCCGCGGACGGCGAGCGGTGGCCTCAGTGGCTGCGCCCCATGATGTCGGCGCGCTTCTACACGCCGTGCAAGACCCACCCTGGCTCGCGCCGGGGCGGCGTGCGCACCATGTTCTGCCTCGACTGCGCCGCCGCCGCCGGCGCGCTCTGCTCGCTGTGCGCCGACCACAGCCACCGCGGCCACCACGTCATCCGGGTCCGCCGCTCCACCTACAGCAGCGTGCTCCTCGTGGCGGACGTCCGGGGGCTCCTGGACGTGGACAGCGTGCAGACCTACGTCATCAACGGCGCGCGCGTCGTCTTCCTCAGGGAGCGCGGCCCGCAGCAGAGGCACGCCCGCAACGCCTGGACCTTCGCCAACCAGTGCGGCTGCGGCCGCGGCCTGCTCGAGGCCTTCCGCTTCTGCTCGCTCAGCTGCAAGTTCCCCGGCTGCCGCCACGACGGCAACGCCTCCCCCCCTTCCTCCCCGCCGCGCAATGACGCCGACCAGGCCTCGATGCCACCGCCGCCGCAGCCTGCACACCGGCGCAAGGGCATCCCGCACCGTGCGCCGTTCGGCAACCTCGTCGTCTGACTCCAGCCAGGGTTGCAGTGAATTTTTGACAGGGAGAAGAGATTACTGAGTAGCCTTTGCCATCACTAGGACTGAAAATCTTCTGCAGCTAAGTTATGCAGACGATCCTGCTCTGCAGCTTCTGTCTTCAGCTTCTGGTAACTGTTCTTAACTTTTTGGTGATGTCCTGAGATTTTTTTGGGATGTCATGAGAAATTAGTCTAATAGTATGACCAGTCAGGTAACAATGGGATAGTTTTGTGGTGGATTTTGACTTTTGAGTGTTGATTGCTGCTAGTTGCAGTTGATCTGTGTGTAAATATGGCTGCAGGCTGCAAGATGGGGAGGATTGGGGATGGGAGCATGCTTGCTAATTGAATTCAGCTATATGCTTCCTGATTGTGTTTTTTTTGGCTAAACCATGCTTTGAGGCAACTTCAAATTCCTTGATACGGATGCCGTTTTATCGTGCAATTGCCCAGATGCTGCTGATTGATATGTTGGTGTTACCATTTTGCCAATTATGTTGCTAATATGAAATTTGAATCCTTTTGCTCTGATTATTACTAGTACTGATGATAATGGATAAGGGATAATGCAGGCAACAACCGCAACATGTTGCACGTTTTATTCCACAGGCCCCACATTCCCATGGCAATGAGCATGCACATGCACGAAGTTGTCGAAGGTGTGACACTTTCATAAGGCGCAATTTTCCTTTCCTTTTGGTGGGTTGTCTGGTGAGCATTTGAAGCTCAACACATACGACACTTTTGTAGTGTACTGCTTACGCAACGAACGATTTACTCAAATATTCTACTCCCTTTAATCCATATTAATTGTGAACTTTGTACAAAATCAGCGACAATTAATATGGATCGAAGGGAGTAAAATGTATGTCAAATTGAGTATGCAATTTTGTTCTTGTATGAATTTGGAACTGTAGACTGCCTAGAGCTTCCGAAGCAGGGCAGAACGCCAAGATTGAGCGAGACGCATTGAATCGATTGCTCGCTGGCTGTATTGAACAGGAGTGAATGTTGTGGGCAGATGATATGGCAAGTAATTCAGCTATTAATTCGTGAAATCACCATGTAATTAAGCATTGGATAGTCTACTTAATTCATGAAAATCGGCGTGCAGCTAATCCTTTTGTCAAATGTATGGATTACACTGTTAAATAATTAAGCAAAACAAGTCCGATAGCTAGTATTCTGCAGTCCACTTTAGCTATATACAAGCTGTCGGTTTTAAATTTTTGGATCAGTAGATTCTTTGGCTATTCAATCTTGTGTCAAGATTCTTGTTTTTTCCCTTCCCCTGATATTTCACGACTTCCTGGGCTGAATTTTCGGCTTGCCCCTGTTTTGACTTATTGGGCTTGAAGCCCGTTACCTTTATTTTCTTTTTCTTTTTATGTATTTATTTTTTATTTTTAGTCATTCCTTTTTTCTGAGTACTTTTTAGATATTGGAATGTACACACAACACACAAGTACTATACAATATGTGTATATATTAAATTTGTGAAATAGTACTATTATATGCTTACCTCTATATATTACAAAAAGTGTCATTTCAGTACAAAGTTTTGTGCAATTTCCTTTTCATGTTATTTATTCTTAAATGATAATACCAATGCTGCTAATTCATTTTTCTGTAGAAAACTTTATTTTTGATTTGTTTTAGTTTGATTTCATTATCTTTCTTCTGTAGAGGCAATACCAATGCTACTAATTCATTCTTTCTTAACTTCTTTTTTGGGATTATTATTATTATTTTATGGTTATTCTTGCATATTATAGAAAACATAATTTATGTGTAATTTGTATGCAAATTATGTAATGTTTTTTTCTTTGTTCTTTAAGGGTAATACCAATGGTACTATTTTTTTATTTAGAAAACATCATTTTATTTTTGTGTGTGAAATATACACAAAAGTACTATTTAATATGTATGTAAATTATGCTAGAGTACCAAAATTATACTATTATTTACTTTTTTTTGCATATTTTAAAACTAAAGTTTTAATGTAAACTGTGCGCAACTTTGATTTTATTTTCTTTCTTTTTAAAAGATAATACCAATGCCACTTATCATTCTTTCGTAGGAAATTTTATTATTTTTATTTCAGTTCATTTCTTTCTTTTTTAAGGATGATACCAAAGCCAGTAATTCATCACTTCTTAGATTTTTTTTTTTTGCAAAAAATCCACTATTATACGCTTATTCTTGCATAAAAAGCAGAATTTTCTGTGTGTGCACAACTTTTGCCTTTTTTTCCCCTTCCCTTTCTTATTTAAGTGTATTACAATGCCACTAATTTGTCTTTCTTGAAAACCGTCAATGTTTATTCGGTATTATTATAGGTGGACTAAGAAGGCTAGAAAAAGGAGAAGGCGGTTGAACCTTCGGATCTTGATCGGGTGGTGGAGACCAATTTGACTAAATGCCCCAAAAAATCAGGCACCTGTCAAGTTGTTGTATTATTTATTTTTCGCCAATTGTATGATCACGTGACATTATTAAATTTTGTATTATAAATATAAAGAACATCGTTTCATCATGAATCTCAAGGCAAGATTTGCTTATGTAGTAGGATCACCCAGCATGCAAAATTTGCATTCATGTGGCTTATTGCTACAAGATGAGCCGTCATGGCGTGTCAACTCCAAGATCCAGCATGTAGCAATGGTAAAAAGTGAATGGCCCCTAATCATTTTCAGGCAACCACACATAGTGCATCCCTCTACAATCACGTGAAAATTTCTATGCGCTCAGTCGAATTCCAGCAAACTGCAGCCTCGAGGCCGAGACGGGAACACCATCAAGAACAGGCGACGACCTGGTTGTAGATTAGTTCGGGTGCGGGGGGTAGCCATCGTCGTGGAGTACGGTGGGGGTTTAAGGAAAGGCTGAGGGGCAGCGACTCACACAAGACGAAGTGGAGAGACACATACGGCGAACACCATTGGCATTGAAAGGTGGAAGTCGGCGTCAAAGTCTCAAAGGACATGTTGACAAACCGGCATCGGAGGAGGAAGAGTACTACAGTCCATTAGACATGTATATTTTTTAACACAGTACGGACACAAATGATACGCACATACACTCGCCCATATTCGTTAGATGTGTATCGGACGACCGAGGGGAAGTTGGGCTTAACTCAATTCCTTATCTAGGCGAGCATTCAATGTCGGTCCATTTTTGCGGTTGAAAAAAATGAGTACACAAGAAATAGCCAAATGTAAGGCAGTTGTTCACTTGTGCTAGTCCACGTCGTACCCGATGTGGGCAACCGGGCCTCCACATTCCAAACCAACCAAGCCTCAATTTCGTGCCAGAAGCTACACCGAACAACGGCGCACCACAGAAGTACACAGCCCGCGCGCGCCATCACGCCCACGTATCCGGTCTTCCTCCTAGCCACAACCCATGGACGAGGTGTGGCCGTGGCTGGCCACCCTCCCTCCGACCGGCACCGGCACCGGCACGGCATCCATCCCCCTCGCCGCCTCCCCCGAGGCCGACGGCGCCTCCATCGTCCTGCAGGCCGACTGCACCACCACCACGGACGGCGGCACGGCCGTCGTCGCTTTCTCCATTGCCGTAGACAGTGCCAACGGCGTGGCTCGCCGCGTGCTCTGGACGTCCGAGGCATTCGCCGCAGCCTCCGAGGTCGCCCCGCGGCTGCAGCTGCTGGCCCAGCTGCTCGACGAGGTGACCGCGCTCTCGCCGTCCATCACTTCCCTGAGAAGAGAGCCGGATGCGTCGCCGTCGGAGTCCAAGCTTGACGACGAGGTCGTGTCAGCCGTCATCGCGGCCGCGGGCACCGATGGCTCCCCCTTCTTCTCGCTGGCTCTACTCATGCGCCTCTTCTGGCTGTGCGCTCTGGAGGCCCCCGCGGACCTTGGGTTCCTCTTCTTCCAAGCTCTCGGCAAAGACATCGAGCGCGCCCTCGCCGGCTGCGCCCCGGCGGCGCTCGGCGCGCTCCTGCTCGCCGTCGGCCCGGACGTCGAGGAGCGGCTCATGCGGTCGCTCGGCTACATGCTGGCCAAGTGGTGCCTGCTGCGGGAGATGCAGTCGGCGCCCAAGTCGCCGGCCAAGCCCGACGTCGCGTGCTTGTCGTACGCCGCGAACGTGCACGGCCTCTGGGTGCTGAGAGGGTACGCGCCGGTGCTCGCCATCCCCCGCGTCGCTGGTGCGACATCGACGGCGACGATCACGGCCTTGCCTCATGAGCTGCCGGAGGAGCCGGCGCTGCGGTACGGCCTGGTGCACCAGCAGCTGGAGGCCGTGGCGCAGGTGGAGTACGCGGTGAGCGTGCGAGACAATGGCTTCATCGTCGTGGGCGTGCGCGTCGACAACATACGGGTGCGCGTCATGCGGCTCGGGTATCGCAAGAAGGGCGACACCGGCACCGAGGAAGACGACGTAGACGACGACCATGTCCTGGACGGCGAGAGGCATTTCCCGTCCCGTATCCGGCTCTGGGTCGGCCCCAGGTTCGGCTCGTCGTACGCCTCGGGCCCGAGCCTGGGCCGGTCGACGGGGAACCCGGAGCGGGAGGTCGAGACGACGCGCACCGTCAAGGGTGCCTTCGCCGGCGCCAACAAGCTGGGCGGCGACCCGAAGGTCAAGGCGAAGATGCGCTCGTCGTCGCGGGCACGGAACCGGAGCTGGCGGTGGGAGCAGGAGGCGGAGGGCAGCGCCGGCGTGTTCGAGGGCGTGCTGTGCGACCCGGCCACCGGGACGGAGGTCTCGTCGTGGCGCCCGGGCAGCAGAGAGGCCGACCCGCGCAGCGGCATGAGGCGCCGGTACGGGGGCCCCGGGCGAGCGTTCAGCAAGATGCGCGGGCTGGTGGTGGCCGGCGACGAGCTGCCGGAGGAGGTGACGTGGAGGGTAGGGCGGGAGGCGGAGGGGAGGACCATGCGGTGGCGGCTGGGGCTCAAGGTCTGGCTGAGCTACCTGCCCAACGAGGTGAGGAGTCGTCATTTCGAGACCAGGTGCGTAGAGTGGGCGCACGAGGTCGAGCTACCGCTAATGGCGACGACTCCATTGTAAATTTGTATAACTAAGAACTGTAACGACTCACTGTATAAGGAAAAAAGAACTGTAATAACAAGGTACTTAGAGGACCTTTCGGTATATATTATTCCAGATATAGAAGAGCATTTAGATCACTACTTTAGTGATCTAACCACTCTTATATTTCTTTACGGAGAGAGTAGTATATATTAGGGCAAATGAATGATCTGCCCTTGCCAAAATGCACCATCTTGCATTGCAGTTGATCAAAAGGTTCAACAAAGATCTCGCATTGATCACAAAAAGATTCTAACGCCTTCACAGGAAGAACTAATTTTTAGAAGAAGGGATCCAACAACTCTGGAGGTTCAAAATCTTCATCAAAACCCACTAGAGAGTACACCTGCTTCAAGTACAAGAAATCATGACATTTCATTTTGGACTGCCCACTTTGGGAAGCTGAAATTCGTGCCAGCGGAAGATATGATTCTGAAAAATACCGTGGCAAAGGCAAGAGCAAGACCTACGACTCCGATGATGAGAAGAAAACGAAGAAATTCTTCAAGAAGAAGGACAACTCCACATCAAAACCTTCGTCAAGATCTTCCTCAAGGAATCCCTCCAAGTCATCCTCCAACCGCAAGAATACCTCTCGCAAGGCCAAGGCATACATCGGCATGGGGATGGACTCCGATGAAGAAGAATCATCTCACTCCGAAGAAGTTGATGTATTTGATGATGATTCTAGCTCCGGCATGGCTGGAATAGCATGTGTCTCTACTCCTGCGTCAAGCTTCTTCGAAAATCATTCAAGCGACGACGAATCTCCTACCTGAAAGGATCGAGAAGAGGTGTCTAGAGGG
>LR738709.1:62881101-62899401 GCA_902687465.1 Secale cereale | reverse complement strand
GGGGGGGGCGCCTGGGCCCCCCAGGCCTCCGCTGATGCCCCCCTTTGGCATATATTTAACACGCGTCCCGAAACCCTCGAGACGGGAACCCTTTTTCGCGATCTCATCTCTGTTCCGCCGCCGCCGCGCTTCCAAGATCGGGAGCACCAGGAGAACTCTTCCCGGCACCCAGCCGGAGGGCAGGATCACCACCGGGAGCCTCTCCACCACCATGGACGCCTCCCGGATGAGTTGTGAGTAGTCTCCCTTGGACCATGGGTCCATGACCAGTAGCTATGTGATGTTCTCCTCCCCTTCTTGTGCTTCACTAATTAGACCTCGTGAGCTGCCCTACATGATCGAGGCACATATGTAATCCTTATGCTGTTGCTATGTTAAGTTTGCCGGGATCCGATGGATTGTGAGATTATGTTCAGATTGTGTTTGAGTAATATATTTGATCTACCTCTTTTATATTTATGTTCGTACGTAATTCTTGCATGTTCTCCGTTGCTATTTATTGCTTTGGCCAAGTAGTAGGTAGTGACTCCAAGAGGGAACGTTATGCTTGATTGTGGGTTCATGCCCCTCGATGACTAGCTTGAGTGACAGAAACATGAGTCTAGGGGATGTGCTGTTGCCACAAGGGGGAAAACAACGGTGCTTGTGCCCGCGGGTGCAAGGATTGTTTACTTTACGCAAAGTTCTTTTAATGCAGTTGTCTGTTGCTTTGAGTTTACACTATGGGTGGGACTCGCAACTTAATACCAGCAAGATGTTCTGGATAGATATCTCAAGGTGGATGATTAGTAGTAGATGCAGATGGATTTCGGTCTACTTGCCTTGGCGTACCGCCCATGCTTTGAACCTCTACCTTTCTTGCAACATAGTTAGCATTGGTTTGCGGACATAATTCTGTCAATTGCCCAGCTGTAATTCGTTTACCTCACATAGCTGTTTTATCGTCTTTTGGGAGAGAGACATCACTAGTGAACATCATGGGACCCCGGTCCATATTACCATCACTGATCACATCCGCTATTTACTTTCTGTTTTTACTTACTATTTGCAGCAATACCCATCACTATTATCACTTGCGTTTGATCCTTTGTAAACGACAAGGCCGGAGGGATTGACAACCTCTCTGTACTCGTTGGGAGCAAAGTTGTTTGTATCTGTGTGCAGGTCCATGTTGATTGCTAATATCTGGCGCCGTTAGCAGTTGACACCTTCTTGTTGAAACTGGGAGTCTCAGGGGAAATCGATCCTTGGTATCTTTGCTAAGGGAAAACTTCCGCTACACTGCATCTCAAACCTTCCACTTGGGGTAACCAACGAGGGGCGAGAAGCCATCACTAACTCATTAGTCTTTTGCTTGCAAGGCTTATTATGATGTGCATTACCGAGAGGGCCCAGAGATACCTCTCCGACACTCGGAGTGACAAATCCTAGTCTTGATCTATGCCAACACCACGAACACTTTCGGAGACACCTATAGAGCATCTTTATGATCACCCAGTTACGTTGTGACGTTTGATAGCACACAAGGTGTTCCTACGGTATTCGGGAGTTGCATAATCTCATAGTCATAGGAACATGTATAAGTCATGAAGAAATCAATAGCAGTAAAACTAAACGATCATAGTGCTAAGCTAACGGATGGGTCTTGTCCATTGATGGCTTCTCGCCCCTCGTTGGTTACCCCAAGTGGAAGGTTTGAGATGCAGTGTAGCGGTAGTTTTCCCTTGGCAAAGATACCAAGGATCGAATCCCCTGAGACTCCGAGGTTCAACAAGAAGGTGTCAACTGCTAGCGGCGCAACTAGCGATTGACCGAACCTGCACACAAATACAAATAACTTTGCTCCCAACGAGTACAGAGAGGTTGTCAATCCCTCCGGCCTTGTCGTTTACAAAGGATCAAACGCAAGAGATAATAGTGATAGGTATAACTGCAACTAGTAAGTAAGAACTGAAAGTAAATAGTGGATGTGATCAGTGATGGTAATATGGACCGGGGTCCCATGATGTTCACTAGTGATGTATCTCTCCCAAAAGATGATAAAACAGCTAAGCGAGGTAAATGAATTACAGCTGGGCAATTGACAGGATTATGTGCGCAAACCAATGCTAACTATGCTGCAAAGAAAGGTAGAGGCTCAAAAGCATGGGCGGTACGCCAAGGTAAGTAGACCGAAATCCATCTGCATCTACTACTAATCATCCACCTTGAGATATCTATCCAGAACATCTCGCTGGTATTAAGTTGCGAGTCCCACCCATAGTGTAAACTCAAAGCAACAGACAACTGCATTAAAAGAACTTTGCGTAAAGTAAACAATCCTTGCACCCGCGAGTACAAGCACCGTTGTTTTCCCTCTTGTGGCAATAGCACATCCCCTAGACTCATGTTTCTGTCACTCAAGCTAGTCATCGAGGGGCATGAACCCACAATCAAGCATAACGTTCCCTCTTGGAGTTACTACCTACTACTTGGCCAAAGCAATAAAAAACAACGGAGAACATGCAAGAATTACTCAAGAACATAAATATAAAAGAGGTAAATCAAATATATTACTCACACACAATCTGAACATAATCTCATAATCCATCGGATCCCAGCAAACTCATCATAGCAACAACATAAGGATTACATATGTGCCTCGATCATGTAGGGCAGCTCACGAGGTCTAATCGGTGAAGAACAAAGAGGGGAGGAGAACATCACATAGCTATTGGTCATGGACCCATGGTCCAAGGGAGACTACTCACAACTCATCCGGGAGGCGTCCATGGTGGTGGAGAGGCTCCCGGTGGTGATCCTCCCCTCCGGCAGGGTGCCGGGAAGAGTTCTCCTGGTGCTCCCGATCTTGGAAGCGCGGCGGCGGCGGAACAAAGATGAGATCGCGAAAAAGGGTTCCGTACTCGAGGGTTTCGGGACACGGTGTAAATATATGCCAAAGGGGGGCGTCAGAGGAGGCCAGGGGGGCCCAGGCGCCCTGGCGGCGCGGCCAGGAGGGGGGGCGCGCCCTCTGGCCGCCTGGAGCCCTGGTGGCCCCCCTCCGGCCCTACTTTGGCCGCATGGAAGCTTCCGGAACGCTGATTTTTTATATATTTTTCCCGGAATTTTTCTGGCAGTTTACGTAATGGGAAAACCCGAAATACAAAAACAGCAGAAAACAGAAACTGGCACTGGGGTGCACTGAGTTAATAGGTTAGTCCAAATATGATCAAAAGTGTATGGAAGTGCATAAATATCATAGCAATATCACACAAAAGAGGCATGGAGCAAGCAGAAATTATAGATACGTTTTGGACGTATCAACATCCCCAAGCTTAATTCATGCTCGTCCTCGAGTAGGTAAATGATAACAAGCATAATTTCTGTGGTGACATGCTATTAACCATATAAGAACTTTTCACAGTCACATGACAAATGCTTACTGAGACAATGAATCTGTAGTAATTAAGTTGCCTCATGAGAATATCACAAAGAACTGAAAGTTTTACAATATGATACTGAAACACTCAATAGATTTGTAATGAGCATGGTGTGCAAACATGACAAAGTGATATCTCGCTTGTCCCCTTTAGTGAAGCAAAACATAAATGCAGGGGCACCTCCAAAGTTTAAGTGACGACTAGATACAATGATTTCAGAATAACGATATCATAATCATGCAGAAGACAATGGTACTTTGGGACAATGCACATTACACTCAGAATGACAATCATGCTCTCAATAGTTGGTGCTTTAAAGAAAGAAGGTGGAGACTCTCGAACCGTGGCTTTTGTTGGCAAGGTTGAAAATCTGTGGTCGGAAACAAAAACTAAACATGTACCAGAGCTCTTGGTTTTAAAAACAGAGGTAATAATTATTTTTTAGAATATGCATATTTCGTCAACGAATGCTAGCAGATAACTCAATCACTTCTTGAGCTGGACAAGTTTCGAGGAACGGCTCCCGCATGAGGACGATCACATCCTCTTAATCTCCTTTGTTTATCACTGCCAAAGTTTTCTGATTTCTCATGAACAAAGCGTGAAGGAGGGTTTGTTTGTTGTATATTTTTTAATGAGCCGGGCGCACTCTTTGCCAGTTCCTTCTCGTATTATGGGTTTGCACATTAGACATGCAATCCCGGGGTGAAGCTTGTCCAACTTAAAAAGATCATGAATTAACTACTACTTCCTCATGAGCTAAAACAGAGGCACAAAAGAGAAATGCTTGTTTGAATAATTTCGAGATGGTACATGAAAGTCTTCGTTAGGAATGGCAGGTAAATACCATGTATAGGAAGGTATGGTGGACTCATATGGCATAACTGGTTTAAAGGATTTTGGATGCACAAGCAGTCATTCCGCTTAGTACAGGCGAAGGTTAGCAAAAGACTGGGAGCGACCAACTAAAAGAGCAATGACGGTCATAATCATGCAGAGCGACAAAGCAACATTGAATCGGGCATGGAAGTTATATCGCTACTCAGAAATTAAAGATCATCAAGGCTTGATAGACTTTCTTTACAGTCTTAAATATGCGTGAGCATATGCCAAGTCAATCAAAATAAATTCTTGGAGGAAGATATCACTAAACCATACCACATCATAGGCAAACAAATCATGTTGGTACTTCAATAACACATTAAGAACCCCCTAGCTATTTGAGACTAACCATAAGAAAACATGAACTACTAAGCACCATTATGCACATAGCATTTTTATCATAGACATATCAACCAGTGCAACAGAAGCCAACTCTCTTAACAAGATAAGCATGATAACTCATGAGAGTTCCAGCGACCAACTAAACAAAAGCTCTTCAAAAAGTAAAGCATGAAAACTAAGAGCTGAACATGATAGTAGCTATTGAAAGACAAAGAACATACACAACAAAGATAGACATGAAAATTCTATGTTGTGTTCTAGGTTGAAGTGGAGCGTGTTTCTCTCCCACACAAAGAAAGCTGAGTTCCAACTCGTTATGAACAGCAAGCAAAGCTAAAGAAAACTAAAAAGGAAACTAAAAGCAAGACGCTCCAAGCATAGCACATAACACATGAAGTGATAAAAATATAGTGGAACGAAAGACGAACTGATAATTGTTGATGGAGAAGGGGATGCACGGGGGCATCCCCAAGCTTAGACGCTTGAGTCTTCTTGAATATTTCTTGGGGGTGCACGGGGGCATCCCCAAGCTTGAGCGTTTGACACTCCTGAATCTTTTTATCATCTTCCCTCGCACACTTGAAAACTCCCTTCATACATAACTCATGATAATCTGATTAGCGAGGTTAGTACCCTTAATAAAATAATTTTTCCTTGCTGGAAATAAGGATATTCTTGAAGGTCTACTATTTCTCAATATTGCCAAAAGGTTTTTGCAAAGAAAAAGCAAGCTCAAGGTTTGCAAAATGAAGGAAAGGCAAAACATGACAGAATCTGTGAAAAACAGACCAGCAGGTAGTAAATGATTTTTTTCGGGGCACTTCTGCAAATCAAATCAAAAAACTCAGAACAGACGCCCGAAAGCCAATTGTATAGAGCACGCTGTCGAAACAATTCAGACCAAAAAGATGATCTGGTGATTTTATACGAATTTTTCTGTCCAAGGACATAATCTGTTTCCTGGACAGCACGTCACAACTTTTGAACTTTCTTGCAATCAGAGGCTACACTTGGCACAAAGCTGAAAAGTAAAGATACAATGATGATGCTACTGTAGTAACAACATCAAGACACAACAAAAGCAAAATAAAATTTTATTCATTGTGGGCTGCCTCCCAAAAGCACTTTCTTTTATGCCTTTAAGCTTGGCATAATGCAAAGAGATCAAGTTTTATCAAGAGTAAAAGAATAGCTAGCCCGTATAACGGACTCAAAAGGTAACTTAATCTTCTTTCTAGGGAAGTGTTCCATCCCTTTCTTGAGAGGAAATTGGAATCTTATATTCCCCTCTTTCATGTCAATGATGGCACCAACGGTGCGAAGAAAAGGACGTCCCAAAATAAATGGACAAGAAGGTTCACATTCAATATCCATAATAGTAAAATCAACGGGAACATAATTGTCATTTACAATGATAAGAACATCGTCGATCCTCCCCAAGGGTTTCTTTATGGAAGAATCAACAAGACGAACACCAAAAGAACAAGAATCAAAAGGTTTCAATTTAAGCATATCATATAATTTTTTGGGCATAACGGAGGTACTAGCTCCAACGTCACATAAAGCATAGCAAGAGAAGTTATTCAACTTAATTTTAATCATAGGATCCCAACCATCTTCTAGCTTTCTAGGTATGGAGGCATCTATCCTAAGTTTCTCCTCCCTAGCTTTAATGAGAGCATTAGTGATATGCTCTGTGAAGGCAAGGTTAAGTGTGCTAGTGCGGGGATCTCTAGACATCTTGTGAAGGAAATCAATAACTTCGGTAAGGGTGCAATTATCAAAATCAAGGTCACTACTATCAAGTAAAGTGGTAGTGGTGTCCTTTAGGCTCACTTGTTTGGTAGTTTCTATGGTCATAGCATCACCATTAATAGGTCCAACGGGACCAGGAGTGCATTGGGTGCTAAGAGTTTGGATATCCTCAACAACTTGGATAGTAGCAACAGTGTGGTGGGTAGGAAGGTTCTTAATTCTATCTTCTTCCTCCTTTTCTCTAGCCCATCTCTCTTTAAGTTTAGCCAACATCCTAATGTTTTCATTAATTTGCACTTGAATAGCATTCATAGGAGTGGTCTTCCTCTCCTCAAGAGGGGAAGTTCTAATTTTAAGCAACTCTACCTCATGGGCTAAATTGTCTACCTTCGAAGAGAGATTATCTAGTTTGTTTAGTTTTTCTTCTACACTCTTATTGAAGGCTTTTTGGGTAGTGATGAAATCTTTAAGCATACTCTCTAGTTCAGAAGTGGAGTTCTTGGTGCTAGGATAAGCATTGTTGTTCCCATAGGAATTAGAGGGGAACGGTCTAGGATTGCTACCAAAATTACTCCTATAAGCATTGTTATTGAAATTGTTTCTGGAGATAAAGTTCACATCTACTTGTTCTTGAGCAATCAAAGAATTTAAAGGAACATCACGAGGATCAATAGAAGATTGCTTGGAAAGTAGAGACATGATCAAGTCAACTTTTTCATTTAGGGAGGAAATCTCCTCGACAGAGTTTACCTTCCTACCTGTTGGAGCGCGTTCGGTGTGCCATTGGGAATAATTGGTCATCATCTCATCGAGAAGCTTCGTGGCAGCACCAAGTGTAGTTGACATAAAGGTTCCTCCCGCGGCCGAATCTAACAAGTTCCGCGAGGTAAAGTTCAAGCCTGCATAAAAAGTTTGGATAACCATCCAAGTAGTCAAACCATGAGTAGGGCAGTTCTTGACAAGAGATTTCATGCGTTCCCAAGCTTGGGCAACGTGTTCATTATCCAATTGTTTGAAATTCATTATGTTACTCCTTAGTTGGATAATTTTAGCAGGTGGATAGTACTTTCCAATAAAGTCATCCTTGCACTTGTCCCAAGAATCTATGCTATTTCTAGGCAAGGATTGAAACCAAATTTTAGCTCCTCCTCTCAAGGAGAAAGGAAAAAGCTTAAGCTTAACAATATTACCATCTATTTCTTGGTACTTTTGCATATCACAGAGTTCAACAAAATTGTTTAAGTGTAAAGCAGCATCATCTCCAGCACCGGAGAATTGATCTTTCATAACTAAGTTCAGTAAAACAGGTTTAATTTCATAAGAAGGTGCTGAAGTGGCAGGTGTAGTGATAGGCGTGCAGATAAAGTCATCGTTGTTATGACTAGTGAAGTCACACAACTTGGTGTTCTCGGTGGAACCCATAGCAGCAAGCAAGCAAGATAACTATTTTTGTGATTTTTGATAAAAGACACTAAAGCAAAAACTGAAAGGTAAACTAACAAGACTAAAAAGCAAAGGTAAAAGATAGCGTGCAACTCCCCTATCTTGAAGAGTGGAGTCCCCGGCAACGGCGCCAGAAAACTTTGCTTGATGGCTTCTCGCCCCTCGTTGGTTACCCCAAGTGGAAGGTTTGAGATGCAGTGTAGCGGTAGTTTTCCCTTGGCAAAGATACCAAGGATCAAATCCCCTGAGACTCCGAGGTTCAACAAGAAGGTGTCAACTGCTAGCGGCGCAACTAGCGATTGACCGGACCTGCACACAAATACAAATAACTTTGCTCCCAACGAGTACAGAGAGGTTGTCAATCCCTCCGGCCTTGTCGTTTACAAAGGATCAAACGCAAGAGATTATAGTGATAGGTATAACTGCAACTAGTAAGTAAGAACTGAAAGTAAATAGCGGATGTGATCAGTGATGGTAATATGGACCGGGGTCCCATGATGTTCACTAGTGATGTCTCTCTCCCAAAAGACGATAAAACAGCTAAGCGAGGTAAATGAATTACAGCTGGGCAATCGACATGATTATGTGCGCAAACCAATGCTAACTATGCTGCAAAGAAAGGTAGAGGCTCAAAAGCATGGGCGGTACGCCAAGGTAAGTAGACCGAAATCCATCTGCATCTACTACTAATCATCCACCTTGAGATATCTATCCAGAACATCTCGCTGGTATTAAGTTGCGAGTCCCACCCATAGTGTAAACTCAAAGCAACAGACAACTGCATTAAAAGAACTTTGCGTAAAGTAAACAATCCTTGCACCCGCGAGTACAAGCACCGTTGTTTTCCCCCTTGTGGCAACATCACATCCCCTAGACTCACGTTTCTGTCACTCAAGCTAGTCATCGAGGGGCATGAACCCACAATCAAGCATAACGTTCCCTCTTGGAGTTACTACCTACTACTTGGCCAAAGCAATAAACAGCAACGGAGAACATGCAGGAATTACTCAAGAACATAAATATAAAAGAGGTAAATCAAATATATTACTCACACACAATCTGACCATAATCTCATAATCCATCGGATCCCAGCAAACTCATCATAGCAACAGCATAAGGATTACATATGTGCCTCGATCATGTAGGGCAGCTCACGAGGTCTAATCGGTGAAGAACAAAGAGGGGAGGAGAACATCACATAGCTACTGGTCATGGACCCATGGTCCAAGGGAGACTACTCACAACTCATCCGGGAGGCGTCCATGGTGGTGGAGAGGCTCCCGGTGGTGATCCTCCCCTCCGGCAGGGTGCCGGGAAGAGTTCTCCTGGTGCTCCCGATCTTGGAAGCGCGGCGGCGGCGGAACAGAGATGAGATCGCGAAAAAGGGTTCCGTACTCGAGGGTTTCGGGACGCGGTGTAAATATATGCCAAAGGGGGGCGTCAGAGGAGGCCAGGGGGGCCCAGGCGCCCTGGTGGCGCGGCCAGGAGGGGGGGGCGCGCCCTCTGGCCGCCTGGAGCCCTGGTGGCCCCCCTCCGGCCCTACTTTGGCTGCATGGAAGCTTCCGGAATGCTGATTTTTTATATATTTTTCCTGGAATTTTTCTGGCAGTTTCCGTAATGGGAAAACCTGAAATACAAAAACAGCAGAAAACAGAAACTGGCACTGGGGTGCACTGAGTTAATAGGTTAGTCCAAATATGATCAAAAGTGTATGGAAGTGGATAAATATCATAGCAATATCACACAAAAGAGGCATGGAGCAAGCAGAAATTATAGATACGTTTTGGACGTATCATCCATCACATCATTCTCCTAATGATGTGATCCCGTTGATCAAATGACAACTCATGTCTATGGTTAGGAAACATAACTATCTTTGATCAATGAGCTAGTCTAGTAGAGGCATACTAGGGACACTCTGTTTTGTCTATGTATTCACACATGTACTAAGTTTCCGGTTAATACAATTCTAGCATGAATAATAAACATTTATCATGATATAAGGAAATATAAATAACAACTTTATTATTGCCTCTAGGGCATATTTCCTTCAGTCTCCCACTTGCACTAGAGTCAATAATCTAGCTCACATCGCCATGTGATTTAATACCGATAGTTCACATCGTTATGTGAATAACACCCATAGTTCACATCGCCATGTGACCAACACCCAAAGGGTTTACTAGAGTCAATAATCTAGTTCACATCGCTATGTTATTAATACCCAAGAGTAATAAGGTGTGATCATGTTTTGCTTGTGAGAGAAGTTTAGTCAACGGGTCTGTCACATTCAGATCCGTATGTATTTCGCAAATTTCTATGTCTACAATGCTCTGCATGGAGCTACTCTAGCTAATTGCTCCCACTTTCAATACGCATCCATATTGATACTTAGAGTCTTCTGGATTTAGTGTCAAAGCTTGCATCGGCGTAACCCTTTACGACGAATTCTTTATCACCTCCATAATCGAGAAACATTTCCTTAGTCATCCAGTTACTAAGGATAATTTTGACCGCTGTACAGTGATCTACTCCTGGATCACTATTGTACCCCCTTGACAAACTCATGGCAAGGTACACAACATGTTTGGTACACAGCATGGCATACTTTATAGAACCTATGGCTGAGGCATAGGGAATGACTTTCATTCTCTCTATATTTTTCTGCCGTGGTCTGGCTTTGAGTCTTACTCAACTTCACACCTTACAAGTCAGGCAAGAACTCCACTGATCCATTTTGAACTACTTCAAAATCTTATCAAGGTATGTACTCATCGAAAGTCTTATCAAGCGTCTTGATCTATCTCTATAGATCTTGATGCCCAATATGTAAGCAGCTTCACCAAGGTCTTTCTTTGAAAAACTCCTTTCAAACACTTCTTTATGCTTTCCAGAAAATTCTACATCATTTCCGATCGACATATACTTATCAGAAAGGTTGTAGTGCTCCCACTCACTTCTTGTAAATACAGGCTTCACCGCAAGTCTGTATAAATCTATATGCTTTGATCAACTTATCAAAGCGTATATTCCAACTCCGAGATGCTTGCACCAGTCCATAGATGGATCGCTGGAGCTTGCACATTTTGTTAGCACCTTTAGGATTGACAAAACCTTCTGGTTGCATCATATACAAGTCTTCTTTAATAAATCCATTAAAGAATGCAGTTTTGTTATCCATTTGCCAGATTTCATAAAATGCGGCAATTGCTAACATGATTCGGACAGACTTAAGCATTGCTACGGGTGAGAAAGTCTCATCGTAGTCAACTCCTTGAACTTGTTGAAAAACTTTCGCAAGAAGTCGAGCTTTGTAAACAGTAACATTACCGTCAGCGTCAGTCTTCCTTTTGAAGATCCATTTATTTTCGATGGCTTGCCGATCATCGGGCAAGTCAACCAAAGTCCACACTTTGTTCTCATACATGGATCCCATCTCAGATTTCATGGCCTCAAGCCATTTTGCGAAATCTGGGCTCATCATCGCTTCCTCATAGTTCGTAGGTTCATCATGGTCCAGTAACATGACTTCCAGAACCGGGTTGCCGTACCACTCTGATGCGGAACGAACTCTGGTTGATCTACGAAGTTTAGCAAAAACTTGATCTGAAGTTTCATGATCATCATCATTAGCTTCCTCACTAATTGGTGTAGGAATTACTGGAACTAGTTTCTGTGATGTTCCACTTTCCAATTCGGGAGAAGGTACAATTACCTCATCAAGTTCTACTTTCCTCCCACTCACTTCTTTCGAGAGAAACTCCTTCTCTAGAAAGGATCCACTCTTAGCAACAAAGACCTTGCCTTCGGATCTGTGATAGAAGGTGTATCCAATAGTTTCTTTTGGGTATCCTATGAAGATTTACTTCTCCGATTTGGGTTCGAGCTTATCATGTTGAAAGTTTTTCACATAAGCATCGCAGTCCCAAACTTAAAGAAATGACAGCTTAGGTTTCTCGTCAAACCACAGTTCATACGGTGTCATCTCCACGGATTTAGATGGTGCCCTATTTAACGTGAATGTAGCTGTCTCTAATGCATAACCCCAAAAGCGATAGTGGTAGATCGGTAAGAGACATCATCGATCGCACCATATCTAATAAAGTACGGTTATGACGTTCGGACACACCATTACACTGTGGTGTTCCAGGTGGCGTGAGTAGTGAAACTATTTCACATTGTTTTTACTGAAGGCCAAACTCGCTAACTCAAATATTTTACCTCTACGATCATATCGTAGAAACTCTTATTTTCTTGTTACGATGATTCTCCACTTCACTCTGAAATTCTTTGAACTTTTCAAATGTTTCAGACTTGTGCTTCATTAAGTAGATATACCCATATCTGCTCAAATCATCAGTGAAGGTCAGAAAATAACGATACCCGCCGTGTCGTGGAAATAACACGGCAGATGTCCGGTTTAACGGACTTGATGATGGAACCATCGCACGGGTTAGCTTGAAAGGATTCATGGCACACAAAGGACACAGAGGATTTATACTAGTTCGGCCCCTTCAGAGAAGGTAAAAGCCTACGTCTAGTTGGTTTGGTATTGCTTGGGCGTCGGTTTACAGGGAGCAGATTCGCTTTGCCTGTGTCTCGACGGGTTGATCGTTGCTTGTCCCTGAACCGTCCAGGCCGTCCCTTTATATAGTGACAACGCCTGGTCCGGTTTACAGAGTCCCAAGGCCGGCTCATACTTGTGTCCGCCTCGGTCTCTATCTTCTCTTTCTTATCTCTCAAGTTACATCTCTTGGCGGTTTACAAACCATACTACTATACATGGGCCTTGAAACCCCATGGGCCGTAGTCTCTACTAAAATATTAAAACCAAGTATAATATAACTAAGCCGGTTTACAATAGCCGGTTTATACCTACTAACCATATCCCTGACATTAGGCCCCAGAATGATTTGAACTTGTTCACATCAGTCTTCTTTGTCTTGTATAATTTTCTTCTTTATCTTCATCTTTTTGTAAACCGGCTCTGACGTCATCCTCCAAGATCATTAAAGTCTGACAATGACATCATCTCCGCATTTAACGCTGTGAGCTGTACTGTAGCTTATTTTAAGGGTTATCCCGAAGATCGAGGCGTCACGGGATCTTTATCCGATTTTCTGTCTCCTCGATTCTCGCACTTGTCGTTTCAGATCTGACTCCTGGTTATAAATACTGCCACCCCCATTCATTATCTTTTTCTCGGTCCGTTCTCTTCCTCCGTCTTCTTCCTCCGTCTTCTTCCTCTGTTGCCGCCCGAGCTCGAACTGTCGCCGACGACCGCTGAAACCCCAAGTCTTCGCCCGGCCGCTGCATCACCCTGAGCTCGACCAGAAAATCTCCGCCGTTGATTTCTGCTGTTCTCAGGTATGTTCTTCTTCTTTGCTATCGGTCTTACAACCTCTAGGGTTTCGCCCTGTACCTTCCGCCATTAGAGCCTTAACAAAGCTCCATCTTGTTCGATCCTAGGCGAATGTCTTTAATAGTGCCGTCCTTCAGATCTTACTTTTTTAGACTGTGTTTTCTCTCTGCTATATATACTTCAAATCTCATTGTTCCTGTCCGGCCTGTGGATTTACTTACTTCGTGTAATATCCTTGTAGATCCTTCCCGTAGATATTAGTTTTCCTTTTCTTAGCACGCCCAGATCTGTTCTTCTAGCATAGTCTTTTGAAAACTTGTTTGTCTTCTTGGCAGATCTGCTAAGTATATTCCGGTTTAAGTTGATATACCACATACTTCGCGAACTCTGTAACTTGTCGCAATGGTTGAACTGTTCCTCTTCAACTGCCATGAACCGGAAATGATATAACCTGTTTTTATAATTGCCGGTTTAAACGCGCCAACTAGTCCTCAGTTTAAACCGTTGCGTAACCTTCATAGATAAGTCCCGGATTACTGTACTTTCATAATCCGTTTCTGTATTTTTATCTTCTCCAGCACTCTGTTCTTTCACTGCAATGGCTAAGCAATATGTCTCCTGCGATTGGGTCCCTTCTGTCGTTACTGAAGACGACTTAATCAAGCTGTCTGACATCGGCACACTAGGGCCTCAGTCTGAGTTGAAGTGGCGTGCTCCGGGCAATGAATGCCCCCCTACTCCTAGATCCGGGGAAGTCATCGTGTTTTTGGATCATATCTCTAGAGGCTTCTCTCCCCCCGGTTCAAGGTTTTTCCGGGATGTTCTTGCCGCTTTTCAGCTACATCCACAGGATATCGGACCCAATTCCGTTTCAAACATTTGTGATTTCCAAGTGTTTTCTGAGGTGTATCTGCAAGAGGAACCTTCAGTTGATTTATTCCGGGATTTCTTTCATTTAAACCGGCGCACTGAATTTACCAGCGGGCCACATCAAGAACTTGGTGGGGTCAGTATTCAGAAGAGGAGAGACGCAGTTTTTCCTCACGCCGCTTTACATTCTCATCCAAAAGAATGGAACAAGACCTGGTTTTACTGTGTTGACACTTCTCCTGAGGGGGAGAATCCTTTGCCGGGTTATCGCGAAACCCGTATTCCGGAGAATCACCCCTTACCAGCACGGCTTAGTGCCGCTGAACGGACCCGGTTTTCACCCCAGCTCTCCAAGCTAAGAGCTTTTATGGCAAATGGTCTGATTGGTACCGACTTCCTTCGCTGTTGGCTATCTTGGAGTATCCTTCCTCTAAGCCGGCGTCCTAAGTTAATGTGCAAGTACTCTGGTAAACCGGATGATCCTCAAAGGTTTACCAAAGAGAAACTTTCTGAATCAGAGGTGGTGGAATCAGCCAAAAAGATTCTCAACGTCTCTCTAGCCGATTGTGCTAAGGTTGGTTTGGCTCCGTACTTCAAGAAGAATAAACTGCCTGAAGTAAGTCCCTCTTTGCCCTTTATTTGTAAACCGTTTCCTTTGAACCGTCTTTCAATTGCTCTCACTTTTTTCAATCAGGCTGATGATCCTTTCTGGAGGAGAAAGCCTCAGGATAAACCCGTAAAACAGACTCGCCGGAAGACCCCTGCAAACAAAAAGAGGAAAGCAGCCGTCGATGCCGGTTCTCCTACTGAGGACGATGATCCGGACTCCGAGGTATGCTTTATACCGGTTTAAATTTCTTGCTTTCATGCACTTGTAATCATATCTAATGATATCTTTCCACAGGAACTGCCTGAAGGTGATAACCCGGCTGAGATTGAGGTAACACTTCTTTCTTCTGATTCAGAACCTCTTCCTCAAAAAAGTCGTCGGACCGTCAGGAAATATCAATTTTCTCATCCTTATGCTCAGTTAGACCCTAACTTTACTTTGAAGAAGCAACAGCACGAAGCCTTTCGCCGGACCACTCGCCACAGTGGCCTGGCGGTGGAGTCATCTGGAATCTCCTTAACTCCGGTTCGAAAGCGCCGTGCTGAGGTGATACTCTCTCCGACTCTTCTTCATCCCAAGGCCGGACTTATCCGAAAACCCCTTAAACCGTCTGATCCTAACTATCAGGAAACTCCGCTGTCTTCTTCCGGTGAATCAACCGCTACGCAGCTTCCTCCTTTGAAGACCGTCCCAGGGTAACTTTCTTCGCCTTTTCCGGTTTATGACACCCTTTTTTCTTTATAATGCTAACTTATTTTGCATGTTTTTCCAGCAAACCGAAACCCAGCAAAAAGCCCAAGGCGAATAAGCCTGTTGCCGACCCTACTGCTGATGATCCGGCTATTGATCCGTCCACAGTTGTTCCTCCAGAAGGTACTCCTGCAGCTCCTGTTGAAGACCCTGTTCTTGAGAATCCTCTTACAGAAAACGTCCAAGATCCACCAAGCCCGGCCCGGGTTAATTCTCCTCAAGTTAATCCGGCATCTCCTGATCCGGCTCATGTTGACGTTACTCCCCCCAATGTACCCACTTCTCCTGATGTCGTGGTTACTGGTACCGCTTATGTTGCTCCAGCTGAGCCCACCGTTTTAGCAAAACATACAGCTAAAGCGGAAAAGATAGCTCAAGAAAAAGGAAAATGGAGTACTGACATATCCAGCCTTTCTAGCATGAGCGGTCAAGACATTTATTCCGGGTATTTGAACCGGCTCCACAGCAGCCAGGATTATGAAGCCAGCTTGGTGAACCTGATGAGAGAAAAATACGAGGTAAATTTCTTCTTCTGACTTTGCTTTTTGACGCATCTCTATCTCTTAGCAGCCCCCAAGTTCCGGTTTAACTGCTTTACTGAAGGTGATCCGGAACTTTGTAGTTTGAACTGCTGATCCATACATTAGCCCCCAAGTATCAAGTAGATAACTTGGTTATGTAGTTGATACTTGTAACTTCAAATTGTCTTTGCTGTATTGCTTCAACTGCCATTAGCCCCCAAGTGTCAAGTAGACAACTTGGTTGTGTGCTTGAGACTTGTACTTTCAAATTGTCTTTGCTGTATTGCTTCAACTGCCATTAGCCCCCAAGTGTCAAGTAGACAACTTGGTTGTGTGCTTGAGACTTGTAATTTCAAATCTTGCTTTTGAACTTTGTCTGCAGGCTGAGCTGAACCGGAATGCTCTGGAGATCAACGAACTTCGAAGCCGGCTTACGGAGACTGAGTCAGCCGCTTCAAAGGCTAAGAAAGAACTTCAAGTGAGCTTAAAGACTGCTGAAGACTTGAAAAAATACTTTGAAGAGGAGCGGACTACTTTTGAGGTCCAGAAAAAAGATCTTGAAAGACGTGTTCAGGACGCTGAAGGAGCCCTTAATCCGGTTACTGAAGAATTGACCGGGTTAAAGCGCCAAATTGACTTGATGACCTCTGCTATTTTTGGTAAATATAATCTGAATTCCTGTCTTTATTTTTGTAACCTGTAACTTGTACCGGTTTAACTTTCATTGTTGTATATAGGGCGCCGTGTCTCCCATCTTGGGGACGACTTACGGAAAAAACTCAAAGCCTGCTATACCTTGGTCGAACAGCTGTACTCCGGAACACAAAGGATTATCAGTGCCACTTCATTTGGTAAACCGGCTCCTTCAACTATCCAAGATACTTTGAATAGTTTGTCCATTCTACCAGCTCGTCTTGAAGAAGTTAAGAAATCGGCCGCTCGAGGAGGTGCTCTTCTGGCCCTTATGAGGGCTAAAGCTTGGGTCCCGGACCTTGATCCGGAGGAGGTGTTAACCGGATTTCCTGATACCAAGGAGGATGGTTCAGCCTTTAATGAAAAAGATCTTTATGCCCTGACAAAGGAGATGCGCCCCCTCGCCAGCAAGCTTGCGGTGGAATCTGACTTGTCGCGATATCATCCAGCATACAACCTGCAGAACGAGCGGGTGGAGCGACCGGTTTACGATATTGTAAACTTAATTCCGCCGGTTCGTCCTCACACCTTTGCTCCTGATATTGACCCTGCTGAACTTATCAACGATGAAGTATATTTCCATGCCTTGGCAAAGATTGATTGGCGTGCGCCGGACTTCCAACCGCTTCACGAAGATGAAGATGTTCCGGATCAAGACGGTGGCCAGCCATCTCAGCAAGGAGAAGCACAATCTTGAATTCTATTGCTGTAACCATGATTGCTATTCCGTCAAACAATGCTTCCAACTATTGGGCTTTCTACGCCTTGTAATAGGTTTAGCTGAGACTTAATGTGTTTTGGTCCGACATTTTGTCTTTATGAAGTATTCATCCGCTGACCTGTTGCCTGATGCGGTTGCCTTCTTCTGTTCACATAAAGAAAAATATCGAAAAATATGTCCTAGTGGCTTACCACTGGACGGGTTAATTTTTCCTCTTTAAGACATCAAGTGAACATACCTTAATCATAAAGATAACTTGTATATCTGAAATTTGCGGAGCCAATATACTTTAAACCGGTCAGGACTTTAAAGTCACTTGATAAAGGTCTTCATGAACCCAAATATACACTCGAAATTCTCCGGTCCATCTTGATGGTAAGCCCGGTTCATTTTGTTTGAGAAAGTTGTAACCTTTACCCGATACTCGGTCCGGGTTTTAAATAACGCCGGTTTACTTGGTCTGAAATACATGATCCAGACTTTCAATCTGATAGATATGTGGTCAACTTGTGTAGCTGTTCCACTCTTGCTGAAAAATGTTACAGAACACCAAAAAACATGCAATTTTTTGCATTAAAACCATGTAGTCGAGGCTTTTTCAAAGAGCTGCCAGGCTCAAAGCAAGGTTCAGCCAATCAATGGGACGTGGGCAAACCGACTGTCCCAAGGGGCCTAGCCAATCACTGAACGTGAGCGTATCAACTGTTCAGAGGGCCGATAGAACCGCAAAATAAAAAACCGAGCCAATCAATGGGACGTGGGCAAACCAACTGTCCCAAGGGGCCTAGCCAATCACTGAACGTGAGCGTATCAACTGTTCAGAGGGCCGAAAGGACCGTAATCGAAAACCAAGCCAATCAATGGGACGTGGGCAAACCAACTGTCCCAAGGGGCCTAGCCAATCACTGAATGTGGATTATCCATCTTTCCAG
>LR738709.1:62810123-62881091 GCA_902687465.1 Secale cereale | reverse complement strand
AGAACCGCAAAATAAAAAACCGAGCCAATCAATGGGACGTGGGCAAACCAACTGTCCCAAGGGGCCTAGCCAATCACTGAACGTGAGCGTATCAACTGTTCAGAGGGCCGAAAGGACCGTAATCGAAAACCAAGCCAATCAATGGGACGTGGGCAAACCAACTGTCCCAAGGGGCCTAGCCAATCACTGAACGTGAGCGTATCAACTGTTCAGAGGGCCGAAAGGACCGTAATCGAAAACCAAGCCAATCAATGGGACGTGGGCAAACCAACTGTCCCAAGGGGCCTAGCCAATCACTGAATGTGGATTATCCATCTTTCCAGAGGGCCGAAAGAATCGTATCTATTATTCCGATCACTGGGACGTGGATTGACCGACATTCCCAGGGGGCCTCCAGGGTTCCTCCTGAACCGGTGGGTCAATCTAAACCAATCACTGAATGTGGACTTGTCCAACTTTTCAGGGGGTTGCAAGAATTTATGAAACTTAATCCGATCACTGGGAGCGGATGATACCAACTCCCAGGGGGCCTCCATTGTTCTGTTTTGAACCTGTGGGTTTGCATTTCATGGAGTCTTCTCTTCTTGAACCGGATATAATCTCCTGTTCCTGAGAGTTCTATTGCTCCTTCACATATTCTGCAAAAATTAGTTTCTAAACCGGCCAATATTGAAATATGATGTTTGATAACAAACTGATATGGTTATTTGTCACAAGATATGTGTATATGTAAAAAGGGCTGAGCCCCCGGTTTACCGAGGGTGCCGGTTTATTCATTATTCATAATATATACATAGGATACATTGGAGCACATAGCTCAAGTATAGTATGGCCGTAAATGGGCGATGTTCCACGGCCTCTTCGTCTCCTCTTCCGATGTCCGTGAATCCTTGTGTTCTCGAATGTCCACCAAGTAATATGAACCGTTGTGTAAATTCTTGCTGACCACAAAGGGCCGTTCCCATGGCGGGGATAGCTTGTGCATGTCTGTTTGATCTTGGATGAGCCGGAGTACCAAGTCACCCTCCTGGAATGTCCTGGTTCTAATCCGGCGGCTATGATATCTGCGCAGATCTTGCTGATAAATCGCCGACCGTGCCGCAGCTATATCACGCTCTTCATCCAACCGGTCTAAACCGTCCTGTCTCGATTCTTCGTTGATTGCTTCCACATAGGCCGTTACCCTTGGTGAGTCATGGCGTATGTCACTTGGAAGGACTGCTTCTGCACCGTAAACCATGAAAAAAGGCGTATAACCTGTAGACCGGTTTGGTGTAGTGTTAATACTCCAAAGGACAGATGGCAATTCTTCAACCCAACAACCTGGGGTTCTCTGCAAAGGTGTCATAAGCCGGGGTTTGATTCCTCGCAAAATCTCCTGATTTGCCCTTTCAGCCTGACCATTGGATTGGGGGTGAGCCACAGAAGACACGTCCAAACGAATATGCTCTCGTTGACAGAATTCTTCCATCTCACCCTGAGATAAATTGGTGCCATTGTCTGTGATGATGCTGTGTGGAAAGCCAAACCGGAATATTACTTTTTTGATGAATTTGACCGCCGTTGCCGCATCACACTTGCTTATGGGCTCCGCTTCAACCCACTTTGTAAACTTGTCTATTGCTACCAGTAGATGAGTTTTCTGATCTTGGGATCTCTTGAAAGGACCAACCATGTCAAGCCCCCAAGTTGCAAAAGGCCAAGTTATTGGTATCATCCGGAGTTCCTGTGCCGGAACAAGAGCACGTCTTGAGAACTTCTGACAAGCATCACACTTTCGGACCAGATCCGCCGCATCTGCATGCGCGGTTAACCAATAGAAGCCATGTCGGAATGCTTTAGCCACTAAAGACTTTGATCCGGCGTGATGACCACAATCCCCTTCATGAATCTCCCTTAGAATCTCACAACCTTCCTCAGCTGAAACACATCGTTGAAATACTCCAGAAGTGCTACGATGGTGCAGTTCTCCGTTTGCGATTGTCATAGACTTGGAACGCCGGATTATCTGCCGTGCTTCCTCTTCGTCTTCCGGTAACTCCCCTCGGCTTAAGTACGCCAAATATGGTAACGTCCAATCCGGAATAATATGGAGTGCTGCAACTAACTGTGCTTCTGGGTCCGGAACAGCTAAGTCTTCTTCCGAAGGTATTTGAACCGAAGGACTGTGCAATTCATCTAAAAAGGTGTTTGGTGGCACCGGTTTACGCTGCGATCCTAGCCGGCTTAGAGCGTCAGCCGCTTCATTCCTCCGCCGGTCTATATGATCCACCTGGTATCCCTTGAAGTATCCTGCAACCGCTTCAACCTCTCGCCGATAAGCCGCCATGAGGGGATCTCTTGAATCCCACTTGCCAGAAACTTGCTGTGCCGCTAGATCTGAATCGCCCAGGCACTTAACCCAGCTCAAATTCATCTCCTTTGCCAGTCGCAAACCATGAAGTAGTGCTTCATATTCTGCTGCATTATTAGTACAAGGAAATAACAAGCGGAGGACATAACAAAATTTATCACCTCTGGGGGAAGTTAAGACAACTCCAGCCCCCGAGCCCTCCAACTGCTTTGAACCGTCAAAGTGAATCGTCCAATAAGTAAGATCCGGCTTCTCCTCAGGAGTCTGCAATTCTGTCCAGTCATTGATGAAGTCTACCAATGCCTGAGATTTTATAGCAGTACGCGGTACATACTTCAACTCATGCGGACTGAGCTCAATGGCCCACTTGGCTACCCTGCCTGTGGCTTCCCTGTTCTGGATTATATCTCCCAACGGAGCTGAGCTAACCACAGTTATCGGATGCCCTTGGAAGTAGTGCTTCAGTTTCCGGTTTGCCATAAACACCCCATAGACTAATTTCTGCCAATGAGGGTACCTTTGTTTGGACTCAATGAGTACTTCACTCACATAATAAACCGGGCGTTGAACCGGATGCTCCTTCCCTGCTTCCTTGCGCTCAACCACAATCGCAACGCTTATTGCCCGTGTGTTTGCAGCAACATATAACAGCAAAGGCTCCTTATCAATGGGAGCAGCTAAAACCGGTGGTTTTGCCAGTTGCTCTTTCAGATTCTCAAACGCTGTATTTGCCTCATCACTCCAAATGAATCGGTCCGTTTTTTTCAACATTTGATAAAGCGGGATCGCCTTTTCTCCCAAGCGACTGATGAACCGGCTTAGCGCCGTGATCCGGCCAGCTATGCGCTGAACATCATTGATGCAAACCGGTTTTGTCAAAGATGTGATGGCCTTGATCTTCTCTGGGTTGGCTTCTATTCCCCTGTTCGAGACCAAGAATCCCAGAAGCTTACCAGCCGGAACACCAAAAGCACATTTCTCCGGATTAAGCATCATCCTGTAAGCTCGAAGATTATCAAAGGTTTCTTTGAGGTCCTCTATCATTGTTCTCTCTTCCTTTGATTTGACCACAATGTCATCCACGTAAGCATGCACGTTCCTTCCTATCTGCCCTTTCAAACAATTCTGAATGCAACGCTGATAAGTTGCCTGTGCACACTTGAGCCCAAAGGGCATAGATACATAGCAAAAAGCACCAAAAGGAGTTATGAAAGCTGTCTTCTCTTGGTCTTCAACTGCCATTTTGATCTGGTGATACCCTGAATATGCATCCAGAAAACTCAGCCGCTCACACCCTGCTGTGGCATCGATAATCTGATCAATGCGAGGTAGAGCAAAAGGATCAGTTGGGCAAGCTTTATTGAGGTCTGTATAATCCACACACATCCTCCACTTCCCATTCTTTTTTAAAACCAGCACCGGATTAGCCAACCATTCCGGATGAAAAACTTCCACTATGAACCCTGCTGCCAAAAGTCTGGCCACTTCCTCTCCTATAGCCTTGCGCCTCTCTTCATTGAAGCGGCGCAGATACTGTTTTACCGGTTTAAACTTCGGATCAATATTCAACTTGTGCTCAGCGAGTTCCCTCGGTATACCTGGCATGTCAGAAGGTTTCCATGCAAAGATATCCCGGTTCTCACGGATGAACTCGATGAGCGCGCTTTCCTATTTGGGATCAAGGTTAGCACTGATGGTGAACTGTTTGGACGAGTCTCCAGGTACAAAATCAATCTGCTTAGTTTCTTCCGCTGACTTGAACTTCAATGCCGGATCATGCTCGGTCGTTGGTTTCTTCAGCGGAGTCATATCTGCCGGATCAACATTATCTTTATAAAATTTTAACTCTTCCGTGGCACACACCGCTTCTGCATAAGCTGCATCACCTTCCTCACATTCCACCGCTATCTTGCGACTGCCATGAACCGTGATTGTGCCCTTATGACCCGGCATCTTAAGCTGCAAGTAAACATAACATGGCCTAGCCATAAATTTAGCATAAACCGTCCTTCCAAACAGAGCGTGATACGGACTTTTAATTCTGACAACTTCAAAGGTGATCATCTCCGATCTGGAGTCATACTCATCTCCAAAGGTAACTTCTAAATCAATCTTACCAACCGGATAAGCTGACTTACCTGGGACCACTCCGTGAAACACTGTATTTGACGATCTTAACTTTTTATCTGTCAGCCCCATACGACGGAAAGTCTCGTAATATAATATGTTGATGCTACTACCCCCGTCCATGAGGACTTTAGTAAACTTGTATCCTCCCACCTGAGGCGCCACCACCAAGGCCAAGTGTCCCGGATTATCCACCCGTAATGGGTGGTCCTCTCTGCTCCATACAATGGGCTGTTCTGACCATCGGAGAAATTGCGGTGTCGCCGGTTCTACTGCATTAACAGTCCGCTTCAAAACCTTCTGGTTCCTCTTACATAAACTTGTGGTGAAAACATGATATTGACCGCTGCTCAACTCCTTCGGATTACTCTGGTATCCGGATTGCTGCTGTTGTTGCGGACGCTGTTGCTGCTGGTTTCCTTGATTATTATAACTCCCTTGGCCCTGCTGCTGATTATTCTGACCATTGTAACCACCTTGATGATGTGACTGATTTCCCTGACCATTGTAACCACCTTGATGATGTGATTGATTCCCCTGACCATTGTAATTCCCTTGATTATTTTGGCCGCCTGGCCGGGGTTGATAACCGCCGTTATTGCCCCTATATCCTGATCCGGAATTGTTCCCCTGATGACCCGAACCATAAAACCCGGGCCCTGAACCGCCGTGCGGGGGCCGGCTAGGAGGATTAAAACGGCCGTTCACTGCCTTCATAAAGGGTATGCATTCTCTCATAGTATGCCTAGCAATCCTCCCCCTTCCGCTATGCTTTGGACAGGGTCGATCCAAATCCTGCTCCCAGCCCGGATCTCCTCCGCCGGTTTGGAGAGCGGAACCCTCCGGATTTGTTGGGGAACGTTGCATGGGAAACAAAAATTTTTCCTACGTTCACCAAGATCAATCTAGGAGATGCATCTACGAGGGGAGAGTTGGATCCACATACCCTTGTAGATCGCTAAGCGGAAGCGTTCAAGAACGCGGTTGATGGAGTCGTACTCGCCGCGATTCAGATCGCCGAAGATCCTAGCACCGAAGCAACGGTGCCTCCGCGTTCTTCACACGTACAGCTCGGGGACGTCTCCTCCTTCTTGATCCAGCAAGGGGTGGAGGAGAGGTTGATGGAGACACCGGCAGCACGACGGCGTGGTGGAGATGGTGATGGAGGATTCCAGCAGGGCTTCGCCAAGCACCGCGGAAAAACGAAGATTGTTGTGGGAGAGGGAGGGCAGCACCGAGGCACGAACGTGTGTGGCTGCCCTCCCTCTGCCTCTCCTTATATAGGGGGCTAGAGAGGGGAGGGGCGCCCTAGGGTTACCCCCCTAGGGGCGGCGGCCAAGGGAGATGGGGGGGCGGCGGCCAGGGCTGCGGCCAGGGTTAGGGCTCCCCCCCCAGGCGCCTTGCCCCCCAAGCTAGGGGGTGCGGCAGCCCTAGGAGGGGCCAGCCCCCTTGCGCACTAGGAGAGGGCCCAGGGGGGGGGGGGGGCGCACAGCCCTATGAGGGCTGTTGTGTCCCCCTTTTGTGGCCCATTAGGCCCGAAACTCCTTCCGGGACCCCGAAACCCCTTTCGGTCATCCGTCGTCTTCCCGATACTCCCCGGAACACTTCCGGACTCCGAAACCTTTCATCCTATATATCAATCTTCGTCCCCGGACCATTCCGGAGACCCTCGTCATGTCCGGGATCTCATCCGGGACTCCGAACAACCTTCGGTAACCATGCACTGTTCTCACTAACAACCCTAGCGTCACCGAACCTTAAGTGTGTAGACCCTGCGGGTTCGGAAACTATGCAGACATGACCGAGACACTCCCAGGCCAATAACCAATAGCGGGATCTGGATACCCATATTGGTTCCCACACGTTCCTCGATGATCTCATCGGATGAACCACGATGTCAAGGATTCAGGCAATCCCGTATACAGTTCCCTTTGTCTCGTCGGTATGTTACTTGCCCGAGATTCGATCGTCGGTATCTCTATACCTAGTTCAATCTCGTTACCGGCAAGTCTCTTTACTCGTTACCGTAATACATAATCCCGTGACCAACCACTTAGTCACTTTGAGCTCATTGAGATGACGTATTACCGAGTGGGCCCGGAGATACCTCTCCGTCACACGGAGTGACAAATCCCAGTCTCGATCCATGTCAACTCAACAGACACCTTCGGAGATACCTGTAGAGTACCTTTATAGTCACCCAGTTACGTTGCGATGTTTGGCACACACAAAGCACTCCTACGGTGTCAGTGAGTTACATGATCTCATGGTCATAGGAACTTATACTTGACATGCAGAAAACTATAGCAATAACTTATATGATCAAAAGCTATGTTTAACGTTTGGGTCTCGTCCATCACATCATTCTCCTAATGATGTGATCCCGTTATCAAATGACAACTCATGTCTATGACCTGGAAACCGCGGTCATCTTTGATCAACGAGCTAGTCCTGAAGAGGCTTACTAGGGACACAAAGTTTGTCTATTTATCCACACATGTATATGAGTTTCCAATCAATACAATTATAGCATGAATAATAAACGATTATCATGAACAAGGAAATATAATAATAACTCTTTTATTATTGCCTCTAGGGCATATTTCCAACAGTCTCCCACTTGCACTAGAGTCAATAATCTAGCATTACAAGGTAATGAACCTAACACCCATAGAGTCTTGGTGTTGATCATGTTTAGCCCGTGGAAGAGGCTTAGTCAACGGATCTGCAACATTCAAATCCGTGTGTACTTTGCAAATGCTTATGTCCTCCTCCTTGACCGAATCGCGGATGGAATTGAAGCGTCGCTTTATGTGTCTGGTCCTCTTGTGAAACCTTGGTTCCTTGGCTAGAGCAATGGCACCAGTGTTGTCACAGAACAGAGTCATTGGGTTTAGTGCACTAGGCACAACTCCAAGATCTGTCATGAACTCCTTCATCCAGACACCTTCCTTTGCTGCCTCCGAGGCAGCTATGTACTCCGCTTCGCATGTAGAATCGGCTACCACGCTCTGCTTGGAACTGCACCAGCTTACCGCTCCCCCGTTGAGAATATATACGTATCCGGTTTGAGACTTAGAGTCATCCGGATCAGTGTCAAAGCTTGCATCGACGTAACCCTTTACGACGAGCTCTTGATCACCTCCATAAACGAGAAACATCTCCTTAGTCCTTTTTAGGTACTTTAGGATATTCTTGACCGCTGTCCAGTGATCCATACCAGGATTACTTTGAAACCTTCCGGCCATACTTATGGCAAGGCTGACATCTGGTCTTGTGCACAGCATTGCATACATGATAGAGCCTATGGCTGAAGCATAGGGGACGACACTCATCTTTTCTCTATCTTCCGCAGTCACTGGGCATTGAGTCTAACTCAACTTTGTACCTTGCAATACCGGCAAGAACCCCTTCTTGGATTGATCCATTTTGAACTTCTTCAAAACTTTATCAAGGTATGTACTTTGTGAAAGTCCTATCAAGCGTCTTGATCTATCTCTATAGATCTTGATGCCCAATATGAAAGCAGCTTCACCGAGATCCTTCATCGAAAAACTCTTGTTCAAATACCCCTTCACGCTATCCAAAAATTCTATATTGTTTCCAATCAGCAATATGTCATCCACATATAATATTAGAAACGCTATAGAGCTCCCACTCACTTTCTTGTAAATACAAGCTTCATTGTAAACTTGTACAAACCCAAACGCTTTGATCACCTCATCAAAGCGAAGATTCCAACTCCGAGATGCTTGCACCAGCCCATAAATGGAACGCTGGAGCTTGCATACTTTGTCAGCATTCTCTGGATCGACAAAACCTTCCGGTTGTATCATATACAACTCTTCCTTAAAAAACCGTTAAGGAACGTTGTTTTGACATCCATCTGCCAAATTTCATAATCGAAATATGCAGCTATCGCTAACATGATTCGGACGGATTTAAGCATCGCTACGGGTGAGAAAGTCTCATCGTAGTCAATTCCTTGAACTTGTGAAAAACCCTTTGCCACAAGTCGAGCTTTATACACGGTGACATTACCGTCAGCGTCCGTCTTCCTCTTAAAAATCCATTTATTCTGAATGGCCTTCCGCCCTTCAGGTAATACTTCCAAAGTCCATACTTTGTTTTCATACATGGATCCCATCTCGGATTTCATGGCCTCTAACCATTTGTCGGAATCCGGGCCCACCATCGCTTCTCCATAGCTCGTAGGTTCACCGTTGTCTAACAACATGACCTCCAAGACAGGGTTACCATACCACTCAGGTGCAGTGCGTACCCTTGTCGACCTACGAGGTTCGGTAGTAACTTGATCAGAAGCTTCTTGATCATCATCATTGGCTTCCTCTTCAACCGCTGCAGACTCCACAAAAACATCTTTCTGTGCTGCGCAACTCTCTGGTTGAAGCAGAGGTTCAATAACCTCATCAAGTTCTACCTTCCTCCCACTCAATTCTTTCGAGAGAAACTCTTTCTCGAGAAAGGACCCGTTCTTAGCGACAAACACTTTGCCTTCGGATCTGAGATAGAAGGTGTACCCAACAGTTTCTTTTGGGTATCCTATGAAGACACATTTGTCCGCTTTGGGTTCGAGCTTTTCTGGCTGAAGCCTTTTGACATAAGCATCGCAACCCCAAACCTTGAGAAAAGACAACTTAGGTTTCTTACCAAACCACAGTTCATACGGTGTTGTCTCAACGGACTTAGATGGAGCCCTATTTAAAGTGAATGCAGCTGTCTCTAACGCATATCCCCAGAACGATAGTGGCAAATCGGCAAGAGACATCATAGAACGTACCATATCTAATAGGGTTCGATTACGACGTTCGGACACACCATTACGCTGTGGTGTTCCAGGTGGCGTCAACTGTGAAACAATTCCACATTTTCTTAAGTGATTGCCCAACTCATAACTCAGATATTCTCCCCCTCGATCAGATCGTAGGAACTTGATCTTCTTGTTACGATGATTTTCAACTTCACTCTGAAATTGCTTGAACTTTTCAAAAGTTTCAGACTTATGCTTCATTAAGTAAATATACCCATATCTACTTAAGTCGTCAGTGAAGGTGAGAAAATAACGATATCCACCGCGTGCCGTGACACTCATCGGACCACACACATCAGTATGTATGATTTCCAATAAGTCACTTGCCCGTTCCATTGTCCCTGAAAACGGGGTCCTTGTCATCTTGACCATGAGGCACGGCTCGCATGTGTCAAGTGATTCAAAATCAAGAGACTCCAAAAGTCCATCAGCATGGAGCTTCCTCATGCGTTTCACGCCGATATGACCCAGACGGCAGTGCCACAAGAAAGTGGTATTATCATTATCAACTCTACATCTTTTGGCATCAATGTTATGAACATGTGTATCATCACTATCGAGATTCAATAAGAATAAACCCCTCACTTCGGGTGCATGACCATAAAAGATATTACCCATATAAATAGAACAACCTTTATTCTCTGATTTAAATGAGTAACCGTCTCGCAATAAACAAGATCCAGATATAATGTTCATGCTTAACGCAGGCACTAAATAACAATTATTCAGGTTCATAACTAATCCCGATGGTAATCGAAGAGCGAGCGTGCCGACGGCGATCACATCAACCTTGGAACCATTTCCCACGCGCATCGTCACTTCGTCCTTCGCCAGCCTCCGTTTATTCGCAGTTCCTGTTTAGAGTTGCAAATGTGAGCAACCAAACCGGTATCAAATACCCAGGCACTACAACGAGAGTTGGTAAGGTACACATCAATAACATGTATATCACATATACCTTGCTTGTTGTTGTTGTTGGCCCCCTTCTTGTCTGCCAGATACTTGGGGCAGTTCCGCTTCCAGTGGCCGTTCCCCTTGCAATAGAAACACTCAGTCTCTGGCTTGGGCCCAGCCTTGGGTTTCTTCACTGGATGAGCAACTGCCTTGCCACCCTTCTTAGAGTTACCCTTCTTGCCCTTGCCATTCTTCTTGAAACTGGTGGTTTTATTGACCATCAACACTTGATACTCCTTCTGGATGTCTGCCTCAGCGACTTTCAGCATCGAAAACAGCTCGGCGATGGTTTTGTTCATCCCTTGCATGTTATACTGCTGCACGAAGCTCTTGTAGCTAGGCGGGAGTGACTGGAGAATTCTGTCAATGATAGCCTCATCCGGGAACACAAGTCCCAGATCAGCTATGTGGGTATAGTACCCAGACATCTTCAGTAAGTGCTCACTGACAGACGAATTCTCCTCCATCTTGCAAGCAAAGAATTTATCGGTGGTCTCATACCTCTCGATCTTGGCATTCTTTTCAAAGATGAACTTCAACTCCTGGAACATCTCATATGCTCCATGACGTTCAAAACGCCTTTGAAGTCCTCCTTCCAAGCTATACAACATGGCACACTGCACTATTGAGTAGTCATCCGAACGCGACTGCCAGGCGTTCATAACGTCCGCAGAGGCCTGAGGAGCGGGGGGTTCACCTAGCGGTGCATTTAGGACATAAACCTTTTGGGCAGCTGTGAGGATGATCCTCAGATTGCGGAGCCAGTCCACAAAGTTGCTCCCATCATCTTTCAGTTTAGCTTTCTCTAGGAACGCATTAAAATTCAGGGGAGCTACTGCGCGAGCCATCTACAACAAAAGATTTGCAAAGACATTTTAGACTATTGTTCATGATAAGTGAGTTTTAACTAATCAAATTACTTATAACTCCCACTCAAATTGACATCCCTCTGGTCATCCGAGCGTGACATGATCCAAATCCACCAACCCAAGTCCGATCATCACGTGAGATGAGGTGGTGTCAATGGTGAACATCTACATGTTGATCATATCTACTATATGACTCATGCTCGACCTTTCGGTCTTCCGTGTTCCGAGGCCATGTCTGTACATGCTAGGCTCGTCAAGTCTAACCCGAGTGTTCTGCATGTGCAAAACTGGCTTGCACCCGTTGTATGCGAACGTAGAGTCTATCACACCCGATCATCACGTGGTGCTTCGAAACGACGAACCTTCGCAACGGCGCACACTCGGGGGGAACACAATTTTATCTTGAAATTTTAGTGAAGGATCATCTTATAATGCTACCGTCGTCCTAAGCAAAATAAGATGCATAAAAGGATTAACATCACATGCAAATCATAAGTGACATGATATGGCCATCAACTCGTGCTTTTGATCTCCATCACCAAAGCACCGGCATGATCTCCATCGTCACCGGCGCCACTCCATGATCCCCATCATCATGATCTCCATCATTGTGTCGCCATCGGGGTTGTCGCGCGCCCACCACGCTCTTACTACTATTGCTACCGTTTAGCGATAAAGTAAAGCATTACAAAGCGCTTAATGATTGACACGCAGGTCATACAAAAATTAAAGACAACCCTATGGCTCCTGCCGGTTGCCGTATGCATCGACATGCAAGTCGATATTAACTATTACAACATGATCATCTCATACATCAAATATATCTCATCATGTCATTGGCCATATCACATCACATTCATACCCTGCAAAAACAAGTTAGACGTCCTTTAATTTGTTGTTGCATGTTTTACGTGGCTGCTATGGGTATCTAGCAAGAACGCTTCTTACCTACGCAAAGCCACAACGGTGATATTTAAGTTGCTATTTAACCTTCTACAAGGACCGCCTTTGTCTATTCCGATTCAACTAAGATAGGAGAGACAGACACCCGCCAGCCATCTTATGCAACAAAAGTCACATGTCTGTCGATGGAACCGGTCTCATGTACGTGGACATGTAAAGTTGGTCCGGGCCGCTTCATCCCATAATACCGCTGAATCAAGAAAGACTAAGGAGGGCAGCAATCTAAACATCAACGCCCACAAACCCTTTTGTGTTCTACTCGTGAAAGCATCTACGCAAGATCCTAGCTCATGATGCCACTGTTGGGGAACGTTGCATGGGAAACAAAATTTTTTCCTACGTTCACCAAGATCAATCTAGGAGATGCATCTACGAGGGGAGAGTTGGATCCACATACCCTTGTAGATCGCTAAGCGGAAGCGTTCAAGAACGCGGTTGATGGAGTCGTACTCGCCGCGATTCAGATCGCCGAAGATCCTAGCACCGAAGCAACGGTGCCTCCGCGTTCTTCACACGTACAGCTCGGGGACGTCTCCTCCTTCTTGATCCAGCAAGGGGTGGAGGAGAGGTTGATGGAGACACCGGCAGCACGACGGCGTGGTGGAGATGGTGATGGAGGATTCCAGCAGGGCTTCGCCAAGCACCGCGGAAAAATGAAGATTGTTGTGGGAGAGGGAGGGCAGCACCGAGGCACGAACGTGTGTGGCTGCCCTCCCTCTGCCTCTCCTTATATAGGGGGCTAGAGAGGGGAGGGGCGCCCTAGGGTTACCCCCCTAGGGGCGGCGGCCAAGGGAGATGGGGGGGGCGGCGGCCAGGGCTGCGGCCAGGGTTAGGGCTCCCCCCCCAGGCGCCTTGCCCCCCAAGCTAGGGGGTGCGGCAGCCCTAGGAGGGGCCAGCCCCCTTGCGCACTAGGAGAGGGCCCAGGGGGGGGCGCACAGCCCTATGAGGGCTGTTGTGTCCCCCTTTTGTGGCCCATTAGGCCCGAAACTCCTTCCGGGACCCCGAAACCCCTTTCGGTCATCCGTCGTCTTCCCGATACTCCCCGGAACACTTCCGGACTCCGAAACCTTTCATCCTATATATCAATCTTCGTCCCCGGACCATTCCGGAGACCCTCGTCACGTCCGGGATCTCATCCGGGACTCCGAACAACCTTCGGTAACCATGCACTGTTCTCACTAACAACCCTAGCGTCACCGAACCTTAAGTGTGTAGACCCTGCGGGTTCGGAAACTATGCAGACATGACCGAGACACTCCCAGGCCAATAACCAATAGCGGGATCTGGATACCCATATTGGTTCCCACACGTTCCTCGATGATCTCATCGGATGAACCACGATGTCAAGGATTCAGGCAATCCCGTATACAGTTCCCTTTGTCTCGTCGGTATGTTACTTGCCCGAGATTCGATCGTCGGTATCTCTATACCTAGTTCAATCTCGTTACCGGCAAGTCTCTTTACTCGTTACCGTAATACATAATCCCGTGACAAACCACTTAGTCACTTTGAGCTCATTGAGATGACGTATTACCGAGTGGGCCCGGAGATACCTCTCCGTCACACGGAGTGACAAATCCCAGTCTCGATCCATGTCAACTCAACAGACACCTTCGGAGATACCTGTAGAGTACCTTTATAGTCACCCAGTTACGTTGCGACGTTTGGCACACACAAAGCACTCCTACGGTGTCAGTGAGTTACATGATCTCATGGTCATAGGAACTTATACTTGACATGCAGAAAACTATAGCGATAACTTATACGATCAAAAGCTATGTTTAACGTTTGGGTCTCGTCCATCACATCATTCTCCTAATGATGTGATCCCGTTATCAAATGACAACTCATGTCTATGACCTGGAAACCGCGGTCATCTTTGATCAACGAGCTAGTCCTGAAGAGGCTTACTAGGGACACAAAGTTTGTCTATTTATCCACACATGTATATGAGTTTCCAATCAATACAATTATAGCATGAATAATAAACGATTATCATGAACAAGGAAATATAATAATAACTCTTTTATTATTGCCTCTAGGGCATATTTCCAACAGGATTAACCTGAAAACCGCCTTGAACCTGAGTATTAGCCACAAAATCGGAACTACCTTCTGCCTTCCGTTTACCCAATAAGCTTGAAGTAACCGGATTAACCGGCGCCGGTTTACCAGACTTGCTGGCCTTCCCCGCTTTATCTCCTTCTGCTTCCGGATACTTTGTATTATCTGAGTCTCCATATTTCACCAGGGCACTCATTAAAGTCCCCATGTCATTGCAGTCCCTTTTAAGCCGTCCGAGCTTTAACTTTAAAGATTCAAACCGGCAATTGTTTTCCAACGTCACTATCGCCGTACTAGGATTAATACCATTCGAAGAATGTAAGATCTCTGCCACTCTGCGTACCCAAGCCGCTGTAGACTCCTGCTCTCCTTGCACACAGGCTGCTAAATCTATCACCGACATCGGTTGCTTGCATGTATCCTTGAAGTTTTTGATGAACTGACTGCGCAGTTCCCCCCATGACCCGATAGAATTCGGGGGTAGTGCCTTTAGCCAGGTCCGGGCCGTGCCCTCAAGCATCATAGTGAAATATTTGGCACAAGCCGATTCATCCACGTCCAGCATCTCCATGGCCATCTCATAACTTTCCACCCAAGCTTCGGGCGGTAAATCAGCTGTGTAATTAGGTACTTTGCGAGGTCCTTTGAAATCCTTGGGCAACTTAACACTCCGTAGAGCGGGGACAAGACATTGTATCCCGAAACCACTCGCTGTAGCTCCTGTCCCCGTAGTGGCGGTGTGAACCGGCGTCGATTGACGAATTTCCTCTCTGGCCTCCGATCTAGGCCGGTTTAGGTCTGGGGCTGGCATCTCCGCCCTTGCTGGATTATCCTGCCTGCGCTGATGCCTCCTGCGCTCACTGCTAGATACTTCTGGCTCCTCCCAATGTCTAGAATAACTTCGGTTGGGGCGTGGTGTTGAATGTAACCTTTCCCTGCTATGAGAGTACGCTTGCTGCTGTATTAATGCAGTATTGAGTAGCTTCTGAACCCTGCGCGCCTCAATCGCCACCGGGGACGTTTCCTCCGCAGGTAAAGCGGCCAACCGTGCCGCCGCTGCAGCTATGTTGTCCAAAGGGTTTGAATAGTGCCCTGGGGGGATAGGAACATAAGGTGCCGTTGTAATCCGATGCTCCTGCTCTGCGGCGGGCTGCTGATCCGGCTCATCCCGAGCCGGGGGTGTTCTCCCGTTTGAGGCCGGATTATTACTGGCCCCAGCTCCAGGTGTTCTGAACAAATTCGCGGATTCGTAACCCGGCGGTATGCGGGACCGATACTTTCGCCCCCTTACTCCTTCCACAGAAGCCTGCTCCATCCTTAGATAAAAGGCTTGATCGTCCAACTCCGCTTGTCTCGCTGCTATCATCTCTCTTTCTGCCTTTAAGTCCTCCTTTAATCGATCGATCCGACCCTTCAACTGAAGAAGCTCTGCATCATGATGCGCCTTGTCTGCTGGAGCTACATCTGCCATTGCTTTAGCTATGAACTCCTCGATCAAGGTGGATAGAACTTCAGTAAGGGAGGGATTTGAACCGCTTCCCCCTGCACCAGCTTCTGCTGTCGTTCCGTTCATCGGGGGTTGTGAACCGGCCATGAAGACCGCCACCCGGTTTGGCGGGTCAAAGGGGCCCGGAATACTGTTTCCATCGGACTCGCCCTCAGACCGGCCGTCCCGCAACTGATACAGAGATTCAGTTTCCCCGGATGAAGATTCGTCATCTGAATATACGATTGTCGCACCATCAGATTCTGATCCGTTCTCGGCTCGATCTCCGTGGATTGCCCCAACGAACACATGCTTCATGGCAGGCTGAACCCGGGCCGATCTCGCACGCTGAGCCGGCTCGACGATGTTGGGGAAGATGTCCGGCTCAGGTCCCGGTTCGCCAATTTTGCCGATGAAGACTTGGATGCTGCCGAAGGGGACCCGGTACCCGTATTCGATCGAATCGGCCTCCGGTCCCCAACCCGCGTCGTCGATGTAGATCCGGCCGCGACGACTCTTGGTCATCCGGCCGACTGCGTAACCCTTTAGCCCTTCGAAACCGCCTTTCAAGAACTCGAAACCATCGTGCGCAGGCCCCACGGTGGGCGCCAACTGTCGTGGAAATAACACGGCAGATGTCCGGTTTAACGGACTTGATGATGGAACCATCGCACGGGTTAGCTTGAAAGGATTCATGGCACACAAAGGACACAGAGGATTTATACTAGTTCGGCCCCTTCAGAGAAGGTAAAATCCTACGTCTAGTTGGTTTGGTATTGCTTGGGCGTCGGTTTACAGGGAGCAGATTCGCTTTGCCTGTGTCTCGACGGGTTGATCGTTGCTTGTCCCTGAACCGTCCAGGCCGTCCCTTTATATAGTGACAACGCCTGGTCCGGTTTACAGAGTCCCGAGGCCGGCTCATACTTGTGTCCGCCTCGGTCTCTATCTTCTCTTTCTTATCTCTCAAGTTACATCTCTTGGCGGTTTACAAACCATACTACTATACATGGGCCTTGAAACCCCATGGGCCGTAGTCTCTACTAAAATATTAAAACCAAGTATAATATAACTAAGCCGGTTTACAATAGCCGGTTTATACCTACTAACCATATCCCTGGCACGCCGCGAGCTTCAACACTCATTGGTCCACATACATCTGTATGTATGATCTCCAACAAATCTATTGCTCGCTCCATTGTTCCGGAGAACAGAGTTTTAGTCATCTTGCCCATGAGGCATGGTTCGCAAGCACCAAGTGATTCATAATCAAGTGATTCCAAAAGTCCATCACTATGGAGTTTCTTCATGCGCTTTACACCATTATGACCTAAACGGCAGTGCCATAAATAAGTTGCACTATCATTATTAACCTTGCATCTTTTGGCTTCAATATTATGAATATGTGTATCACCACGATCGAGATCCAACAAACTATTTTCATTGGGTGTATGACCATCGAAGGTTTTATTCATGTAAACAGAATAACAATTATTCTATGACTTTAAATGAATAACCGTATTGCAACAAATATGATCAAATCATATTCATGCTCAACGCAAATGCCAAATAACATTTATTTAGGTTTTACACTAATCCCGAAAGTATAGGGAGTGTGCGATGATGATCATATCAATCTTGGAACCACTTCCAACACACATCGTCACTTTACCTTTAACTAGTCTCTGTTCATTCTCCAATTCTCGTTTCGAGTTACTAATTTTAGCAACTGAACCGGTATCAAATACCCAAGGGTTGCTATGAACACTAGTAAAGTACACATCAATAATCTGTATATCAAAATATACCTTTGTTCACTTTGCCATCCTTCTTATCCGCCAAGTATCTAGGGCAGTTCCACTTCCAGTGACCATTTCTTTTGCAGTAGAAGCACTTAGTTTCAGGCTTGAGTTTTAGCTTTGGGTTTCTTCACGGGAGTGACAACTTGCTTGTCATTCTTCTTGAAGTTCCCCTTCTATCCCTTTGCCCTTTACTTGAAACAAGTGGTCTTGTTAACCATCAACACTTGATGCTTTTTCATGATTTCTACCTTCGCCGACTTCAGCATCGCGAAGAGCTCGGGAATTCCTTTCGTCATCCCTTGCATATTATAGTTCATCACGAAGTTCTACTAACTTGGTGATAGTGACTAGAGAACTTTGTCAATTACTATCTTATCTGGAAGATTAACTCCCACTTGATTCAAGTAATTGTAGTACCCAGACAATCTGAGCACATGCTCACTGGTTGAGCTATTCTCCTCCATCTTGTAGGCAAAGTACTGTCAGAAGTCTTATACCTCTCGACACGGGCATGAGTATGAAATACTAATTTCAACTCTTGGAACATCTTATATGCTCCGTGCCGTTCAAAACGTTTTTGAAGTCCCGGTTCTAAGCCGTAAAGCATGGTGCACTTAAACTATCAAGTAGTCATCATACCGAGCTTTTGTCAAAACGTTCATAACGTCTACATCTGCTCTTGCAATAGGTCTGTCACCTAGCGGTGCATCAAGGACATAATTCTCTGTGCAGCAATGAGGATAATCCTCAGATCACGGAACAATTCCGCATCATTTCTACTAACATCTTTCAACTTAGTTTTCTCTAGGAACATATAAAAAAATAAATGGGGAGCAACATCGTGAGCTATTGATCTACAACATAGATATGCTAATACTACGAGGACTAAGTTCATGATAAATTAAAGTTCAATTTAATCATATTACTTAAGAACTCCCACTTAGATAGACACCCTCTAGTCATCTAAATGATCACGTGATCCAAATCAACTAAACCATGTCCGATCATCACGTGAGATGGAGTAGTTTCAATGGTGAACATCTTATGTTGATCATATCTACTATATGATTCACGCTTGACCTTTCGGTCTCCAGTGTTCTGAGGCCATATCTGCATATGCTAGGCTCGTCAAGTTTAACCCGAGTATTCTACGTGTGCAAAACTGTCTTACACCCGTTGTATTTGAACGTAGAGCTTATCACACCCGATCATCACGTGGTGTCTCGGTACGAAGAACTTTCGCAACGGTGCATACTCAGGGAGAACACATGTACCTTGAAATTTTGTAAGGGATCATCTTATAATGCTACCGTCGTTCTAAGCAAAATAAGAAGCATAATAAGATAAACATCACATGCAAATCAAAATATGTGACATGATATGGCCATCATCATCTTGTGCTTTTGATCTCCATCTCCAAAGCATCGTCATAATCACCTTTGTCACCGGCGCGACACCTTGATCTCCATCGTAGCATCGTTGTCATCTCGCCAACTATTGCTTCTACGACTATCGCTATTGCTTAGTGATAAAGTAAAGCAATTACATGGCGATTGCATTTCATACAATAAAGCGACAACCATATGGCTCCTGCCAGTTGCCGATAACTTTACAAAACATGATCATCTCATACAAAACCGTATAACTCATCATGTCTTGACCATATCACATCACAACATGCCCTGCAAAAACAAGTTAGACGTCCTCTACTTTGTTGTTGCAAGTTTTACGTGGCTGCTACGAGCTTTAGCAAGAACCGTTCTTACCTACGCATACAAAACCACAACGATGTTTCGTCAAGTATGTGCTGTTTTAACCTTCACAAGGACCGGGCGTAGGCACACTTGATTCAGCTAAAGTGAGAGAGACAGACACCCGCCAGTCACCTTTAAGCAACGAGTGTTGATGTCTACACATGCTTCTATTCTTGTAGACTTGTTGGGCCTCCAAGCGCAGAGGTTTGTAGGACAATAGAAATTTCCCTCAAGTGGATGACCTAAGGTTTATCGAAATCAGGGAAGTAGAGGTTGAAGATGGTCTCTCTCAAGCAACCCTGCAACTAAGATACAAGAAGTCTCTTGTGTCCCCAACACACCTAATACAACTAGGAGTTGTATAGGTGCACTAGTTCGACGAAGAGATGGTAAAATATGGATGATAGGAGTGACGAAGCAAAGTAATATAAATCTGTAATAAAAAGTGCACCAAGCAAACAAGTGGAAAACGTGAGCACAAATGGTATTGCAATGGTGGAAACAAGGCCTAGGCTTCATACTTTCACTAGTGGCAACTCCCAACAACATTAACATACTCGAATCACATGATATTTCCCATAAAACATGCACTCAGAGGTCATTCCTTTGTGGTCAAGAGAGGACGAGAATTATGTAGGGCTACAAAAGCACACCTCTAAGTTCGTAGTTCTCAATCTATGGATTTCCCAATGTCACCACGGCCATCCAAAGAGAGTACCACAATCACCACAACATATCTCAAGGATAGTCAAAGACAAGCACCAAGAGACTCTCAATCTTCAATCAACACACAAAAGAGGAAATCACTCATGAAAATATTCTTCTAATCCATGTCCAATAGACCGCTGTCACCTTGGTCTCGGGGATTATACTAGATAAAGACAAGTGAGTACATCAATCCAATACATAGAGGAAGGGGAAATATCATGGGATCACCCTGGATTAACATAGCCTATGATCACAACGAAGATCACATCATGGGAGAGAGAATTGACCACATAGCTACTAGTAGAAACCTCAGCCCCAAGGAGGAACTACTCCCGCATCATGGAGGGAGGAAGCAACGTCGATGGAGATGAATCCGGGGGCACTTCCCCGTCCCGGCAGGATGCCGGCACATGAATTCTGGTCCCCCGAAACTTGGTGGCGATGGTGGCGGAGATCGGAATTGCTTCTGGAGAAAAGGGTTCCGTCCTCGAGGGTTTCGGGACGTGATGGGCCTCTAACCCCTCGTTGGTTACCCCAAGTGGAAGGTGAAAGATGCAGTGTTGTGGAAGTGTTTTCCCTTAGCAAAGATGCCAAGGATCGAATCCCCAGAGACTCCTAGGTTCAACAAGTAGGTGTCAACTGCTAACGGTGCCAGATATTAGCAATCAACGTGGACCTGCACACAGATACAAATAACTTTGCTCCCAACGAGTACAGAGAGGTTGTCAATCCCTCCGGCCTTGTAGTTCACAAAGGATTAAAAGCAAATGATAGTAGTGATAGATAATGTTTTGCAATAGTAAATAATAGCGAAAAGTAAATAGCGGATGTGATCAATGATGGTAATATGGACCGGAGTCTCATGATGTTCACTAGCGATGTCTCTCTCCCAAAAGACGATAAAACAGCTATGTGAGGTAAACGAATTACAGCTGGGCAATTGACATGACCACGAACGCAAACCAATGCTGACTACATTGCAAGAAAGGTTGAGGTTCAAAGCATGGGCGGTACGCCAAAGTAAGTAGACCGAAATGCATCAATATCTACTACTAATCATCCACCTTGAGATATCTATCCAGAACATCTCGCTGGTATTAACTTGCGAGCCCCACCCATAGTGTAAACTCAAAGCAACAGACAACTGCATTAAAAGAACTTTGCGTAAAGTAAACAATCCTTGCACCCGCGGGCACAAGCACCGTTGTTTTCCCCCTTGTGGCAACAGCACATCCCCTAGACTCATGTTTCTGTCACTCAAGCTAGTCATCGAGGGGCATGAACCCACAATCAAGCATAACGTTCCCTCTTGGAGTCACTACGTATCACTTGGCCAAAGCAATAAATAACAACGGAGAACATGCAAGAATTACTTACGAACATAAATATAAAAGAGGTAGATCAAATATATTACTCAATCACAATCTGAACATAATCTCATAATCCATCGAATCCCAGCAAACTCATCATAGCAACATCATAAGGATTACATATGTGCCTCGATCATGTAGGGCAGCTCACGAGGACTAATTAGTGAAGCACAAGAACGGGAGGAGAACATCACACAGCTACTGGTCATGGACTCATGGTCCAAGGGAGACTACTCACAACTCATCCGGGAGGCGTCCATGGTGGTGGAGAAGCTCCCGGTGGTTATCCTCCCCTTCGGCAGGGTGCCGGGAAGAGTTCTCCTGGTGCTCCCGATCTTGGAAGCGGCGGGGGTGGCGGAACAGAGATGAGATCGTGAAAAAGAGTTCCCCTTCCGAGGGTTTCGAGGGACGCTCTAAATATATGCCAAAGGGGGGCACCAGACGGGCTTCGGGGGGCCCAGGCGCTCCCCCGGCGCGGCCCAGGGGGGGGGGGCGCCGCCAGGGCGCCTGGAGCCCTGGTGGCCCCCCCGGCTGTACTTCGGGCGCAGGGTAGGTTCCGGAATGCTGATTTTATATATATTTTTTCTGGATTTTTCCTGACAGTTCTCGTAACGTGAAAACCTGAAATACAAAATCAGCCGAAAACAGAAACTGGCACCGGGGTGCACTAGATTAGTAGGTTAGTCCAAATATGATCAAAAGTGTATGGAAGTGTATGAATATCATAGCAATATCACCCAAAAGTGGCATTGAGCAAGCAAAAATTATAGATACGTTTTGGACGTATCAACATCCCCAAGCTTAATTCCTGCTCGTCCTCGAGTCGGTAAATGATAACAAGAATAATTTCTGTGGTGACATGCTATTAACCATATAGGACTTTTTATAGTCATATGACAAAAGCTTACTGAGACAATGATTCTATAGTAATTAAATTGCCTCATGAGAAAATCACAAATGACTGAAAGTTTTACAATATGAAACTGAAACATCAAAAAGATTTGCAATGAACATGATGTGCAAATATGATAAAGTGATATCTAGCTTGCCCCCTTTAGTGATGCAAAACATAAATGCAGGGGCACCTTCAAGGTTTAAGTGATGACTAGATACAATGATTTCAAAATAAACGATATCACAATCATGCAAAAGACAATGCTACTTTGGGACAATGCACATTACACTCAGAATGACAATCATGCTCTCAGTAGTTGGTGCTTTTAAAAGAAGGTGGAGACTCAACATAAAAGTAAAAGAATGGTTATGTGCTAGAGCTTTTTATTTTGAAAACATAGAAGCAATTTTGTCAACGGTAGTAGTACTTCATATGTGTCATGCATAAGACATCCTATAAGTTGCAAGCCTCATGCATCGAATACCAATAGTGCTCGCACCTTGTCCTAATTAGCTCGGATTTCCATGGGTTATCATTGCATTACATATGTTTCAACCAAGTGTCACAAAGGGGTACCTCTATGCCACCTGTACAAAGGTCCAAGGAGATAAATCGCATTTGATTTCTCATTTTTGATAGATCTCAACTTAAGGACATCCATACCGGGACAACATAGAAAATAGATGATGGACTCCTCTTTAATGCATAAGCATATTCTCATAAGAGATTGAGGATTAACGTCCAAGCTAAAACTTCCACCATGATACATGGCTTTGGTTGGCGGCCCAATGTTTTTCTCTAACAATATGCATACTTATTCAACCCACGGAAAATCACCCTTACTTCAGACAAGACGAACATGCATAGCAACTCACATGATATTCAACAAAAGTGTAACAGTTGATAGCGTCCCCAGAAACATGGTTACCGCTCAGCAAGCAACTTATAAGAAATAAAATACATAAGCAACATATTCTTTACCACAATAGTTTTTAAGCTACTTTCCCATGAGCTATGTATTGCAAAGATTGAAGGTTTTAAAGGTAGCACATGTAAATTACTTGGAGTGGCGGTGAAATACCACATATAGGTAGATATGGTGGACTCATATTGCATAACTGGTTTAAAAGGATGTGGATGCACAAGCAGTCAGTCCGCTTAGTACATGTGGAGGTTAGCAAAAGACTGGGAGCGACCAACTAAGAGAGCAATGACGGTCATAATCATGCAGAGCGACAAAGCAATATTGAATCAGGCATGGTAGTTATATCGCTACTCAGAAATAAAAGATCATCAAGGCTTGACAGACTTTCTTTACAGTCTTAAATATGCGTGAGCATACGCCAAGTCAATCAAAATAAATTCTCGAAGGAAGATATTACTAAACCATACCACATCATAGGCAAACAAATCATGTTGGTACTCCAATAACACATTGGGAATCCCCCAGCTATTTGAGACTAACCATAAGAAAACCTGAACTACTAAGCGCCATTATGCACGTAGCATCTTTATCATAGACATATTAACCAATGCAACGGAAGCAAACTCTCTTAATAAGATAAGCATGATAATTAAAGAGAGTTCAAGCAACCAACTAAACAAAAGCTCTTTGAAAAGATAAGCATGAATACTAAGAGCAGAGCATGATAGTAGCTATTAAAAGACAAAGAACACACACAGCAGAGATAGACATGAAAATTCTATGTTATGTTCTAGGTAGAAGTGGAGCGTGTTTCTCTCCCACATAAAGGAATGCTGAGTTCCGACTCGTTATGAAAAAACTAAAAGCAAGACGCTCCAAGCATAGCACATAACACATGAAGTGATAAAAATATAGCGGAACGAAAGACGAATTGATAATGTTGATGGAGAAGGGGATGCACGGGGGCATCCCCAAGCTTAGACGCTTGAGTCTCCTTGAATATTTCTTGGGGGTGCACGGGGGCATCCCCAAGCTTGAGCGCTTGACACTCCTGAATCTTTTTATCATCTTCCCTCGCACACTTGAAAACTCCCTTCATACATAACTCATCATAATCTGATTAGCGAGGTTAGTACCCTTAATAAAATAATTGTTCCTTGCTGGAAATAAAGATATTCTTGAAGTTCTACTGTTTCTCAAGATTGCCAAAAGGTTTTTGCAAAGAAAAAGCAAGCTCTTGGTTTGCAAACTGAAGGAAAGGCAAAACAGGACAGAATCTGTGAAAAACAGAACAGCAGGTAGTAAATGATTTGTTCGGGGTACTTCTGCAACTCAAATCGAAAAACTCAGAACAGATGCACGAAAGACAATTATATAGAGAACGCTGTCGAAAAAATTCAGACCAAAAAGATGATCTGGTGATTTTATACGAATTTTTCTATCCAAGGACAGAATCTGTTTCCTGGACAGCACCTCACAACTTTTGAACTTTCTAGCAATTAGAGGCTATACTTGGCACAAATATGAAAAGCAAAGATACAATGATGATGCTACAGTAGTAAACAACATCAATACACAACAAAAGCAAAAAATTTATTCATGTGGGCTGCCTCCCAAAAGCGCTTTCTTTTATGCCTTTTAACTAGGCATAATGCATAGAGGAATCAATAACCATCATAATAATCGGAGTTATAAATTGATTCATATGGTTCCTCAACAAGTTCACTCTTGTTCCTTCTAGGAAAGGGGTACACACCTTTTGCCTTTCCGCACAAGCGGATTTGTCCCTTACCTATATCAATGAAGCCTTTTACCGCTCAGAGGAAGTCCCTTCCAAGCACTATATTTCCTTGGTTTGGCTCCATGATGAAGAAATCAACCATTGCAATTCCTTTAAGGAATTTAACTAGCATATCTTTTATTCTTCCCTGGATTTCAGAAATATCTCCATTAGTGTGTTCATGATAAGATGATAATCTATCCATGTTAAATTTTAAATAATCATGAACAATTTTTGGCATAGTAGAAACCATGGATCCAATATCACAATAAGCAAGGAAGTCTTGATTAGAGATGCTAATCCTAACAAGAGGCTCCCAGTCATTATCTATTTCCAAAATATCTCTCTTATTGGGTTTGGGTTTCTCTACCTTCATTAAGTCTAGAGCATCCATTCTCTTTTCAATAGTAGCAAGTCTATCTATGACAGTATCAAAATTATGATCATAAACAAAGTAACTAGATAGACCATGTATAATTTCAAGAGCTCTAGCTTCATCACACTCTAGGAAATCTCCCTCGGCTATAATATCAAGAGAGTGTTTACACCATTTAAAAAGACCCTGGTAAAAATTCCTAAGCACAATTTTTATAGGTATCCAAGGCATAATTCTCCTATGTGCATCAGAAATTCTGTCCCATGCCTTCTTCATATTTCTCCATCCCTTTGATGGAAATCTAGAACTTCTGATTCCCTCAAAGCACCATTTCCTAACATGTTTAGCTAAACAGATAGGACTACTAACAGGAAGGTAAAATATTTTTTTTTGTAATTTTTGTGATAAAGGATACTAAAGCAAAAACTGAAAGGTAAACTAACAAGACTAAAAAGCAAAGGTAAAATATAGCATGCAACTCCCCTATCCCGAAGAGTGGAGTCCCCGGCAACGGCGCCAGAAAATACTCCTTGATGGGCCTCTAACCCCTCATTGGTTACCCCAAGTGGAAGGTGAAAGATGCAGTGTTGTGGAAGTGTTTTCCCTTAGCAAAGATGCCAAGGATCGAATCCCCAGAGACTCCTAGGTTCAACAAGTAGGTGTCAACTGCTAACGGCGCCAGATATTAGCAATCAACGTGGACCTGCACACAGATACAAATAACTTTGCTCCCAACGAGTACAGAGAGGTTGTCAATCCCTCCGGCCTTGTAGTTCACAAAGGATTAAAAGCAAATGATAGTAGTGATAGATAATGTTTCGCAATAGTAAATAATAGCGAAAAGTAAATAGCGGATGTGATCAATGATGGTAATATGGACCGGAGTCTCATGATGTTCACTAGCGATGTCTCTCTCCCAAAAGATGATAAAACAGCTATGTGAGGTAAACGAATTACAGCTGGGCAATTGACAGGACCACAAACGCAAACCAATGCTGACTACATTGCAAGAAAGGTTGAGGTTCAAAGCATGGGCGGTACGCCAAAGTAAGTAGACCGAAATCCATCAATATCTACTACTAATCATCCACCTTGAGATATCTATCCAGAACATCTCGCTGGTATTAAGTTGCGAGCCCCACCCATAGTGTAAACTCAAAGAAACAGACAACTGCATTAAAAGAACTTTGCGTAAAGTAAACAATCCTTGCACCCGCGAGCACAAGCACCGTTGTTTTCCCCCTTGTGGCAACAGCACATCCCCTAGACTCATGTTTCTGTCACTCAAGCTAGTCATCGAGGGGCATGAACCCACAATCAAGCATAACGTTCCCTCTTGGAGTCACTACGTATCACTTGGCCAAAGCAATAAATAACAACGGAGAACATGCAAGAATTACTTACGAACATAAATATAAAAGAGGTAGATCAAATATATTACTCAATCACAATCTGAACATAATCTCATAATCCATCGGATCCCAGCAAACTCATCATAGCAACAACATAAGGATTACATATGTGCCTCGATCATGTAGGGCAGCTCACGAGGACTAATTAGTGAAGCACAAGAACGGGAGGAGAACATCACATAGCTACTGGTCATGGACTCATGGTCCAAGGGAGACTACTCACAACTCATCCGGGAGGCGTCCATGGTGGTGGAGAAGCTCCCGGTGGTGATCCTCCCCTCCGGCAGGGTGCCGGGAAGAGTTCTCCTGGTGCTCCCGATCTTGGAAGCGGCGGCGGCGGCGGAACAGATATGAGATCGCGAAAAAGAGTTCCCCTTCCGAGGGTTTCGAGGGACGCTCTAAATATATGCCAAAGGGGGGCACCAACCGGGCTTCGGGGGGCCCAGGCGCCCCCCGGCGCGGCCCAGGGGGGGCGCGCCGCCAGGGCGCCTGGAGCCCTGGTGGCCCCCCCCGGCTGAACTTCGGGCGCAGGGTAGGTTCCGGAACGCTGATTTTTTATATAATTTTTCTGGATTTTTGCTGACAGTTCTCGTAACGTGAAAACCTGAAATACAAAATCAGCCGAAAACAGAAACTGGCACCGGGGTGCACTGGATCAGTAGGTTAGTCCAAATATGATCAAAAGTGTATGGAAGTGTATGAATATCATAGCAATATCACCCAAAAGTGGCATGGAGCAAGCAGAAATTATAGATACGTTTTGGACGTATCAGGACGCGAGGAGTATATATGCCAAAGGGGGTCACCAGAAGCGGAGTGGGGGGCCCAGGCGCCCCCCTAGGGCGGCCAGGGGTGGGGCCGCCTGGGCTGGCCGCCTGGGCTGCCCCTGGCTCCCCTCTGGCCCCACTTTGGTTTTTCTTGAAGCTCCCGTTACGCTGATTTTTCCTGTATTTTTCCCGGAATTTTTAGAGCACTTTTAATATGGGGGAAACGTGAAATAGAAAAACAGCAGAAAACAGGAACTGGCACTGTGGTGCACTGAGTTAATAGGTTAGTCCAAATATGATCAAATGTGTATGGAAGTGCATAAATATCATAGCAATATCACACAAAAGAGGCATGGAGCAAGCAGAAATTATAGATACGTTTTGGACGTATCAACATCCCCAAGCTTAATTCCTGCTCGTCCTCGAGTAGGTAAATGATAACAAGCATAATTTCTGTGGTGACATGCTACCAACCATATAAGAACTTTTTAAGTAAAGCGATCAAGGCATGTAATTGAATTCAAGTCATAACAAGCAAGAGTCTATATTAGCATTGTAACAAGCAACATAAGAACATAAAGGTGCAAGAGCTCTCGCTGTCCGTGACTCGAATGTCTCCAAATGGTGTTTGCGTGCAAGAAAGGGGATAGGGATATACGAGAGAGTAAAACATAGTTTTTGTATTGTTGAGAACTTAATCTACTAAAGTTTCACACTTGGTCTTCTTTGGAATCTTATCATGACTCATCCCTAGACCGTCAGCCAGGTACAAGTCAAAATGATCCACTCCCTTTCGATATTTTGAGCACTCATGCAATGGATGAGCGTAAGCAAGAAAGTCGACACTTAGGATGGCAAAAAGAGAAAAATGATGGAGGGGGAAGACAAAAAAGGTGTGAAAGGCTCACATCAATGAGGACAATCATCGGCGAGAGAAAGCCAAATGATAGATATGATGTGAGGTGTAGGGATTGCCATGCAACGGATGCACATATGAGCTAAGGTAAGCTCTCCAATGGAACTAGTGGGGGTGCATCCAACTTGCTTGCTCAAGAAGACCTAGAGCTCTTTTGAGGAGGCTCATCATTGGAATATACAAGCCAAGTTCTATAGTGTGAAGGTCCCCACATAGCTATATGCATGAATGATAATCTCTATGGAGTACAAGGTATAAGATGGAGTACGAGTGTGGATCTCTCAAAAGAAATAGTAGTGTGCCCCCTTCTCTCTTTTTTATTTTTTATTTTTTTGTGGCCTCAACGGCTCTTTCTTTTTAACTCTCATTTGTCCTCTTTGGGATCTTTTGATTTTGTCCTCTTTGGGATCTTTTCCTCACTTTAGGGGCAACACTCTATGTATTACAAGAAGTATAGAAGATCGTTCACACTTTACAAAAGTACTCAACATAAAGAAAATGAAACTATCATGATGTATGCAAATGTATGCCTCTGCCAGTGTAGCAGGATATGCAATGATACTAGCGCGTCATGTAGCAATGATTAGGGCAAGGCCCAACTAGCATGCGGCTCATCGATCAAGCAAAAAGCATGTATGACATAAAGATCAAGTCATGAGAAGATGGATGTTGCATGGCAATGTATCTCGGAAAGTGTCGGGGCCGGGTTTCGGGAACATAATATTCCAGAAATTAACCCCTAGTGTCATCACCAGCCCAGGATTACTGTTACTGGTGGACACATACTTGTTACAGATTACCAAGCATTTACAAGAATTTGATACAAGACCATAAAGGTCTACTGATGCAACAATGACTCCGGTGAAGGATGAAGAATTTGGCTTGTGGATCTCCAACATCGATGGGTCTCCATTCCCATAGGAACAGCTGACCTGGATAACACCTATCCCGCGTGGTTTTACTCCTAGGCTTCGTACGGACGCGGTGGTACTCCTCGCAAAACTCTTAACCTGACCAAGTAAATAGCCAGGGACAAGCCTGTGAGTACGTTTGAATGTACTCGCAAACATCATGGACAAAAGATATAACAAATGCAGCAAACAAATATACGGTCATGAATGAATTAAGCTATATGCATATGCTCATGATGGGCTTATATTAAATGCATGATGACAGGAGTCAGGGCATGGCATGGTGAATAATAATTATTGCAGAAAATAAATATTAGTATCAATAGAGTATAAAAGAAATGCCGGTCGGACGTCAAGTGACACCGCGATCGGTCTTGAAAAAAAATGCCAGTCGGGTGTCTAAAAGAGTAATTGGACGATACCATCCGAGAACTCAGGCGACGCCACGAAAGGACTTGAAAAGAAATGCCAATTGGGTGTCCACAAGAGTAGTGGCGTGATAAACCGCCTGACACTCGGGGGACGCCACAAAAAGGACTTGAAAAGAAATGCCAATCGGGTGTCCACAAGAGTAGTGGCGTGATAAACCGCCTGACACTCGAGGGACGCCACAGAAAGGACTTGAAAAGAAATGCCAATCGGGTGTCCACAAGAGTAGTGGCGTGATAAACCGCCTGACACTCGAGGGACGCCACAGAAAGGACTTAAAAATAAAGGCGAGTGTCCGGGGTAGTCTAGCCAGCCCCTGAGACACTCTGGAAAATAAAATAAGAGCAGGGGTTAGTTCACAATAATAATCATCTCATCCAAAATATTCATAATAACAACAGTAGCAGTAATATATTATCCTGCAAAATACACCATGCTCAAATTATTAAATATTTCCTCCGGAGACCGACTCTAAGACCGACACTTGACCAACCCAGACTGTAGTCCTTAACCGCGGACACGGCTATTCGAATAGATACGACTCTGCAGAGGGTGTACTCTTTACCCACAAGTATAGGATTCCTTTAGTCAGTATCGTGTCACTGACTAATTCCTATTATGGTCTTTGGGATGAAAACACACCTAACCAGCACACACCAGCTTAACTTTTATGCTGCCAGGGATCACCCACGACAACAGTTAAGTAAACTCTAAGTCGGAGAGGCTACAACCTCCATGAGCATGGGATCACTATTCATACGCGCGGATTACAAGGGTACACTCCCTCTCGGCATCACACAGCCGGAAACACCCATGCCCCCTAGCCTGATGACAGGATTTAGTCCAGGGCCCTGGAAACCCTCATCATGGCCCTCTGTACGGTGTGTGCATGGAAAGGGGTTAACAACTTACTAAACCATACCTTACCCGAGGCAGGGACAAGTGGTAGCACGAGACAAGTATGGGGGTTACCGGAACAAGACTCGATCTACGGCCGACTCAGGAGGCTTATGTTTCTTGCAGGGTTAGCACAACAAAACTTGTTCTCTCAACAGTATCACCAGGACAGGGCTACAACCCTTGCCTGTTTCCACATATGTCTCATGACACCACCGTGTCAAATATGGCCCGTGCCCACCGGCACGTCCAAAAACAGGAGCACATTCTTGGATGCTCACAAAGTATGCATGTTGCAAAAAGTGCATGCAAGAGAACTTATCTACATGAACATGTATGCATGAAGCATTCCTATTCATATGTAATTTTTTTTTTATTACTAGTATTAAACCATACTCGAAATATTCTAGCATGCAACATTCATCATATCAAGTGTTCAAATGCTTGCCTTAGATAAGAAAAGTGCTGGTTGCTTTGCAAGGAAACATCTCCCCTTCATTTCCTATTTTCAAAAATATCTAAATCACCACATAATTCAAAAACAGCACTAAAAAGTATTTCAAAAGTTTTTGAAATAAAAACTAAAATTAACCAGAGGATATTTAAGGAATAACAGAAAAAGAATTAATTCATTTAGAATTCATATGAATTAGTTATGGAAATACTAAGATGGAAAACATGATTAAAAGCAGTATTTAAAATCCATTAAACAGAAACTACGCTTAGAAAAATGTTCACTAAACTTAGATAAACAGAGCACGATTTTGGAAACCTACAGAAATTTGAATCATAAGATTTGGTTTTGAAAAAGATTCTGTAGAGTCATTTGAAAATCGCTGAAAAGGGAAATAGGAAAAAGGCAGAAGTGCGCCTGAGCGCTGTATAGCCGGACGGTGTCACTGGGCCGAGCCCAGTCATCTGGCTGCGGGAAGGAGGCGATGACGACGAAGGCGGAAACCGGGAAGTACGTTTTCCCCACGCGGAGACGGGCTTTGCGGAACCCGTGTCCACACACGCAGCGTGTGGTGGGTCACTGACAGTGGGCCCGCCTGGCCCACTGGTCAGGTTTGACCACGGTCCACCCGCCCTTCTTCCTGGCGACAGAACGGGGCGGGGCTCCGGCGAAGCTCGCCGGCGAACGGTGGCGCCGTTGGAGGAACCAAGGGCACCGTTGTGTTCAGGAGGTGGAGGCGGTTCGTCCGGTGCCCTCCGTGGTGGCTGGGATGGACGGAGTTGCCGGCGACGAGGTCCTCGGCGGACGGCGTCGTCGGACGAAAAGGGGACTCCGGCTAGGGTGCGACTCCAGTGGAGTTGAGGTTGGGGATGGGTCGGTGGATGCTCAAGGAGTCGAATGGCGAAGAAAACGGGGAGGGGGAAGCTCTGGTGGCGTCGGAACCAACAAGGAAATGGCGGCGGCAGTAGTCATCGGAGATGAGGAAGAAGACCTTCTCCGGTTGTTTTGATTGCTCGGGGAGGCTCGCAGGAGGAGGGGAGTGGTCGATATGAGGAGCTGGGTGCTCGGGACGGCTTAAATAGGCGGGGCGACGCGGTCCAGCGGGTTCCAGAGAATGGACACGGCGGCGATGCTTTTACTCCGGTAGGCGTGGTCGTTGGGTGGCCGGTGCGGGTTGGCGGGGACGTGGCCTGGCCGCAGTTACTAGAGGAGTGTGCTGGCGGCTCGGGGAGGTGCCAGGTGCTCGGGACGGCGCCGTCCATGGCAGACCGTGGCAGCGGCCATTAATGGCGAACGCGGCCGGTGGCGAGGCCGTTGATGGGCGGCGGAGTTTGGTGAGGGAGGCGGTTGCTCGCAGTGAAGGCGAGGCGTCCGGTTTGGCTCGGGGGCGAGCCACGCGTCCATGGCGGTGGAGGTCGACGCTACGTGGCGAGGTGGGACTCGTCGGGCGGCGTCAACGGCGGCAGTGGACGGTGGTGGCCGGCGCAAACGGCCAAGGGAGGATGTCGGGGAAGTTAATGGTGGTCGAGATGATCCAGAGGGGAACTCGGGCGAGTAGGGGAGGAGGTAGAGTGGCGACAGCAGCGCGATGCCAAGGCTGCAGTACGGGCGCTCTGGCCACGCTCTGGACATGCCCCTGATGTGTTCGATGAAATGCCAAAGCACGTTAAGTTGCTCCAACTGAGCTTGTTTTTGGCAGGCTGATGCTCCTGATGATTCCAGAGATGGTGGACATGATAGTTTGGGAAGGGTGGCTAGATGCTAATGCAGTTTAGGAAGAGGTAGAGTTTCTGTCATGCACACAGGGTGTTTGATAGAATACCAGGGGGACCTAGGTGATCTTGTTGGATGTGCAACTTGGCAGGATGATGTCTCTTTAGATATTAGGGATGGTGGTGAAGTTGTTTTGGGAAAAGGAAATACTTGCTAGTGCAAGTTGTACTGAAATTCAGTTCTGGACTGAATATTCAGAGGGGTATTTGGTGGGTCTAAAAGATGCTAATGGAGCTGATCTCTTGGAGTTAAGAGTTTGGTAGGAGGGACTAGGAGATGGCCAAAGCACAGAATTTTTGTAGCAAGAAATAATGAGGTTGTAGTTGAAACCTAGAAGATGGACATAAAAGAAAAAGAGGAAGTTTTACTCAAAAATTTTAAAACACCAAGTTGGGTTTTTGCACCAAAGTGACACATAGGCATCCCATGACCTCTCAGAATTATGTTGGAATTTTTAGAGAATTATTTAAAATAGTTGTAGTGCAACAGAAGCATTTAAGACACTGCAAAAGTCATTAAAAGGATTTTCTAAGATAAAATTTTTATTATGTAAATAATTTCTACTGTTATCAAACAAGTAATGAAAAGACCCAAGGTACAACCAAAGTCCATAAAAATTATTCCCAAACTTTCTATTATAAGAAGAGAGGATTTTTGAAGGACAGTTATAGAAAAGGTTCTGAAGTTATTAAAGAACCTAATAAAATTCAAAATTTTATTTTCTAGCCAAATTTTAATTAATAAAACAAGGTTAAATTTTTAGGGTGTGACAAATTCTAACCCCCTTAAGAAAAATCTCGTCCTCGAGATTTGTTAAGGGCGAAAGAATCAAGAAGCATACCACACAATTAAAACACTCATATGCAAAAATGCCAACAGGGCAATACATTCATGATATACAAATAAAACAACATGCAAACAAACACTACATGCTACGCAAACACATTCACGACCGTCTACGGTCCGAAAGCGGGATTTACACGTTCAAACGGAAAGCTTCCCGGTGTTGGATCACATCTTTCTTCTTCCGGAGTGAGTGGAGGGAGTGGAGGGAGCAAACGAAGAACGTGTCCCTCCTGAGCTGGCAGAGGGGGTCCGCCAATGGCGATCCGGGGATTCAGGACAGCAAGGTAGTGGAGATATTCCAGGATTTGCTGGGTGAAATGCTCCTGGGCCATCACATATTGAATGAGATAGACCAGGGCTGGATCGTTCTCCGCACGTCCACATCGGAATGTAGCTTCTGCTCCAAAAGCAGCGCGACTTGGAAAATAGCAGTATTCCCTTGCGTTGGCACAGGGCACCGCAAATCGAAGACGGGTGACTGCTTCATACGCAGCAGACTCAATGGCCATGCCTGGCGTTGGCATGGATCTCCCGATGAAAATTACATAGGGAGGGCCTTGGTTCAAATCTGCTGGTGGAATATGTACAGCTGCCCAGTATTTCGAGAGATCAGGAGTGATTCTCGATTTGAATAGCTCGTACAGGGGTGGATGGGTGGAGCCAAGAGTATTGCGGGTAAAATCCCACAATAACATAACAAAACTACCAGGTCTTGCATCGGGGTTTCTCAGATAAGCTCCGGGGTGAGGCATGGGTGGATGAATGGAAAAAGGCAGTGCTTGAGGCTGACGGTTGCTGGTGTGGAAAAAAAAAATGAGTGTGGTCTCTTATAGAGAGCCTGGGTCATGAAATGGTGCCGGTACGACAGAGACACCGAATCCGGCGCGGGGCTGTCTGAGTCAAAGTTTCAGGCATCAATCCCCAAAAGGGAAGTGACACATTACTGTGTATGTCGATTTAGGGGTCACGTCTAGAATTTACTCTGTAACCACTCATCCAGCAATTCATGCCAAATCACACATACTATTAGATGGTGACACACAGGGGGTCTACAAACTCACTACGCCACCCATCAGTTACTGCGGAACTAAAGGAAAAACCGAGCCACTAGGGCTTTGATAACAATCCTGGTGGACTCAGTCCATCTGGTTGATATCTATCTTGGCACGCCTTGCGGATGCCGAGTCGTCTCCGTGCGCTTCCGCGTCGGAGCTGGTCGGGGTAGGATGGGGAGCTACAGGGCTGGAGTAGCGGTGGTGTCCTTCGCGGGGTGTCGAGGTCACCGTCCCATTGGAGTAGGCCTCCAAGAGACGACGGAGGTGTCCGGGTGAGGCGAAGGCATTGCCTGGGTAGGTGACATGGTCAGAGCTTGGGGGCTCGACCGGCCTTCCAAGCAGCAATATAGGGGCGTCGGTGGCGGGTGCGACTTCACTCCTTGCTGGGGTCAGGAGAGCGAGCTTCCTGCGGGTCTCAATCAGGTCAAGGGTGACCTGATCGAACAGTGCCTCCTGCGCTCTTAGGTAGCGCACCAGGTGCACCAGGGCAGGGTCCGATTCATGATCTCCGTTGGCGACCTGGGTCGGGCTACCATAGCCTTCACGACTAGGGTAGTAGTAGAAGGAGCGGCAGTTAACCTTCGGCGACAGGTGCCGAAGTTGAACTATAGCCTCTCGGGCTGCAAGTTGGATGGATTGGGGCTCGTCGGAGGTCGTCCTCCCAGTGAATCGGTAGGGACGCTCCGATGTGGTGCCCCTCCCGTAGATGTGCACCGTGGCCCAGAAGTGATGGATGGAATTACTCGTGTGCTCTTGGTACACGACATATTCCGGTGGCTCGTCGATGCTAAAAGCACGACGGGTGAGATTGGCGAGGATGGTTACGAAGCCTTCAAGCTCGACTGCTGTGGTCTCGTTGTGCACGAGGGGGCCTGCCATCTTGGTGGTTGGTTGTCGAACTGGGAATGAGGCTGTGATGTGTTGATTTTGGGGTAAGGCTTCCTTTATAAGGCAGCCGAGTCTTCCATCGCACGCTTGTGGATGGGAAGGTTCAGGTATTGGCACAGGTACACGGCCTATGGATAGACTGATAGGTTGGGCACCGGCTATTAGAAAAATGTCGGTTGCCACTGTGGGTGGGATAGACTTGACCGTGGACAGGAAAAATTGTGGATGGTGTGGAAACCTAGGGATGGTGACCAGGCTAGGATAGGATTAGCCAATGGTCAGCCTGGCTCTGATACCAAGTCTGTCGGGGCCGGGTTTCGGGAACATAATATTCCAGAAATTAACCCCTAGTGTCATCACCAGCCCAGGATTACTGTTACTGGTGGACACATACTTGTTACAGATTACCAAGCATTTACAAGAATTTGATACAAGACCATAAAGGTCCACTGATGCAACAATGACTCCGGTGAAGGATGAAGAATTTGGCTTGTGGATCTCCAACATCGATGGGTCTCCATTCCCATAGGAACAGCTGACCTGGATAACACCTATCCCGCGTGGTTTTACTCCTAGGCTTCGTACGGACGCGGTGGTACTCCTCGCAAAACTCTTAACCTGACCAAGTAAATAGCCAGGGACAAGCCTGTGAGTACGTTTGAATGTACTCGCAAACATCATGGACAAAAGATATAACAAATGCAGCAAACAAATATACGGTCATGAATGAATTAAGCTATATGCATATGCTCATGATGGGCTTATATTAAATGCATGATGACAGGAGTCAGGGCATGGCATGGTGAATAATAATTATTGCAGAAAATAAATATTAGTATCAATAGAGTATAAAAGAAATGCCGGTCGGACGTCAAGTGACACCGCGATCGGTCTTGAAAAAAAATGCCAGTCGGGTGTCTAAAAGAGTAATTGGACGATACCATCCGAGAACTCAGGCGACGCCACGAAAGGACTTGAAAAGAAATGCCAATTGGGTGTCCACAAGAGTAGTGGCGTGATAAACCGCCTGACACTCGAGGGACGCCACAGAAAGGACTTGAAAAGAAATGCCAATCGGGTGTCCACAAGAGTAGTGGCGTGATAAACCGCCTGACACTCGAGGGACGCCACAGAAAGGACTTAAAAATAAAGGCGAGTGTCCGGGGTAGTCTAGCCAGCCCCTGAGACACTCTGGAAAATAAAATAAGAGCAGGGGTTAGTTCACAATAATAATCATCTCATCCAAAATATTCATAATAACAACAGTAGCAGTAATATATTATCCTGCAAAATACACCATGCTCAAATTATTAAATATTTCCTCCGGAGACCGACTCTAAGACCGACACTTGACCAACCCAGACTGTAGTCCTTAACCGCGGACACGGCTATTCGAATAGATACGACTCTGCAGAGGGTGTACTCTTTACCCACAAGTATAGGATTCTTTTAGTCAGTATCGTGTCACTGACTAATTCCTATTATGGTCTTTGGGATGAAAACACACCTAACCAGCACACACCAGCTTAACTTTTATGCTGCCAGGGATCACCCACGACAACAGTTAAGTAAACTCTAAGTCGGAGAGGCTACAACCTCCATGAGCATGGGATCACTATTCATACGCGCGGATTACAAGGGTACACTCCCTCTCGGCATCACACAGCCGGAAACACCCATGCCCCCTAGCCTGATGACAGGATTTAGTCCAGGGCCCTGGAAACCCTCATCATGGCCCTCTGTACGGTGTGTGCATGGAAAGGGGTTAACAACTTACTAAACCATACCTTACCCGAGGCAGGGACAAGTGGTAGCACGAGACAAGTATGGGGGTTACCGGAACAAGACTCGATCTACGGCCGACTCAGGAGGCTTATGTTTCTTGCAGGGTTAGCACAACAAAACTTGTTCTCTCAACAGTATCACCAGGACAGGGCTACAACCCTTGCCTGTTTCCACATATGTCTCATGACACCACCGTGTCAAATATGGCCCGTGCCCACCGGCACGTCCAAAAACAGGAGCACATTCTTGGATGCTCACAAAGTATGCATGTTGCAAAAAGTGCATGCAAGAGAACTTATCTACATGAACATGCATGCATGAAGCATTCCTATTCATATGTAATTTTTTTTTTACTAGTATTAAACCATACTCGAAATATTCTAGCATGCAAACATTCATCATATCAAGTGTTCAAATGCTTGCCTTAGATAAGAAAAGTGCTGGTTGCTTTGCAAGGAAACATCTCCCCTTCATTTCCTATTTTCAAAAATATCTAAATCACCACATAATTCAAAACAGCACTAAAAAGTATTTCAAAAGTTTTTGAAATAAATACTAAAATAAACCAGAGGATATTTAAGGAATAACAGAAAAAGAATTAATTCATTTAGAGTTCATATGAATTAGTTATGGAAATACTAAGATGGAAAACATGATTAAAAGCAGTATTTAAAATCCATTAAACAGAAACTACGCTTAGAAAAATGTTCACTAAATTTAGATAAACAGAGCACGATTTTGGAAACCTACAGAAATTTGAATCATAAGATTTGGTTTTGAAAAAGATTCTGTAGAGTCATTTGAAAATCGCTGAAAAGGGAAATAGGAAAAAGGCAGAAGTGCGCCTGAGCGCTGTATAGCCGGACGGTGTCACTGGGCCGAGCCCAGTCATCTGGCTGCGGGAAGGAGGCGATGACGACGAAGGCGGAAACCGGGAAGTACGTTTTCCCCACGCGGAGACGGGCTTTGCGGAACCCGTGTCCACACACGCAGCGTGTGGTGGGTCACTGACAGTGGGCCCGCCTGGCCCACTGGTCAGGTTTGACCATGGTCCACCCGCCCTTCTTCCTGGCGACAGAACGGGGCGGGGCTCCGGCGAAGCTCGCCGGCGAACGGTGGCGCCGTTGGAGGAACCGAGGGCACCGTTGTGTTCAGGAGGTGGAGGCGGTTCGTCCGGTGCCCTCCGTGGTGGCTGGGATGGACGGAGTTGCCGGCGACGAGGTCCTCGGCGGACGGCGTCGTCGGACGAAAAGGGGACTCCGGCTAGGGTGCGACTCCAGTGGAGTTGAGGTTGGGGATGGGTCGGTGGATGCTCAAGGAGTCGAATGGCGAAGAAAACGGGGAGGGGGAAGCTCTGGTGGCGTCGGAACCAACAAGGAAATGGCGGCGGCAGTAGTCATCGGAGATGAGGAAGAAGACCTTCTCCGGTTGTTTTGATTGCTCGGGGAGGCTCGCAGGAGGAGGGGAGTGGTCGATATGAGGAGCTGGGTGCTCGGGACGGCTTAAATAGGCGGGGCGACGCGGTCCAGCGGGTTCCAGAGAATGGACACGGCGGCGATGCTTTTACTCCGGTAGGCGTGGTCGTTGGGTGGCCGGTGCGGGTTGGCGGGGACGTGGCCTGGCCGCAGTTACTAGAGGAGTGTGCTGGCGGCTCGGGGAGGTGCCAGGTGCTCGGGACGGCGCCGTCCATGGCAGACCGTGGCAGCGGCCATTAATGGCGAACGCGGCCGGTGGCGAGGCCGTTGATGGGCGGCGGAGTTTGGTGAGGGAGGCGGTTGCTCGCAGTGAAGGCGAGGCGTCCGGTTTGGCTCGGGGGCGAGCCACGCGTCCATGGCGGTGGAGGTCGACGCTACGTGGCGAGGTGGGACTCGTCGGGCGGCGTCAACGGCGGCAGTGGACGGTGGTGGCCGGCGCAAACGGCCAAGGGAGGATGTCGGGGAAGTTAATGGTGGTCGAGATGATCCAGAGGGGAACTCGGGCGAGTAGGGGAGGAGGTAGAGTGGCGACAGCAGCGCGATGCCAAGGCTGCAGTACGGGCGCTCTGGCCACGCTCTGGACATGCCCCTGATGTGTTCGATGAAATGCCAAAGCACGTTAAGTTGCTCCAACTGAGCTTGTTTTTGGCAGGCTGATGCTCCTGATGATTCCAGAGATGGTGGACATGATAGTTTGGGAAGGGTGGCTAGATGCTAATGCAGTTTAGGAAGAGGTAGAGTTTCTGTCATGCACACAGGGTGTTTGATAGAATACCAGGGGGACCTAGGTGATCTTGTTGGATGTGCAACTTGGCAGGATGATGTCTCTTTAGATATTAGGGATGGTGGTGAAGTTGTTTTGGGAAAAGGAAATACTTGCTAGTGCAAGTTGTACTGAAATTCAGTTCTGGACTGAATATTCAGAGGGGTATTTGGTGGGTCTAAAAGATGCTAATGGAGCTGATCTCTTGGAGTTAAGAGTTTGGTAGGAGGGACTAGGAGATGGCCAAAGCACAGAATTTTTGTAGCAAGAAATAATGAGGTTGTAGTTGAAACCTAGAAGATGGACATAAAAGAAAAAGAGGAAGTTTTACTCAAAAATTTTAAAACACCAAGTTGGGTTTTTGCACCAAAGTGACACATAGGCATCCCATGACCTCTCAGAATTATGTTGGAATTTTTAGAGAATTATTTAAAATAGTTGTAGTGCAACAGAAGCATTTAAGACACTGCAAAAGTCATTAAAAGGATTTTCTAAGATAAAATTTTTATTATGTAAATAATTTCTACTGTTATCAAACAAGTAATGAAAAGACCCAAGGTACAACCAAAGTCCATAAAAATTATTCCCAAACTTTCTATTATAAGAAGAGAGGATTTTTGAAGGACAGTTATAGAAAAGGTTCTGAAGTTATTAAAGAACCTAATAAAATTCAAAATTTTATTTTCTAGCCAAATTTTAATTAATAAAACAAGGTTAAATTTTTAGGGTGTGACAGAAAGGCTATGGAAATGCCTTGATAGGTAGGTATGGTGGCTGTTTTGAGGAAGGATATAATGAGGCTTATGATGACAGAGCGTATCGTGCCAAGGATTTGGATGCACCGGCGAAGTATGCGCCAACTCTCGAGGTGAGAAAGGGCAATGCACGGTACCGAAGAGGCTAGAAAAATATGGCTAGGTGGAAGTGTCAACTTTCGAATAATCACATTAGTCCGAAGAACTCATGCACTTATTATCAGTAACTCTCAATCTAATTAGGAGGTTCACAAAGAGACAAGTACCCCGAGGAGGAGTGTATGGGGGTTTGGTTATCCTTGCGCATCCTCGGCTCATGGTACGTGAGTGTACTCTAATATTCGATCCCTCCAAAGATTAGTGATCCATTTAGTAGCTAAAGTTCTCAACTATTTTGTAGGTTTTCGAAAATAAACACGGATTGCCCAAAATACGACATCTATCACTAATAGGCTAAAGCTCTTGACACCAAAAGTTCAGACATTACTCATGGCAATACCTCAAAACTATTGCAAGTTACTACTAAAATTAAATAGCAACCTCAATTACCTACTTTAAGTTAAGACACACAACTCAGTGCAACAGGCAAACTCTCTTAACAAGATAAACATGAAAACTCAAGAGAGTTCAGCAACCAACTAAACAAAAGCTCTTTAAAAAGAAAAGCATGAAAACTAAGAGCTAAACATGACAGCAGCTATGGAAAGACAAAGAACACACACATCAAAGATAAGCATGAAAATCCTATGTTGTGTTCTAGGTTGAAGTGGAGCGTGTTTCTCTCCCACACAAAGAAAGCTGGGTTCTAACTCGTTATGAACAACAAGCAAAGCTAAAGAAAACTAAAAAAAGGAAACTAAGAGCGAGACGCTCCAAGCATAGCACATAACGCATGAAGTGATTAAAATATAGTGGAACGAAAGACGAACTGATAATTGTTGATGGAGAAGGGGATGCATGGGGGCATCCCCAAGCTTAGACGCTTGAGTCCTCTTGAATATTTCTTGGGGGTGCACGGGGGCATCCCCAAGCTTGAGCGTTTGACCCTCCTGAATCTTCTTTTATCATCTTCCCTCGCACACTTAAAAACTCCCTTCATACATAACTCATCATAATCTGATTAGCGAGGTTAGTACCCACAATAACTTTTCCCTACTGGAAATAAAGATAATCTTGAAGAGCTACTGTTTCTCAAGATTGCCAAAAGGTTTTTGCAAAGAAAAAGCAAGCTCAAGGTTTGCAAAACGAAGAAAAGGCAAAACAGGACAGAATATGTGAAAAACAGACCAGCAGGTAGTAAATAATTTTTTCGGGGCACTTCTGCAACTCAAATCAAAAAACTCAGAACAGATGCCCGAAAGACAATTGTATAGAGCACGCTGTCAAAACAATTCAGATCAAAAAGATGATCTGGTGATTTTATACGAATTTTTCTGTCCAAGGACAGAATCTGTTTTCTGGACAGCATGTCACAACTTTTGAACTTGCTTGCAATCAGAGGCTAAAATTGGCACAAAGCTGAAAAATAAAGATACAATGATGTTGCTACAGTAGTAAAAAACATCAAGACCACTAAATCTGAAAGAACAAACTGAAAGAAAATATAACAAGGGTTGTCTCCCTAGAGCTCTTTCTTTATAGCCATAAAGATAGGCTTAAGACTTTAATGATGCTCTCGTAGGAATAAGAGTTGAAGAACAAAACAGAGCATCAAGAAGCAAATACCAAACACATTTAAGCCCAACATGCTTCCTATGCATAGGAATATTGCAATAGAATAATTCATTGAAGCACAAAGCAATAAGCATAGGAAGACAAAACAAGTGCAGCTTCAAAACCATCAACATAAAGAGAGGGAACTTGATATTATTGAAATATCTATAAGCATATGTTCCCTTCTGATAATAATTTTCAGTGGGATCACGAATAAACTCAACAATATAAGCATCACATAAAGCATTGTTACCATGATCCACATGCAAAAAGGTACTCTTACTCTCCACATAAGCATAATCTTTCTCATTGGTAATAGTGGGAGTAGGACTATCATAAACAACTTGAACACTATAGATTAATTGTGTATTAGGAAGATGGTGTTCAACAAGGGAGTAATTCCCTCCATGATTATGACAAGTTTCATAAGGATAATTTCTCCTTATGTCATAGGTACCTTTATAATCACTATAGATTGGAGTTATAACATCATCATAGTAGAGAAGAGCATTATCATTGCTAGCAACTATATTTGTAAACATGTTGTCTTTATTCTTACTAGCAAAAGAATTATCAATTATCACATCACTAGTGGGTAAAGGATTTGCAATCCTATCATCCCCAAGCTTAGAGCTTTCCATATCATCACTTTCAGAGTTGGTACCAAAAAGATTTTCAAGATCATAAGTAGCATTATCATCATTTTCCCAATCACAATAAGTAACATGCATATCATAATCAAAATCATCTTCAATAGTACCTACGGACGTATCATCAAGATGATAATTAAGGCAATAAACTTCACCTTCTTCTTTAAACTTACAACCGTTAGGATAAAAGTTGATGGGAGGAATATGCTCAGGCCAGGTTGATACCCATTCTTCTTCCTTCTTGCTCCTCTTCCTCCTCCTCTTCTTTTTCTTCTTCTTCACCTTAGGAGGGAGTGGTTGGAGATGAAGCTTCTCCACATATCCTGGTTTATCATTAGAAACAATAGGGGAAACTTAGGAGAAACTCTCCTTTTTATTAGCAGAAATATAAGAGACATTTTTATACTTTGGTAAAGTTCCCTCCTTTCTAATCTTACTTATGTAATCATTTTTACGGCAATTAACAACACAATAGAGATGGCAATTTTGCAAAGTGTTTTTTATTCCTGTGGCATTAACATCTAGCCAAGAAGTCTTTTCTGATAACTCTTCACACATCAAAAATAACATAAGCTCATCATAAAGATCAGGGGTGATCATGTTATCACACAACTGGTTAACAGTTATGTTTTGAAAGTGCATGCATTGAAAATTAAAGTGACCCTCTATACAGCAAAGTTCACAAGTAAAAGGATAAAGGTCACACAATTCTCTATCAATTTCATTTAAATCTTTGACCCAAGTGATTGTTCTTTCATGCTTATGTTGCTTACAATACTTCTCTTCTTCAATCATAGGCCTTTCACAAGGTCTATCCACTCCACAAAAATTAACATGCTTATATAAAACTTCATTTTTAGGAATTGGATCATGTATGTTGCAATCATCATGAACAATTTCATTTTCTTTGCAAATCTCTTTAAAAGGTTCATGATGCTTGATCCAATCCTCCTTAGGCATATTAAGATGTGAAGCAAAAGATTTGAGGAAATCAACAAGGAGTTTAGAATCAAGCCCAAACTTAGCACTAAACTTATTAAAACTTGTAGTGTCAACAAAGGACTTAATGCAATCATACTCATAAATTATACCTGACTCTTTACCTTTGTCGATCTCCCAATCTTCAGTGTTGCGTTGAATTCTTTCAAGGAGTTCCCATTTAGCATCAATCTTTTCGTTTGTGAAAGAACCCATAGAGGAAGCATCGAGCAAATCTTCATCCTGTCGAGAGAGCCTCGCATAGAAATTAGCAATAATCATATCTTTGGGGAGCCCATGGTTAGGACATTTTAGCATTAACGTTTTCAGTCTCCCCCAAGCTTGAGCTATGCTCTCTCCGTCATGAGGATAGAAATTATAAACATAATTCCTATTCTCATGGACTTCATGAAGAGGATAAAACTTGGAGTAAAAGAGACACTGGATCTCTTCCCAATCCAGCAGGTGAGAGTCATCTAGTAGCCTATACCATTCCAATGCTTTTCCTTTCAGTGACAAGGCAAATAATTTTCTCATGACTCCATCTCTTGTCAAACCTGAAATCTTAAACAACTCACAAAGTTCTGTAAGTTTCAACAAATGAATACTAGGATTGACTGTCCCATCATAACAATCATTCCTAATTATTTCAATTATCCCAAGTGGTATTTGGAACGGGATACATTCAGTAGGTGGAGGAGACTTCTCTATCACGGGTGTGGTAAAGCGGCCTTCCCCAAGCAGCGAACTAATAGTGCGGTTTTCCATAAACATAACTAGGGAAACTAAAAACAAGAAACGAAAAGATTTAATTGCAAGATCTAAAGATATACCTTCAAGCACTTACTTCCCCGGCAACGGCGCCAGAAATAGCTTGATGTCTACACACGCTTCTATTCTTGTAGACTTGTTGGGCCTCCAAGCGCAGAGGTTTGTAGGACAATAGCAATTTCCCTCAAGTGGATGACCTAAGGTTTATCGAACTCAGGGAAGTAGAGGTTGAAGATGGTCTCTCTCAAGCAACCCTGCAACTAAGATACAAGAAGTCTCTTGTGTCCCCAACACACCTAATACAACTAGGAGTTGTATAGGTGCACTAGTTCGGCGAAGAGATGGTAAAATATGGATGATAGGAGTGACAAAGCAAAGTAATATAAATCTGTAATAAAAAGTGCAGCAAGCAAACAAGTGGTAAACGTGAGCACAAATGGTATTGCAATGGTGGAAACAAGGCCTAGGCTTCATACTTTCACTAGTGGCAACTCCCAACAACATTAACATACTCGAATCACATGATATTTCCCATAAAACATGCACTCGGAGGTCATTCCTTTGTGGTCAAGAGAGGACGAGAATTATGTAGGGCTACAAAAGCACACCTCTAAGTTCGTAGTTCTCAATCTATGGATTTCCCAATGTCACCACGGCCATCCAAAGAGAGTACCACAATCACCACAACATATCTCAAGGATAGTCAAAGACAAGCACCAAGAGACTCTCAAGCTTCAATCAACACACAAAAGAGGAAATCAGTCATGAAAATATTCTTCTAATCCATGTCCAATAGACCGCTGTCACCTTGGTCTCGGGGATTATACTAGATAAAGACAAGTGAGTACATCAATCCAATACATAGAGGAAGGGGAAATATCATGGGATCACCCTGGATTAACATAGCGTATGATCACAACGAAGATCACATCATGGGAGAGAGAATTGACCACATAGCTACTGGTAGAAACCTCAGCCCCGAGGAGGAACTACTCCCGCATCATGGAGGGAGGAAGCAACGTCGATGGAGATGAATCCGGGGGTACTTCCCCGTCCCGGCAGGATGCCGGCACAGGAATTCTGGTCCCCCGAAACTTGGTGGCGATGGCGGCGGAGATCGGAATTGCTTCTGGAGAAAAGGGTTCCGTCCTCGAGGGTTTCGTGACGCGAGGAGTATATATGCCAAAGGGGGTCACCAGAAGCGGAGAGGGGGGCCCAGGCGCCCCCCTAGGGCGGCCAGGGGTGGGGCCGCCTGGGCTGGCCGCCTGGGCTGCCCCTGGCTCCCCTCTGGCCCCACTTTGGTTTTTCTTGAAGCTCCCGTTACGCTGATTTTTCCTGTATTTTTCCCGGAATTTTTAGAGCACTTTTAATATGGGGGAAACCTGAAATAGAAAAACAGCAGAAAACAGGAACTGGCACTGTGGTGCACTGAGTTAATAGGTTAGTCCAAATATGATCAAAAGTGCATGGAAGTGCATAAATATCATAGCAATATCACACAAAAGAGGCATGGAGCAAGCAGAAATTATAGATACGTTTTGGACGTATCAAGTGCTCATAACGGTGAAACCAGTCTCGCGTAAGCGTATGCGTAATGTCGGTCCGGGCCGCTTCATCTAACAATACTGCCGAAGCAAAGTATGACATGCTGGTAAGCAGTATGACTAGTATCGCCCACAACTCATTGTGTTCTACTCGTGCATATCATCTACGCATAAACCTGGCTCATGATGCCACTATTGGGGAACGTAGTATTTTCAAAATTTTCCTACGATCACGCAAGATCTATCTACTAGATGCATAGCAACGAGGGGGAGAGTGTGTCTACGTACCCTCGTAGACCGGAAGCGGAAGCGTCAAGTGACGCGGTTGATGTAGTCGAACTTCTTTGCGATCCAACCGATCAAGCACCGAACGTACGGCACCTCCGCGTTCAGCACACGTTCAGCTTGATGACGTCCCACGAGCTCTTGATCCAGTTGAGCTTCATGGGAGAGTTTCGCCAGCACGACGGCGTGGTGACAGATATGATGTATCTACCGGCGCAGGGCTTCGCCTAAGCACTGCAACGGTATGACCGAGGTGTGTTTCTGTGGAGAGGGGCACCGCACACGGCTAAAACAATTCAACTTGTGTGTCCTAGGGTGCCCCCTGCCCCCGTATATAAAGGAGCAAGGGAGAGGCCGGCCCTAGAGGGGGCGCGCCAAGTGTGGGGAGTCCTACTAGGACTCCCAAGTCCTAGTAGGATTCCCCTTTCCTTTCCGGAGTAGGAGAGAAGGAAAGAGGTGGAGAGGGAGAAGGAAAAGGGGGCTGCACCCCTTGTCCAATTCGGACCAGAGGGGGGGCGCGCGCCTCCTTCGTTTTGGCCTTTCTCCTCTATTCCCGTATGGCCCAATAAGGCCCATATACTTCGAAAAATACCCGAATCACTCGGAACCTTTCCGATGTCCGAATATAGTCGTCCAATATATCGATCTTTACGTCTCGACCATTTCGAGACTCCTCGTCATGTCCCCGGTCTCATCCGGGACTCCGAACTCCTTCGGTACATCAAAATTCATAAACTCATAATACCGATCGTCATCAAACGTTAAGCGTGCGGACCCTACGGGTTCGAGAACTATGTAGACATGACCGAGACTCATCTCTGGTCAATAACCAATAGCGGAACCTGGATGCTCATATTGGCTCCTACATATTCTATGAAGATCTTTATCGGTCAAACCGCATAACAACATACGTTGTTCCTTTTGTCATTGGTATGTTACTTGCCCGAGATTCGATCGTCGGTATCTCTATACCTAGTTCAATCTCGTTACCGGCAAGTCTCTTTACTCGTTCTGTAATACATCATCTCGCGACTAACTCATTAGTCTTTTTCTTGCAAGGCTTATTATGATGTGCATTACCGAGAGGGCCCAGAGATACCTCTCCGACACTCGGAGTGACAAATCCTAGTCTTGATCTATGCCTACACCACGAACACTTTCGGAGACACCTGTAGAGCATCTTTATGATCACCCAGTTACGTTGTGATGTTTGATAGCACACAAGGTGTTCCTACGGTATTCGGGAGTTGCATAATCTCATAGTCATAGGAACATGTATAAGTCATGAAGAAAGCAATAGCAGTAAAACTAAACGATCATAGTGCTAAGCTAACGGATGGGTCTTGTCCATCACATCATTCTCCTAATGATGTGATCCCGTTGATCAAATGACAACTCATGTCTATGGTTAGGAAACATAACCATCTTTGATCAATGAGCTAGTCTAGTAGAGGCATACTAGGGACACTCTGTTTTGTCTATGTATTCACACATGTACTAAGTTTCCGGTTAATACAATTCTAACATGAATAATAAACATTTATCATGATATAAGGAAATATAAATAACAACTTTATTATTGCCTCTAGGGCATATTTCCTTCAATATGTTGACATTAATTACCAAAATCACCCAGGGAGCACTTGTGCTTTCCCCTTTTTGGTAATTGATGAAAACATACATCAAAGCTTTAGATAAAGATATGAAGAATAACAAGTAAATCTTTGGAAGGACATGTAACATGCATAGGCTCCCCCTACATGTATGTAATCATGTAAATATGGAATATAAGAGCATGTGAAAGCATAGACATGATAGAGCAAGCAATGAGTTACATGTATCTTGGCTATATGCATAAGAGCAAATGCTATGAATATATGAAGTGTATCCTCATGTTCATGATTCCTTCTTGCAAACAATATGTACATTAGCAAGAAATCTTCATGCACATGAGTGTGATGCATATACTTACCTTGTGATCTTGAGCTGTCTTATGAAGGGATGAACCTGAGTAAACAAGGTTAGATAACACATGAACATCTACTAGACAGAGCAACAAAAGAGTCACAAGAGTACCAAGATTGGGATAACATGTAGAGAGTGAATAATGGGTACTCTTGAATACAGACATGTTCCCAAAGGTAAAAGATATGCAATGAATTCAAAGACTTCCTTCCCTAGCAGTCTTTCTCCCCCGAATCTTATATTTGATAATGGAAGAGAGTAGGGAAACAAAATCAGAGCAGAACAAAGACTGACCAGATCACAGAGACATAACATAGACATGTCTTTCCCCTCTTGAAGACATGTGACTTCTCTCCTCTTGAACACCAAGCATCTGTGGCATGTGATTCCTCTCTCCCCCTGTTTGAAGCATTCTCTCATTAAGCTTTGATGTGAACTCTCTCCCCCCCTTTGACATCAATTTCCAAGAAGGGATCTTCTGGAGTGTGAGTCAAAATAGGTTTGGTCCTTGAGTCACAGAGCAGAGCAGCATATAAAATGTGATGCTGGTAGAGGACAAGAATCATTGAGTGGAGCTGGAACAAAAGTGCAGGAACAAGTGGCAAATTGTCTTTTCTGCTGTGAAATCGGTGACATCAAGTTGTGTTCTTCAGTTGCACCGAACGGGTTCGGTTGGACCGAAAGTGACAAACCGGTGGGACCGAGTTCAACACAGAAAAAGAGCAATAGTCACCTCAGCTCACTAGGCAAATAAGAACTCACAAAGATTTGTAAGGAATTAACTGAAGGATTTTCAATGAATTGGATGCAGAAAATGCAGAACAAAATAGAGAAAAGAAAATCTAGATGAAGTTTTTTTTTTGTAAAAGAAGAGGAACAAAATGCAAGGAACAAATGCACGAACTTAGAGAAACACTAGAGAACTTCATCTAGAATTGGGCGGTGACAAAGTCACCTATGTTAGAGTATATTGACTAAGGATTCAAGTGAGAACACTTGATCATAAGTCATACTCATCGTTTAAGCTCAAAATGGGGTTACCATTTTTCGTTTAAGCATTTGATGTATTCTCATCTTGTTGAGTTGCTTTGACCCATGTCTTGGGGTAAAGCTTCTCTAAGATGGAATAACATACCTTGGGTGGTGGTGTTGATCTTGATCATGTAGTTGAACTTGTGTGAGTTGCTCAAGGTTGATGTAGCTCATCAAGTATTGGGAGCACCACTTGGATTTGAGTTCATCTACCTACATGGGTTAGTCTTGCAAGGAAGAGCACTTGTGCATCCAAAGTGACAATCATGATATTTGATACCAAATGATATATAGAATTTGTCAAAGGATATGTTGAAGGGTTTCATGCTTCCTTGTCTTCAACCACCACGGTGTAGGGACTTGGTGATGTAGAGACTGCTCAAGATGTGAGTGAGTTGCAATCCCATGGATCTAGATTCATCCAAGTGCCTACAAGGGTTAGATAGCATGCAAGGGTACAAATGTATCCAAGACATATGATCAACATCATAAGAGAAAAAGTAAAGGATTAGTCATAGGCACATGCCTTGCAAGTATCCAAATGGAGTTCCTACTCCAAGTTTGAAGCATCAATGATGTTCAATTCACCTCTCAGTCGGCAAAGACTTTCTCATCAGGTGGTTTGGTGAATATATCCGCCAATTGCTTATCGGTTCGAACATGCTTAAGATTAATGTCCCCATTAGCAACATGATCTCGAATGAAATGATGACGAACTTCAATATGCTTAGTTCGAGAATGTTGGACAGGATTGTGAGCAATCTTAATAGCACTTTCATTGTCACAAAGCAATGGAACATGTTTCACATATATCCCATAATCTTTAAGAGTTTGGGTCATCCAAAGTAATTGAGCACAACATGATCCAGCGGCAATGTATTCTGCTTCAGCAGTGGATAAGGATACCGAGTTTTGTTTCTTGGAGGACCAAGGCACAAGAGATCTACCAAGAAATTGACAAGTACCCGAAGTGGACTTTCTATCATCCTTGTCTCTAGCATAGTCCGAATTGGAGTAGCCAACAAGATCAAAAGATGACCTCTTAGGATACCAAATGCCAAAATTTGGTGTATGTATTAAGTATATCACTATCCTTTTCACAGCCTTAAGATGACATTCTTTAGGGGCCGCTTGATATCGTGCACACATGTACACACTTAGCATGATATCGGGACGGGATGCACATAGATACAGTAAGGAACCAATCATAGAGCGGTAAACCTTTTGATCAACCGGTTCACCGTCCTTAGCCAAATCAAGATGTCCACTAGTAGGCATGGGTGTATTCATACCTTTGCATTCTTGCATATTGAACTTCTTGAAGTACTTTGTTTGAGAGACAAAGGTACCTTCCTTAGTTTGCTTGATTTGCAAACCAAGAAAGAATTTGAGTTCACTCATCATAGACATCTCAAACTTCTTCCACATAAGCTTTCCAAACTTCTCACTAAAATGAGGATTAGTCGAACCAAATATTATATCATCAACATAAATTTGGCACACAAATAATTGACCATTAACCCTTTTATTTAAAAGAGTAGAATCTATTTTTCCAATCTCAAAACCTTTTTCAATAAGGAACTTGGTCAAGCATTTATACCATGCTCTAGGATCTTGTTTAAGACCAGGAAGAGCTTTGTGAAGTTTGTAAACATGATCGGGTTTCTTAGGATTGACAAAGCCGGGAGGTTGTTTAACATAAATTTCCTCCTCAATTTCATCATTTAGAAAAAACACTTTTAATGTCCATTTGGTACAAGGTGATATCATGGTGATTAGCATAAGCAAGTAAGAAGGGAATTGACTCAAGTCTAGAAACGGGGGCATATGTCTCACCGTAGTCCATACATTCGACTTGAGTGTAGCCTTGGGCGAAGAGGCGTGCTTTGTTGCGGACGACTTGACCATCTTTGTCTTGCTTGTTGCGAAACACCCATTTGGTACCAATGATGTTGTGGTTGTTGTCGGGCTTCTCGACCAATCTCCACACTTGATTTCTCTCAAAGTTGTGTAGTTCTTCGTGCATGGCATTTATCCAATCCAGATCTTCCAATGCTTATTCAACCTTCATAGGTTCAATGCTAGAGATGAATGAATAATGTTCGCAAAAGTTAGCCAAACGAGTTTTAGAGCGAGTGATTCTCCCGGTTTGGATATCATTGTAGTTTTTTTCGACGGGATGGTCTTTGGAGACTCTTGCTCGAACTCGTGAGAGATTTTGTTTCGATTGGGGTGGAACATCTTCTTCATCCTCTTGTTCTTCTTCTTGGCCTTCTTCATTGTTGATGTTGTCGTACCCTTGTTGTGGTGGAGAAGGAGGTTGATGAGGTTCATCTTGGTGTACTTCCTCGTTTTCTTCAACTTGGTGTGTCCCACTTGTGGATGCTCCCGTATCAAGTCTTGGTTCACCTTGTCGTGAGGTAGAAACTTCCACATGGATGAACGAAGTACTCTCTTTCACCTCCGTTGGACGGATCTTGCCAATAGATAAGTCTTGAATTGCTTCCGAAGGATCTTTATCTCCTACATCAATTGGCAATTGCTCTACTTGCGAGCCGTTAGATTCATCAAACTTCACATCTACCGTCTCTTCAACCTTTCGAGTGAAATTGTTGCAGACACGGTAAGTGTGAGAGTTTGAGCCATAACTGATACGTCTCCAACGTATCTATAATTTTTGATTGTTCCATGCTATTATATATTCTGTTTTGGATGTTTAATGGGCTTTATTATACACTTTTATATTATTTTTGGGACTAACCTACTAACCCAAGGCCCAGTGCAAATTGCTATTTTTTTGCCTATTTCAGTGTTTCGCAGGAAAGGAATATCAAACGGAGTTCAAACGGAATGAAACCTTCGGGAGAGTTATGTTTGGAACGATACCTTGATGAGAGACTTGGAGTACAAGTCAGAGAAGAAGCAAGGTGCCCACAAGGGGGTAGGGCGCGCCCCCACCCTCGTGGGCCCCATGTTGCTCCACCGACGTACTTTTTCCTCCTATATATATCCACGTACCCTGAAAACATCGAGGACGAAGAAAAAACCCTACTTCCACCACTGTAACCTTCTGTTCCCGTGAGATCACATCTTGGGGCCTGTTTCGGAGGTCCGCCGGAGGGGGCATCGACCACGGAGGGCTTCTACATCAACACCATAGCCTCTCCGTTGAGTTGTGAGTAGTTTACCATAGACCTTCGAGTCCATAGTTATTAGCTAGATGGCTTCTTCTCTCTTTTTGGATCTCAATACAAAGTTCTCCTATATCTTCGAGGAGATCTATTCGATGTAATCATTTTGCAGTGTGTTTGTCGAGATCCGATGAATTGTGGGTTTATGATCAAGATTATCTATGAACAATATTGGATTCTTTTCTGAAATCTTTTATGTATGATTATAATATCCTTGCAAGTCTCTTCGAATTATTGGTTTGGTTTGGCCTACTAGATCTATAGTTCTTGCAATGGGAGAAGTGCTTGGCTTTGGGTTCAATCTTGCGGTGTCCTTTCCGAGTGATAGCAGGGGCAGCAAGGCACGTATAGTATTGTTGCCATCGAGGATAAAAAGATGGGGTTATATCATATTGCTTGAGTTTATCCCTCTACATCATGTCATCTTGCTTAAGGCGTTACTCTGTTCTTATGAACTTAATACTCTAGATGCATGCTGGATAGCGGTCGATGTGTGGAGTAATAGTAGTAAACGCAGAATCGTTTCGGTCTACTTGTCACGGACGTGATGCCTATATACGATGATCATGCCTAGATATTCTCATAACTATGCGCTTTTCTATCAATTGCTCGACAGTAATTTGTTCACCCACCGTAGAATTCTACTATCATGAGAGAAGCCACTTGTGAAACCTATGGCCCCCGGGTCTATCTTTATCATATTAGTTTCCGTTAACTTGCTAATTTCTATTTCCGTTGTTTATTTTCTTTATTTTCTTTTTGTTTCTATACCAAAAATACGAAAAATACTATCTTATCATCTCTATCATATCTGACTCTCGTAAGTGACCGTGAAGTGACTGACAACTCCTTATCGCGTTGGCTGCGAGGTTCTTATTTGTTTGTGTAGGTGCGAGGGACTCGCACGTTATATCCTACTGGATTGATACCTTGGTTCTAAAAAGCTGAGGGAAATACTTACGCTACTATGCTGCATCACCCTTTCCTCTTCGAGGGAATACAACGCAAGCTCGAGAAGTAGCAAGAAGAATTTTTGGCGCCGTTGCCGGGGAGATCTACGCAAAATTCATATACCAAGTACCTATCACAAACCCTTATCCCTCGCACTACGTTATTTGCATCTTGTTTTCCTCCCCCCCACTTCACCCTTGCCGTTTTATTTGCCCTTCTTTTTTCGTTCGCCTCTTTTTCGCTTGCTTCTGTTTGTTTGTGTGTTGCATTGCATGTTTGTCACTATGGCTCAAGACAATACCAAATTGTGTGACTTCTCCAATACCAACAATAATGATTTTATTAGCACTCCGATTGCTCCTATCTTAGATGCTGAATTTTGTGAGATCAATGCTGCTCTGTTGAATCTTGTCATGAAAGATCAATTTTCTGGCCTTCCTAGTGAAGCTGCCGCTACCCATCTAAACAACTTTGTTGATTTGTGCGATATGCACAAGAAGAGGGATGTAGATAATGATATTGTTAAACTGAAGCTATTTCTATTTTCACTTAGAGATCGTGCTAAAACTTGGTTCTCTTCTTTGCCAAGAAATAATATTGATTCATGGAATAAGTGCAAAGATGCCTTTATCTCTAAGTATTTTCCTCCCGCTAAGATTATCTCTCTGAGAAATGATATTATGAATTTTAAGCAACTAGATCATGAGCATGTTGCACAAGCTTGGGAGAGAATGAAAACGATATGTAATTGCCCTACACATGGTCTGAACTTATGGATGATTATACAATTTTTTTATGCCGGCTTGAATTTTTCTTCTAGAAATCTTTTAGATTCAGCCGCGGGGGGAACTTTCATGTAAATCACTTTATGAGAAGCTACCAAACTCCAAGATAATATTATGGTTAACTACTCTCAATGGCACACCGAAAGATCTACTAGTAAAAAAGTGCATGCTGATACGTCCCAAACGTATCTATAATTTATTGCTTGCTCCATGCATGTTTTGGGTGATATTGCTATGCTTTTGATACACTTTCATACACTTTTGATCATATTTGGACTAACCTATTAACTCAGTGCACCCCAGTGCCAGTTTCTGTTTTCTGCTGTTTTTGTATTTCAGGTTTTCCCATTACTTAAATAGCCAGAAAAATTCCGGGAAAAATATATAAAAAATCAGCGCTCCAGAAGCTTCCATGTGCCAGAAGTGGGGCCAGAGGGGGGCCAGAGGGGCCCCAGGCGCCCTGATGGCGCGGCCCCACCCCTGGCCGCGCCGGGGGCCGCCTGGGGGACTCCCACCTCCTCTGGTGCCCTACTTGGCCTCCTATTTATTCTCCCATCGCGAAAACCCTGATTCCAGAACCCTTTTCTCCAGAAGCAATTCCGATCTCCGCCGTCATCGCCACCAAGTTTCGGGGGACCAGAATTCCTATGCCGGCATCCCGCCGGGACGAGGAAGTGCCCCCGGATTCATCTCCATCGACGTTGCTTCCTCCCTCCATGATGCGGGAGTAGTTCCTCCTCGGGGCTGAGGTTTCTACCAGTAGCTATGTGGTCAATTCTCTCTCCCATGATGTGATCTTCGTTGTGATCATACGCTATGTTAATCTAGGGTGATCCCATGATATTTCCCCTTCCTCTATGTATTGGATTGATGTACTCACTTGTCTTTATCTAGTATAATCCCCGAGTCCAAGGTGACAGCGGTCTATTGGACATGGATTAGAAGAATATTTTCATGGGTGATTTCCTCTTTTGTGTGTTGATTGAAGATTGAGAGTTTCTTGGTGCTTGTCTTTGACTATCCTTGAGATATGCTATGGTGATTGTGGTACTCTCTTTGGATGGCCGCGGTGACATTGGGAAATCCATAGATTGAGAACTACGAACTTTGAGGTGTGCTTTTGTAGCCCTACATAATTCTCGTCCTCTCTTGACCACAAAGGAATGACCTCTGGGTCCGTCTCCATTGCATGTTTTATGGGAAATATCATGTGATTAGAATATGATAATGTTGTTGGGAGTTGTCACTAGTGAAAGTATGAAGCCTAGGCCTTGTCTCCACCATTCCAATACCATTTGTGCTCACGTTTACCACTTGTTTGCTTGCTGCACTTTTTATTACAGATTTATATTACCTTGCTTTGCCACTCCTATCATCTATATTTTACCATCTCTTCGCCGAACTAGTGCACCTATACAACTCCTAGTTGTATTAGGTGTGTTGGGGACACAAGAGATCTTAGTTGCAGGGTTGCTTGAGAGAGACCATCTTCAACCTCTACTTCCCTGAGTTCGATAAACCTTTGGTCATCCACTTGAGGGAAATTGCTGCTGTCCTACAAACCTCTGCGCTTGGAGGCCCAACATAGTCTACAAGAATAGAAGCGTGTGTAGACATCAAGCTATTTCTGGCGCCGTTGCCGGGGAAGTAAGTGTTTGAAGGTATATCTTTAGATCTTGCAATTAAATCTTTTCGTTTCTTGTTTTTAGTTTCACTAGTTATGTTTATGGAAAACCGCACTCTTAGTTCGCTGCTTGGGGAATGCCGCTTTACCACACCCGTGGTAGAGAAGTCTCCTCCACCTACTGAATGTATCCCGTTTCAAATACCACTTGGGATAATTGAAATAATTAGGAATGATTGTTATGACGGGACAGTCAATCCTAGTATTCATTTGTTGAAACTTACAGAACTTTGTGAGTTGTTTAAGATTTCAGGTTTGACAAGAGATGGAGTCATGAGGAAATTATTTGCCTTGTCACTGAAAGGAAAAGCATTGGAATGATATAGGCTACTAGATGACTCTCACCTGCTGGATTGGGAAGAGATCCAGTCTCTCTTTCACTCCAAGTTTTATCCTCTTCATGAAGTCCATGAGAATAGGAATTATGTTTATAATTTCTATCCTCATGACGGAGAGAGCATAGCTCAAGCTTGGGGGAGACTGAAAACGTTAATGCTAAAATGTCCAAACCATGGGCTCCCCAAAGATATGATTATTACTAATTTCTATGCGAGGCTCTCTCGACAGGATAAAGATTTGCTCGATGCTTCCTCTATGGGTTCTTTCACAAACGAAAAGATTGATGCTAAATGGGAACTCCTTGAAAGAATTCAACGCAACACTGAAGATTGGGAGATCGACAAAGGTAAAGAGTCAGGTATAATTTATGAGTATGATTGCATTAAGTCCTTTGTTGAAACTACAAGTTTTAATAAGTTTAGTGCTAAGTTTGGGCTTGATTCTCAACTCCTTGTTGATTTCCTCAAATCTTTTGCTTCACATCTTAATATGCCTAAGGAGGATTGGATCAAGCATCATGAACCTTTTTAAGAGATTTGCAAAGAAAATGAAATTGTTCATGATGATTGCAACATGCATGATCCAATTCCTAAAAATGAAGTTTTATATAAGCATGTTAATTTTTGTGGAGTGGATAGACCTTGTGAAAGGCCTATGATTGAAGAAGAGAAGTATTGTAAGCAACATAAGAATGAAAGAACAATCACTTGGGTCAAAGATTTAAATGAAATTGCTAGAAAATTGTGTGACCTTTATCCTTTTACTTGTGAACTTTGCTGTATAGAGGGTCACTTTAATTTTCAATGCATGCACTTTCAAAACATAACTGTTAACCAGTTGTGTGATAACATGATCATCCCTGATCTTTATGATGAGCTTATGTTATTTTTGATGTGTGAAGAGTTATCAGAAAAGACTTCTTGGCTAGATGTTAATGCCATAGGAATAAAAAACACTTTGCAAAATTGCCATCTCTATTGTGTTGTTAATTGCCATAAAAATGATTACATAAGTAAGATTAGAAAGGAGGGAACTTTACCAAAGTATAAAAATGTCTCTTATATTTCTGCTAATAAAAAGGAGAGTTTCTCTCAAGTTTCCCCTATTGTTTCTAATGATAAACCAGGATATGTGGAGAAGCTTCATCTCCAACCACTCCCTCCCAAGGTGAAGAAGAAGAAAAAGAAGAGGAGGAGGAAGAGGAGCAAGAAGGAAGAAGAATGGGTATCAACCTGGCCTGAGCATATTCCTCCCATCAACTTTTATCCTAACGGTTGCAAGTTTAAAGAAGAAGGTGAAGTTTATTGCCTTAATTATCATCTTGATGATACGTCCGTAGGTACTATTGAAGATGATTTTGATAATGATATGCATGTTACTTATTGTGATTGGGAAAATGATGATAATGCTACTTATGATCTTGAAAATCTTTTTGGTACCAACTCTGAAAGTGATGATATGGAAAGCTCTAAGCTTGGGGATGATAGGATTGCAAATCCTTTACCCACTAGTGATGTGATAATTGATAATTCTTTTGCTAGTAAGAATAAAGACAACATGTTTACAAATATAGTTGCTAGCAATGATAATGCTCTTCTCTACTATGATGATGTTATAACTCCAATATATAGTGATTATAAAGGTACCTATGACATAAGGAGAAATTATCCTTATGAAACTTGTCATAATCATGGAGGGAATTAATCCCTTGTTGAACACCATCTTCCTAATACACAATTTATCTATATTGTTCAAGTTGTTTATGATAGTCCTACTCCCACTATTACTAATGAGAAAGATTATGCTTATGTGGAGAGTAAGAGTACCTTTTTGCATGTGGATCATGGTAACAATGCTTTATGTGATGCTTATATTGTTGAGTTTATTCGTGATCCCACTGAAAATTATTATGAGAAGGGAACATATGCTTATAGATATTTCAATAATATCAAGCTCCCTCTCTTTATGTTGAAGGTTTTGAAGCTGCACTTGTTTTGTCTTCCTATGCTTATTGCTTTGTGCTTCAATGAATTATTCTATTGCAATATTCCTATGCATAGGAAGCATGTTAGGCTTAAATGTGTTTGGTATTTGCTTCTTGATGCTCTCTTTTGTTCTTCAACTCTTATTCCTATGAGAGCATCATTAAAGTCTTAAGCCTATCTTTATGGCTATAAAGAAAGAGCTCTAGGGAGACAACCCTTGTTATCTTTGCTTTCAGTTTGTTCTTTCAGTTTTTAGTGGTCTTGATGTTTGTTACTACTGTAGCAACATCATTGTATCTTTATTTTTCAGCTTTGTGCCAATTTTAGCCTCTGATTGCAAGAAAGTTCAAAAGTTGTGACATGCTGTCCAGAAAACAGATTCTATCCTTGGAAAGAAAAATTCGAATAAAATCACCAGATCATCTTTTTGATCTGAATTTTTTTTACAGTATGCTCTATACAATTGGCTTTCGAGCGTCCGTTCCGAGTTTTTTGATTTGAGTTGCAGAAGTACCCCAAAAAAATTATTTACTACCTGCTGGTCTGTTTTTCACAGATTCTGCCTTGTTTTGCCTTTTCTTCGTTTTGTAGACCTTAAGCTTGCTTTTTCTTTGCAAAAACTTTTTGGCGATCTTGAGAAACAGTAGACCTTCAAGAATATTTTTGTTTCCAGCAGAGAAAAATTATTTTATTGTGGGTACTAACCTCTCTAATCAGATTATGATGAGTTATGTATGAAGGGAGTTTTCAAGTGTGCGAGGGAAGATGATAAAAGAAGATTCAGGAGTGTCAAACGCTCAAGCTTGGGGATGCCCCCATGCACCCCCAAGAAATATCCAAGGAGACTCAAGCATCTAAGCTTGGGGATGCCCCCGTGCATCCCCTTCTCCATCAACAATTATCAGTTCGTCCTTCCTTCCACTATATTTTTATCACTTCATGCGTTATGTACTATGCTTGGAGCGTCTTGCTCTTTTCTTTTTAGTTTATTTAGTTTTACTTGCTGTTCTTAACAAGTTGGATCCTAGCCTTCATTGTTTGGGAGAGAAACACGCTCCACTCCACTGTAGAACACAACATAGGCTTGCATGCGTATCTTCTTGTGTGTGTTCTTTATCTTTTCATAGCTGCTGTCATGCTTAGCTCTTAGTTTTCATGCTTATCTTTTTAAGAGCTTTTGTTTAGGTTGTTGCTTCTGGAACTCTCTTGAGTTATCATGCTTATCTTGTTAAGAGAGTTGGCTTCTGTGGCACTGGTTGATATGTCTATGATAAAAATGCTATGTGCATAATGGTGCTGAGTAGTTCATGTTTTCTTATGGTTAGTCTCAAATAGCTGGGGGTTCTTAATGTGGTATTGAAGTACCAGCATGATTTGTTTGCCTATGATGTGGTATGGTTTAGTGATATCTTCCTCCAAGAATTTATTTTGATTGACTTGGCATATGCTCACGCATATTTAAGACTGTAAAGAAAGTCTATCAAGCCTTGATGATCTTTAATTTCTGAGTAGTGATATAACTTCCATGCCCGATTCAATGTTGCTTTGTCGCTCTACATGATTATGGCCGTCATTGCTCTCTTAGTTGGTCGCTCCCAGTCTTTTGCTAGCCTTCACCTGTACTAAGCAGTCTGACTGCTTGTGCATCCAAAATCCTTGAAACCAGTTATGCCATATGAGTCCACCATACCTTCCTATATATGGTATTTACTTGCCATTCCTAACGAAGACTTTCTTGTACCTTCTCAAAATTATTCAAAAGCATTTCTCTTTTGTGCCTCTGTTTTAGCTCATGAGGAAGTAGTAGGTAATTCATGATCTTCTTATGTTGGAAAAATGTTACCCCGGGATTGCATGTCTAATCTGCAAACCCCTAATACGAGGAGGGACTGGCATGAGTGCGCCCAACTCACAAAAGATAATAGCAACAAACAAACCCTCCTTCACGCTTTGTTCATGAGAAATCAGGAAACTCTGGCAGTGATAAACAAAGGAGATTAAGGGGATATGATCGTCCCTGCGTGGGAGCCGTTCCTCGAAACTTGTCCAGCATAAGAAGTAATTGGGTTATCTTCTAGCATTCGTTGACGAATTATGCACCTTCCAAAAGCTTTTTATCTCTGTTTTTGAAACCACGAGCTCTGGTACTTGTTTAGTCTTTGCTTCCAGCCACGGGTTTTCAACCTTGCCATCAAAATCCACGGTTCGAGAGTCTCCACCTTCTTTCTTCAAAGCACCAACTATTGAGAGCATGATTGTCATTCTGAGTGTAATGTGCATTGTCCCAAAGTACCATTGTCTTCTGCATGATTGTGATATCGCTTATTCTGAAATCATTGTATCTAGTCGTCACTTAAACTTCGGAGGTGCTCCTGCATTTATGTTTTGCTTCACTAAAGGGGGCAAGCGAGGTATCACTTTGTCATGTTTGCACACCATGCTCACTACAAATCTATTGGGTGTTTCAGTATCATATTGTAAACTTTCAGTTCTTTGTGATATTCTCATGAGGTAACTTAATTACTAAAGATTCATTATCTCAATAAGCATTTGTCATGTGATTGTGAAAGACTCTTTGGTAGCATGTCACCACAGAAATTGTGCTAGCTATCATTTACCTACTCGAGGACGAGCAGGAATTAAGCTTGGGGATGTTGATACGTCCCAAACGTATCTATAATTTCTGCTTGCTCCATGCATGTTTTGGGTGATATTGCTATGCTTTTGATACACTTTCATACACTTTTGATCATATTTGGACTAACCTATTAACTCAGTGCACCCCAGTGCCAGTTTCTGTTTTCTGCTGTTTTTGTATTTCAGGTTTTCCCATTACTTAAATTGCGAGAAAAATTCCGGGAAAAATATATAAAAAATCAGTGCTCCAGAAGCTTCCATGTGCCAGAAGTGGGGCTAGAGGGGCCCCAGGCGCCCTGATGGCGCGGCCCCACCCCTGGCCGCGCCGGGGGGCCGCCTGGGGGGCTCCCACCTCCGCTGGTGCCCTACTTGGCCTCCTATTTATTCTCCCATCGCGAAAACCCTGATTCCAGAACCCTTTTCTCCAGAAGCAATTCCGATCTCCGCCGCCATCGCCACCAAGTTTTGGGGGACCAGAATTCCTGTGCCGGCATCCTGCCGGGACGGGGAAGTGCCCCCGGATTCATCTCCATCGACGTTGCTTCCTCCCTCCATGATGCGGGAGTAGTTCCTCCTCGGGGCTGAGGTTTCTACCAGTAGCTATGTGGTCAATTCTCTCTCCCATGATGTGATCTTCGTTGTGATCATATGCTATGTTAATCTAGGGTGATCCCATGATATTTCCCCTTCCTCTATGTATTGGATTGATGTACTCACTTGTCTTTATCTAGTATAATCCCCGAGACCAAGGTGACAGCGGTCTATTGGACATGGATTAGAAGAATATTTTCATGGGTGATTTCCTCTTTTGTGTGTTGATTGAAGATTGAGAGTCTCTTGGTGCTTGTCTTTGACTATCCTTGAGATATGCTGTGGTGATTGTGGTACTCTCTTTGGATGGCCGCGGTGACATTGGGAAATCCATAGATTGAGAACTACGAACTTTGAGGTGTGCTTTTGTAGCCCTACATAATTCTCGTCCTCTCTTGACCACAAAGGAATGACCTCCGGGTGCGTCTCCATTGCATGTTTTATGGGAAATATCATGTGATTAGACTATGTTAATGTTGTTGGGAGTTGTCACTAGTGAAAGTATGAAGCCTAGGCCTTGTCTCCACCATTGCAATACCATTTGTGCTCACGTTTACCACTTGTTTTCTTGCTGCACTTTTTATTACAGATTTATATTACCTTGCTTTGCCACTCCTATCATCTAAATTTTACCATCTCTTCGCTGAACTAGTGCACCTATACAACTCCTAGTTGTATTAGGTGTGTTGGGGACACAAGAGACTTCTTGTATCTTAGTTGCAGGGTTGCTTGAGAGAGACCATCTTCAACCTCTACTTCCCTGAGTTCGATAAACCTTAGGTCATCCACTTGAGGGAAATTGCTGCTGTCCTACAAACCTCTGCGCTGGGAGGCCCAACATAGTCTACAAGAATAGAAGCGTGTGTAGACATCACATGCTATTAAAGAGATTAGTGTTTTGAGTGGAAAGATGGATGAACTTATGAAATTATTTGCTACCAAGAGTGCTTCTTGTGGTCCTAATGATATGCCTTTATCCATGTTGATTGAAAATAATAATGAATATTTGGATGTGAATTTTGTTGGTAGGAATAATTTTGGTAACAATGCTTATAGAGGAAACTTTAATCCTAGACCTTTTCCTAGTAATTGCTCTAATAATTATGGTAATTCCTACAATAACTCTTATGGAAATTTTGGTAAGATGCCCTCTGAATTTGAGACTAGTGTTAAAGAGTTTATGAATTCAAAAAAGAATTTCAATGCTTTGCTTGAAGAAAAATTGCTTAAGATTGATGAGTTGGCTAGAAACATGGATAGAATTACTCTTGATGTTGATTCTTTGAAACTTAGATCTATTCCACCTAATCATGATATCAATGAGTCTCTCAAAGCCATGAGAATTTCCATTGGTGAGTGCAAAGAAAGAACCGCTAGGATGCGTGCTAAAAGAGATTGCTTTATGAAAGCGTGTTCTTCTAGTTTGCATGAAAATAAGGATGAAGATCTGAAAGTGATTGATGTGTCTCCTATTAAATCCTTGTTTTCTAGTATGAATCTTGATAAACATGGGACTGGAGATGAGTCTACTTTAGCTAAAAGGTGTCCCAATGATTCGGAGTTTTTAGATCTTGATGCTAAAATTGTTAAAAGCGAGATTGAAGAGATCAAAGCTTTACATAGAAATGAACCCACTATTTTGGATTTGAAGGGATTTAATTATGATAATTGCTCTTTAATAGATTGTATTTCCTTGATGCAATCCATGCTAAATTCTCCACATGCTTATAGTCAAAATAAGGCTTTTACCAAACACATAGTTGATGCTTTAATGCAATCTCATGAAGAAAAACTTGAATTAGAAGTTTCTATCCCTAGAAAGCTTTATGATGAGCGGGAACCTACTATTAAAATTAAGATTAAATATCATGAATGCTTTGCTTTGTGTGATTTGGGTGCAAGTGTTTCCACAATTCCAAAAGCTTTGTGTGATATGTTAGGTTTCCATGAACTTGATGATTGTTATTTAAATTTGCATCTTGCGGATTCTACCATTAAGAAACCTATGGGAAGGATTAATGATGTTCTTATTGTTGCCAATAGGAATTATGTGCCCGTAGATTTCATCGTTCTTGATATAGATTGCAATCCTACATGTCCTATTATTCTTGGTAGACTTTTCCTTAGAACGATTGGTGCAATTATTGATATGAAGAAAGGAAATATTAGATTCCAATTTCCGTTAAGGAAAGGCATGAACACTTTCCTAGAAATAAAATCAAATTATCTTACGAATCTATTATGAGAGCCACTTATGGATTGCCTACCAAAGATGGCAATACCTAGATCTATTCTTGTATCGTGCCTAGCTAAGGGCGTTAAACGATAGCGCTTGTTGGGAGGCAACCCAATTTTATTTTATTTGTTTTTGCTTCTGTTTAGGAATAAATATTGCATCTAGCTTCTGTTTAGATGTGGTTTTGTGTTTTAATTAGTGTTTGTGCCAAGTAGAACCTTTGGGAAGACTTGTGTGAAGTTTATGTGATCATGCTGTAAGAAACAGAAACTTTAGCGCTCACGAGATTAGCTATCATTTTTTTTACTGGAGAGTTCTTTTTAGTTGATTCTTTTTGCAGATGATTAATATACAAATTCCTCACGTCCACCAATTTTTTTAGAGTTACAGAAGTATTCTAAAGTTACAAATTACTACATACTGTTCTGTTTTTGACAGATTCTGTTATTCGTGTGTTGTTTGCTTATTTTGATGAATCTATGAGTAGTACCGGGGGGTATGAATCATAGAGAAGTTGGAATACAGTAGGTTTAACACCAATATAAACAATGAGTTCATTACATTAACCTTGAGTGGTGGTTTGTTTTCTTATACTAACAGAGCTCACAAGATTTTTGGCTAAGTTTTGTGTTGTGAAGTTTTCAAGTTTTGAGTATGGATTCGATGGATTATGGAACAAAGAGTCGCAAGAGCCTAAGATTGGGGATGCCCAAGGTACCCCAAGGTAAAATTCAAGGACAACCAAAGGCCTAAGCTTGGGGATTCCCCGGGAAGGCATCCCCTCTTTCGTTTTCGTCTATCGGTAACTTTACTTGAGACCATATTTTTATTCACCACTTGATATGTGTTTTGCTTGGAGAGTCATGTATGATTTGAGTCTTTGTTTTTTAGTTTGCCACAATCATCCTTGCTGGACACACCTTTTGAGAGAGATGAATATGATTTTGAATTTATTAGAATACTCTATGTGCTTCACTTATATCTTTTAGAGCACGGTGGTGGTTTTATTTTGTAGAAATTATCGATCTCTCATGCTTCACTAATATCCTTTTGAGAGTCTTATAGAACAACATGGTAATGTGCCTTGGTTATAAAAATAGTCCTAGTATGATTAGCATCCAAGAGGGTATAGTAAAAACTTTCATATAAAGTGCACTGAATATTATGAGAAGTTTGATACTTGATGATTGTTTTGAGATATGAGGATGGTGATATTAGAGTCATGCTAGTGGAGTAATTGTGAATTTGAGAAACACTTGTGTTAAAATTTGTGATTCCCGTAGCATGCACGTATGGTGAACCGTTATGTGATGAAGTTGGAGCATGATTTATTTATTGAGTGTCATCCTTTGTGTGGAGGTCGGGATCGCGCGATGGTTAACTCCTACCAATCCTTCCCCTAGGAGCATGCGTTGAATACTTTGTTTTGATAACTCGTAGATTTTTGCAATAAGTATATGAGTGCTTTATGACTAATGTTGAGTCCATGGATTATACACACTCTCACCCTTCCACCTTTGCTAGGCTCTCTTGTACCGCACAACTTTCGCCGGTACCATACACCCACCATATATTTTCCTCAAAACAGCCACCATACCTACCTATCATGGCATTTCCATAGCCATTCCGAGATATATTGCCATGCAACTTTCCATCGTTCTGTTATTATGACATGCTTCATATTGTCATATTTCCATGCATGATCATGTAGTTGACATCATATTTGTGGCAAAGCCACCATTCACAATTCATTCATACATGTCACTCTTGATTCATTGCACATCCCGGTACACCGCCGGAGGCATTCACATAGAGTCATATTTTGTTCTAGCTTCGAGTTGTAATATTTGTGTTGTAAGTAAATAAAAGTGTGATGATCTTCATTATTAGATCATTGTCCCGTGTGAGAAAGGCCAAAAAAAAGAGAGATGGCCCAAAAAAAAGAGAGGGGGGGGGGGCTAAAAAAAGAGAAGCCCCTCCAAAAAAATGAGAGAAAAAGAGAGAAGGGACAATGCTACTATCCTTTTACACACTTGTGCTTCAAAGTAGCACCATAATCTTCATGATAGAGAGTCTCTTGTTTTATCACTTTCATATACTAGTGGGAATTTTCAGTATAGAACTTGGCTTGTATATTCCAACGATGGGCTTTCTCAAAACGCCCTAGGTCTTCATGAGCAAGCAAGTTGGATGCACACCCACTTAGTTTCTTTTGTTGAGCTTTCATACACTTATAGCTCTAGTGCATCCGTTGCATGGCAATCCCTACTCACTCACATTGATATCTATTGATGGGCATCTCCATAGCTCATCGATACGCCTAGTTGTTGTGAGACTATCTTCCTCTTTTGTCTTCTCCACAACCACCACTCTATTTCACCTATAGTGCTATATCCATGGCTCACGCTCATGTATTGCGTGAGAGTTGAAAGGTTTGAAAGAATTGAAGTGTGAAACAATTGCTTGGCTAAAACCGGGGTTGTGCATAGATGGGCCTCTAACCCCTCGTTGGTTACCCCAAGTGGAAGGTGAAAGATGCAGTGTTGTGGAAGTGTTTTCCCTTAGCAAAGATGCCAAGGATCGAATCCCCAGAGACTCCTAGGTTCAACAAGTAGGTGTCAACTGCTAACGGCGCAATTAGCAATCAACGTGGACCTGCACACAGATACAAATAACTTTGCTCCCAACGAGTACAGAGAGGTTGTCAATCCCTCCGGCCTTGTAGTTCACAAAGGATTAAAAGCAATGATAGTAGTGATAGATAGTGTTTTGCAATAGTAAATAAAAGCGAAAAGTAAATAGCGGATGTGAACAATGATGGTAATATGGACCGGAGTCACATGATGTTCACTAGTGATGTCTCTCTCCCAAAAGACGATAAAACAACTATGTGAGGTAAACGAATTACAGCTGGGCAATTGACAGGACCACGAACGGAAACCAATGCTGACTACATTGCAAGAAAGGTTGAGGTTCAAAGCATGGGCGGTACGCCAAAGTAAGTAGACCGAAATCCATCAATATCTACTACTAATCATCCACCTTGAGATATCTATCCAGAACATCTCGCTGGTATTAAGTTGCGAGCCCCACCTATAGTGTAAACTCAAAGCAACAGACAACTGCATTAAAAGAACTTTGCGTAAAGTAAACAATCCTTGCACCCGCGGGCACAAGCACCGTTGTTTCCCCCCTTGTGGCAACAGCACATCCCCTAGACTCATGTTTCTGTCACTCAAGCTAGTCATCGAGGGGCATGAACCCACAATCAAGCATAACGTTCCCTCTTGGAGTCACTACCTACTACTCGGCCAAAGCAATAAATAACAATGGAGAACATGCAAGAATTACTTATGAACATAAATATAAAAGAGGTGAATCACTACAAGGATACCCTCTATAAGGCAACACATCTTATACAACGTTTTCACTGTATGTTGCAAACTTCACGAGAGATACGCATATAAGCATTGTAGAATATGCGTTGCAAATTTGCAACTCATGACCCATCTTAGTACATAATCCTAGCCCAACACACTAACCCAGACTTTTGTCTAGCCCGGCCCAAGTTGGCTTTCAGGATTAATCTAGGTCTTTCCCTGTCGTCCCCTGCCTCCCCTATTCCTCTCGAGTCCTCCCACGCTGGCCGCCGCCCCTCGTCAGACATTGTGACTCCTTTGTGCGGCAGCTACCTACATGCCGGCACGCCGCCCCTCACCACTCCCCTATGACCCTTCATCCCAGAGCGCAGTCCCTCATCACCACTCCCATGCGACCCTAGATCCCGGCGCGCTGCCCCTCGTCAAGTCTCCCCTGCGACCAACGGCGAATACATCATCACCACTCCCCTGCGACCCTGGATCCCGGCGCGCCGCCCCTCGTCAAGTCTCCCCTGCGACCAACGGCGAATCCAAGGTATGGCCATGAACAGGCACAAACCTGCCGAGGAAGTCTGTACATTGTTTACCTTGGCTGCATCCATGTGCTAGTATGTAATTCAATGAAGTATCTCGTCCCAGTCAACTTCTCTTACCCTGTTTATCTCTATTTGTGTTATCTCTAGATCGGATTGACACTTGTTTCTGATGATGGATATTTTTATCTCTGATGTCCTGAAACGAGTCTTCCTAACTTTGAGACTTAGAATCAGGCGTCCTGGGACTGTTGGTTCATAAGCTCGTTGGTTAAGAAATTTTGTGGTGACTATTTTCTTGATTTGCTTGCATTGCTTCAAAATCTTACTGATAATTACACTTTGCAGTTTGGCAAAAATATCTGAAGATCCTTACTACTAGTTTCCATTGACGTTCTATCCTATTAAGAAAGAGTCTTCAAGGTGGTGGTTCAGTTCAACACTGCTGACCTCCATGTCCGGCGCCCTATGCTCCAACCTTGGACTTGTTCCCAAGGACATGAATGGTAGCCTTCCAGTCAGTACTACAAATTCCTCTGAGCCAAGCATTGGTGTTAGCTCTTTGGTGACTGATGGCAACTCATCAATTTCTGAAGGTACCTAGTTTCAGAAAAGTACGAGCACGAATGCTGATTTATTCATGCGCCTTCCTGCCTTTTTGATGTCGTTTTCGTTAAATAACATTTCCGGCAGGGGTAATGATCGAGCCTCTCTGTACTATGCAAATCGATATGCTTTAAACAACAATAAAATGCAGCAATTAATTTAACACAACATATTAACTATGAACATATAAGCGATTGTAATTCAAATTGAATATCACGCACTATATATACATGGCTTTTACCATTGTACATCCTATCTTAGTCTACATGGCTTGCAGTACACATGCTCCAGCGAGTGTATCTATATGGTTTCTTATGTAATACCATGTTTGCTTTGAAATCAAGTAGAATTATTTATTTTCCTTTTTAATGTTTAGTTATTGGTTTATATTTTGCAGATTGCTGCTTTCTTTTCCCTTCTGAAATAAAAGCTGATCTTCAAGTTCTGTTAGTCAGATATGATTACTATGTATGATTATATCATCAGCAAGGTGTTTTTTAGTACCAAATGATGAATATTTCAACCACTATTTTGCGGTAAGTTAGATGATTTCCCTTACTTCCCAAAATAATATAGGTAATTCTGTTACAGTAGGGAGCTGATGTACTTTTATCCCAGTATAGTGGCCAATACAAATTATATTCTATATTCTCTGCACTCTCAGACCAAATAAAGCATAATTGTATTATATTTTTTACTGCCTTTGTGACATGGTATCTCGATGTATCCTGTTTAAAAAATCATGATAAATATTTTAATATTAGAAGTTTGCCTTTTCAACTAAAAAGGATATTTGTATTGTGGTTATCATGAGTTCACGCCATGGTGCGTTTATATATGTATTTTTTTGGGTACTATTCCGCACTAAAAGTCAGGAAGAAGTTCTATTTTGCCTATTATATGTATGAAATATGGATAGAACAGACGGTTTTCTTTTGCAAATAACATACGGAAAGGGAAAGAGCAAACAAGATACAAGGATTAACCTGTGATGTACTAATTTTCAGTATTATGCGCATGTACTCATGAAATAAACTGCAAGGAAATAAGTGCTTACAAGTTGTGCTATAAAATTAAGGTACTCTTTTAGCCATTCCACTATAAATTAGTTATCTTTTAGCAATTTCAATATAAATTAGTTGGGTTTGCCCAATAGGATTATCGATTTGCAACCATCCTTTTCTGGGTCCAGATTTGTTCGTTGCCCACATAATTTTTACTCGTCATTATTTGTGCCATTTGTAAAATGGATGTCACAATGTATCAAAAAAACATTTGTTTTACTGTATTTGTAGCACACAAGTTATCACGGGTTTTTTTAGTTTCAAAGAAAACAAATATACCTACATGTGTACTAATGCAGGTATGTGGCATGCAAGGAGAGGAGAGGATGAACATGGCAATTACCAATACTACATATTTGATCTGACAAGGTCAGTTTCTACATAGCGATTTACTAGAGAGTACAAAGTACTTAGCTGGTGTAGATGAATTTCTGAAGTTTGCATATAGGGATATACCAGCAGACACAATGACTAATTTCATGCGTACTTGCATCATGTTAATGCATTATGTGTTAAAATAGTTCATTTTGTTTTTTGTTTGTAGATCAAGAAGATAAATGGAGGAATATATGGGTGCGCGGCAAGTATACTGCAAGGATGATGATGATGATGATGACGATGGATGCTTTTAGTTTTAATTAAGTTGTAGGGATGATGTTCATGTTGGATGATGTTCCTTGGTTAAGTTTTAGATAAGTTGTAGGGATGTTAATGGATACTTTCTTTTTAAGTTTGCTATCAGGAAAATATTTAGATTATAGATCACATTAGATGATGTTCCTCCTGTAATATCCCCTATTGTAATCCAACAATTTCATCAAATATATGATTCCTTCCTCCCGTGAGTAATATTGTCTTGTTTTCTCTTCATGGAGCACTAATTTAGTTGCTGGCATTATATATAGAAACAATAATATTATCCAAATAATTTGTTTATCAACACTTGAAGCGTTACAAATTCTTTGTTGCCAATCAATGGGATTTTGATTCCTGTGCATTAAGCACCAACGTATAAAAGTGTTGCACGAGTCTGATTTATGTGTTGCATTCTTGCAACGGTCCCTTTTACCAACGGCGGTATAAGCGTTGCACTATGCGCTAGCAACACTGGATAAGGCTACGCATCCCAAAGCGTTGGTAAATGCACTAACAACGCATATATGGACTTTTAGATACGGAAAAGAGCGTTGCTATAGGGGGTGTCTTGTTGTAGTGAATCAAATATATTACTCAAGATCAATCTGCACATAATCTCATAATCCATCGGATCCCAGCAAACTCATCATAGCAACAGCATAAGGATTACATATGTGCCTCGATCATGTAGGGCAGCTCACGAGGACTAATTAGTGAAGCACAAGAACGGGAGGAGAACATCACATAGCTACTGGTCATGGACTCATGGTCCAAGGGAGACTACTCATGAGTCATCCGGGAGGCGTCCATGGTGGTGGAGAAGCTCCCGGTGGTGATCCTCCCCTCCGGCAGGGTGCCGGGAAGAGTTCTCCTGGTGCTCCCGATCTTGGGAGCGGCGGCGGCGGCGGAACAGAGATGGGATCGCGAAAAGAGTTCCTCCCCCGAGGGTTTCGAGGGACCCTCTAAATATATGCCAAAGGGGGGCACCGAACGGGCTTCGGGGGGCCCAGGCGCCCCCCGGAGCGGCCCAGG
>LR738709.1:62724479-62803298 GCA_902687465.1 Secale cereale | reverse complement strand
GGCGCCCACAGGGCGCCCCGAGCCCCGGTGCCCCCCCCCGGCTGTACTTCGGGCGCAAGGTCGGTTCCGGAACGCTGATTTTTTATATGATTTTTCTGGATTTTTCCTGGCAGTTCTCGTAACGTGAAAACCTGAAATACAAAATCAGCCGAAAACAAAAACTGGCACTGGGGTGCACTGGATTAGTAGGTTAGTCCAAATATGATCAAAAGTGTATGGAAGTGTATGAATATCATAGCAATATCACCCAAAAGTGGCATGGAGCAAGCAGAAATTATAGATACGTTTTGGACGTATCATGCATGAATTGAATATTTTGTGTGATGAAGAGGGAGCATAGCCAGACTATATGATTTTGTAGGGATAACTTTATTTGACCATGTTATTTTGAGAAGACACGATTGCTTTGTTAGTATGCTTGAAGTATTACTATTCTTATGTCAATATAGACTTTTATCTTGAATCTTTCAGATCTGAACATTCATGCCACAATAAAGAAAATTACATTGAGAATTATGTTGGTTAGCGTTCCACAAAAAAATTCCGTTTTTATCATTTACCTACTCGAGGACGAGCAGGAATTAAGCTTGGGGATGCTTGATACGTCTCCAACGTATCTATAATTTTTGATTGTTCCATGCTATTATATATTCTGTTTTGGATGTTTAATGGGATTTATTATACACTTTTATATTATTTTTGGGATTAACCTACTAACCCAAGGCCCAGTGCAAATTGCTGTTTTTTTGCCTATTTCAGTGTTTCGCAGAAAAGGAATATCAAACGGAGTCCAAACGGAATGAAACCTTCGGGAGAGTTATTTTTGGAACGATATCTTCACGAGAGACTTGGAGTACAAGTCAGAGAACAAACAAGGTGTCCACGAGGGGGCAGGGCGCGCCCCCACCCTCGTGGGCCCCCTGTTGCTCCACCGATGTACTTTTTTCTCCTATATATATACCCACATACCTTGAAAACATCGACGACGAAGAAAAAACCCTAGTTCCACCGTCGTAACCTTCTGTTCCCGTGAGATCCCATCTTGGGGCCTTTTTCGGAGCTCCACTGGAGGGGGCATCGACCACGGAGGGCTTCTACATCAACACCATAGCCTCGCCGATGAGTTGTGAGTAGTTTACCACAGACCTTCGGGTCGATAGTTATTAGCTAGATGGCTTCATCTCTCTTTTTGGATCTCAATACAAAGTTCTCCTCGATCTTCGAGGAGATCTATTCGATGTAATCTTTTTGCGGTGTGTTTGTCGAGATCCGAGGAAGTGTGGGTTTATGATCAAGATTATCTATGAACAATATTGGATTCTTTTCTGAAATCTTTTATGAATGATTATAATATCCTTGCAAGTCTCTTCAAATTATTGGTTTGGTTTGGCCTACTAGATCTATAGTTCTTGCAATGGGAGAAGTGCTTGGCTTTGGGTTCAATCTTGCGGTGTCCTTTCCCAGTGACAGCAGGGGCAACAAGGCACGTATAGTATTGTTGCCATCGAGGATAAAAAGATGGGGTTTATATCATATTGCTTGAGTTTATTCCTCCACATCATGTCATCTTGCTTAAGGCGTTACTCTGTTCTTATGAACTTAATACTCTAGATGCATGCTGGATACTGGTCGATGTGTGGTGTAATAGTAGTAGATGCAGAATCGTTTCGGTCTACTTGTGTCGGTGTACAAAAAGAGGGGTGCACTTTTTGTACCCCTATGACTGTGCACGGGTAGTCTGAGCCACGGCACCATCGCACTAAGCATGGCAAGGGAGGCAAGCCGGGGCAAGACTGAAGCTTGATGAAGACTGGAGCGACACCAAGAACAAGACCACAAAGAGCAAGGGGACGAAGCGGTTCCCCCCGGCAAAATCCTTGCCGGGGCCGGCTCTGGCAGCCCCGGCAAGACCCTTGTCGCGGCAGCTCGCCCCCCCGCCTGCGGAGCGAATCACCCTTGAGTCCGCCACCCCCATGGGGGGAGGATTCGGGAGATATCCCCGTGGTGGCATGCAGATCTTTGTGAAGACCTTCAAGATCAAATGCAAGGTAAGAAGACGACCCTTGGCGGGATCCCAGCCAAGGAGGTCCACAAGACCCCCGGCAAGCACCTTGCCGGGGATGACAGCAGGCGCCACGGTAAGACCCTTGCCGGGGCCCCGGCAAGGCCCTTACCGAGGACACCCACGGGGCCACCATCAGGCCCGCACCAACTGGGTTTCCACTGACCCACGCAGCTGCTGACCCAACCAGCTGGACAGGCTCCTGCGTGGCGACCCACAGATCTTCATGGAGGCCCGCCGTTGCGCCACCTCAGCTGCCTGTCTGCCTACATGGCACCTCAGGCACCGCTGGCCAGGGCGCGTGTCGGCACGAGGAGGAGCGGCGACGGACAAGACGGGCGTCTCCCCTCGTCCCCGATAAAGCAAGGACACCTAAGCAGGGCGCATTAAATGCACCTTGTCCTATAATGCGAGGGATAACCTCGCATCACTGTACCCTTTCCACCTCCTGTGTGCCACTATGGCAGCCCCTTTTCTCTATAAAAGGAGACCCGAGGCGACCAGGAGGAGGATTGGGCTTTTCGGAACCCCTCACGACTCTTTTGGAGCTCCTCGTTAGCTGAAGAACACCAACATATAATCCACCAAAGCAGGAGTAGGGTTTTACGCATCTTTGCGGCCCGAACCTGGGTAAAGGAACCGTGTCCTGATCGCTAGATCCGCTCTTCTCTCAACCCCGCGCTCCGCAACCGTAGTAGGGATTCTTGTGATCCCATAGGTGTCGATCCAAATACACCGACATCTTTGGCGCGCCAGGTAGGGGGTCAGCGCAGTTCTGAGAATCGGCTCTGGTGATCGGCCCGACGCTCTCTCGTCTTCTTGACCGCTGGAGGAGGCCAGAAGACGTGTTTTCGAGCGGCTGCAAATAAAAGCTAAGTTACATCGAACCCTAGATATTTCTATCCTATCATTTAAAGTTATTATCCTCGGAGCTGTCATTCCTTGTGCAAAAAGAAACCTGCACACGGATGGGGCCCTTCCCGATCGGCAATGCCTTGTTCTGTTTCGAGTCAGCTCAACAGTTCAAACGGCTGCGTCGAAACGGTAGGGTAGCCTTCCGCAATCGACAAAGCTCTCGACTCTGACTCGAGTCAAACTCGACAGTTCGAGCGGCTGCGTTGGGAGCGGCAAGGTGGCAGACCCTTCTGCAATCGACAAGGTTCTCGACTCTGACTCGAGTCAAACTCGACAGTTCGAGTGGCCGCGTTGAGAGCGGCAAGGTGACAAACCCGGCAACACGCTCACCCGATAGGCCAATGGGGACCCGTCCCCAAGACGCCGCTTTGGGTATTTCGCGCCGGCAAGCCTACCCAGTTAACGTAGGGTGGAAACACAGGGAGGCAGCAAACAGGAAAATAACATGCATGGTTCTGAAGATATTTTAAAGTTATATTACATCATGCCATCGCTGCGGTTCTAACTAAAGATAAAATTTGTCTTGGGCATGAACTCGCAGCGGCAAAGGAGAACGGGATATCTAATCCCGGCGCTGGCCCTCCACCCTCTTGATTTCGTCAATGCGGCTGATGACAGGCTTGATGCGCTCCTTGAGCGCCGTGAGGTTGGCGTCCTCCGGCAAGCTGTCCATCGCGGCTTCGAAGTTGAGGGCGGGGTTCCAAAACGCCACCTTGGTGAGGACCTTGGTCATGACTCCCTGGCAGAGCCGCCGGGCCTCCCCGGCGAGCGTGACTGTTCTGTTGGAGTGAAGATCAGTCAAGGCACTGAGGATGCCCTCGAAGAATAGGGTCAGCTTGGCGTTGACGGACCCGCTCCATTCAGGGGCATACCTCACGTTCGGCACCCCCATAAGGGCCAACTGTGAGGTAACCCTGCCGGCGATGTCCTCCAGCCGGCCGATCCACCTATTCTCCTCCACCACGTATTCTTGGTGGGAGGCGCCCTCCTCTGCCCGCAGCTGCTTCTCCTCCTCCAGGCTCTTGGCCAAGGCCCCCTCCCGAGCAGAGCTCTCCGCCAACGCCTTCTCGAGATTCTCTAGCCTCAGCCTGAGATCTCTGATGGAGCCTTGTGCCTCGGAGAGCTCCCCAGTCTTGCTGATGACCACTCCCTGCGCATCTGTCAAGGCACGGTTGAGCCTGGTCTTCTCGTCAGACAGCTTGAGGGCCTGATCCTTCAGCCCATCCCGTTCCATTTCCAGCTCTTGTATCTTGCCGGCGTGAGCCAGAGCCTGGGCATCGAGCGCCTCCTTGTGCCTCTGCCCCAGATCGTGAGTCCGCCGCTCAACAAGAGCCTCAAGCTCCTCATCCTTGCTGCGGAGCGTCGCGGCAAGCTTCGCCTCACGCGCGGAGAGGTCTTCCTCCTGGGAATCGAGGGCGGCTTGATGCTGGTTCCGGGCGGCCTCCGCCGCGGCAGCCGAATTCGCCGCCTCTTCCCGGGCCTTCTCGATGGCGGCCATCTTCATGATGAGCTCCACGTTGCGCTGGGCCAGATCTTCCTGAGAGGCCCTCTGCTCCTCGCGGGACTGGTGGAACCAGGCTTGCGCCACAGCGACGCGTGCCTGGAAGTTCGCCTCCGCCTTGTCCACCGCCGCCATTCTGGACTTAACCTTGTCCAAACGAGCGCGGTAGAGCGCCTGGAGCTTCCGGAAGTTGGCCCCCATGGCCCGGAAGAGCTGCTCCTTTGGAGAGCCATCCCCGCTGGCACTCGGGTTCTTCAACAACCTCGAGCCCGGCGGCGGCGAACACCTCGCCGTCAAAAACTTCCTCCCCGGCGGGCGCCCGGGAGCTTGACGCCCCGGCAAGGTGGACGAAGAGGTTGTCGCTCACCTTCAGATACTTGCCGGGGCCAGGGGGCGTGGAGGAAGAGGGCTGGTCAGCGGTCACCTCCTCCTCGGCTGTGGCCTTCCCGGCTTCCCCGGGAGGCCCATCGCCGGCGCCCTCGGCAGCATCCTTGGCGGCGTCCTCGGTAGTCTCGTCTACGGCGCTCCCGGCGGCGTCCTTGGCGGCCTCCTCGGCGGTGATCTCGTCGGCCTCCGCCGCGGCCTCCTCAGCGACCTCCTTGATGACGGCGTCCACGTCATCCACATCCGTTGGAGGAGGGCCTGGGCCATGACGGGGGAAATGGAGTCAAGAAAAAGCACAAGGGAAAGGCAAGGGCGAAAAGCGGGCAACTTACGAGCACCAGGCTGTGCAGCGGAAGATCCCTCCCCGCCGGCGTCGGACGCCGGGGGCGGGCCGCCAGCACCCAAGTCCTCCTCCTCCTCCATGTGTGTGGGCTCCATGCTTGGTGCCCTTGCCGGGGACGCCCCTCGTGGCGGCGTGGTTGATGGGGGTGGCGTGTTGGGAGTGGCCCCCCGCGGCTCCTCCAACTGCTGCTCCCGTCCTACAGAACCGGCAAGGTCAACGCCTTCAGCATCTGACGCCTACTGCATGTCGAGCGAGAAAAGGTTGGCGGACTTACGCTGGGGGCTGTGCCGGGGGCTGCCGTTGGAGCTGCTCAACACCACCAGTGGTGTCTCCGTAGCCCCGGCCGGGGGTTGGCCGCTCGCTGAAGCCTTGGCCCTTTTTACCCTCTGGGCCAACGACTCTGCATCCCTGAAGAAGCAAGAACAAAGTCAAGATGAGTGGCTCGATTAAGAGAGATGGGGATGACGATGAAGAACGGAATGCTTACTCGTCGGCCGTCTCCTCCTCCTCTACCGTCTTCCTCTTCCTCTTCGGGCTGAGGGGCCCGAGGTCGAAGGGGAGCTCCGCGTCGCCCTCTGAATCGACGTCTGCCGGGGGAGGCTAAGGAGGGAGCGGAGTTCGTGCGCGGCTCGACGGAGAGGGAGCTGCTACTTTCCTCTTCTCGACAGCCTTCATCGACCTCTTCGCCGTCGTGGCCCTCGTGAGGCGCCCGGACTCCTCCAGGGCCAATTGAGGCTGCGCAGTCTTGCCGGGCCGGACCGTCTCGCCGGAGCAGGCCCGCCGCAAAACTCGCCCTCTTCCCCTGGTTGGCACCGAGCCGGCCGCCACCTCCTCCTCCTCCGACGACTCGTCGGCCGCGTCCTCGACCAATGGGGCCCCGGTGCTGGCACTGCTAGCCTCTCCGGCAGCCGCTGCCCACTGGGCGAACTCCTCCTCCTCCGCAGCCGCGGCGTCCTGGTCCTCCATACCTCTGGCGCTGCCGGCCTCCTTGATGAGCTGTGCCTCCTTCGCCCTGGCGGCGATGTGGTCCAGCTCCTCCGGGGTGGTGTCCCAGACGAGCCACCGCTCGGCGTCGGGGTTGACGCACACCTCGACCAGGGAATCGAAGAACTGCTGCACGACCTCGTCCTCCGGCTCCTGCCAGCTCGGGACGGGGCTGTGCGCGCTACATTCCGGCATCATGGCGACGATTTCTGACTGGCGCGAATTGTTGCACAGCGGGACCACTCCCGCTGGCAGCTTGAAGAGCTGCCCCTTGACGGCCTTGCCGGCCTTGGCGGCGGCCTTCGCAGCCTTGCCGGTCCGCTCGACTTCACCACCGTGACTCACATCCAGCTGAAAGAGCCGCTGACAGAAATGGGCATGTCCCATCACTGTAAAGTTGTGCTTCAGGCCGGTGCGAAGCCGCATGACGTCGGCCGGGTTCCTGAAGAGCCAGGCCAGCCTCCCCTTCTGGTGCAGCGGAGCGATCCGACGGCAGATGAAATCCGCCCCGATCATCTCGAGGGTGAGTCCGGCTTGGACAAGCCGGGTGATCCTGGTGATGGCAACGGCGAGCTTTCCGTCGGCGGCGTCGACGTTGCTCCAGTCGCTGCCGCGGACCGGCGGCACCCGGCGGACCTAGCAGAACGTTGGCGGCTCGTCCTCCTGGATCCAGCACCACCGACCGCGCCATTCGTCCCACATCTCCTTCACGGCGCCCTCCGGGTACACCACCTTGAGTCTCGGAATCCAGGCGATGCCGCCGGAGACCGAGCCTCCCGGCTGGATCCGAGGGATGAAGTAGTGGCGGAAGAGCGCCGTGTTGGGCTGCACTCCGACAAAGCCCCCGCAGAGGTGCGTGAAGAAGGCCATGCACGCCACCGCATTTGGGGTGAAATCCAAAAGACGGAAGCCAAAAGTGTGCATGATGTCGCAGAAGAAATCGGAGAAGGGAGGACACAACCCACAGGAGAAGTAATCAACGAAGAAGGGATACCGATTTGAGCTGGGCGGAGCACAAGCGGCCGAAATGACGCGCGTCGCCGGATGGCCCAAGCCCTTCGCCCGATCCCCGGTCTCCGCCCCCCAAAGGGGTTTGAAGACGGCCCGGAGCTCGAAGACGTCGACCGACGACGGGATGAAGATGGCTGCCTTCGTCAGATCCCCCGTGAATGCACCCTCCGGCGGAGCCGAAGGCCCGGCACCCTTAGCCGCCCCTTTGCCCTTGGCAGGTTTGGACGCCATGACGGCGGAATGGGAAGGCTGAGGGGACGGATGGCAAAGCAACGGCGGCGAACGACGGCGAAGGCTTCGGAAGGAAGGAAGCAAGGGGACGGCGGCTCTGAGATTGGGAGGGGCGCGAGGAAAGTGGAGGAAGTGAGCAGCGCACTCGCGGTTATTCCTTTTTATGGGGAAGGCGCGGGCCGCCTCCTTTCACATTTACTGCGACGTGACGCATGCGTGCGGAAACCGCTCCCACGCATGCCGCCCACGTCACGCACGCCCCTCCGCCCCGCGCCGCTCGCGCAGGCCGTAAGAGGCGCAGCGCGCGGAAATTTTACCGCGGTGAGAACCACCCCGCCTGCCCGCGCACCGTTTTGGGCCTGGCCCAACAACGTGTCGCACTTATGTGTGGCCCAGGCCCGGGGGCTCCTGTCGGTGTACAAAAAGAGGGGTGCACTTTTTGTACCCCTATGACTGTGCACGGGCAGTCTGAGCCACGGCGCCATTGCACTAAGCATGGCAAGGGAGGCAAGCCGGGGCAAGACTGAAGCTTGATGAAGACTGGAGCGACACCAAGAACAAGACCACGAAGAGCAAGGGGACGAAGCGGTTTCCCCCGGCAAGATCCTTGCCGGGGCCGGCTCTCGCAGCCCCGGCAAGACCCTTGCCGCGGCAGCTCGCCCCCCCCCCCCCGCCTACGGAGCGAATCACCCTTGAGTCCGCCACCCCGATGGGGGGAGGATTCGAGAGATATCCCCATGGTGGCATGCAGATCTTTGTGAAGACCTTCAAGATCAAATGCAAGGTAAGAAGACGACCCTTGGCGGGATCCCAGCCAAGGAGGTCCACAAGACCCCCGGCAAGCACCTTGCCGGGGATGACAGCAGGCGCCACGGCAAGACCCTTGCCGGGGCCCCGGCAAGGCCCTTGCCGAGGACACCCACGGGGCCACCATCAGGCCCTTAGCAACTGGGTTTCCACCGACCCACGCAGCTGCTGACCCAACCAGCTGGACAGGCTCCTGCGTGGAGACCCATAGATATTCATGGAGGCCCGCCGTTGCGCCACCTCAGCTGCCTGTCTGCCTACATGGCACCTCAGGCACCGCTGGCCAGGGCGCGTGTCAGCACGAGGAGGAGCGGCGACGGACAAGACGGGCGTCTCCCCTCATCCCCGATAAAGCAAGGACACCTAAGCAGGGCGCATTAAATGCACCTTGTCCTTTAATGCGAGGGATAACCTCGCATCACTGTACCCTTTCCACCTCCTGTGTGCCACTGTGGCAGCCCCTTTTCCCTATAAAAGGAGGCCCGAGGCGACCAGGAGGAGGATTGGGCTTTTCGGAACCCCTCACGACTCTTTTGGGGCTCCTCTTTAGCTGAAGAACACCAACATATAATCCACCAAAGCAGTAGGGTTTTACGCATCTTTGCGGCCCGAACCTGGGTAAAGGAACCGTGTCCTGATTGCTAGATCCGCTCTTCTCTCAACCCCGCGCCCCGCAACCGTAGTAGGGATTCTTGTGATCGCATAGGTGTCGATCCAAATACACCGACAACTTGTCACGGACGTGATGGCTATATACAATGATCATGCCTAGATATTCTCATAACTATGCGCTTTTCTATCAATTGCTCGACAGTAATTTGTTCACCCACCGTAGAATTCTGCTATCATGAGAGAAGCCACTAGTGAAACCTATGGCCCCCGGGTCTATCTTTATCATATTAGTTTCCCATTAACTTACTAATTTATGTTGCCGTTGTTTATTTGCTTTATTTACTTTCTATTTCTATACCAAAAATACCAAAAATACAATCTTATCATATTTATCAGATCTCACTCTCGTAAGTGACCGTGAAGGGATTGACAATCCTTTATCGCGTTGGATGCGAGGTTCTTATTTGTTTGTGCAGGTGCGAGGGACTCCCGCGTGGTTTCCTACTGGATTGATACCTTGGTTCTAAAAAACTGAGGGAAATACTTACACTACTGTGCTGCATCACCCTTTCCTCTTCGAGGGAATACAACGCAAGCTCGAGAAGTAGCAATGACCAAGTAGGAAACCTTCATGAGATTTAGGAGCAAATTTAGAACGACGATGCTTATCAAGAATGTAGCAGTTTGAGCCGAATACTCGAAAGTATCCAACTTGGGGTTTGTTACCGGTGAGAAGCTCGTATGCCGTCTTGCCGAGAAGCTTGTGAAGATACAAGCGATTGGTTGCATGACAAGCTGTCTCAACCGCTTCCGCCCAAAAGTGTTTTGGAATCTTGTACTCATCAAGCATCGTTCTTGCCATCTCGAGAAGAGTCCGATTCTTCCTCTCAACAACTCCATTTTGTTGAGGCGTGTACGTAGCCGAGAACTTGTGTGAAATCCCTTCTTCGTCAAGAAAGGTATCCACATTTGCGTTCTTGAACTCCGTTCCATTGTCATTGCGAACCTTTTTGATCTTCACTTCAAATTGATTTTGGGCCTTCCTAGTGAAGTTATTGAAGATCTTTTGGACCTGTGATTTATCATCAAGAAAGAACACCCACGTTAATCTTGAAAAATCATCAACTATGACCAGGCCAAATGAGTTACCACCGAGACTCTTGTAGGCATTGGGACCAAAGAGATCCATGTGAAGTAGCACGAGCGGTCTTCTCGTGGTCATAATGTTCTTCACGGGGTGGCTTTCTCCAACTTGTTTTCCTGCTTGACAAGCACTACAAAGTCTATCCTTGTCAAATATAACATCTTTCACTCCAAGGATATGATCACCTTTAATAAGCTTATCAAGATTTCACATGCCCACATGACCTAACCTTCTATGCCACAACCAGCCTTTTGAAGAATTAGCAATTAAGCAAGTTGTAGGTTGAGCCTTTTTAGTGAAATCAACAATATAAAGATGACCTCTATGAATACCGGCAAAGACCATTTTATGATTATCTCTACGAAACACTTGCCAATCTATTTTAGTAAATAGGACATTGAAGCCGAAGTCAGCAAGTCTAGATACAGAAAGTAAATTGTAGCCAAGAGATTCAACGAGCATGACATTTTGTATGGAGCTATCATGTGAGATGGCCACCTTACCGAGACCAACCACCTTACCCTTTGAGTTATCACCAAAAGTGACATACTTTCGAGGGCCGTCGTTTTCAGCAAGCTCACAAAACATATCCTTGTCTCCGGTACAATGATCGGTACATCCACTATCAAGGACCCATTCCTTTCCTCCAGCCATGTAGCCACGAAGATTAGCCATAAGACCAAAGTGTCTCATCACATCATCAAGATCATAGTCACTATCATCATACTCATCATAGTATCCATGTTCCACATCGTCATGTGATGGATCAATTCCTAGAGAGAGTGATTCATTAGAAGTATGACCGTAACAATGTTCATCTCTATGAATTCTAAGGACTTCGGAAATGATATTGCTAATAATTCCAACATCTCCTTTGGCACGCATGAGATCACGAAGCTCAAATAGGCAATCATCAAACTTAGGATCACTAGTACTCATCCTATTCAAGGCAATAGACTTATGTAGAATCTCATCCAGAATTTTCAAGGAATAATTTGGGAATCGTTCCTCTAGGAATCTCCATATGGTGTAAGCACAATCTAGAGCAGGTAAGCTAGCAATCAAATTTTTGGGCAGTCCTCTAACAATAAGATTGATAGTTTTAAGATTGCGAATCATGTCAGGATCCTCATCGGGTGTGGGATGCAAAGGATCAACAAGGCAAGCACAAGGAGTAGTAATGTACTTGTTCAAATGATATTCATTGAAAATCTCAAGCATCTCATTTTCCACTCATGGAAGTACTCTTCGTCAAGTATAGGCACTCTATGTCTAAGACGCCCCAACGTAGACTCATCCATCTTCCTTCAATGGTGATTAAACCAAAGCAATGGAGACCAATGCTCTGATACCAATTGAAAGGATCGAGAAGAGGTGTCCAGAGGGGGGGGGGGGTGAATAGACTCTTAGCAAGCAAAGTGGCCGTTTTTAATTTCTTCAAGTTGAGGTGGAGTTTAGGACATGTTTAAACATTCACAATACATATCAAGCAAGCATGACAAGAGTATATGGGCAGCGGAAAGTAAAACATGCAATTTTGCAAGAATTTAAAGGGATGGGATTGGAGTGTGCAAACGCAATTGGACACGGAGACTTTTTATTAGTGGTTCCGATAGGTGGTGCTATCGTACATTCACGTTGATGGAGACTTCAACCCACGAAGGGTAATGGTTGCGCGAGTCTGATGGCTTCTCGCCCCTCGTTGGTTACCCCAAGTGGAAGGTTTGAGATGAAGTGTAGCGGTAGTTTTCCCTTGGCAAAGATACCAAGGATCGAATCCCCTGAGACTCCGAGGTTCAACAAGAAGGTGTCAACTGCTAGCGGCGCAACTAGCGATTGACCGGACCTGCACACAAATACAAATAACTTTGCTCCCAACGAGTACAGAGAGGTTGTCAATCCCTCCGGCCTTGTCGTTTACAAAGGATCAAACGCAAGAGATAATAGTGATAGGTATGACTGCAACTAGTAAGTAAGAACTGAAAGTAAATAGCGGATGTGATCAGTGATGGTAATATGGACCGGGGTCCCATGATGTTCACTAGTGATGTCTCTCTCCCAAAATACGATAAAACAGCTAAGCGAGGTAAACGAATTACAGCTGGGAAATTGACAGGATTATGTGCGCAAACCAATGCTAACTATGCTGCAAAGAAAGGTAGAGGCTCAAAAGCATGGGCGGTACGCCAAGGTAAGTAGACCGAAATCCATCTGCATCTACTACTAATCATCCACCTTGAGATATCTATCCAGAACATCTCGCTGGTATTAAGTTGCGAGTCCCACCCATAGTGTAAACCCAAAGCAACAGACAACTGCATTAAAAGAACTTTGCGTAAAGTAAACAATCCTTGCACCCGCGAGTACAAGCACCGTTGTTTTCCCCCTTGTGGCAATAGCACATCCCCTAGACTCATGTTTCTGTCACTCAAGCTAGTCATCGAGGGGCATGAACCCACAATCAAGCATAACGTTCCCTCTTGGAGTTACTACCTACTACTTGGCCAAAGCAATAAACAGCAACGGAGAACATGCAAGAATTACTCAAGAACATAAATATAAAAGAGGTAAATCAAATATATTACTCACACACAATCTGAACATAATCTCATAATCCATCGGATCCCAGCAAACTCATCATAGCAACAACATAAGGATTACATATGTGCCTTGATCATGTAGGGCAGCTCACGAGGTCTAATCGGTGAAGAACAAAGAGGGGAGGAGAACATCACATAGCTACTGGTCATGGACCCATGGTCCAAGGGAGACTACTCACAACTCATCCGGGAGGCGTCCATGGTGGTGGAGAGGCTCCCGGTGGTGATCCTCCCCTCCGGCAGGGTGCCGGGAAGAGTTCTCCTGGTGCTCCCGATCTTGGAAGCGCGGCGGCGGCAGAACAGAGATGAGATTGCGAAAAAGGGTTCCGTCCTCGAGGGTTTCGGGACGCGGTGTAAATATATGCCAAAGGGGGGCGTCAGAGGAGGCCAGGGGGGCCCAGGCGCCCTGGCGGCGCGGCCAGGAGGGGGGGCGCGCCCTCTAGCCGCCTGGAGCCCTGGTGGCCCCCCTCCGGCCCTACTTTGGCCGCATGGAAGCTTCCGGAACGCTGATTTTTTATATATTTTTCCCGGAATTTTTCTGGCAGTTTACGTAATGGGAAAACCTGAAATACAAAAACAGCAGAAAACAGAAACTGGCACTGGGGTGCACTGAGTTAATAGGTTAGTCCAAATATGATCAAAAGTGTATGGAAGTGCATAAATATCATAGCAATATCACACAAAAGAGGCATGCAGCAAGCAGAAATTATAGATACGTTTTGGACGTATCAACATCCCCAAGCTTAATTCCTGCTCGTCCTCGAGTAGGTAAATGATAACAAGCATAATTTCTGTGGTGACATGCTATTAACCATATAAGAACTTTTCACAGTCACATGACAAATGCTTACTGAGACAATGAATCTGTAGTAATTAAGTTGCCTCATGAGAATATCACAAAGAACTGAAAGTTTTACAATATGATACTGAAACACTCAATAGATTTGTAATGAGCATGGTGTGCAAACATGACAAAGTGATATCTCGCTTGCCCCCTTTAGTGAAGCAAAACATAAATGCAGGGGCACCTCCAAAGTTTAAGTGACGACTAGATACAATGATTTCAGAATAAACGATATCATAGCCATGCAGAAGACAATGGTACTTTGGGACAATGCACATCACACTCAGAATGACAATCATGCTCTCAATAGTTGGTGCTTTAAAGAAAGAAGGTGGAGACTCTCGAACCATGGCTTTTGTTGGCAAGGTTGAAAACCCGTGGTCGGAAACAAAAACTAAACATGTACCAGAGCTCTTTGTTTTAAAAACAGAGGTAATAATTATTTTTTAGAATATGCATATTTCGTCAACGAATGCTAGCAGATAACTCAATCACTTCTTGAGCTGGACAAGTTTCGAGGAACGGCTCCCGCATGAGGACGATCACATCCTCTTAATCTCTTTTGTTTATCACTGCCAAAGTTTTCTGATTTCTCATGAACAAAGCGTGAAGGAGGGTTTGTTTGTTGTATATTTTTTAATGAGCCGGGCGCACTCTTTGCCAGTTCCTTCTCGTATTATGGGTTTGCACATTAGACATGCAATCCCGGGGTGAAGCTTGTCCAACTTAAAAAGATCATGAATTAACTACTACTTCCTCATGAGCTAAAACAGAGGCACAAAAGAGAAATGCCTTTTTTGAATAATTTCGAGATGGTACATGAAAGTCTTCGTTAGGAATGGCAGGTAAATACCTGTATAGGAAGGTATGGTGGACTCATATGGCATAACTGGTTTAAAGGATTTTGGATGCACAAGCAGTCAGTCCGCTTAGTACAGGCGAAGGTTAGCAAAAGACTGGGAGCGACCAACTAAAAGAGCAATGACGGTCATAATCATGCAGAGCGACAAAGCAACATTGAATCGGGCATGGAAGTTATATCGCTACTCAGAAATTAAAGATCATCAAGGCTTGATAGACTTTCTTTACAGTCTTAAATATGCGTGAGCATATGCCAAGTCAATCAAAATAAATTCTTGGAGGAAGATATCACTAAACCATACCACATCATAGGCAAACAAATCATGTTGGTACTTCAATAACACATTAAGAACCCCCCAGCTATTTGAGACTAACCATAAGAAAACATGAACTACTAAGCACCATTATGCACATAGCATTTTTATCATAGACATATCAACCAATGCAACAGAAGCCAACTCTCTTAACAAGATAAGCATGATAACTCAAGAGAGTTCCAGCGACCAACTAAACAAAAGCTCTTCAAAAAGTAAAGCATGAAAACTAAGAGCTGAACATGATAGTAGCTATTGAAAGACAAAGAACATACACAGCAAAGATAGACATGAAAATTCTATGTTGTGTTCTAGGTTGAAGTGGAGCGTGTTTCTCTCCCACACAAAGAAAGTTGAGTTCCAACTCGTTATGAACAGCAAGCAAAGCTAAAGAAAACTAAAAATAAAACTAAAAGCAAGACGCTCCAAGCATAGCACATAACACATGAAGTGATAAAAATATAGTGGAACGAAAGACGAACTGATAATTGTTGATGGAGAAGGGGATGCACGGGGGCATCCCCAAGCTTAGACGCTTGAGTCTTCTTGAATATTTCTCGGGGGTGCACGGAGGCATCCCCAAGCTTGAGCGTTTGACACTCCTGAATCTTTTTATCATCTTCCCTCGTACACTTGAAAACTCGCTTCATACATAACTCATCATAATCTGATTAGCGAGGTTAGTACCCTTAATAAAATAATTTTTCCTTGCTGGAAATAAGGATATTCTTGAAGGTCTACTGTTTCTCAAAATTGCCAAAAGGTTTTTGCAAGGAAAAAGCAAGCTCAAGGTTTGCAAAACGAAGGAAAGGCAAAACAGGACAGAATCTGTGAAAAACAGACCAGCAGGTAGTAAATAATTTTTTCGGGGCACTTCTGCCACTCAAATAAAAAAACTCAGAACAGACGCCCGAAAGCCAATTGTATAGAGCACGCTTTCGAAAAAATTCAGACCAAAAAGATGATCTGGTGATTTTATACGAATTTTTCTGTCCAAGGACAGAATCTGTTTCCTGGACAGCACGTCACAACTTTTGAACTTTCTTGCAATCAGAGGCTAAACTTGGCACAAAGCTGAAAAGTAAAGATACAATGATGATGCTACTGTAGTAACAACATCAAGACACAACAAAAGCAGAATAAAATTTTATTCATTGTGGGCTGCCTCCCAAAAGCGCTTTCTTTTATGCCTTTAAGCTAGGCATAATGCAAAGAGATCAAGTTTTATCAAGAGTAAAAGAATAGCTAGCCCGTATAACGGACTCAAAAGGTAACTTAATCTTCTTTCTAGGGAAGTGTTCCATCCCTTTCTTGAGAGGAAATTGGAATCTTATATTCCCCTCTTTCATGTCAATGATGGCACCAACGGTGCGAAGAAAAGGACGTCCCAAAATAATTGGACAAGAAGGTTCACATTCAATATCCATAATAGTAAAATCAACGGGAACATAATTGTCATTGACAATGATAAGAACATCGTCGATCCTCCCCAAGGGTTTCTTTATGGAAGAATCAACAAGACGAACACCAAAAGAACAAGAATTAAAAGGTTTCAATTTAAGCATATCATATATTCTTTTGGGCATAACGGAGGTACTAGCTCCTACATCACATAATGCATAGCAAGAGAAGTTATTCAACTTAATTTTAATCATAGGATCCCAACCATCTTCTAGCTTTCTAGGTATGTAGGCTTCTACCCTAAGTTTCTCCTCCCTAGCTTTGATGAGAGCATTAGTGATATGCTCTGTAAAGGCAAGGTTAAGTGTGCTAGTGCGGGGATCTCTAGACATCTTGTGAAGAAAATCAATAACTTCGGTAAGGGTGCAATTATCAAAATCAAGGTCACTACTATCAAGTAAAGTGGTAGTGGTGTCCTTTAGGCTCACTTGTTTGGTAGTTTCTGTGGTCATAGCATCACCATTAATAGGTCCAATGGGACCAGGAGTGCATTGGGTGCTAAGAGTTTGGATATCCTCAACAACTTGGATAGTAGCAACAGTGTGGTGGGTAGGAAGGTTCTTAATTCTATCTTCTTCCTCCTTTTCTCTAGCCCATCTCTCTTTAAGTTTAGCCAACATCCTAATGTTTTCATTAATTTGCACTTGAATAGCATTCATAGGAGTGGTCTTCCTCTCCTCAAGAGGGGAAGTTCTAATTTTAAGCAACTCTACCTCATGGGCTAAATTGTCTACCTTCGAAGAGAGATTATCTAGTTTGTTTAGTTTTTCTTATACATTCTTATTAAAGGCTTTTTGGGTAGTGATGAAATATTTAAGCATACTCTCTAGTTCAGAAGTGGAGTTCTTGGTGCTAGGATAAGCATTGTTGTTCCCATAGGAATTAGAGGGGAACGGTCTAGGATTGCTACCAAAATTACTCCTATAAGCATTGTTATTGAAATTGTTTCTAGAGATAAAGTTCACATCTACTTGTTCTTGAGCAATCAAAGAATTTAAAGGAACATCACGAGGATCAATAGAAGATTGCTTGGAAAGTAGAGACATGATCAAGTCAACTTTTTCATTTAGGGAGGAAATCTCCTCGACAGAGTTTACCTTCCTACCTGTTGGAGCGCGTTCGGTGTGCCATTGGGAATAATTGGTCATCATCTCATCGAGAAGCTTCGTGGCAGCACCAAGTGCAGTTGACATAAAGGTTCCTCCCGCGGCCGAATCTAACAAGTTCCGTGAGGTAAAGTTCAAGCCTGCATAAAAAGTTTGGATAACCATCCAAGTAGTCAAACCATGAGTAGGGCAGTTCTTGACAAGAGATTTCATGCGTTCCCAAGCTTGGGCAACGTGTTCATTATCCAATTGTTTGAAATTCATTATGTTACTCCTTAGTTGGATAATTTTAGCAGGTGGATAGTACTTTCCAATAAAGGCATCCTTGCACTTGTCCCAAGAATCTATGCTATTTCTAGGCAAGGATTGAAACCAAATTTTAGCTCCTCCTCTCAAGGAGAAAGGAAAAAGCTTAAGCTTAACAACATTACCATCTATTTCTTGGTACTTTTGCATATCACAGAGTTCAACAAAATTGTTTAAGTGTAAAGCAGCATCATCTCCAGCACCAGAGAATTGATCTTTCATAACTAAGTTCAGTAAAGCAGGTTTAATTTCATAAGAAGGTGCTGAAGTGGCAGGTGTAGTGATAGGCGTGCAGATAAAGTCATCGTTGTTATGACTAGTGAAGTCACACAACTTGGTGTTCTCGGTGGAACCCATAGCAGCAAGCAAGCAAGATAACTATTTTTGTGATTTTTGATAAAAGACACTAAAGCAAAAACTGAAAGGTAAACTAACAAGACTAAAAAGCAAAGGTAAAAGATAGCGTGCAACTCCCCTATCTTGAAGAGTGGAGTCCTCGGCAACGGCGCCAGAAAACTTTGCTTGATGGCTTCTCGCCCGTCGTTGGTTACCCCAAGTGGAAGGTTTGAGATGCAGTGTAGCGGTAGTTTTCCCTTGGCAAAGATACCAAGGATCGAATCCCCTGAGACTCCGAGGTTCAACAAGAAGGTGTCAACTGCTAGCGGCGCAACTAGCGATTGACCGGACCTGCACACAAATACAAATAACTTTGCTCCCAACGAGTACAGAGAGGTTGTCAATCCCTCCGGCCTTGTCGTTTACAAAGGATCAAACGCAAGAGATAATAGTGATAGGTATGACTGCAACTAGTAAGTAAGAACTGAAAGTAAATAGCGGATGTGATCAGTGATGGTAATATGGACCGGGGTCCCATGATGTTCACTAGTGATGTCTCTCTCCCAAAAGACGATAAAACAGCTAAGCGAGGTAAACGAATTACAGCTGGGCAATTGACAGGATTATGTGCGCAAACCAATGCTAACTATGCTGCAAAGAAAGGTAGAGGCTCAAAAGCATGGGCGGTACGCCAAGGTAAGTAGACCGAAATCCATCTGCATCTACTACTAATCATCCACCTTGAGATATCTATCCAGAACATCTCGCTGGTATTAAGTTGCGAGTCCCACCCATAGTGTAAACCCAAAACCACAGACAACTGCATTAAAAGAACTTTGCGTAAAGTAAACAATCCTTGCACCCGCGAGTACAAGCACCGTTGTTTTCCCCCTTGTGGAAACAACACATCCCCTAGACTCATGTTTCTGTCACTCAAGCTAGTCATCGAGGGGCATGAACCCACAATCAAGCATAACGTTCCCTCTTGGAGTTACTACCTACTACTTGGCCAAAGCAATAAACAGCAACGGAGAACATGCAAGAATTACTCAAGAACATAAATATAAAAGAGGTAAATCAAATATATTACTCACACACAATCTGAACATAATCTCATAATCCATCGGATCCTAGCAAACTCATCATAGCAACAGCATAAGGATTACATATGTGCCTCGATCATGTAGGGCAGCTCACGAGGTCTAATCGGTGAAGAACAAAGAGGGGAGGAGAACATCACATAGCTACTGGTCATGGACCCATGGTCCAAGGGAGACTACTCACAACTCATCCGGGAGGCGTCCATGGTGGTGGAGAGGCTCCCGGTGGTGATCCTCCCCTCCGGTAGGGTGCCGGGAAGAGTTCTCCTGGTGCTCCCAATCTTGGAAGCGCGGCGGCGGCGGAACAGAGATGAGATCGCGAAAAAGGGTTCCGTCCTCGAGGGTTTCGGGACGCGGTGTAAATATATGCCAAAGGGGGGCGTCAGAGGAGGCCTGGGGGGCCCAGGCGCCCTGGCGGCGCGGCCAGGAGGGGGGCGCGCCCTCTGGCCGCCTGGAGCCCTGGTGGCCCCCCTCCGGCCCTACTTTGGCCGCATGGAAGCTTCAAGAACGCTGATTTTTTATATATTTTTCCCGGAATTTTTCTGGCAGTTTACGTAATGGGAAAACCTGAGATACAAAAACAGCAGAAAACAGAAACTGGCACTGGGGTGCACTGAGTTAATAGGTTAGTCCAAATATGATCAAAAGTGTATGGAAGTGCATAAATATCATAGCAATATCACACAAAAGAGGCATGGAGCAAGCAGAAATTATAGATACGTTTTGGACGTATCAGAGTCCACGAAGGGCTCCACCCACGAAGGGTCCACGAAGAAGCAACCTTGTCTATCCCACCATGGCCATCGCCCACAAAGGACTTGCCTCACCAGGGTAGATCTTCACGAAGTAGGCGATCTCCTTGCCCGTACAAACTCCTTGGTTCAACTCCACAATCTTGACGGAGGCTCCCAAGTGACACCTAACCAATCTAGGAGACACCACTCTCCAAAAGGTAATAGACTGTGTGTTGATGATGAACTCCTTGCTCTTGTGCTTCAAATGATAGTCTCCCGAACACTCAACTCTCTTTCATAGGATTGGATTTGGTGGAAAGATGATTTTAGTGGAAAGCAACTTGGAGAAGGCTAGAGATCAATTTATGTGGTTGGAATGGAATATCTTGACCACAACACAAGTGTAGGTGGTTCTCTATCAGAAAATGTATGTTGGAAGTGTAGGCATGTTCTGATGGCTTTCTCCACGAATGAAGAGTGGGTGGAGGGGTATATATAGCCTTCACACGAAATCTTACCGTTACACACAATTTACCAAACTCGGTGGGACTGAATTAGAAAACTTAGTCAGACCTATTTAGTTCATAATGTGACCGTTAGGCATTTCGGTGGGACCGATATGATCAACTCGGTAGGACCGATGTGGTAGGGTTAGGGTAAAGCCTCATCTCGGTTTGACCGATTACACAAACTCGGTGGGACTGATTTGGGTAATAAGCAAAACAGAGAGTTGTCCAAGCAAACTCGGTCAGACCAATTTCATATCTCGATGGGATTGAAAATATTACAACAGGCAACAACGAGTTTGCAAGCCCATCTCGGTGAGACCGAGATCCCATCGGTGAGACCGAATTGATTAGGGTTTTGTGACAGTGGCTATGTCAACTGAATTCAGTGGCGTCGGATAGAAAGTTTTGGTGGGGCCGAGTTTGACTTTTGGTTTGGGACATATGTGGATGTGAGAAAGTGGTTGAGGGTTTTGGAGCATATCACTAAGCACTTTGAGCAAGCAAGCCATTAAGCAACACCTCATCCCCTTTTAATAGTATTGGCTTTCCTATGGACTCAATGTGATCTTGGATCACTAAAATAGAAAATATAGAGTCCCGAGCTTTGAGCTTGAGCCAATCCTTTGTCCTTATCATCTTGAAGGGGTTCCACATCCTCTAGTCCATGCCACTCCATTTGTTGAACCTATCTGAAATATACTAGATGAAAACATTAGTCCAACAAGGGATATGTTGACATTAATTACCAAAATCACCCAGGGAGCACTTGTGCTTTCACTACCTACTACTTCATGGCCAAAGCTTCGAAAGAATAGGTATCCTCCAAACATCACAAAGGTTCACTCAAGTGATTAATATTCTTCGGATGAGGATGACCATGCTAAATTGATCAAAATTGCTAGTATTCAACAAAACTCTCTTGAGAAAATTGAGCAAACCCTCAAGAAATCTGAAGGGTTGTTGGTTGACGAGATGGAGAAAAATCAATCGTTGGCCAAAGAGCATTCCGCTCTCAAGTCACAAATGGAAGAGCTGACAAATCATCATGATTTTCTCTCGGTCGATCACGAGAGATTGACTTATAACTACCTGAAAAAGAAACAAGAACTCGAGAGGCTCATGATGATTGATCAGAGAAAATTCTCTTCTCACCCAAAAACTCAAAGAGAAACCTGAAGTGTTTGTACCACCTTGCTTGCCTTGAACATAGCAATGCTGAATCAAATGCTGAATCTTCTATGAAAGCTAACCCCTCGGTCGAGGAAAATGGTTATGTATCTGATGAAAATGTTAGGTTGAAGGATCTCATTCAAACAAGGATGTTCATATCTCTCAAAGGGCATTAAACCCCGTGTGATGTTTTGAAGAAATCCATTCTTCACAAAAATCCCAGGAAGGAAGGTATCGGCTTCGAAAGAAACTGAATGAAAATGGCTCCTACTGGGAACCTGATCAATATCCTCGCACTATGTGGGTGCCCACCAAGAGAAAAATGCTCGATCCATCTTTACTTTTGGGATATAACTCTCCTATCCCTGAATACTCTAATGATGATTCTCTAGACAACTATAAGTTGTTCAAAAATCAACGTGGTGAGGCTGTTGCTTGCTATGTCGGACCTAACTGCAGGAATGGCCCCCAATGGAAACTATCTGGGTGCCCAAGAAAACTATCAATGCAATGCCTGTTACTACTCTTCTAACCATGCAGGCAGAGAATGGTCGTTACTTCCTTAAAAGGGTCGAACATAATGAGTATATGCATAACTCATTCAACAATTTACTCATTCGTCTGGAAAGAATTTCAATGCCTATTCTTTCGATTATGCTCGTCCCTCAAGTAACAACTATGGTTATCGAGAAAAATCATATCTTGCTCGCTCTACTGTTTTGAAGCCACCTGCAAAGATGTGGGTGGTTAAGAAAGCATAATTGTTCTGCAGGACTATATCTCCGGGTGTACCGAATGGATAATGGATAGTGTTGGCACTAGTCACATGACCAGAGACAAGTCGTTGTTTGTCAACCCCGACTTAACCGCTTCAAATCTGAACTATATTACATTTGGCCACAACAAAAAAGGCAAGGTAATTGGGTTAGGTAAAATTGCTATATCCAAAGACAAGTGCATTGATGATGTTTTACTTCTTCAGTCTCTTGGAATCAATCTCATGTCAATTGGCAAGCTTTGTGATCTAGGCATGCTAGTCTTATTTTCTATATCCAAATGCATTGTCTTCATGGCCTCTGAAGATTCCTTCGCCTTCAAGGGAAATAGAAAAGGTGATTTATATATTGTGGATTTCTTTAAGGGTCCCTCAGTCCAAACTTGTTTGCATGCAAAAGTAACCAAAGGATGGCTGTGGCACCGAAGACTTGGTCATATAGGTTTGATAAATTTGCAGACTCTCATGAAGAAAAATCATCTATGTGGCATTCTTGATGTGAAATTTGACAAGAATCATCTCTGTGGTGCGTGTGAGGCCGGAAAATTTGCTAAAAAGCATAACTCATCAAAAACTATCATGACTGCAACAAGACCTCTGGAAATTCTTCATATGGATTTATTCGGACCTCAAAACTATGCAAGTTTCAGAGGCAGTCATTATGGTCCGGTTATTGTTGATGATTTCTCTCGTTACACTTAGGTATTATTTCTCAAAGAGAAGACCTGCACCCAAGATATCTTCAAAAGTTTCGCCAAGAAGGCTCAAAATGATTATGATGTGCGAATTAAGCATGTCAGAAGTGACAATGGTACTGAGTAAAAAAATACTCATATTGAAGATTTTCTTGATGAACATGGTATAACTCATGAGTTCTCAGCTGCATACACTCCCTAATAGAATGGAGTTGTTCAATGAAATAATAGAACTCTCATCGAGATGGCGAGAACAATGCGTAGTGAGTATAAAACTCCTATTTACTTCTAGGATAGGCGCACCCCCACCCTCGTGGGCCCCTCGTAGCTCCACCGACGTACTTCTTTCGCCTATATATACTCTTATACCATAGAAACATCAGGGGGAGCCACAAAACCACTTTTCCACCGCCGCAACCTTCTGTACCCGTGAGATTCCATCTTGGGGCCTTTTCCGGTAATCTGCCGGAGGGGGAATCGATCACGGAGGGCTTCTACATCAACACCATTGCCTCTCCGATGAAGCATGAGTAGTTTACCACAGACCTTCGGGTCCATAGTTATTAGCTAGATGGCTTCTTCTCTCTCTTTGATTTTCAATACAAAGTTCTCCTCGATGTTCTTGGAGATCTATTCGATGTAATACTCTTTTCCGGCGTGTTTGCCGAGATCCGATGAATTGTGGATTTATGTACAAGATTATCTATGAATATTATTTGGTTATTCTCCGAATTCTTATATGCACGCTTTGATATATTTGCAAGTCTCTTCGAATTATTGGTTTAGTTTGGCATACTAGATTGATCTTTCTTGCAATGGGAGAAGTGCCTAGCTTTGGGTTCAATCTTGCGGTGTCCTTTCCCAGTGACAGTAGGCGCAGCAAGGCACATATTGTATTGTTGCCATCGAGGATAAAAAGATGGGGTTTATATCACATTGCTTGAGTTTATCCCTCTACATCATGTCATCTTGCTTAATGCGTTACTCCGTTCTTATGTACTTAATACTCTAGATGCACGCTGGATAGTGGTCGATGTGTGGAGTAATAGTAGTAGATGCAGAATCGTTTTGGTCTACTTGACACGGACATGATGCCTATATTCATGATCATTGCCTTAGATATCTTCATAATTATGCGCTTTTCTATCAATTGCTCGGCAGTAGTTTGTTCACCCACCGTAATACATGCTATGTTGGGAGAAGTCACTAGTGAAACCTATGGCCTCCGGGTCTCTTTCCTATTATATTACATCTCTTTTATTTACATCGCATCTCGTTTACTATTTTGCAATCTTTACTTTCCAACCTATACAACAAAAATACCAAAAATATTTATTTTACTATCTCTATTAGATCTCACTTTTGTGAGTGATCGTGAAAGAATTGACAACCCCTTTATCGCGTTGGTTGCAAGGTTGTTGATTGTTTGTGCAGGTACTAGGTGACTTGTGCGTTGTCTCCTACTGGATTGATACCTTGGTTCTCAAAACTGAGGGAAATACTTACGCTACTTTGCTGCATCACCCTTTCCTCTTCAAGGGAAAACCAACGCATGCTCAAGAGGTAACAAGAAGGATTTCTGGCGCCGTTGCCGGGGAGATCTACGCCAAGTCAAGACATACCAATTACCCATCACAAACTCTTCTCCCTCGCATTACATTATTTTCCATTCACCTCTCGTTTTCCACTCCCCCACTTCTAAAACGATTTTCGAAAACCTTTGCCTTTTCTTTGCCACTCTTCCGTTCGCCTCTTTTCGCTTGCTTCTTGTGTGCTTGCATGTTGGATTAATTGTTTGTCATGATGGCTCAAGATAATACTAAATTGTGTGACTTTTCCAATACCAACAACAATTATTTTATTAGCACTCCGATTGCTCCTACTACAGATGCTGAATCTTGTGAAATTAATACCACTTTGTTGAATCTTGTTATGAAAGATCAATTTTCTGGCCTTCCTAGTGAAGATAGCTAGTGAAGATGCCGCTACCCATCTAAACAACTTTGTGATTTGTGTGATATGCAAAAGAAGAAAGATGTGGATAATGATATTGTTAAATTGAAGCTATTTCCGTTTTCTCTTAGAGATCATGCTAAAACTTGGTTCTCTTCTTTGCCTAAAAATAGTATTGATTCATGGAATAAGTGCAAAGCTGCTTTTATCTCTAAGTATTTACCTCCCGCTAAGATCATCTCTCTTAGGAACGATATTATGAATTTTAAGCAACTTGATCATGAGCATGTTACACAAGCTTGGGAGAGGATTAAATTAATGATACGTAATTGCCCTACACATGGTTTGAATTTGTGGATGATTATACAAATTTTTTATGCCGGATTGAATTTTGCTTCTAGAAATCTTTTAGATTCGGCCGCGAGAGGCACTTTTATAGAAATCACTTTAGGAGAATCTACTAAACTCCTAGACAATATTATGGTTAATTATTCTCAATGGCACACCGAAAGATCCACTAGTAAAAAAGTTCATGCGATTGAAGAGATTAATGTTTTGAGTGGAAAGATGGATGAACTTATCAAATTGTTTGCTAATAAAAGTGTTTCTTATGATCCTAATGATATGCCTTTGTACACTTTGATTGAGAATAATAATGAATCTATGGATGTGAATTTTGTTGGTAGGAACAATTTTGGTAGCAACGTGTATAGAGGAAACTTTAATTCTAGGCCGTTTCCTAGTAATTCCTCTAGTAATTATGGTAATTCCTACAACAACTCTTATGGAAATTTTAGTAAGACGCCCTCTGATTTTGAGACTAGTGTTAAATAATTTATGAGTTCGCAAAATAATTTCAATGCTTTGGTTGAAGAAAAATTGCTTAAGACTGATGGGTTGGCTAGGAACGTGGATAGAATTTCCCTTGATGTTGATTCTTTGAAACTCATATCTATTCCACCTAAGCATGGCATCAATGAGTCTCTCAAAGCCATGATAATTTCCATTGATGAGTGATATGTCCAAAACGTATCTATAATTTATGCTTGCTACATGCTTCTTTTGTGTGATATTGCTATTCCGGATGGGAATGGGCCGACCCGGCCCTGGCCTTGGACCCGGCCCTAGTGGCCTCGGAGCCAATATAAGAGGCCATGGGCCGACCCATATCATGAATAGTAGTGGCCTCGTTGGCCCGATGGGTATTTCGGGTCGACCCAATTATTAGTGACATGTATTGCTTGTTCTTGTAATAGAGTAGTACGTAATCTAGGAATGGAAGAAAAATATTATATGAAGATTCAAGTGGTCTAGCTTCTGCATCCATGCATTATACATGCATACAGTACATTCGTAGACCATAGTAAGCGTGTGTGTTTCTTTCTGGACATTGTACATACATGCATCCGTGTGGCCGTGAATTGTGTCCAGCACCGCTAGTACTACTAGTTGACATTAGACTGACGCTGTACCGACTAGTATCAAATGTGCACTAGGAGCTGGACGTCCCATGGGAGACGAGCTGGACGTGACTGGGACGATGAGCGGGAGGCAGCACCACCACACGGCAGAGTTCGGCGACGGCAACGATTAGGATATAGCTGCCGTGAGATATGAGATCACCAGGTGGGCCGATCCCACTAACCCAACGGGTCACTTGGTGTCGGCTCTACTGACCCAAATTCTTTTTGAGGCCAACCCATGTGACCCATCGGCCTCGAATTTTTGGGCCGGGTCAGCGACCCAGCGGGTCGACCCGGCCCATTCCCATCTTGAATTGCTATGATATTGATGCACTTCCATACACTTTTGATCATATTTGGACTAACCTATTAACTCAGTGCACCACAGTGCCAGTTCCTGTTTTCTGCTGTTTTTCTATTTCAGGTTTCCCCCATATTAAAAGTGCTCCAAAAATTCCAGGAAAAATATAGGAAAAATCAGCGTACAGGAAGCTTCGCGAAGAACCAAAGATGGGCCTGGGGCCCCTGCTCCGCCTCTGGCTGCCCCCCTTCGCATATATATCCCTCTCGTCCCGAAACCCTCGAGGACAGAACCCTTTTTCGCGATCTCGCCTCTGTTCCGCCGCCGCAGCGCTTCCAAGATCGGGAGCATCAGGAGAACTCTTCCCGGCACCCTGCCGGAGGGGAGAACCACCACCGGGAGCTTCTCCACCACCATGGACGCTTCCCGGATGAGTCGTGAGTAGTCCACCTTGGACCATGGGTCCATGATCAGTAGGTATGTGATGTTCTCCTCCCCTCTTTGCTCTTCATGGTTTAGACCTCGTGAGCTGCCCTACATGATCGAGGCACATATGTAATCTTTCTGCTGTTGCTTTGCTGAGTTTGCTGGGATCTGATGGATTATGAGACTATGTTCAGATTGTGTTTGAGTAATATATTTGATTCACCTGTTTTACATCTTTGTTCTTGAGTAATTCTTGCATATTCTCCATTGCTATTTATTGCTTTGGCCAAGTAGTAGGTAGTAACTCCAAGAGGGAGCGTTATGCTTGATTGTGGGTTCATGCCCCCTGATGACTAGCTTGAGTGACAGAAACATGAGTCTAGGGGATGTGTTGTTGCCACAAGGGGGAAAACAACGGTGCTTGTACTTGCGGGTGCAAGGATTGTTTACTTTACACAAAGTTCTTTTAATGTAGTTGTCTGTTGCTTTGAGTTTACACTTTGGGTGGGATTCGCAACTTAATACCAGCGAGATGTTCTGGATAGATATCTCAAGGTGGATGATTAGTAGTAGATGCAGATGGATTTCGGTCTACTTGCCTTGGCGTACCGCCCATGCTTTTGAGCCTCTACCTTTCTTTGCAGCATAGTTAGCATTGGTTTGCTCACATAATCCTGTCAATTGCCCAGCTGTAATTTGTTTACCTCGCTTTGCTGTTTTATCGTCTTTTGGGAGAGAGACATCACTAGTGAACATCATGGGACCCCGTTCCATATTACCACCGCTGATCACACCTTCTATTTACTTCCTGTTTTTATTTCCTAGTTGCAGTCATAGCTATCATTATTATCTCTTGTGTTTGATCCTTTGTAAACAACAAGGCCGGAGGGATTGACAACCTCTCTGTACTTGTTGGGAGCAAAGTTATTTGTATCTGTGTGCAGGTCCCGTCAACCGCTAAGTTTCTGGCGCCGTTGACACCTACTTGTCGACCCTCGGAGTCTCACGGGATTCGATCCTTGGTATCTTTGCCAAGGGAAATTTGCCGCTACGCTACATCTCAACCTTCCACTTGGGGTAACCAACGAGGGGCGAGAAGCCATCAAGCAAGTTTCTGGCGCCGTTGCCAGGGACTCCACTCTTCAAGATAGGGGAGTTGCACGCTATCTTTTATCTTTGCTTTTTAGTCTTGTTAGTTTACCTTTCAGTTTTTTATTTAGTGTCCCTTACCAAAAATCACGAAAATAGTTATCTTGCTTGCTGCTGCTATGGGTTCCACCGAGAACACCAAGTTGTGTGACTTCACTAGTCATAACAACAATGACTTTATCTGCACACCTATTGCTACACCTGCCACTCCAGCACCTTCTTATGAGATTAAACCTGTTTACTGAACCTAGTTATGAAAGATCAATTCTCCGGTGCTGGAGATGATGCTGCTTTGCACTTAAATAATTTTGTTGAGCTCTGTGATATGCAAAAGTACAAAGAAGTAGATGGTGATATTGTTAAGCTTAAGCTTTTTCTTTCTCCTTGAGAGGAGGAGCTAAAATCTGGTTTCAATCCTTGCCTAGGAATAGTATAGATTCTTGGGACAAGTGCAAGGATGCCTTTATTGGGAAGTACTATCCCCCTGCTAAAATTATCCAACTAAGGAGTAACATAATGAATTTTAAACAATTGGATAATGAACACGTTGCCCAAGCTTGGGAACGCATGAAATCTCTTGTCAAGAACTGCCCTACTCATGGTTTCACTACTTGGATGGTTATCCAAACTTTTTATGCAGGCTTGAACTTTACCTCGCGGAACTTGTTAGATTCGGCCGCGGGAGGAACCTTTATGTCAACTACACTTGGTGCTGCCACGAAGCTTCTCGACGAGATGATGACCAATTATTCCCAATGGCACACCGAACGCGCTCCAACAGGTAGGAAGGTAAACTCTGTCGAGGAGATTTCCTCCCTAAATGAAAAAGTTGACTTGATCATGTCTCTACTTTCCAAGCAATCTTCTATTGATCCTCATGATGTTTCTTTAAATTCTTTGATTGCTCAAGATCAAGTAGATGTGAACTTTATCTCTAGAAACAATTTCAATAACAATGCTTATAGGAGTAATTTTGGTAGCAACCCTAGACCGTTCCCCTCTAATTCCTATGGGAACAACAATGCTTATCCTAGCACCAAGAACTCCACTTCTGAACTAGAGATTATGCTTAAAGACTTCATCACTACCCAAAAGGCCTTCAATAAGAGTGTAGAAGAAAAACTAGACAAACTAGATAATCTCTCTTCGAAGGTAGACGATTTAGCCCATGAGGTAGAGTTGCTTAAAATTAGAACTTCTCCTCTTGAGGAGAGGAAGACCACTCCTATGAATGCTATTCAAGTGCAAATTAATGAAAACATTAGGATGATGGCTAAACTTAAAGAGAGATGGGCTAGAGAAAAGGAGGAAGAAGATAGAATTAAGAGCCTTCCTACCCACCACACTGTTGCTACTATCCAAGTTGTTGAGGATATCCAAACTCATAGCACCCAATGCACTCCTAGTCCCATTGGACCTATTAATGGTGATGCTATGACCTCAACCGTAGAAGAAGAAACTCCTATAACCATAGAAGCTACCAAACAAGTGAGCCTAAAGGACACCACTACCACTTTACTTGATAGTAGTGACCTTGATTTTGATAATTGCACCCTTTCTGAAGTTATTGGTTTTCTTCACAAGATGTCTAGAGATCCCCACACTAGCACACTTAATCTTGCCTTCACGGAGCATATCACTAATGCTCTCATCAAAGCTAGGGAGGAGAAGCTTAGGGTAGAAGCCTCCATACCTAGAAAGCTAGAAGATAGTTGGGATCCTATGATTAAAATTAAGTTGAATAACTTCTCTTGCTATGCTTTATGTGATGTTGGAGCTAGTACCTCCGTTATGCCCAAAAGAATGTATGATATGTTTGAATTGAAACCTTTTGATCCTTGTTCTTTTGGTGTTCGTCTTGTTGATTCTTCCGTAAAGAAACCTTTGGGGAAGATCGACGATGTTCTTATCATTGTCAATGACAATTATGTTCCCGTTGATTTTACTATTATGGATAGTGAATGTGAACCTTCATGTCCAATTATTTTGGGACGTCCTTTTCTTCGCACCGTTGGTGCTATCATTGACATGAAAGAGGGGAATATAAAATTCCAATTCCCTCTCAAGAAAGGGATGGAACACTTCCCTAGAAAGAAGATTAAGTTGCCTTTTGAGTCCGTTACACGGGCTAGCTATTCTCTAACTCTTGATAAGACTTGATCTTCTCTTTTTGCATCATGCCTAGCTTAAAGGCATAAAAGAAAGCGCTTTTGGGAGGCAGCCCACAACGAATAAGGTTTTATTTTGCTTTTGTTTTGTCTTGATGTTTGTTACTACAGTAGCATCATCATTGTATCTTTTCTTTTCAGCTTTGTGCCAAGTTTAGCCGCCGATTGCAAGAAAGTTCAAAAGTTGTGACGTGCTGTCCAGAAAACAGATTCTGTCCTTGGACAGAAAAATTCGAATAAAATCACCAGATCATCTTTTTGATCTGAATTTTTTTGACAGCGTGCTCTTTACAATTGGCTTTCGAGCGTCTGTTCTGAGTTTTTTGATTTGAGTTGCAGAAGTGCCCCTAAAAAATTATTTACTACCTGCTGGTCAGTTTTTCACAGATTCTGTCCTGTTTTGCCTTTTCTTCGTTTTGCAAACCTTGAGCTTGCTTTTTCTTTGCAAAAACCTTTTGGAAATCTTGAGAAACAGTAGCTCTTCAAGATTATCTTTATTTCCAGTTGGGAAAAATTATTTTATTGTGGGTACTAACCTCGCTAATCAGATTATGATGAGTTATGTATGAAGGGAGTTTTCAATTGTGCGAGGGAAGATGATAAAAGAAGATTCAGGAGGGTCAAACGCTCAAGCTTGGGGATGCCCCCGTGCACCCCCAAAAAATATTCAAGAAGACTCAAGCGTCTAAGCTTGGGGATGCCCCCATGCATCCCCTTCTCCATCAACAATTATCAGTTCGTCTTTCGTTCCACTATAATTTTATCACTTCATGCGTTATGTGCTATGCTTGGAGCGTCTTGCTCTTAGTTTCTTTTTTTAGTTTTCTTTAGCTTTGCTTGCTGTTCATAACAAGTTAGAACCCAGCTTTCTTTGTGTGGGAGAGAAACACGCTCCACTTCAACCTGGAACACAACATAGGATTTTCATGCTTATCTTTGCTGTGTGTGTTCTTTGTCTTTCCATAGCTGCTGTCATGTTTAGCTCTTAGTTTTCATGCTTTTCTTTTTAAAGAGCTTTTGTTTAGTTGGTTGCTGAACTCTCTTGAGTTTTCATGTTTATCTTGTTAAGAGAGTTTGCCTGTTGCACTGAGTTGTGTGTCTTAACTTAAAGTAGGTAATTGAGGTTGCTATTTAATTTTAGTAGTAACTTGCAATAGTTTTGAGGTATTGTCATGAGTAATGTCTGAACTTTTGGTGTCAAGAGCTTTAGCCTATTAGTGATAGATGTCGTATTTTGGGCAATCCGTGTTTATTTTCGAAAACCTACAAAATAGTTGAGAACTTTAGCTACTAGATGGATCACTAATCTTTGGAGGGATCGAATATTAGAGTACACTCACGTACCATGAGTCGAGGATGCGCAAGGATAACCAAACCCCCATACACTCCTCCTCGGGGTACTTGTCTCTTTGTGAACCTCCTAATTAGATTGAGAGTTACCGATAATAAGTGCATGAGTTCTTCGGACTAATGTGAGTATTCGAAAGTTGACACTTCCACCTAGCCATATTTTTTCTAGCCTCTTCGGTACCGTGCATTGCCCTTTCTCACCTCGAGAGTTGGAGCATACTTCGCCGGTGCATCCAAATCCTTGGCACGATACGCTCTGTCATCATAAGCCTCATTATATCCTTCCTCAAAACAGCCACCATACCTACCTATCAAGGCATTTCCATAGCCTTTTCGAGATACATTGCCATGCAACATCCATCTTCTCATGACTTGATCTTCATGTCATACATGCTTTTTGCCTGATCGATGAGCCACATGCTAGTTGGGCCTTGCCCTAATCATTGCTACATGACGCGCTAGTATCATTGCATATCCTGCTACACCGGCAGAGGCATACATTTGCATACATCATGATAGTTTCATTTTCTTTATGTTGAGTACTTTTGTAAAGTGTGAAAGATCTTCTATACTTCTTGTAATACATAGAGTGTTGCCCCTAAAGTGAGGAAAAGATCCTAAAGAGGACAAAATCAAAAGATCCCAAAGAGGACAAATGAGAGTTAAATAGAAAGAGCCATTGAGGCCACAAAAAAATAAAAAAAATAGAAAAAAGAGAAAAAGAACTAAAAAGAGAGAACGGGGCACACTACTATTCCTTTTGAGAGATCCACACTCGTACTTCATCTTATACCTTGTACTCCATAGAGATTATCATTCATGCATATAGCTATGTGGGGACCTTCACACTATAGAACTTGGCTTGTATATTCCAATGATGAGCCTCCTCAAAAGAGCTCTAGGTCTTCTTGAGCGAGCAAGTTGGATGCACCCCCACTAGTTCCATTGGAGAGCTTACCTTAGCTCATATGTGCATCCGTTGCATGGCAATCCCTACTCCTCACATCATATCTATCATTTGGCTTTCTCTCGCCTATGATTGTCCTCATTGATGTGAGCCTTTCACACCTTTTTTGTCTTCCCCCTTCATCATTTTTCTCTCTTTACCATCCTAAGTGTCAACTTTCTTGCTTACGCTCATCCATTGCATGAGTGCTCAAAATATCGAAAGGGAGTGGATCATTTTGACTTGTACCTGGCTAGTGGTCTGGGGATGAGTCAAGATAAGATTCCAAAGAAGACCATGTGTGAAACTTTAGTAGATTAAGTTCTCAACAATACAAAAACTATGTTTTACTCTCTCGTATATCCCTATCCCCTTTCTTGCACGCAAACACCATTTGGAGACATTCGAGTCACGGACAGCGAGAGCTCTTGCACATTTATGTTCTTATGTTGCTTGTTACAATGCTAATATAGACTCTTGCTTGTTATGACTTGAATTGAATTACATGACTTGATTGCTTTACTTAAAAAGTTCTTATATGGTTGGTAGCATGTCACCACAGAAATTATGCTTGTTATCATTTACCTACTCGAGGACGAGCAGGAATTAAGCTTGGGGATGTTGATACGTCCAAAACGTATCTATAATTTCCGCTTGCTCCATGCTTCTTTTGTGTGATATTGCTATGATATTGATGCACTTCCATACACTTTTGATAATATTTGGACTAACCTATTAACTCAGTGCACCACAGTGCCAGTTCCTGTTTTCCACTGTTTTTCTATTTCAGGTTTCCCCCATATTAAAAGTGCTCCAAAAATTCCAGGAAAAATATAGGAAAAATCAGCGTACAGGAAGCTTCGAGAAGAACCAAAGATGGGCCAGAGGGGAGCCAGGGGAGGCCCAGGCGGCCACCTGGCGCGGCCCCACCCCTGGCCGCGCCAGGGGGGCGCCTGGGGCCCCTGCTCCGCCTCTGGCTGCCCCCCTTCGCATATATATCCCTCTCGTCCCGAAACCCTCGAGGACAGAACCCTTTTTCGCGATCTCGCCTCTGTTCCGCCGCCGCAGCGCTTCCAAGATCGGGAGCATCAGGAGAACTCTTCCCGGCACCCTGCCGGAGGGGAGAACCACCACCGAGAGCTTCTCCACCACCATGGACGCTTCCCGGATGAGTTGTGAGTAGTCCACCTTGGACCATGGGTCCATGATCAGTAGCTATGTGATGTTCTCCTCCCCTCTTTGCTCTTCATGGTTTAGACCTCGTGAGCTACCCTACATGATCGAGGCACATATGTAATCTTTCTGCTGTTGCTTTGCTGAGTTTGCTGGGATCTGATGGATTATGAGACTATGTTCAGATTGTGTTTGAGTAATATATTGGATTCACCTCTTTTATATCTTTGTTCTTGAGTAATTCTTGCATGTTCTCCGTTGTTGTTTATTGCTTTGGCCAAGTAGTAGGTAGTAACTCCAAGAGGGAGCGTTATGCTTGATTGTGGGTTCATGCCCCGTGATGACTAGCTTGAGTGACAGAAACATGAGTCTAGGGGATGTGCTGTTGCCACAAGGGAGAAAACAACGGTGCTTGTACTTGCGGGTGCAAGGATTATTTACTTTACGCAAAGTTCTTTTAATGCAGTTGTCTATTGCTTTGAGTTTACACTTTGGGTGGGATTCACAACTTAATACCAGCGAGATATTCTAGATAGATATCTCAAGGTGGATGATTAGTAGTAGATGCAGATGGATTTCGGTCTACTTGCCTTGGCGTACCGCCCATGCTTTTGAGCCTCTAACTTTCTTTGCAGCATAGTTAGCATTGGTTTGCGCACATAATCCTGTCAATTGCCCAGCTGTAATTTGTTTACCTCGCTTTGCTGTTTTATCGTCTTTTGGGAGAGAGACATCACTAGTGAACATCATGGGACCCCGGTCCATATTACCACCGCTGATCACACCTTCTATTTACTTCCTGTTTTTATTTCCTAGTTGGAGTCATAGCTATCATTATTATCTCTTGTGTTTGATCATTTGTAAACAACAAGTCCGAAGGGATTGACAACCTCTCTGTACTCGTTGGGAGCAAAGTTATCTGTATCTGTGTGCAGGTCCCGTCAACCGCTAAGTTTCTGGCGCCGTTGACACCTACTTGTCGACCCTCGGAGTCTTACGGGATTCGATCCTTGGTATCTTTGCCAAGGGAAATTTGCCGCTACGCTACATCTCAACCTTCCACTTGGGGTAACCAACGAGGGGCGAGAAGCCATGAATGAGTGGAAAGAAAGAACCGCTCTGATGCGTGCTAAACAAGATTGCTTTGTGAAAGCGCGTTCTTCTAGTTTTCATGATAATAATGATGAAGATCTAAAAGTGATTGATGTTAATCCTATTAAATATTTGTTTTCCAATATGAATCTAGGTAAAGATGGGACTGGAGATGAGTCAGCTTTAGTTAAAAGGCATCCCAATGATTAGGAGTTTTTAGATCTTGATGCAAAAATTAATAAAAGTGGGATTGAAGAGGTCAAAACTTTACGTAGCAATGAACCCACTATTTTGGATTTAAAGGAATTTAATTATGATAATTGTTGTTTGATAGATTGTATTTCCTTGTTGCAATCCGTGTTAAATTCTCCTCATGCTTATAATCAAAATAAAGCTTTTACTAAACATATCGTTGATGCTTTAATGCAGTCCTATGAAGAAAAGCTTGAACTAAATTTTCTATCCCTAGAAAACTTTATGATGAGTGGGAACCTACTATTAAAATTAAGATTAAAGATTATGAATGTTATGCTTTGTGTGATTTGGGTGCTAGTGTTTCCACGATTCCAAAAACCTTGTGTGATGTGCTAGGTTTCCGTGAATTTGATGATTATTCATTAAATTTGCATCTTGCGGATTCCACCATTAAGAAACATATGGGAAGGATTAATGATGTTCTTATTGTTGCAAATAGAAATTATGTGCCTATAGATTTCATTGTTCTTGATATAGATTGCAATCCTACATGTCCTATTATTCTTGGTAGACCTTTCCTTAGAACGGTTGGTGCAATTATTGACATGAAAGAAGGAAATGTTAGATTCCAGTTTCCGTCAGGGAAAGGCATGGAACAGTTTCCTAGGAAGAAAATTAAAATGCCTTATGAATCTATTATGAGAGCCACTTATGGATTGCATATCAAAGATGGCAATACCTAGATCTATTCTTGTTTTTATGCCTAGCTAGGGGCGTTAAACGATAGCGCTTGTTGGGAGGTGATGGCTTCTCGCCCCTCGTTGGTTACCCCAAGTGGAAGGTTTGAGATGCAGTGTAGCGGAAGTTTTCCCTTGGCAATACCAAGGATCGATTTCCCTGAGACTCCCAGTTTCAACAAGAAGGTGTCAACTGCTAACGGCGCCAGATATTAGCAATCAACGTGGACCTGCACACAGATACAAATAACTTTGCTCCCAACGAGTACAGAGAGGTTGTCAATCTCTCCGGCCTTGTAGTTTACAAAGGATCAAACGCAAATGATAGTAGTGATAGATATAATTGCAATAGTAAATAAAAAGCGGAAAGTAAATAGTGGATGTGATCAATGATGGTAATATGGACCGGAGTCTCATGATGTTCACTACTGATGTCTCTCTCCCAAAAGACGATAAAACTGCTATGTGAGGTAAACGAATTACAGCTGGGCAATTGACAGGACCACGAACGCAAACCAATGCTGACTACATTGCAAGAAAGGTTGAGGTTCAAAGCATGGGCGGTACGCCAAGGTAAGTAGACCGAAATCCATCAATATCTACTACTAATCATCCACCTTGAGATATCTATCCAGAACATCTTGGTGGTATTAAGTTGCGAGTCCCACCCATAGTGTAAACTCAAAGCAACAGACAACTGCATTAAAAGAACTTTGCGTAAAGTAAACAATCCTTGCACCCGCGGGCACAAGCACCGTTGTTTTCCCCCTTGTGGCAACAGCACATCCCCTAGACTCATGTTTCTGTCACTCAAGCTAGTCATCGAGGGGCATGAACCCACAATCAAGCATAACGTTCCCTCTTGGAGTCACTACCTACTACTTGGCCAAAGCAATAAATAACAACGGAGAACATGCAAGAATTACTTACGAACATAAATATAAAAGAGGTGAATCAAATATATTACTCAAACACAATCTGAACATAATCTCATAATCCATCGGATCCGAGCAAACTCATCATAGCAACAACATAAGGATTACATATGTGCCTCGATCATGTAGGGTAGCTCACGAGGACTAATTAGTGAAGCACAAGAACGGGAGGAGAACATCACATAGCTACTGGTCATGGACCCATGGTCCAAGGGAGACTACTCACAACTCATCCGGGAGGCGTCCATGGTGGTGGAGAAGCTCCCGGTGGTGATCCTCCCCTCCGGCAGGGTGTCGGGAAGGGTTCTCCTGGTGCTCCCGATCTTGGAAGCGGCGGCGGCGGCGGAACAGAGATGAGATCGCGAAAAAGGGTTTTCGTCCCGAGGGTTTTGGGAGACGGTCTAAATATATGCCAAAGGGGGCACCAGACGAGGCTCGGGGGGCCCAGGCGCCCCCCCGGCGCGGCCCGGGGGGGGGGGGCGCTGCCAGGGCGCCTGGAGCCCTGGTGCCCCCCTCGGCTTTACTTTGGCTACCGGGAACCTTCCGGAACGCTGATTTTTTATATAATTTTTCCGGAATTTTTCTGGCAGTTCTCGTAATGGGAAAACCTGAAATACAAAAACAGCCGAAAACAGAAACTGGCACTGGGGTGCACTGAGTTAATAGGTTAGTCCAAATATGATCAAAAGTGTATGGAAGTGTATAAATATCATACCAATATCACCCAAAAGAGGCATGGAGCAAGCAGAAATTATAGATACGTTTTGGACGTATCAGGAGGCAACCCAATTTTATTTTTGTTCTTTGATTTTTATCCTTTTTAGTAATAAATAATTAATATAGCTTCTGTTTAGATGTGGTTTTATGTTTTAATTAGTTTTTGTGCCAAGTAGAACCTTTGGGAAGACTTAGGTGAAGTCTTTGCGATCTTGGTGTAAAAAAACAGAAACTTTTGCGCTCACGAGATTAGCTATCATTTTTTACTAGAGAGTGATTTTAGGTTGATTCTTTTTTGAAGATGATTAATAGACAAATTCCTCACGTCCACCAATTTATTTCAGAATTGTTTGAGTTACGTAAGTATTCGAAAGTTAGAGATTGCTACAAACTGTTCTGTTTTTGACAGATTCTGTTTTCGTGTGTTGTTTGCTTATGTTGATGAATCTATGAGTAGTATCGGTGGTATGAACCATAGAGAAGTTGGAATACAGTAGGTTTAACACAAATATAAATAAATAATGATTTCATTATAGTACCTTAAAGTGGTGGTTCATTTCTTATACTAACGGACCTCATGAGATTTTCTGTTGAAGTTTTGTGTTGTGAAGTTTTCAAGTTTTTGGGTAAAGATTTGATGGATTTTGGAATAAGGAGTGGCAAGAGCCTAAGCTTGGGGATGGCCAAGGCACCCCAAGGTAAAATTCAAGGAGAACCAAAAGCCTAAGCTTTGGGATGCCCCGAAAGGCATCCCCTCTTTCTTCTTCGTCTATCGGTAACTTTACTTGAGGCTATATTTTTATTCACCACATGATATGTGTTTTGCTTGGAGCGTGTTGTATGATTTGAATCTTTGCTTTTTAGTTTACCACAATCATCCTTGCTGCACACACCTTTTGGGAGAGACACACATGAATCAGAATTTATTAGAATACTCTATGTGCTTCACTTATATCTTTTGAGCTAGATAATTTTGCTCTAGTGCTTCACTTATATTTTTTTAGAGCACGGTGGTGGTTTTATTTTATACAAATTATTGATCTCTCATGCTTCACTTATATTATTTTGAGAGTCTTTTAGAACAATATGGTAATTTTCTTTGGCTATAAAACTAGTCCTAATATGATGGGCATCCAAGATGGGTATAATAAAAACTTTCATATAAAGTGTGTTGAATACTATGAGAAGTTTGATGCTTGATGATTGTTTTGAGATATGAGGATGGTGATATTAGAGTCATGGTAGTAGAGTAATTGTGAATTTGAGAAATACTTGTGTTTAGGATTGCAAGTCCCGTAGCATGCACATATGGTAACCGTTGTGTAACAAATTTGAAGCATGAGGTGTTTCTTTGATTGTCTTCCTTATGTGTGGAGATCGGGATCGCGTGATGGTTAACTCCTACCAACCCTTCCCCTAGGAGCATGCGCGTAGTGCTTGGTTTTGATGACCTGTAGATTTTTGCAATAAGTATGTGAGTTCTTTATGACTAATGTTGAGTCCATGGATTATACGCACTCTCACCATTCCACCGTTGCTAGCCTCTCTAGTACCGCACAACTTTCGCCGGTACCATAAACCCACCATTTACTTTCCTCAAAACATCCACCATACCTACCTATTATGGCATTTCCATAGCTATTCCGAGATATATTGCCATGCAACTTTCCACCATTCCGTTTATTATGACACACTCCACCATTGTCATATTGCCTTGCATGATCATGTAGTTGACATCATATTTGTGGCAAAGCCACCATTCATAATTTTTTCATACATGTCACTCTTGATTCATTGCACATCCCGGTACACTGCCGGAGGCATTCATATAGAGTCATATTTTGTTCTAAGAATCGAGTTGTAATTCTTGAGTTGTAAGTAAATAAAAGTGTGATGATCTTCATTTTTAGAGCATTGTCCCAGTGAGGAAAGGATGATGGAGACTATTATTCCCCCACAAGTCGGGATGATACTCCGGACGATTTTTTTAAAAAAGAGGCCAAGAAAAAGGAGAAGGCCAAAAAAATGAGAGAAAAAGGGAGAAGGGACATTTCTACTATCCTTTTTCCACACTTGTGCTTCAAAGTAGCACCATGATCTTCATGATAGAGAGTCTCCTATTTTGTCCCTTTCATATACTAGTGGGAATTTTCGTTATAGAACTTGGCTTGTATATTCCAATGATGGGCTTCCTCAAAATGCCCTAGGTCTTCGTGAGCAAGCAAGTTGGATGCACACCCACTTAGTTTCTTTTATTGAGCTTTCATACTTTTATAGCTCTAGTGCATCCGTTGCATGGCAATCCCTACTCACTCACATTGATATCTATTGATGGGCATCTCCATAGCCCATTAATATGCCTAGTTGATGTGAGACCATCTTCCTCCTTTTTTGTCTTGTCCACAACCACCATTCTATTCCACCTATAGTGCTATGTCCATGGCTCACGCTCATGTATTGCGTGAAAGTTGAAAAAGTTTGAGAATAGTAAAGTATGAAACAATTGCTTGGCTGAAACCGGGGTTGTGCATGATTCGAATATTTTGTGTGATGAAGATGGAGCATAGCCAAACTATATGATTTTGTAGGGATGAACTGTTGGGGAACATAGTATTTCAAAAAAATTCCTACGATCACACAAGATCTATCTAGGAGAAGCATAACAACGAGCGGGGAGAGTGTGTCTACGTACCCTTGTAGACTGAAAGCGGAAGCGTCTAGTGACGTGGTTGATGTAGTCGAACGTCTTCACGATCCAACCGATCTAAGCACCGAACGTACGCCGCCTCCACGTTCAGCACACATTCATCTTGATGACGTCCCACGAGCTCTTGATCCAGTTGAGCATCACGAGAGAGTTTCATCAGCACGACGGCGTGATGACGATGATGATGAAGGTACCGACGCAGGGCTTTGCCTAAGCACTGCAACGATATGACCGAGGTGTGTAACTGTGGAGGGGGGGCATCGCACACGGCTAAGAAATCAACTTGTGTGTCTTTGGGGTGCCCCCTCCCCACGTATATAAAGAAGGGAGGGGAGGAGGCGGCCAAGGAGGAGGAGGCGTGCCCTAGGGGGGGCAATCCTACTCCAAGTAGGATTCCTCCCGTTTCCTAGTCCTAGTAGGAGAGGAGGAAGGAAGGGGAGGAGAAGAAGAAGGAAAGGGGGGGCCCTAGTCCAATTCGATTTGGGCTAGGGGGGGGGGCGCCCCTAGCTGGCCGCGCCTCTTCTTCCTCCACTTGGGCCCATATGGCCCAATAACCCCCCGGGAGGTTCCGGCAACCTCCCAGTACTCTGGTATTTATCCGATAACCCTCGGAACCCATGCGGTGTCCGAATATAACTTTCCAATATCTAAATATTTATGTCTCGGACATTCCAAGACTCCTCGTCATGTCCGTGATCACATCCGGGACTCCGAACTACCTTTGGTACATCAAAACACATAAACTCTTAATACCGATCATCATCGAACGTTAAGCATGCGGACCCTACGGGTTCAAGAACTATGTAGACATGACTGCGACTCATCTCTGGTCAATAACCAACAGCGGAACTTGGATGCTCATATTGGTTCCTACATATTCTACGAAGATCTTTATCGGTCAAACCGCATAACAGCATACATTGTTCCCTTTGTCATCGGTATGTTACTTGCCCGAGATTCGATCGTCGGTATCATCATACATAGTTCAATCTCGTTACTGCCAAGTCTCTTTACTCGTTCCGCAATAGATCATCTTGTGACTAACTCATTAGTCATTTGCTTCCAAGGCTTATTATGATGTGTATTACCGAGAGGGCCCAGAGATACCTCTCTGGCACTCGGAGTGACAAATCCTATTCTCGATCTACGTCAACACCACAAACACCTTCGGAGACACCTGTAGAGCATCTTAATAATCACCCAGTTACGTTGTGACGTTTTATAGCACACAAGGTGTTCCTCCGGTATTCAGGAGTTGCATAATCTCATAGTCATAGGAACATGTATAAGTCATGAAGAAAGCAATAGCAGTAAAACTAAACGATCAAGTTGCTAAGCTAACAGATGGGTCTTGTCCATCACATGATTCTCCTAATTATGTGATCCTGTTAATCAAATGACAACTCATGTCTATGGTTAGGAAACATAACCATCTTTGATTAACGAGCTAGTCTAGTAGAGGCATACTAGGGACACTCTGTTTTGTCTATGTATTCACACATGTATCAAGTTTCCGGTTAATACAATTCTAGCATGAATAAAAGAAATTTATCATGATATATAAGGAAATATAAATAACAACTTTATTATTGCCTCTAGGGCATATTTCCTTCAGTCTCCCACTTGCACTAGAGTCAATAATCTAGTTCACATCGCCATGTGATTTAATACCAATAGTTCACATCATTATGTGTATAACACCCATAGTTCACATCACCATGTGACTAACACCCAAAAGGTTTACTAGAGTCAACAATCTAGTTTACATCGCCATGTGATTAACACCCAAAGAGTACTAAGGTGTGATCATGTTTTGCTTCGTGAGAGAAGTTTAGTCAGCGGGTCTGTTACATTCAGATCCATATGTATTTCACAAATTTTTATGTCTACAATGCTCTGCATGGAGCTACTCTAGCTAATTGCTCCCACTTTCAATATGCATCCAGATTGATACTTAGAGTCATCTGGATTAGTGTAAAGCTTGCATCGTCGTAACTCTTTACGATGAACTCTTTATCACCTCCATAATCGAGAAACATTTCCTTAGTTATCCAGTAACCAAGGATAATTTTGACTGCTGTCCAGTGATCTACTCCTGGATCACTATTGTACCTCCTCACCAAACTCATGGCAAGGTACACACCATGTTGGCTACACATCATGGCATACTTTATAGAACCTATGGCTGAGGCATAGGGAATTACTTTCATTCTTTCTCTATCTTCTGCCGTGGTCCGGTTTTGAGTCTTACTCAACTTCATACCTTAGAACTCAGGCAATAACTCCTTCTTTGACTGATCCATTTTAAACTTCTTCAAAATCTTATTAATGTATGTACTCATTGAAAATATTATCAAGCGTATTAATCTATCTCTATAGATCTTGGTGCCCAATATGTAAGAAGCTTCACCGAGGTCTTTTATTGAAAAACTCTTTTAAATAATCCTTTATGCTTTCCAGAACATTCTACATCATTTCCAATCAACAATATGTCATTCACATATACTTATCAGAAAGGCCGAAGTGCTCCCACTCACATTCTTGTAAATACATGCTTCACTGCAAGTCTGTATAAAACCATATGCTTTGATCACACTAACAAAGCGTATATTCTAACTCCGAGATGCTTGCACCAGTCCATAGATGGATCGCTGGAGCTTGCACACTTTGTTAGCACCTTTAGGATTGAGAAAACCTTCTGGTTGCATCATATACAACTCTTCTTTAAGGAATCCATAAGGAATGCAGTTTTGATATCCATTTGCCAGATTTCATAAAATGCGGCAATTGCTAACATGATTCGGACAGACTTTAAGCATCGCTACAAGTGAGAAAATCTCATCGTAGTCAACACCTTGAACTTGTCGAAAAACTTTTCTGACAAGTCGAGCTTTGTAGATAGTAACACTACCATCACCGTCCGTCTTCCTCCTGAAGATCCATTTATTCTCAGTGGCTTGCTGATCACCAGGAAAGTCCACCAAAGTCCACACTTTGTTCTCATACATGGATCCTATCTCAGATTTCATGGCCTCAAGCCATTCTGCGAAATCTGGGCTCATCATCGCTTCCTCATAGTTCGTAGGTTCATCATAGTCTAGTAACATGACTTCCAGAACTGGGTTACCGTACTACTCTGGTGTGGAACGCACTCTGGTTGACCTACGAGGTTCAGTAGTAACTTGATCTGAAGTTTCATGATCATCATCATTAGCTTCCTCACTGATCGGTGTAGGAATCACTGGAACTAGTTTATGTGATGTACTACTTTCCAATTCGAGAGAAGGTACAATTACCTCACCAAGTTCTACTTTCCTCCCACTCACTTCTTTCGAGAGAAACTCCTTCTCTAGAAAGGATCCATTCTTAGCAACAAATATCTTGCCTTCGGATCTGTGATAGAAGGTGTACCCAACAGTTTCCTTTGGGTATCCTATGAAGACGCACTTCTCTGATTTGGGTTCGAGCTTATCAGGCTGAAGCTTTTTCACATAAGCATCATAACCCCAAACTTTTAAGAAATGACAGCTTAGGTTTCCTGCTAAACCACAGTTCATATGGTGTCATCTCAACGGATTTAGATGGTGCCCTATTTAACGTGAATGCATCTGTCTCTAAAGCATAACCATAAAACGATAGTGGTAAATCGGTAAGATACATCATAGATCGCACCATATCTAATAAAGTACGGTTACGACGTTTGGACACATCATTACGCTGTGGTGTTCCAGGTGACGTGAGCTATGAAACTATTCCACATTGTTTCAATTGAAGACCAAACTCGTAACTCAAATATTAGCCTCCACAATCAGATCGTAGAAACTTTATTATCTTGTTACGATGATTTTCTACTTCACTCTGAAATTCTTTGAACTTTTCAAATGTTTCAGACTTGTGCTTCATCAAGTAGATATACCCATATCTGCTCAAATCATCAGTGAAGGTCAGAAAATAACGATACCCGCCACGAGCCTCAACACTCATTGGTCTGCATTCATCAATATGTATGATTTCCAATAAGTCTGTTGCCCGCTCTATTGTTTCGAAGAACGGAGTCTTAATCATCTTGCCTATGAGGCATAGTTCGCAAGCACCAAGTGATTCATAATCAAGTGATCCAAAAGCCCATCAGCATGGAGTTTCTTCATGCTCTTCACACCAATATGACCTAAACGGCAGTGCCACAAATAAGTTGCACTATCATTATAAACTTTGCATATTTTGGCTTCACAAACTATTTTCAATGGGTGTATGACCATCGAAGGTTTTATTCATGTAAAGAGAACAACAATTATTCTATGACTTTAAATGAAAAATCGTATTGCAATAAACATGATCAAATCATATTCATGCTCAACGCAAATGCCAAATAAACATTTATTTAGGTTCTACACTAATCCCGAAAGTATAGGGAGTGTGCGATGATGATCATATCAATCTTGGAACCATTTCCAACACACATTGTCATTTCACCCTTAACTACTCTCTCTTCATTTTGCAACTCCCGTTTCGAGTTACTAATTTTAGCAACTGAACCGGTATCAAATACCCAGGGGTTGCTATGAACACTAGTAAAGTACACATCAATAATCCGTATATCAAATATACCTTTGTTCACTTTGCCATCCTTCTTATCCGCCAAGTATCTAGGGCAGTTCCACTTCCAGTGACCATTTCCTTTATAGTAGAAGCACTTAGTTTCAGGCTTGAGTTTAGAGTTTCTTCACGGGAGTGACAACTTTCTTGTCATTCTTCTTGAAGTTCCCCTTCTATCCCTTTGCCCTTTTCTTGAGACCAGTGGTCTTGTTAACCATCAACACTTGATGCTCTTTCTTGATTTCTACCTTCGCTGATTCCAGCATCGCGAAGAGCTCGGGAATAACTTTCATCATCCCTTGCATATTATAGTTCATCACGAAGTTCTAGTAACTTGGTGATAGTGACTAGAGAACTTTGTCAATTACTATCTTATCTGGAAGATTAACCCCCACTTGATTCAAGCAATTGAAGTACCCAGACAATCTGAGCACATGCTCATGGTTGAGCTATTCTCCTCCATCTTGTAGGCAAAGTATTGTTAGAGGTCTCATACCTCTTGACAGGGGCATGAGTCTGAAATACTATTTTCAACTCTTGGAACATCTCATATGCTCCATGGCGTTCAAAACATTTTTGAAGTTCCGGTTATAAGCCGTAAAGCATGGCGCACTAAACTATAAAGTAGTCATCATACCGAGCTTGTCAAACGTTCATAACATCTGCATCTGCTCCTGCAATAGGTTTGTCACTTTGCCGTGTGCTACCTCTTGAGCTTGCGTTGTTTTTCCGTTGAAGAGGAAAGGGTGATGAAGCACAGTAGCGTAAGTATTTCCCTCAGTTTTTGAGAACCAAGGTATCAATCTAGTAGGAGACTACACACAAGTCCCTCGTACCTACACAAACAAATAAGAACCTTGCAACCAACGCGATAAAGGGGTTGTCAATCCCTTCTTGGCCACAGGCAAAAGTGAGATCTGATAGAGATAATAAGATAACTATTTTTGGTATTTTTGTTGTATAGACTGAAAGTAAATATTGCGAAATAAAAGTAAAGTAAAGATAAATAGTTGATGGAAGATAGACCCGGGGGCCATAGGTTTCACTAGTGGCTTCTCTCAAGATAGCAGATTTCTACGGTGGGTGAACAAATTAATGTCGAGCAATTGATAGAAAAGCGCATAGTTATGAGAATATCTAGGCATGATCATTGTATATAGGCATCACGTCCGTGACAAGTAGACCGAAACGATTCTGCATCTACTACTATTACTCCACACATCGACCGCTATCCAGCATGCATCTAGAGTATTAAGTTCATAAGAACAGAGTAACGCTTTAAGCAAGATGACATGATGTAGAGGGATAAACTCATGCACTATGATATAAACCCCATCTTTTTATCCTCGATGGCAACAATACAATACGTGCCTTGCTGCCCCTGCTGTCCCTTGGAAAGGACACCGCAAGATTGAACCCAAAGCTAAGCACTTCTCCCATTGCAAGAAAGATCAATCTAGTAGGCCAAACCAAATTGATAATTCGAAGAGAGTTGCAAAGATATTTAAATCATGCACAAAAGATTTCAGAGAAGAATCAAATATTGGAGAGGCTACGGTGTTGATGTAGAAGCCCTCCATGATTGATGCCCCTCTGGTGGAGCTCCGGAATAGGCCCCAAGACGGGATCTCATGGGTACAAAAGGTTGCGGCGGTGGAATTAGGGTTTCGTGGTGCTCTTAGATGTTTGCAGGGTATATGGGTATATATAGGAGGAAGAGGCACGTCGGTGGAGTTACGGTGGGCCCACGAGGGTGGGGGCGTGCCCGTGCCTCGTGGACACCCTGTGGCTTCCCTGGCCTGTACTCCAAGTCTTCTGTGTTGTATTTGTTCCAAAAATGATCCTCCCGAAGGTTCCATTCCATTTGGACTCCGTTTGATATTCCTTTTCTGCGAAACACCGAAATAGGCAAAACACAACAATTTGCATTAGGCCTTGGGTTAGTAGGTTAGTCCCAAAAATAATATAAAAGTGTATAATAAAGCCCATTAAACATCCAAAACAGATAATATAATAGCATGGAACAATAAAAAATTATAGATACGTTGGAGACGTATCAAGCATCCCCAAGCTTAATTCCTGCTCGTCCTTGAGTAGGTAAATGATAAAAACAGAATTTTTGATGTGGAATGCTACCCAACATAATTGTCAATGTAATTTTCTTTATTGTGGCATGGATGTTCTAGATCCAAAAGATTCAAGACAAAAGTTCAATATTGACATAAGAATAGTAATACTTCAAGCATACTAACAAAGCAATTATGTCTTCTCAAAATAACATGGCCAAAGAAAGTTATCCCTACAAAATCATATAGTCTGGCTATGCTCTATCTTCATCACACAAAATATTTAAATAATGCACAACCCCGGTTTCAGCCAAGCAATTGTTTCACACTTCAATTTTTTCATACTTTTCAATTTTCACGCAATACATGAGCGTGAGCCATGGATATAGCACTATAGGTGGAATAGAGTGGTGGTTGTGGAGAAGACAAAAGAGAGGAATATAGTCTCACATCAACTAGGCGTATTAATGGGCTATGGAGATGCCCATCAATAGATATCAATGTGAGTGAGTAGGGATTGCTATGCAACGGATGCACTAGAGCTATAAGTGTATGAAAGCTCAACAATAGAAACTAAGTGGGTGTGCATCCAACTTGCTCGCTCACGAAGACCTAGGGCATTTTGAGGAAGCCCATCATTGGAATATACAAGCCAAGTTCTATAATGAAAATTCCCACTAGTATATGAAAGTGACAAAACAAGAGACTCTCTATCATGAAGATCATGGTTCTACTTTGAAGCACAAGTGTGGAAAAAGGATAGTAGCATTACCCCTTCTCTCTTTTTCTCTCATTTTTTCCTTTTTCCTTTTTTTATATGGGCCCTTTCTCTTCCTTTTTATGGCCTTTTTTTCTTTTCATCCGGAGTCTCATCCCGACTTGTGGGGGAATCATAGTCTCCATCATCCTTTCCCCACTGGGACAATGCTCTAGTAATGAAGATCAACACACTTTTATTTACTTACAACTCAAAGATTAAAACTCGAAGTTAGAACAAAATATGACTCTATGTGAATGCCTCCGGCGGTATATCGGCATGTGTCGTGGAATTAACACGGCAGATGTCCGGTTTAGCGGACTTGATGATGGAACCATCGCACAGGTTAGCTTGAAGGGGTTAAAAGCACACAAAGGACACAAAGGGTTTATACTAGTTCGGCCCCTTCGATGAAGGTAAAATCCTACGTCTAGTTTGGTTTGGTATTACTTGGGCGTCGATGAACAGGGAGCGGTTTGCTTGCCTGCCTCGACGGATTCTTTCTTGCTTCCCCCTGAACCGCCGCCGGGTCGTCCCTTTATATAGAGGCGACGCCTGGTCCGGTTTACAGAATCCCGATGCCGGCTCATACTCGTGTCCGCCTCGGTCTCTGTCTTTTCTTCCTTATCTCTCAAGTTACATCATCGGGCGGTTTACAAACCATAGCTATGTACATGGGCCCTAAGATCTCATGGGCCGCAACCTTTACTAAATATTATAACCAAACATATTATAATAAACCGATTTATACTAGCCGGTTCATACCTGCTAGTCATATCATTGACATTAGGCCCCAGAATGATTTGAACTTGTTCACATCAATCTTCTCAGTCTTGCATAATTTTCTTCTGTGTCTTCTCATTTTTTTGTAAACTGGCCCTGACATCATCCTCGAGCATCACTGAATCTGACCGTGACATCACTTCCGCATTTAACGCTGTGAGCTGTCCATCAGCCTTGTTTAAGGGTTATCCCGAAAATCGAGGCGTCGGAAGATCTTTATCCGATCCTTTGCCTCCTCGAATCCCACACCTGTCGCTTCAGATCTGACTTTCTTCTTATAAATACCGCTGCCCCCATCTGTTATTCTCTTCCTCTCTCTTCTTCCTCCGTCGCCCGAGCTCAAGACGCCATTGACGCTCGAGCTCGAACTGCCGTTGTCAACCGCCGAATCCAAGCTCTCACCGGCCGCTGCATCGCCCTGAGTTTGACCAGAGAACCTCCGCCGCTGATCCCTGCTGTTCCAGGTATGTCTTTCTTCTTCATTATAAATCCGTATCTTCTAGAGTTCTTCCTCGCGCCTCCGCCATTAGAGCCTTAACGAGAGCTTCACCTTATTCAACTTAAGCAAATAGTTTTCAGTGACTTTTATTTTTAGATCTTGCCCTTTAAGCTTTGCCTCTGCTCCGCTGTATATGCTTCAGATCTTCGTTGTTTATGTACAACCTGTAGATGCATCCGCTCCATATATCACCTTTGTAGTTCTTCCCGTATATCCTTGCATTTATTTTTCTTTTTCTTGCATGCTCAGATCTGCTCTGCTTTAATTGTCTGTGAAAACCTGTTTCTTCTCCTTTGTAGATCTGTTAAGTATACTCCGGTTTAAACTGTCATGCACAAACTCTGTAAATAATTTTAAAAACATACGCGACGGTTTAGCTCTTCTTCTATCGCTGTCATGAACCGGTAATAGCATAGCTCCCTGTTATTGCCGGGTTATCTGTATCATTAGTCCTTTGTCTAAACCGTTGCGTGATCTTCATATATATCTTCCGGTTTATGCTGCTGTACTTAAATAATCCGGTCTTTACACTTTATCTTTTTAGCGCTTGCTCTTCTGCTGTCATGGCCAAACAATTTGTGTCTTGCGATTGGGTTCCTTCCATTATTACGGAAGAAGACTTGGCCAACGCTGCTGCCGTTGGTACTTTAGGTCCTCAATCCGTTTTAAAGTGGCGGGCTCCAGGAAATGAATGCCCTCCTACTCCCAGAGAGGGGGAGGTTATTGTTTTCTTCGACCACATAGCCCGAGGCTTCACACCTCCCGGTTCAAGATTCTTCCGAGATGTGCTTGCCGCTTTCCAACTCCATCCTCAGGACATTGGTCCCAACTCCGTTTCCAATATCTGTGACTTCCAAGTTTTCTCAGAGGTATATCTGCAAGAAGAACCGTCTGTTGACTTGTTCCGGGATTTCTTTCACCTGAACCGGCGTACTGAGTTCACCAACGGACCACATCAAGAACTTGGCGGGGTTAGCATCCAGAAAAGGAGAGATGCAGTCTTTCCTCATGCCGCTCTCCACACGCATCCGAAGGAATGGAACAAGTCTTGGTTTCACTGTATTGACACTTCTCCGCAAGGGGAGAACCCACTGCCGGGTTATCGCGAGCACCGTCTTCCAGAAGATCACCCTTTGCCACAACGACTTAGCTCTGCCGAACGGCCCCGGTTTGCTTCTCAGCTTGCTAGACTGAAAGCGTTTATGGCCAACGGTTTAATTGGAACCGATTTTATGTGCTGTTGGCTCTCTTGGAGTATTCTTCCCTTGAGTCCGCGATCACAATTGATGTGCAAGTATTCTGGTAAACCGGACGACCCTCAACGGTTTACCAAGGATAAGCTTTCTGAATCGGAGGTCATTGAATCGGCTAAGAAGGTGCTCAACGTCTCCTTAGAGGATTGCAGCAAAATCGGATTGGCTCCGTATTACAAGAAAAACAAGCTGCCTGCAGTAAGCCTTGCTTTCTTATATATATTTTTAATCCGTTTACATAAACCGTCTTCTAACTGTCTCTTTTCTGTCTGAATAGGCCGAGGATCCTTTCTGGAAAAGAAAGCCTCAGGAGAAACCCGGAAAACAAACCCGTCGGAAAACCTTGGCTAATAAGAAGAGAAAAGCGGCTGGTGGCTCTAGTTCTCACGTTGAGGATGACGATCCAGACTCTGAGGTATGAATTGATCTGGCTTCAACTTATTTGCTTTTACTCATATCTGTATCTAATGATAACTTTTCACAGGAGTTGGCGGAAGGAGATAAACCGGCCGAAGTTGAGGTAACTATCCTTTCTTCCGATTCAGAACCGCTTCCACAAAAAAGTCGTCGGACAGTTCGGAAATATCAGTTTTCTCATCCTTATGCTCAATTGGATCCTAATTTTCTTTTGAAGAAACAACAACACGAAGCTCTTCGCCGGACCACTCGCCACAGCGGTCTTGCAGTGGAATCATCCGGAATTTCCCTTACTCCGGCTCGGAGGCGCCGCTCTGAGGTTATACTCTCTCCAACCCTCCTTCATCCCAAGGCCGGGCTTATACAAAAACCTCTTAAACCGTCTGACCCTGATTATCAGGAGACTCCGTTATCCTCTTCCGGTGAATCAACTGCAACTTAGCTTCCACCCCTGAAAACTGTCCCAGGGTAAGTCTTTTAAATTTATCCTGTTTATGATTGCACCTTTGTCTTACAGTTCTAACTTATTTCTCCAACTTTCTTCAGCAAGCCAAAGCCTAGTAAAAAACCAAAGGCCAACCATCCAACTGTTCAGATTGTTGTTGATGATCCGGCAGCTAACCCGGACTCAACTGTCCCTCTTGAAGATCCTGCCCCTGCAGACCACACAACTATGCCAGAGAATCCAAATGCTGAAGACGTTCTTGAACCGTCCAGTCCTGCCCGGGCTAATACTCCTCAGCCCAATCCGACTCCAGCCAGTCCGGTTCGTACTGCAACCCCACCACCAGCTACTGCTTCTCCGGATGTGAAGATAACCCATACCGCTTACACCGCTCCTGCTGAGCCCACTGTCTTAGCCAAACATACGGCTAAAGCGGAGAAACTACACAAGGAAAAGGGTAAATGGAGTACCGAACTATCCAGCTTTGCTGAGATGAGTGCCCAGGAACTCTATTCCGGGTATTTGAACCGGCTCCACACAGGTCGGGACTATGAGGCAGGTCTGATTAATATGATGAAAGACAAGTATGAGGTAATCCTTTGCCTCTTCTTTTGATTTTCAATGCACTTCTGTATATACCGTATCAGCCCCCAAGTTCCAGGTTAGCTTATATTGAGAAGGTGAACCGGTACTTTTTGATGAATCGATTGATCTTGCATTAGCCCCCAAGTGCCAGGGACATAACTCGGTTTATGTGACTGGGACTTGCTTGACTTTTCCTTTGATAGTTCAATATTCCATTAGCCCCCAAGTGTCAAGTAGACAACTTGTTTATGTGCTTGAGACTTTGTCTTTGAATCATTACTGTTTAACTCTTCAATTGCCCATTAGCCCCCAAGTGTCAAGTAGACAACTTGTTTGTGTGCTTGAGACTTTGTCTTTGAATTGCTTCTTATCACTTGATTTTCTTTGCAGGCTGATTTAACCCGGAGGGCTGAAGAAGTCAGTGAACTCCGGAACAGACTTGCTGAGACAGAAGCTGCCGCTGCTAAAGCCAAAAAAGACTTGAAGGTGAGTTTAAAGACCGCTGAAGAGCTGAAGAAATTCTTTGAAGAAGAGCGGACCGCCTTTGAGGTTCAGAAGAAAGAGCTGGAGAAAAGGGCCAAAGATGCTGAGGAAGCGCTTAATCCGGTTACTGAAGAGTTAACCAGTTTAAAGCGGCAAATTGAGTTAATGACTTCTGCAATCTTCGGTAAGTATAATCTGTACTCCTGCTTTATCCTTGTAATCTTCCATCTGTGCCGGTTTAATTGTGTTACTCATATGCAGGGCGCCGTGTCACCCATCTTGGGGATGACTTACGGAAGAAACTTAAGGCATGTTACACTTTGGTCGAGCAGCTGTATTCCGGCGCTCAGAGGATCATAAGTGCAACATCATTCAATAAACCGGCGCCCACTACCATCCAAGGCACGTTAGAAAAACTCTCTGTTTTGCCAGTGCGTTTGGAGGAAGTTAAGAAATCTGCTGCTCGAGCCGGTGCCCTCATGGCACTTACTAGGGCTAAAGCCTGGGTCCCGGATCTTGATCCGGAAGAAGCCTTGAGTGGATTTCCTGATACTAAAGAAGACGGATCAACTTTTACTGCAAAGGACCTCCATGCCTTGACGAAGGAGATGCGTCCACTCGCCAGCAAGCTTGCAGCCGAATCCGATTTATCCAGGTATCATCCGGGGTACGACTTGCAGAACGAGCGGGTGGAGCGGCCGGTTTATGATACCGTCAATTTAATCCCACCAGTGCGCCCTCATACCTTCGCTCCAGATATTGAACCGTCGGAGCTTATCAACGAAGAGATGTACTTTCGTGCCTTAGCAAAAATCGACTTGTGCGCCCCTGACTTCCAACCGCTTCAAGAAGAGGAGGAGATTCCGGATCAAGTCGATGCCCAGCCGTCGCAGCAGGAGGGAGCATAGCTCATAGTTTAATGTTTGCAATTGCAGTCTCATTTATCGAACAATCTTTAATCCGTCAGGCTTGCTATGCCTTGTAATAGGATAGCTGATAACATTGTCCGTTTTGATCCGGATATTCCAACTTCTCGTTTTATCATTGCCAGTTTGGTCTGATATGAATTGTCTTATATATCATCTGTTCCTGCATATACAATATTTGAAAATATGTCCTAACGGTTTGACCGTTGGACCCATTAAATTGTTCTCATGATATATCAAATAAGTTATATACTTATATCATAAACAACTCTATACCTGAGACCAAGTATGCTCAATACTCTTAATCCGGTAGAATTTAAAATTTCTTGATGAAGACCTTCATGGATCCAATAACAAACCCGGGCTTGATAAAAGACACCGGTTTATATCATTCCGAAACTTTGTCCAGAAGTTTGTAGCTTTTTGCCTGATGGATGATCCGGGTTATAATGAGCACCGGTTTATCTCATGCTGATATTCACGATCCAGACTTTTAACTTTGTAGATGTGTGGTCAATTTCTTGAATTGTCCCACTCCGGATTAAAGAATCATAACATATAAAGATCACAAAACGCAAATTTGCAAATAAAACCATGTAGTCGAGGCTTTTTACGAGCTGCCAGGCTCAAAGCAAGGTTCAGCCAATCACTGGATGCGGGTAATCTCGTCTTTCCAGAGGGCCTGTCGATGGATGCGGATAATCTCGTCTTTCCATAGGAACCATAAGAAAAAACTTTAGCCAATCACTAGATGACCGTAGCCTTTCCAGAGGGCCTCCATGGCTCCGTGAAGCCATGGGAAATATAAGCCAATCACTCGATGCCCGTAGCTTTTCCAGAGGGCCTCCATGGTTCCTTGAAACCATGGGAAATATAAACCAATCACTGGATGCCCGTAGCGTTTCCAGAGGGTCTCCATGGCTCCATGAAGCCATGGGTAAATCTTGAACCAATCACTGGATGGATTACCATCCAGAGGGTTTGCGTGAAGCGTCCTCTTTGAGCCGGATGTGACCTTTATGCTCTTCAGGGAGTTTTATTGCTTCTGAGTATATATTCTGCAAAAATCAGTTTTAAACCGATCGATATCTTTGAAATATGACATGATAATATATATATGGTTGTTCTCATAAGATATTTGTATTGGAAAAAAGGCTGAGTCCCCGGTTTACCGAGGGTGCCAGTTTATTCATTAATCATAATATATACATAGGATACAGTGGAGCTCATAGCTCAAGTATAGTATGGCCGTAAGTGGGCGATGTTCCATGGCCTCTTCGTCTCCTCCTCTGATGTCCGTGAGTCCTTGTGTTCTCGAACGTCCAGTAGGTAATATGAACCGTTGTGCAGATTCTTGCTGACCACAAAGGGCCCTTCCCAAGGCGGGGATAACTTGTGCATATCTGTTTGATCTTGGATGAGCCGGAGTACTAAGTCGCCCTCCTGGAACGTCCTTGTCTTGATCCGGCGGCTGTGATATCTGCGTAAGTCTTGTTGATAAATTGCAGACCGTGCCGCTGCTATGTCACGCTCTTCATCCAGCAGGTCCAAACTGTCTTGCCTTGCTTGTTCATTGGCCGCTTCAACATAAGCCGTCACCCTTGGTGAATCATGACGGATATCACTTGGAAGGACCGCTTCAGCACCATATACCATGAAGAAAGGTGTGTAACATGTGGACCGGTTTGGTGTAGTGTTGATACTCCAAAGAACAGATGGCAACTCCTCAACCCAGCATCCTGGGGTTCTCTGCAAAGGAGTCATAAGCCGGGGCTTGATACCTCGCAAAATCTCCTGATTTGCTCTTTCAGCTTAACCATTGGATTGGGGGTGGGCCACAGAAGATACATCTAAGCGAATATGCTCCCGTTGACAGAATTCTTCCATCTCACCTTGAGATAAATTGGTGCCGTTGTGTGTGATGATGCTGTGCGGAAAGCCAAACCGGAAAATTACCTTTTTTGATAAATTTGACTGCCGTTGCCGCATCACACTTGCTCACAGGCTCTGCCTCAATCCACCTTGTAAATTTATCCACTGCCACTAGTAGATGAGTTTTATGATCTTGGGATCGTTTGAAAGGTCCAACCATATCAAGCCCCCAAGTCGCGAACGGCCAGGTTATTGGTATCATCCGGAGCTCCTGTGCCGGAACAAGAGCGCGTCGTGAAAACTTCTGACAAGCATCATACTTTCGGACTAAATCCGCCGCATCAGCATGAGCTGTTAACCAATAGAACCCATGTCGAAAAGCCTTAGCCACCAAGGATTTTGAACCGGCATGATGACCACAATCCCCTTCATGGATTTCACGAAGGATATCACAACCTTCCTCAGCTGATACACACCATTGAAACGCTCCAGAAACACTGCGATGATGAACTTCTCCGTTCGCAATTGTCATGGACTTGGAACGCCGGATTATCTATCGTGCCTCTATCTCATCATCCGGTAGCTCTCCTCGGCTCAAATATGCCAAGTAAGGCCGCGTCCAATCCGGAATTACATGAAGCGCTCCAACTAACTGTGCCTCCGGATCAGGAACAGCTAGGTCTTCCTCCGATGGTACTTGAACCGAAGGACTGTGCAACTCATCCAACAAAGTATTTGGCGGCACCGGTTTACGTTGGGAGCCCAGCCGGCTTAAAGCATCGGCCGCCTCGTTCCGTCGCCGGTCTATATGATCCACCTGATACCCTTTGAAATATCCTGCAACTGCTTCAACTTCCCGTCTATAAGCTGCCATGAGAGGATCTCGTGAATCCCACTTTCCTGAAACTTGCTGTGCCACCAGATCTGAATCACCCAGACACTTGACCCGGCTCAAGTTCATCTCCTTTGCTATCCGTAAACCATGAAGTAACGCTTCATATTCCGCTGCATTATTAGTGCAAGGAAACAACAAACGGAGGACGTAACAAAACTTATCACCCCGGGGGGAAGTTAAGACAACTCCAGCCCCCGAGCCTTCCAACTGTCTTGACCCGTCAAAATGAATCATCCAGTACGTAAGATCCGGCTTCTCCTCAGGAATTTGTAATTCTGTCCAATCATTGATGAAATCCACCAATGCCTGAGATTTTATAGCGGTGCGTGGTACATACTTCAACTCATGTGGGCTGAGTTCAATGGCCCACTTCGCAACTCTACCCGTAGCTTCCCTGTTCTGGATTATATCTCCCAATGGCGCTGAACTAACCACAGTTATCGGATGACCTTGGAAATAGTGCTTCAGCTTCCGGTTTGCCATGAACACACCATATACCAGCTTCTGCCAATGTGGGTACCTCTGTTTGGACTCAATGAGTACTTCACTCACATAATAAACCGGACGTTGAACCGGGTATTCCTTTCCTGCTTCCTTGCGCTCAACCACGATTGCAACGCTGACTGCCCGTGCATTGGCGGCGACGTATAACAGCAACGGTTCATTATCAACAGGGGCAGCCAGTACCGGCGGCTTTGCCAGTTGCCGCTTCAGATCCTCAAACGCCGCGTTCGCCTCACCACTCCATATAAACCGATCTGTTTTCTTCAGCATCTGGTAAAGCGGGATCGCCTTCTCTCCCAAACGGCCGATGAACCGGCTTAATACTGTGATCCGGCCAGCGATACGCTGAACATCGTTGATGCAAACTGGTTTAGTCAAAGATGTGATTGCCTTAATCTTCTCCGGATTAGCTTCTATTCCTCTGTTTGAGACCAAGAATCCCAGTAGTTTACCTGCCGGAACACCAAAGGCACACTTCTCAGGATTAAGCATCATCTTATAGGCTCGAAGATTGTCAAAAGTCTCCTTAAGATCCTCTATCATCGTCTCCTCTTTCCTTGATTTAACCACAAAGTCATCCACATAGGCATGAACATTCCTCCCTATCTGTCCTTTAAGACAATTCTGAACGCAACGCTGATAAGTTGCTTGAGCACTCTTGAGCCCAAAAGGCATAGATACATAGCAAAAAGCACCAAAAGGGGTTATGAAAGCTGTCTTCTCTTGGTCTTTAACTGCCATCTTGATCTGGTGATATCCTGAATATGCATCCAAAAAGCTTAGCCGCTCACATCCCGCTGTAGCATCGATAATCTGATCAACGCGAGGGAGAGCGAAAGGATCAGTTGGACAAGCCTTGTTGAGGTCTGTGTAATCCACACACATTCTCCACTTTCCATTCTTCTTTAACACAAGCACCGGATTAGCCAACCACTCTGGGTGAAAAACTTCAACTATGAACCATGCGGCCAAAAGCCTGGCCACTTCTTCTCCTATAGCCTTGCGCCTCTCTTTGTTGAAGCGGCGCAAATATTGTTTAACCTATTTATACTTCAGATCAATGTTAAGGCTGTGCTCAGCGAGTTCCCTCGGTATACCTGGCATGTCAGAAGGCTTCCACGCAAAGATATCCCGGTTCTCACGGATGAACTCGATGAGCATGCTTTCCTATTTGGGATCAAGGTTAGCGCTGATAGTGAACTGCTTGGACGAATCACCTGGCACAAAATCAACTTGCTTGGTCTCCTCCGCCGATTTAAACTTCAACGCCGGATCATGCTCTGTAGTTGGCTTCTTCAGCGGAGTCATATCTGCCGGATCAACATTATCTTTATAAAACTTCAACTCTTCTGTGGCACATACTGCCTCCGCGTAGGCTGCATCTCCCTCTTCACACTCCACTGCTATCTTGCGACTTCCATGAACTGTGATCGTGCCCTGGTGACCCGGCATTTTGAGTTGCAGATAAACATAACATGGCCTAGCCATAAACTTGGCATAAACCGTTCTCCCGAATAAAGCCTGATAGGGGCTCCGGATCTTGACAACTTCGAAAGTTATCATTTCTGACCCGGAATCATGCTCATCTCCAAAGGTAACTTCTAAGTCAATCTTTCCAACTGGATAAGCCGACTTACCTAGAACCACCCCGTGGAACACCGTGTTTGATTGTCTTAACTTCTTATCCGTTAGGCCCATACGACGGAAAGTCTCATAGTACAAGATGTTGATGCTGCTACCGCCGTCCATGAGAACTTTAGTGAACTTATAACCTCCCACCTGTGGCGCTACCACCAAGGCCAAGTGGCCCGGATTATCCACCCGCATTGGGTGATCCTCCCTACTCCATACAATGGGCTGCTCCGACCAGCGCAGAAATTGCGGTGTTGCCGGTTCAACCGTGTTAACCGCCCGCTTAAAAACCTTCTGATCTCGTTTACACAGACTTGTGGTGAATAAATGGTATTGCCCACTACTCAACTCCTTCGGATTACTCTGATATCTGGATTGTGGTTGCTGTTGCTGACACTGCTGATTACCCTGATTATTGTGATTGCCTTGGCCCTGCTGTTGACTGCCTTGGTTATTGTAACCACCCTGATTACGCGGCTGGTTGCCCTGGTTATTATAACTTCCTTGACCATTTTGATTACCGACCCGGTTTTGATAACCGTTGTTATTGCCCCGATATCCTAATCCGGAGCTGTTCCCCTGATGACCCGGACCATAGAACCCTGGACCTGAACCGCCATTTGGAGGCCTGTCATTAGGATTAAAGCGGCCCATCATCGCTTCCATAAAAGGCCTGCACTCTCTTATAGTGTGTTTTGCCGGTCGTCTGCTCGAGCCATGCTTCGGACAAGGCTGATCTAATTCTTGGTCCCAACTAACATCCCCTCCGCCGGTTTGTTGAGGTGGGTTGCCCCTATTACGCTGAAAACCCCCTTGAACTTGGGTATTGGCTACGAAATCAGAGCCACCTTCTGCCTTTCGCTTGCCTAAGAAACTTGCAGTAGCCGGGTTAACCTGCGCCGGTTTACCAGGTTTGCTAACCTTCCCTGCTTTGTCTCCCTCAACTTCTGGATACTTGGTATTATCAGAGTCCCCATACTTTACCAGAGCACTCATGAGAGTTCCCATATCATTGCAATCCCTTTTAAGCCGTCCTAGTTTTAAATTTAGGGACTCAAACCGGCAATTGTTCTCTAAAGTTACTATTGCCGTACTAGGATTGATACTATTCGAAGAGTGCAAGATCTCTGACACTCGCCGCACCCATGCACTTGTAGATTCCTGTTCTCCTTGCACACAGGCTGCCAGATCCACTACCGACATTGGCTGCTTGCATGTATCTTTGAAATTTTTGATAAACTAGCGACGTAACTCTCCCCATGATCCGATGGAATTAGGGGGTAAACCCTTTAGCCAGGTCCGGGCTGTACCCTCAAGCATCATAGTAAAGTACTTTGCACAAGCCGCTTCATCCACGTCCAGCATCTCCATGGCCATCTCATAACTCTCCACCCAAGCTTCAGGAGGTAAGTCCGCAGTGTAATTAGGTACCTTACGGGGCCCTTTAAAATCCTTGGGCAACTTCACACTCCGTAAAGCGGGGATAAGACACTGTACTCCAAAGGAACTCGTCGTGACTCCTGTCTCTGCTGTGGCGGTTTGAACCGACGTCGTTTGACGGACCTCCTCCCGGGCTACTGACCTAACCCGGTTTGCATCCTGAGCTTGAGCATCCGCGCCTGCCGGATTATCCTGTCTGCGCCGATGTCGCCTGCGTTCACTGCTAGACACTTCTGGTTCCTCCCAATGCCTAGTGTAACTCCGGCTGGGACGTGGTGTTGAATGTAACCTTTCCCTGCTATGGGAATATGCTTGCTGCTGTACTAACGCCGTATTAAGTAGCTCCTTGACCCTGCGTGCCTCCAATGCTACCGGGGACGTCCCCTCAACGGGTAAAGTGGCCAAACGTGCAGCAGCAGCAACGATGTTATCCAAAGGATTTGAATAATGACCTGGAGGGGTAGGAACGTGAGGTGCAGACGTGACCCGCCGATCTTGCTCCGCAGTGGGTTGCTGAACCGGTTCATCCCTGGCTGGAGGTGCCCTCCGGTTTAAAGCTGGATCATTGCTGGTCCCAGCCCCGGGTGTCCTGAACAGATCCGTCGCTTCATAAACCGACGGTAGACGAGATTGGTATTTTCGACCCCTTACTCCCTGCACAGAGGCCTGCTCCATCCTTAGATGAAAAGCCTGATCATTCAGCTCCGCTTGCCTTATTGCTATCATTGCCTTCTCTGCTTTCAAATCATCCCTTAATTGATCAATCCGGCCTTTTAACTGAAGGAGCTCTGCATCATGCTGCGCCTTGTCTGCTGGAGCTATCACTGCCACCGCTTTAGCTGTGAACTCCTCGATCAAGGTGGATAGAACGTCAGTAGGTGAGAGGGCCGGGCCACTCCCTCCTACACCAGCTTCTGCTGTCGCCCCGTTCACCGTGGGCTGTGAACCGGCCATAAAGACAGCCACCCGGTTTGGCGGGTCAAAGAGGTCCGGAATACTGTTCCCGTCGGACTCACCCTCAGACCGGCCGTCCTGCAACTGATACAGAGATTCAGTCTCTCCGGATGAGGACCCTCGTCGGAGTAGACAACTATTTCTCCGCCGGATTCCGATCCGTCCTCGGTTTGGACCCCTTGAACTGCTCCAACGAAAACGTGCTTCATGGCGGGCTGAATCCGGGCCGATCTCGCACGCTGAGCCGGCTCGATGATGTTGGAGAAGACGTCCGGCTCAGGTCCCGGTTCGCCAATCTTGCCGATGAAGAGTTGAATGCCACCGAAGGGAACCCGGTACCCGTATTCGATTGAATCGGCCTCCGGTCCCCAACCCGCGTCGTCGATGTAGATCCGGCCGCGGCGACTCTTGGTCATCCGGCCAGCAACGTAGCCCTTGAGCCCTTCAAAGCTGCCCTTCAAGAACTCGAAACCATCGTGCGGAGGCCCCACGGTGGGCGCCAACTGTCGTGGAATTAACACGGCAGATGTCCGGTTTAGCGGACTTGATGATGGAACCATCGCATAGGTTAGCTTGAAGGGGTTAAAAGCACACAAAGGACACAAAGGGTTTATACTAGTTCGGCCCCTTCGATGAAGGTAAAAGCCTACGTCTAGTTTGGTTTGGTATTACTTGGGCGTCGATGAACAGGGAGCGGTTTGCTTGCCTGTCTCGACGGATTCTTTCTTGCTTCCTCCTGAACCGCCGCCGGGTCGTCACTTTATATAGAGGCGACGCCTGGTCCGGTTTACAGAATCCCGAGGCCGGCTCATACTCGTGTCCGCCTCGGTCTCTGTCTTTTCTTCCTTATCTCTCAAGTTACATCATCGGGCGGTTTACAAATCATAGCTATGTACATGGGCCCTAAGATCTCATGGGCCGCAGCCTTTACTAAATATTACAACCAAACATATTATAATATACCGGTTTATACTAGCCGGTTCATACCTGCTAGTCATATCCCAGACAGGATGTGCAATGAATCAAGAGTGACATGTATGAAAAATTAGGCATGGTGGACTTGCCACAAATACGATGTCAACTACATGATCATGCATGGCAATGTGACAATGATGAAGCGTGTCATAACAAACGGAACAGTGGAAATTTGCATGGCAATATATCTCCGAATGGCTATGGAAATGCCATAATATGTAGGTATGGTGGCTGTTTTGAGGAAGGTATATGGTGGGTGTATGATACCGGCGAAAGTTGTGCGGTACAAGAGAGGCTAGCAATAGTGGAAGGGTGAGAGTGCGTATAATCCATGGACTCAACATTAGTCATAAAGAACTCATATACTTATTGCAAAAATCTACAATTCATCAAAACAAAGCATTCAATGCATGCTCCTAGGGGAAGGGTTGGTAGGAGTTAACCATCGCGCGATCCCGACCCCCACACAAAGGATGACAATCAATAAATAAATCGTGCTCCAACTTCATCACATAACGGTTCACCATACGTGCATGCTACGGGAATCACAAAATTTAACACAAATGTCTCTTGAATTCACAATTACTCCACTAGCATGACTCTAATATCACCATCCTCATATCTCAAAACAATCATCAAGTATCAAACTTCTCATAATATTCAATGCACTTTATATGAAAGTTTTTATTATATCCATCTTGGATGCCTATCATGTTAGGACTAATTTTATAACCGAAGAAAATTACCATGCTATTCTAAAGGACTCTCAAAATAATTTAAGTTAAGCATGAGAGACCAATAATTTCTATAAAATAAAACCACCACCGTGCTCTAAAAAGATATAAGTGAAGCACTAGAGCAAAACTATCTAGCTCAAAAGATATAAGTGAAGCACATAGAGTATTCTAATAAATTCCGATTCATGTGTATATCTCTCAAAAGGTGTGTACAGCAAGGATGATTGTGGTAAACTAAAAAGAAAATACTCAAATCATACATGACGCCCCAAGCAAAACACATATCATGTGGTGAATAAAAATATAGTCTCAAGTAAAGTTACCGATAGATGAAGACGAAAGAGGGGATGCCTTCCCGGGACATCCCCAAGCTTAGGCTGTTGGTTGTCCTTGAATTTTACCTTGGGGTTCCTTGGGCATCCCCAAGCTTAGGCTCTTTCCACTCTTTGTTCCATACTCCATCAAATCCTTACCCAAAAACTTGAAAACTTCACAACACAAAACTTAGCAAAAATCTCGTGAACTTTGTTAGTATAAGAAAACAAACCACCACCTTACTATACTGTAATGAACTCATTCTTTATTTATATTGGTGTTAAACATACTGTATTCCAACTTCTCTATGATTCATACCCGCCGATACTACTCATAGATTCATCAAAATAAGCATACAACACACGAAAAACAGAATCTATCAAAAACAGAACAGTTTGTAGCAATCTGTAACTTTTGAATCCTTTTGTAACTCTAATTTTTTTGAAATAAATTGGTGGATGTGAGGAATTTGTCTATTAATCATCTGCAAAAAGAATCAACTTAAAAGCATTCTCCCGTAAAAGATGGCAGCAAATCTCGTGAGCGCAAAAGTATCTGTTTTTTATAGCAAGATCGCAAAGACTTCACCCAAGTCTTCCCAAAGGTTCTACTTGGCACAAACACTAATTAAAACACAAAACCACATCTAACCAGAAGGTAGATGAATTATTTATTACTAAACAGAAGCAAAAGAAAAGAAAAAATAAAATTGGCTTGCCTCCCAACAAGCGCTATTGTTTAACGCCCCTAGCTAGACATGATACATGAATAGATCTAGGTATTGTCACAATGATAAGGTAAATCGCGAAAACTCATCTCATATTCCCTTCGTTGAGCAGCAAGTTTGCTTTGTGGAAATCAAAAGTAATCAAAAGGGCTAAATTTAATAGGACAATAGTCCCCATGATCAAGCTCAGGAGGTATGGGTTCCTCCTTTGGCCCTTCATATTGTACAACCAATTCATCATTATAAGCATTCTTTTGGCAGAAGGTCATGAGCCTTTGCTCAAGAGAAAAACCTAACCCATTGTTTTGAATAGCAAAATCATCATTCAGTTCAGAGATTCTATCAACTAGAACATTGGTAGGAACCTTTTTCCTAAGGTTTTTATTAAAAGCAACATGATCTAGAGATTGTAAACGCATTATATCTTCTTGATTAAAAAGGATAGCTTCTATGGGAGGACGACCAGCGTCCACCCTATAATGCGCAAAAAATTTCTTTGGCCTCTCTCATTATAAATCTGAACTCATGTGCCAAAAAGATGGTAGCTGCTCGCTTAATAGAAGAATGCTCAATATTGGAAAATTCTAGAAAAATTCTTTGAATGCAAGGGTGCATGTGGATAAATTGTCTTTCAAGTTCATCTACAAGCAAAGATATAGTGTCCGCAAGATTGCTGGTTCTATGAAATATAGATCCACCCATAGTGGGCAAGGCACCGGCGCAAGTAAAGAAGTCTTGAATAACTCCTTTCCCAATAATATTACCACTACCAATCCGGAACTTTTTAGTGTGTAAAGTAGGAGGTTCCTTGTGAGGATAATCAAAAGCATCAAAGTTTCCCTCATTGTTACCACTATCTTTTTCAACAATAACCTCCCCCGTTTCAGACATCATAGCAAAGACGAACACACAAAAGACATGAAAACGGAAAAAGGGCGAATAAAACGGCAAAGGTGAAGTGGGGGAGGGGAAACGAGAGTCAAATGGAAAATAATGTAATGCGAGGGATAAGAGTTTGTGATGGGTACTTGGTATATGACTTTTGCATAGATCTCCCCGGCAACGGCGCCAGAAATTCTTCTTGCTACCTCTTGAGCTTGCGTTGTTTTTCCCTTGAAGAGGAAAGGGTGATGCAGCACAGTAGCGTAAGTATTTCCCTCAGTTTTTGAGAACCAAGGTATCAATCCAGTAGGAGATACATGCAAGTCACTCGTACCTACACAAACAAATAAGAACCTTGCAACCAACACGATAAAGGGGTTGTCAATCCCTTCTCGGCCACTTGCAAAAGTGAGATCTGATAGAGATAATAAGATAAATATTTTTGGTATTTTTTTGTGTATAGATTGAAAGTAAAGATTGAAAAATAAAAGTAAAGTAAAGATAAATAGTTGATGGAAGATAGACCCGGTGGCCATAGGTTTCACTAGTGGCTTCTCTCAAGATAGCAGATTTCTACGGTGGGTGAACAAATTACTGTCGAGCAATTGATAGAAAAGCGCATAGTTATGAGAATATCTAGGCATGATCATTGTATATAGGCATCACGTCCGTGACAAGTAGACCGAAATGATTCTGCATCTACTACTATTACACCACACATCGATCGCTATCCAGCATGCATCTAGAGTATTAAGTTCATAAGAACAGAGTAACGCTTTAAGCAAGATGACATGATGTAGATGTATAAACTCATGAAATATGATATAAACCCCATCTTTTTATCCTCGATGGCAACAATACAATACGTGCCTTGCTTCCCCTGCTGTCAGTGGGAAAGGACACCGCAATATTGAACCCAAAGCTAAGCACTTCTCCCATTGCAAGAAGGATCAATCTAGTAGACCAAACCAAACTGATACTTTGAAGCGACTTGCAAAGATATTTCAATCATGCATAAAAGATTTCGGAGAAGAATCAAATATTGTTCATAGATAATTTTGATCATAAACCCACAATTCATCGGATCTCGGCAAACACAGTGCAGAAAGAATTACATCGAATAGATCTCCAAGAATATCGAGGAGAACTTTGTATTGAGATCGAAAGAGAGAGAAGAAGCCATCTAGCTAATAACTATGGACCCGAAGGTCTGTGGTAAACTACTCACAACTCATTGGAGAGGCTATGGTGGTGATGTAGAAGCCCTCCGTGATCGATGCCCCCTCCGGTGGAGCTCCGGAACAGGCCCCAAGATGGGATCTCACGGGTATAGAAGGTTGCGGCGGTGGAATTAGGGTTTGGTGGTGCTCTCGGATGTTTTCAGGGTATATGTGTATATATAGGAGGAAGAGACACGTCGGTGGAGTTACGGGGGGCCCGCGAGGGTGGGGGCGCACCTACCCCCTGGGCGCGCTGTCAGGACCGGTTTCTCAGTAAAATAATTACCAAAAGACCGACCTTTTTATTAAACCAGCAAGGAAGAATACTTCTTGCCGATGGACAAATCCTTGATACAGAATTCTAGAGTACTGATTATTATACAGGGTTGAGCTGGGATAGCTCAATAATTTATTACAAGTGCGCCAATACAGAACATAAAGGCGGATATGACACAATGGCAGGGGTGGCATACTACTACTCGTAATAAAAGGTGGTGGATATGTCACAGTGTAGTGGGTGATGTGACTCCAATATATCACAGTTCATCGAGTGTCGGAGTGAAACATGATGAATTTATTTGGTGGTTGGCGGAAGCGGTTATATAACAGTGATCAACTCTAGGATCGCAAGAGACTGACTGGGACTCCACTAGACGTCGGACTCGCTATCGAACTCTTCATCCATGAGATCGCCTTCGTCCACATCTGGCCAAATCAACAAGCCAGGTGAGTACTTTGAATGTACTCACAAGACAGTTCGGACTTAAGATATAATAAATGCAAACATGATGCATATGAGTATTCTAGAAAAATGCAATTGGACAATAATATTTCTGTGCTGTATGTAAAAATAGAAGTCGGGCGGTAATCCTCCCGAAATCCATAAGATAAATAAAAGGAAACCAAACGAGTGTCTGAGTGACGCCTCGTGAGGAATAAATAATTGGAAACATGCCACAGTCGGACGTCTGAGCGACATCACATAAAGGGCTTATAATGAAAATAAATAACAAGAATGCCACAGTCGGACGTCTGAGCGACATCACATAAAGGGCTTATAGTGAAAATAAATAACAAGAATGCCACAGTCGGACGTCTGAGCGACATCACATAAAGGGCTTATAGTGAAAATAAATAGCAAGAATGCCACAGTCGGACGTCTGAGCGACATCACATAAAGGGCTTATAATAAAAATAAATAGCAAGAATGCCACAGTCGGACGTCTAAGCGACATCACATAAAGGGCTTATAATAAAAATAAATAACAAGAATGCCACAGTTGGATGTCTGAGCGACATCACATAAAGGGCTTATAAATAACAGGAATGTTACAGTCGGACGTTTGAGTGACATCACATAAAGGGCTTATAAATAACAATAGTATAACGATGAAATACTTCACGAAGTAAATCAATGCAGAGACAAATGGTTAGTTCATCTACCAAATGAACCTGAAAGAAAAAGAAAGGTCACTACTCTTGTTACTATCAAGAATATACCAAAGACGGTCACCGGGTTGACACAAAGATTGACCCTAGGCCATAAACATGGCTACTTGAAGGATTTAACTCTGCAGAGCTTGTACTATTAAATCATAGCCAACGGATTCTACTAGCCACAGGGACTAGTTCCGTCTACGGTGTTTTAGTAGAAACCCAACTGACCAGTACACACCCATTTCACATCCTGCTGTCCGGAATCACCCGTGACAACGTTCACGAAAAACTTTAAGATGGGGAGGCTACAACCTCAAATAGCATGGGATCAAATTTATATATGCGCGCTCTAAGGGGTGCCCCCCTCTCGGTCCCAACCGGAAACACCCATGCCCCCTGACCGGATGACGGGCTTTAATCCAGGGCCATGGAACCCTCATCCCGGCCCCTCTACTTGGTGTGTACTCGGAAAGTGGTTTACAACTGACTAGACCGCAATCACAACAGATGGCATATAACATTACCTAAAAGGAGGTGAGCGGGATCATGACTCGATCCACGCGGATACTAGGTTAACCAACTACTGGCATGCTTCAACAATACCAGTACTCCACCCATCATGTCACCACATGATCGGGGTGGTTCAATCATTATCATACGGGGCCCACCCAAAGCTTGCTTGCATGAAATATAACCATACAAATGCTTATATAACCATGCTTATGAAAAGAACTACTCGAGCAAACATGCAACACATCCATCATAACAAAGGTTCAAACATGCTTGCCTGGTTCGGAGTAGTCGGAGTCTAATTCGGTGAGGTTCGCAGCTCCGTCACGTCCTTCGGTATCTACGTATTCAAACAAAACGGATACTAACATAAATACCGAGCGTGCAAAGAAAGTTGCTCCAATTTTTTTCACATAAATATGACAAAAAACTAGACAGAAAACTAAAGAGGACAGAAAAAGAATCAACTCAAAATCATCTTTAGTTAAAAAGATATTAGAGTTTCTGTCGAGGGACTCATCTATAATGAAACGGAAAATTTCTAGGGGCTAGAATAGAAAACAGAAAAGCGAACCGATACGTAGTACGCCAACTGAAGACGAAGACGTACTTTGCCCGAGGGCGCTTTCCAGAAAAATGATTCGGGGGAAAACAAGAGGCTGACGAGGGGGTCCCACTCGTGGGGTTTAAACTTTGAAACGGAGTCGCGCCGGCGCCAGGCGCTGTGGTGGTCACCGGCGCCGATCCATGGCGAGTTAGGGGAGGGGAGGGGTACGTACAGCTTTCTGGTGTTCTTCCGCGTCAATTGGTGGTGGAGTTGAGCGTCGGTGAGCCCCACGTCGACGGTGACCCTGTCTCCGGCGGACGACGGCTCGGGTGGTCGTGGGCCTCGTCGGAGAGAGCTCCTGGGGTCAAATTGAAGTGGGGGTTAGGTTTAGGTAGGTGCCAGGGTGCTACGCTCGAGTCTAGGGCGGCGGAGGAGTTCTCACTGGAGAGAACGCTGCTGGAGCCCGAGGCGGACGGAGTTGGCCGGAGTTGGGGAAGAAGGGCCCCTCGAGGCTCTTCCAGAGGCTAGGCGCGGTCTAGGGAGATGGTGGAGGTGTACAGGCTCGAGAGCGAGCTCGGAGGTGCTTTATATAGCCGGCCCGAGGCGGTTGCCGTGAACGGGATAAGTCCGGCGAGCGATTACGGCGATGCAGTGGCTGGACAGCGGGTTTAGGGGCTTGAGCATGGACTAGGAGGTGCACTGGTTCCATTCCCGTGCCTAACTCAGCAGGGGAGGGGTGATTACGGGCTGCCCTCGACGGAACGGCCGTGCGGCACGTCGGCGGCAGAGAACGCGCTCTGTGCGTGCCAGGCCACGGTGACGGTGCTGCAGGCGTGCGCTAGCAGTGGAGAAGGCCACGCGGAGCGCTGGGGTGACTTGGGCAGCGCCAAACGGCGTCGAGCTGCAGGATCTTCCCTGTCGGCCGCCACGGGAGGTTCTGTTGCCGTGGAAGTCGCCGGCGTGGTCGGGCCAGGGCGCCACCGACGCCCGGAAGCCGCCAAGCAAGCGTGCGGCGTGCTGGATAAGCAGGAGGTGCAGTGAGCATCGATCCAAGGCGGGCACTGGTGAGATTGACGCTACGGCTCTGACGAACTGACGAACTGCACTATCGACAGTGAATCTTCAGTTAGCAGTTTCCGAAACTGACAGCATAGTGTAAGCCAGGTGTTCGATGAAATGATTCTGGCATGCTGGAAATGTTTCTGGGGCTGATATTTGGTGGAGTGGCCTCTTGGTGCATCTAGAGGCTGCCTGAATTTTCACAGAATTTTTGGAAGAAGATAAATATGAATTTCACCAAATTTTGCAAATCTGGTCCAAACTTGCAGCAAGCAAAATTTGAAAATTTTGAACTGTGGACCAGTGAAACAAGATGGATTTAGGTTGTGGGTACTAAGGACTATCTAGAGAAGTTAGTTTGGAATCAAATAACTATATGGATATGGTGGTTCCTTTGTAAATCACCAAGGTCCACTATAAATGATAGAAATAGAATTTGGAGCAAAATAAATAGAAAATAATAATTCCAATGAGGTTGAAACACACTGGAATTAATGAGAGACTTGTCTTAAGGTGTAGAGGGGGTCTTGGAGAGCAATATTTCTTTTGGGAGTCATGGCAAGAAGAAGGTTGGATAGGAAGGTAAGCCCAAGGTTAAACCTGAGGAGTCTAAATCATGAAGGAAAAGAATCAAACAAATTTCTAAGAAAATAACTTGTGTTGAGCTAACACCAGAAGAATCTTTCAAGACCAAAAACCAAGCTTGAGAAAAACACACAAACTTTGGCTAGAAGAGATTTTAGAAGGGTCTTAAAAGAAGATCAAACAACCCCCTTCCAAAAGACCAAAAGTTTTGGAAGAAAAACCAAACCCAAAAATTTGGAGTGTTACAACACCTACCCCCTTAGGAAAAATCTCGTCCCCGAGATTTCAGCTGATCCTCAAATAGGTGTGGGTGTTATGTTCGAAGGAAATCTTCTCTTTCCCACGTTGCCTCATCATCTGTGTGATTACTCCACTGAACCTTGAGAAATTTAATAGTCTTCTGACGGGTTCTCCTTTCAGACTCCTCCAAAAAATTTACTGGGTGTTCCCGGTAGGTGAGATCTGGTTGCACATCAAGACTTTCATGTGACACATGCTTCTCTGGGTTACTTACACACTTCCGTAGTTGCGAGACGTGGAACACGTCGTGGACGTCTGACAGTTCCTTGGGAAGGTCTAGCTGGTAAGTCGCTGTGCCTCTCCGTGCAATTATACGGAAGGGTCCGATAAATCGGGGTGCTAGTTTCCCTTTGACCTTGAATCGTTGCAGTCCTCTCATAGGTTATACACGTAAGTATACGTCTTCACCGGGCTCAAAACTTATTTCCCGATGCTTTTGATCGTAATAGCTCTTCTGTCGGCTTTGGGTTGTTTTGAGTCGATCCCGTATTATTTTTACTCTTTCCTCAGCTTCTTTTAACATATCTGGGCCGAATATACGACTGTCCCCTGTTTCCGACCAGTTTAATGGAGTACGACATCTTCGTCCGTACAAGGCTTCGAAAGGTGCCATCTGCAGGCTGGCTTGGTAACTATTGTTGTATGCAAACTTGGCATATGGTAAGCTTGCCTCCCAACTGGCCCCATAGGTGAGGACACATGCCCTGAGCATGTCTTCTAGTATTTGATTTACTCGTTCAGTTTGTCCTCCAGTCTGGGGATGATAAGCTGTACTGAACGTTAGCTGCGTCCCGAGGGCTTGCTGCAACTGATCCCAAAATTTGGAGACGAATTGAGTGCCTCTATCGGATATTATAGTCTTTATGACCCCATGTAGGCATACTATACGGGCGAGGTAAAGTTTGGCAAGCTTTTGGGTGGTGTGGGTTGTCTTGACTGGAATGAAGTGTGCCACCTTGGTCAGTCTTTCTGTGATGACCCATATGGCATCATTTCCGTGTTGTGACCGTGGCAGTCCAACAATAAAATCCATCCCAATATCATCCCATTTCCACTATGGTATCTTGTTTGGCTGTAACAGTCCTGCGAGTTTTTGGTGGTCGGCCTTAATGCGTTGACATGAATCGCAGTATGCAATGTATGTGGCTATATCTCTCTTCATACAGTGCCACCAAAATCTTTCCTGAATGTCCTTGTACATTTTAGTCCCTCCAGGGTGAATTGAGTACGGAGCGGTGTGGCTTTCTGCTAGAATTTGCTGTTTAAGGTCTTTGCTATTTGGTACGCAAAGCCTGTCTCCGAACCATAATACTCCCTCACTGTCTATGGTGAATTCTGAGGCCTTGCCCTGACTTACTTTGCTTTTTACACCTTCGATGTTGGGGTGTCCATGCTGAGCCTTCATTATTTGTTCTATTAGCGTAGGCTGTATTCCCAGACTTGACACTTCGCCTTCAGTGACCATAATTAAGTTGAGCTTGGCGAATTCTTGCTGAAATTCGGGTCTCAGGTTCTGTAGGCTGCCGTTGTTCGGGCTGGGGTTACTGCTGAGAGCATCAGCTACCACGTTTGCTTTTCCTGGGTGATAGTGGATACCAACGTCATAATCTTTTACCAGTTCCAGCCAGCGTCGTTGTCGTAAATTGAGTTCTGGTTGCGTGAAAATATATCTGAGGCTCTTATGGTCCGTATATATTTCACAGCGATTCCCAAGCAAAAAGTGCCTCCACTCCTTGAGTGCATGAATGACTGCTGCCAACTCCAAATCGTGAGTAGGATATTTTTTTTCATGTTTTCGCAGTTGCCGGGAAGCGTAGGCGACTACTCTGCCTTCTTGCATTAGTACGCATCCGAGGCCTTTTCGGGATGCGTCGCAATATACTTCAAAACTCTTGTGTATGTCTGGTACAACCAATACTGGGGCTGTTGTTAACTTCTTTTTGAGTTCTTGGAAGCTTTTCTCACATGCTTCGGTCCATACAAATTTCTTATCCTTCTTGAGTAACTGTGTCATTGGTTTGGCTATGGTGGAAAATCCTTCAATAAACCTTCTGTAATATCCAGCCATACCGAGGAAACTTCGTATGTCCATTACACTGGCCGGTGACTTCCAACCAAGTACAACCTTGACTTTTTCCGGGTCCACAGCAACTCCCTCTTGTGTCAATACGTGTCCTAGAAAACCAACTTGTCTTAACCAAAATTCACATTTGCTGAATTTGGCGTACACTTGATGTTTTCTTAATTCTCCCAGTACAATACGTAGGTGTTCAGCATGCTCTTCTGGTGTCTTTGAATACACCAAGATATCATCAATAAATACCACCACAAATTTGTCCATGAATTTCATAAACACTTTGTTCATGAGGTGGACAAAGTATGCGGGGGCGTTGGTCAGTCCAAACGGCATTACTGTAAATTCATATAGTCCGTATCTGGAGGTGAATGCTGTTTTCGGGAAATCTTATGTCCGTACTTTTAATTGATGGTATCCTGACCTTAAATCAACTTTTGAGAAAACCTTGGCTTGCATGAGCTGGTCAAATAAATCATTTATCCGTGGCATCAGATATTTGTTCTTGATTGTGACCATGTTGAGCGCTCGGTAGTCTATACACAACCTCATAGTCCCATCCTTCTTTTTGGCAAATAAAACCGGCAAACCCCAAGGTGAGGAGCTGGCCCGTATAAATCCTTTGTCCAGCAATTCCTTTATTTGTTTCTTTAGTTCAACCAACTCGGATGGTGCCATTCTGTACGGCTTCTTGTATATGGGGGTGGTTCCAGGCGCTAGCTCAATAATGAATTCTATTTCTCTGTCTGGTGGCATGCCCGGTAGTTCTTCGGGAAATACGTCCGGGAATTCACATACAACTGGAACTTTGCTTAACTCAGAAGTGTCTACCTTGTTTAATTTCGGTTGCCGCGATACTGGTATTTCCTAAGCTGCGACTCTTATTGTCTTTCCGTGATGATGAGTAAGAATCACTGTCCTGTTGAAGCAATCGATAAATCTTTTGTTGGTGGTTAGCCAATCCATACCCAGGATAACATCCAGTCCCTTGTTTTCTAACACGACGAGGTTTGCGTGAAACTGTAACCCTTCAATTTCAATTGTCAAACCTTGGCAGTAATTCTGAGTGATCTGCTTACTTCCGGGGGACTTGATGGTCATTGATTTTCCCAAGGGAAGTATTGAAAAACCGTGTTGCAAAGCAAAACTCTTCGAAATGAACGAATGAGAAGCTCCAGAATCAAACAAAACCGTGGCAGGTATTGTCGTGGAATTAACACGTCAGATGTCCGGTTTAGAGGACTTAGGTGTGGAGCCATCGCGCGGGTTAGCTTGAAGAGGTTAAAAGCACACAAAGGACACAGAGGGTTTATACTAGTTCGGCCCCTTCGATGAAGGTAAAAGCCTACGTCTAGTTTGGTTTGGTATTGCTTGGGCGTCGATGAACAGGGAGCAGATTGCTTGCCTGTCTCTCGACGGATTGTTGCTTGTCCTTGAACCGTCGCCGGGCCGTTCCTTTATATAGGAGGCAACGCCCGGTCCGGTTTACAGAGTCCCGAGGCCGGCTCATAATCGTGTCCGCCTCGCTCTCTATTCTTTCTTCCTTGTGTCTCAAGTTACATGATAGGACGGTTTACAAACCGTAAACTTTACACATGGGCCCTAAGCCTTCATGGGCCGTAACCTCTACTGAGTTTATAACCACACAGCTACATTACCATAATCCGGATCTCCCTAGCCGGTTTATATCTGCTAGTAATATCCCTGACATTAGGCCCCAGAATGATTTGAACTTGTTCATATCAGTCTTCTAAGTCTTGCATAAACTTCCTCTTTGTATCTTCTCTGTTTTGTAAACCGGCTATGACGTCATCCCTGGAAATCATTTTATTCGATCGTGACATCACCTCCGCACTTATTGCGCACAGCTGTTTGTTACCTTTGTTTAAAGGCTATCCCGAAAATTGAGCCGACAGTAGAATCTTTATCTGATCTGACCTCCTCAAATCCCGCGCCTGCCGTTTCATCTCTCAGCCCTTATAAATACCGCCGTGCCTTGTTACCTTTCTTCCTTCCGTTCTTCTTCTTCCTCCGTCGCCTGAAGCTCCGCTGTTGCCCTCGAGCTCGTCGCCGTCGTCAACCAGGCCGCTGCATCACCCTGAAACGCGATCTGTAACCTAGGGTTCCTCCATTGCTTTCGCCATGAAACCTCGAAGCTCTGCTGTTCATCCTATAGGCTATATCTGCAGTAGATTCAAACCCTGAATTTGTTTCGAACGCACCCCTGCTCCGTAGTTTGAACTTAGACTCGGTACTTTTAGCTTCAACCCTTAGATTCATCTGCTCTGTAGAAAACCTTCGCAGTTCTTCCTGTGATAGACTTGCGTAAATTTTGTCTTTTTCTTACTGCTCAGATCTATTTTACTTTAGCCTCTTGTAGAAACCTGTTTCTTCGTCTTGATAGATCTGCAAGTTACTCGCCGGTTTAATCAATCATATATTGCTCCTGCAACGCATCAATCATGAACCTGATGATTTAGCTTCTTCTTTTTTGTTATCATAAACCAGTAGCAGCTCGTTTCCCACCTGCTTCCGGGTTGTCAATGCCATTAGCCTCCTGTCTAAACCGTCGATGTAATTTGATAACACAATCCGGTTTATGCTGCAGCACTTGTATAATCCGGATTTTACACTTTACCTTTTCAGTGCTTTCCTTCTGCCCATATGTCTGCCAAGCAGTTCGTTTCTTGCAACTGGGTTCCTTCCCGCATTACGGAAGAGGACTTAGTCAATGCTGCTTCGATTGGTATTCTGGGCCCTCAAGCAGTTCTGAAATGGCGGGCCCCAGGGGATGAATGCCCTCCTACCCCCAAAGAAGGAGAAGTTATTGTTTTCTCTGATCATATGGCCCGGGGTTTTAGTCCCCCCCGGTTCAAAGTTTTTCCGGGATGTGCTGGCCGCTTTTCAGCTTCATCCTCAGGAGATAGGTCCAAATTCCGTATCAAACATCTGCAATTTCCAAGTCTTCTCCGAGGTGTACCTTCAAGAGGAGCCATCAGTCGACTTGTTTCGGGATTTCTTCCACTTAAACCGGCGGACAGAGTTTACTGTCGGACCCCACCAAGAACTGGGTGGGGTTAGTATTCAAAAAAGAAGAGATGCGGTCTTTCCTCACGCTGCTCTCCATACACACCCCAAGGACTGGAACCAATCTTGGTTTTACTGCAAGGATACCTCGCCTGAAGGAGAAAACCCACTGCCGGGTTATCGCGAACATCGTCTTCCTGAAGATTGCCCTCTGCCGCTGCGTCTTTGTTCCTCAAAATGGGCCCGGTTTGCCCCTCAGCTTGCCAAGCTTAAGGCCTTTATGGCCAACGGTATAACCGGAGTGGATTTCGTCCGCTGTTGGCTTGCTTGGAGCATCCTTCCTCTAAGCCGGCGCTCCGGTTTAATGTGTCAGTATAGCGGAAAGCCGGATGATCCTCAACGCCACATTGACATAATGCTTCCTGAGAAGGAAGTTATTGAGTCTGCTAAGATAATGCTCAATATCTCTCTGGAGGAATGTAGCCAAACCGGATTGGCTCCATATTACAAGAAGAACAAACTTCCCGCAGTAAGTTTTACCCTCTTCTGTCTGCGTCTAATCCGTCCGTATGAATTACCCCTTGTATTTAATTTTCCCTTTCTGCATAGGCCGACGATCCGTTTTGGAAGAGAAAATCTCAGGATAAGTCAGGTAAACAGCCACGCCGGAAGACGTGCGCTATCAAAAAGAAGAAGGCAGCTGCTGGCTCCGGTTCACATCTGGAGGAAGATGATCCGGATTCTGAGGTATGATTTGATCTTGATCTATTTTGATCTCTTTTATCCAGATTTATGTTAACAGTGTCTTTTCACAGGATTTGGCTGAAGGTGATAAAGCGGCAGAAGTTGAGGTAATCTCTCTTTCTTCAGATTCTGAACCGCCGGTGCCCAAGATTCGTAAGGCATCTCGGAAGTACCCTTTTTCTCATCCTTACGCTCAACTAGACCCCAATTTTCTTTTGAAGAAGCAGCAACATGAAGCCCGCCGGACTACACGCCATAGTGGCCATGTAGTCGAGTCTTCCGAGATATCTCTCACTCCGGCTCGGAGGCACCGCTCTGAGGTTTTACTTTCTCCAACTCTTCTTCATCCCAAGGCCGGACTTATACGCAAACCACTTAAATCGTCTGATGCTAACTATCAGGAGATACCTTTATCATCTTCCGGCGAATCGACTGCCACACATGTCCCAATTCTGAAAACTGTCCCTGGGTAAGTCTTTTATCTCATCCGGTTTACCTTTGTATTTGCCTTTATGACTTTGTTTTCTTTTTCAATTCCTTTCAGCAAGCCCAAGCCTAGCAAAAAGTCAAAGGCCAGCAAAACGGCTGCTGAGACTGCTACTGCTGATCCGGTAGCTGATCCGGATGAAGTCGTCCCTCCAGAAAACGAGTCTGCCATTCAATTGGATGATCCTACTCCCATGGACCATGATTACACTACTGCTCCTGAAGGTACAAATGCTGAAGCTGTTCTTGAACCGGCAAGTCCTGTCCGGGCTAGTCCTCCTCAGAATAGTCCGCCTCCTGCTAGCCCGGCTCGTACTGCCGCTCCTTCACCGCCGCCCGCTGCTTCTTCTCCGGATATTCAGATAACCGGTACAGGTTTTACCGCTCCTGCTGAGCCTATCTTTTAGCCAAGCATACTGCTAAAGCGGAGAAACTTCAACAAGAGAAGGGCAAGTGGAGCACGGACTTGTCCAATTATGCCGAATTGAGCTCCCATGAACTTTATTCCGGGTATTTGAACCGGCTTCATACCAGCCGTGAATATGAAATGGGCTTGGTTAACATGATGAAGGACAAATATGAGTTACCTTACTTGTCTTTGTTTTGCCTTTTTGTATTTCTGTCTATGTCATGGTAGGCCCCAAGTTCCGGTTTAGCTTTGTTGGAGGTGAACCGGTACTTCCAAATGTGTGCAAATGATCTTACATTAGCCCCCAAGTACCAGGGTCATAATTTATTTTATGTACCTGGGACTTGTCTGAATCTCTCTCTCAATACTTCAACTGCCCATTAGCCCCCAAGTGTCAAGTGGATAACTTGCTTATGTGCTTGAGACTTGTCTTTAATTGTCACCTTTTGATACTTCAACTGCCCATTAGCCCCCAAGTGTCAAGTGGATAACTTGGTTATGTGCTTGAGACTTGTCTGAACTTTTATTTACTCCACTTGACTTTCTTGCAGGCTGACTTGACCCGGAGGGCTGCAGAAATAACTGAGCTCCGGAATAGACTTGCTGTGACGGAAACTGCTTCTGCCAAGGCCAAAGATGATCTGGCATTGAGCTTAACCACTGCTGAACAATTGAAAAAATATTTTGAAGCGGAGCGAACAACCTGGGAAGTGCAGAGGAATTCTCTTGAAAAAAGAGCAAAGGATGCTGAAGAGGCCCTTAACCCGGTGACACAAGAGCTGGCCGGTTTAAAGCGAAAAATAGAGCTTATGACCTCTGCTGTCTTTGGTAAATACTTAACTTGCATGTGTTTTCATCTCTGCAATCTTTTGTCTGCTTCGGTTTAACTATGATAATCATATGCAGGGCGACGCGTCACCCATCTTGGGGATGACCTCCGAAAGAAACTCAAGGCCTCTTATACTCTAGTTGAGCAGCTGTATTCCGACGCTCAAAGGATTATAAGCGCAATGTCTTTTCATAAAGCGGCCCCCACCACTATCCAAGGTACTTTGGAGAAGCTTTCTATATTGCCTGTATGCTTGGAAGAGGTGAAGAAATCTGCTGCACGGGCCGGTTCTCTTGTAGCACTGACCAGAGCTAAAGCATGGGTTCCAGACTTTGATCCGGAAGAAGCTATGAACGGGTACCCCAGCACCAAGGAAAATGGATCAGCCTTCTCTGGCAAAGACCTTCATGCTTTGACTAAAGAAATGCGTCCCCTTGCTAGCAAGCTTGCTGATGAATCGGACTTGACCAGGTATCACCCGGCGTATGACTTAAAGAATGAGCGGGTGGATCGGCCGGTTTATGATATCAAAAATCTAATCCCATCAGTGCGGCCCCATACTTTCGCTCCAGATGTTGACCCGTCTGATCTTATTACTGAGGAGATGTACTTTCGTGCTTTATCAAAGATCGACTGGCGCGTTCCTGCTTTTCAACCGCTTCAAGAAGATGAAGAAGCGCCAGAACAAGTTGATCCTCAGCCTTCGCAACGGGAAGAAGAAGCATAAGCCGCTCAGTTTAACTTTAGCTGCTGTACTCTTTTGTCGAGAAAAACTTTAATCCGTTCAGGCTTGCCGTGCCTTGTAATAGGATAGCTCGAAACATTGTCCGTCTTAATCTGGATGTCACAGCTTTGCTTTGGCGTCTGCCAATTTGAATCCTTTGTCTCCTATGGTTTATCTGTATCTGCATAGATAACACTGAAAAAATGCCCTGGCGGTTTACCACCGGACCGATTAAAGTGTTCTCATATGTTTATATATATCGCACGAGTATCTGTTTTATACCAAAAATAACTTCATACCTTTGATTAAGTATGCTTGATATCCTTAATCCGGCGAACCTTGTAGTTTCTGAGGAAGCTCTTGGCTCTGTTGGGGTGGACCCAATAATTGCTCCGGGTTATAATAACTACCGGTTTAAATAATGCTGGAGCTCTATGTCCAGACTTTTTGAAAATATGTGGTCAACTTTGAAGTTGTCCAGCTCCGGATCAAAAAACCATAGAAAACACATGAAAAATCACAAACACAAAAACACAGGTTGCAAATAAGACCATGTAGTCAAGGCTTTTTACGAGCTGCCAGGCTCCATATGTGCCAATCAAAGGGTGCGACCCAAAGGGCTATGACTCTTTTTCTTTTGCCGTCAAAGGATGTACTCCAAGGGGCAAGAAATATTGCATTTGCCATCAAAGGAAGTACTCCTAGGCACAAGAACTTTTCTTTTGCCATCAAAGGGATGTATCTTCCAAGGGGCAAGAAATATTGCATTTGCCATCAAAGGAAGTACCCTAGGGACAAGAACAGATTTTCTTTTGCCATCAAAGGGAATGATCAACCAAGGGGCAAGAAATATTGCAATTGCCATCAAAGGAAGGTTCCCTAGGGACAAGAACAGTTTTTTCTTTTGCCATCAAAGGGAGTGATCAACCAAGGGGCAGGAAATATTGCATCTGCCATCAAAGGAAGGTTCCCTAGGGACAAGAACAGTTTTTTCTTTTGCCATCAAAG